>CM068368.1:260406943-261606943 GCA_034769895.1 Magicicada septendecula | reverse complement strand
CCTTTTCCTTAACTGATCTTCACTAAAATCAGTAGGCCTTCAGTCCTCTACAATTAAGTGATGCAAGCAAAACATTATTTGATTCTGTTTAAATGTGCGGTAGTTTTCATTCGTCAAAAAAAAATTACCCTTCTTAAAACACAAAATAAGTCAGGTAAACTACACTGTTCTTTACTATGGCCTTGACACAGGCCGAGCGCCCGAGAGAAGCCCGACACAGTCGAGAAGATTCTCGCAAAATGCGTATAGTAGCACGTACGCCACACGCGTTACATCGAGATCCTTCTGGCACATTCGATAAACGAGTAGATTGTTCTGTGCTGTCGTAGCAATATAATGTTTCTTACTTGTTTTATCATTACTTTCACTATTTCTATGATTTAAAGATTTAAATATCGGTATGGGGAACCATACATGACTACCATGTTCTAAGATTTATATTTAAAATCATAATCGAAATGAAATATATCCATAGAAACTACTTCTTTCTACTTATTGCTTCAGCCTTAACCACAGTACTGTGGTCACTAACGTATACCATCTCACGTTTTCGCACTCGATTTTCACTGATGATGGCAGTGGATGGCACTGCCGAAAAGTCTGGTTTTGCAGAAAACATTGGCCCACGGCTAAACAGCCCGGGAAGGAATTTTAACAAAGAACTACTTCTTAGTTGCCGATAACGTAGTACACATAAAAAATTCTCCCCTCCATCTTCAACTATAATTTTCATTAATAGACAATTACCCCCACCCCGTTTACCTAACATCTTCATTTATAGATATTTCATCTACGTTTCTACAGTGGATTATTATGAGCTGCTTATCAGGATACTTTATTTATCAAAATTAAGTACTTTAGTCTTCTTAAAACATAAAACATTGCTGGTAAACTACCCCTTTCTCTTAACCGATCTTCACCAAAATCAGTAACCTTCAGTCCTCTATAATTCAGGGATGCATGTAAAAAATATTTGATTCTGTTCGAATGTGCGGCAGTTATCGTTCGTCATGAAAACATTTCTCTTGTTACAACATAAAATGTTGCAGGTAAACTACACGTTTCCCTTAATCGATCTTCACCAAAATCAACAGGCCTTGAGTTCCATACAATTCAGGAACGTATGCAAAAAATTATTTGATTCCCTATGACTTTACGGCAGTTATCTTTCGTCATATAAAAAATTACCCTTGTTAAAACATAAAATGTTGTTGGTAAACTTCCCCTTTCCATTAACCGATATTAACCAGAACCAATAGGTCTTGAGAACTCTACAATGCAGGTCTGTATGCAAAACATTTTTTGATTCTGTTTACATTTGCGGATTTTATCGTTTGCCATAAAAAACACCCTTGTTAAAATATAAAATGTTGCAGGTAAACTACCCCTTTCCCATAACCGATCTTCACCAAAACCAACAGATCCTAAAAACTCTATAATTCAGGGCTGTATGTAAAAGAGTAGTTGATTCTCTTTGAATTTGCGGCTGTTATCGTTTGTCAAAGAAACAAATTACCCATGAATAAATAAAGCGTTGCCGGTAAACTACCCCTTCCCCTTAACCGATCATCACCAAAAACAACAGGTACTCTACAATTCAGGGCTGTATGCAAAAAATTATTTGATTCTGTTTGAATTTGCGGCTCTTATCGTTTGCCATACTAAATACCCTTGTTAAAATATAAAGAGTTGCAGGTAAACTACCCCTTTCCCTTAACCGATTTTCAACAAAATCAACAGACCCTGAGTTCTGTATAACTCAAATAGGTATGCAAAAGAGTAGTTGATTCCGTATGAATTTGCGGCTGTTATCGTTTGCCATAGGAACAAATTACCCTTGATAAAAATTTATGAATTTGCGGTTGTTATCGTTACCCATAGGAACAAATTACCCTTGATAAAAACAAATGTTGGCGGCAAACTACCCCTTTCACTTAACCAATCTTCACCAAAAACAATAGGTCTTGTGTACTCTACAAATCAATGCTGTATGCAAAAAAGTTTTGATTCTGTTTGAATTTGCGGCTATCGTTTGCCATAGAAAAAAATTAAACTTGATAAGAAAAACGTTTCAGGTAAACTACCCCGTCCCGTTAACCGATCTTCACCAAAAACAACAGATCTTGAGTACTCTAAAAATCATGGCTGTATGCAAAAAATTGTTTGATTCTGTTTGAATTTGCGGGTCTTATAGTTTGCCATAGAAAATACCCTTTTAAAACATAAAACGTTGCAGGTAAACTACCTCTTTCCCTTAACCGATCTTCACCAAAAACAATAGGTCCTGAGAACGCTACAATTCAGGGCTGTATGCAAATATTATTTGATTCTGTTTACATTCGCGGCTTTTATTGTTTGCCATAAAAAATACCCTTGTTAAAATATAAAACGTTGCAGGTAAACTACCCCTTCCCCAAAACCGATCTTCACCAAAACCAACAGATCTTGAAAACTCTATAATTCAGGGCTGTATGCAAAAGAGTAGTTGATTCTGTTTGAATTTGAGGCTTTTATCGTTTGCCATTTAAAATACGCTTGTAAAATACTAATGTTGCAGGTAAACTACCCCTTTCCCCTAACCCGTTATCGTTCGTCATAGAAAAAATTACCCTTGTTAAAACATAAAACGTTGCAGGTAAACTACCACTTTCTCTAAACCGATCTTCACCAAAATCAACAGACTTTCAGTCCTCAAAAATTCAGGGCTGTATGCAAAACATCATTTGATTCTGTTTACATTTGCGGCTTTTATCGTTTCCCATAGAAAATACCCTTGTTAAAATGTAAAATGTTGCAGGTAAACTACCCCTTTCCCTTAACCGATCTTCACCAAAAACAACACGTCTTGAGAACTCTATAATTCAGGGCTGTATGTAAAAGAGTAGTTGATTCTCTTTGAATTTGCGGCTGTTATCGTTTGCCATAGGAACAAATTACCCTTGATAAAAACAAATGTTGCCGGCAAACTACCCCTTTCACATAACCGATCATCACCAAAAACAACAGGTACTCTACAATTCACGGCTGTATGCAAAAAAATTTTGATTCTGTTTGAATTGCGGCTCTTGTCGTTTGCCATACTAAATACCCTTATTAAAATATAATACGTTGCTGGTAAACTACCCCTTTCCCTTAACCGATCTTCAACAAAGTCAACAGACCTTGAGTTCTGTATTACTCAAAAAGGTATGCAAAAGAGTAGTTGATTCTGTTTGAATTTACGGCAGTTATCGTTCGTCATAAAAAACATTACCCTATTTAAAACATAAAAGGTTGCAGGTAAACTACCCCATTGCCTTAAACGATCTTCAACAAAATCTACACACCTTGAGTTCGGTATAATTAAAAAAGGTATGAAAAAGACTAGTTGATTCTGTTTGAATTTGCGGCTATCGTTTGCCATAGAATAAAATTAAACTTGAGAAGAAAAACGTGGCTGGTAAACCACCCCTTTCCCTTAACCGATCTTCACCACAAACAATACGTCTTGTGCACTCTAAAAATCAGGATTGTATGCAAAACATTGTTTGATTATGTTTTAATTTGCGGCTGTTATCGTTTACCATACAAAAATATCGGTATGGAGAACCATACAGGACTTCCATGTTCTAAGATTTATATTTAAAATCATATTCGAAATGAAATATTTCCATAGAAACTACTTCTGTCTACTTATTGCTTCAGCCTCTAACCACAGTACTGTGGTCACTAACGTATACCACCTCACGTTTTCGCACTCGATTTTCGCTTAGATGGAAGTCGATGGCACTGGCGAAAAGTCTGGTTTTGCAGAAAACATTGGACTACGTCTAAACAGCCCGGGAAGGAATTTTAACAAAGAACTACTTCTTTGTTGCGATAACGTAGTACACATACAACATTCTCGCCTCCCCCTTAAACTATAAATTTCTTTTATAGAAAATTACCCCCACCCCGTTCACCTAACCACTTCATTTATAGATATTTCATCTACGTTTCTATAGTGGATTATTATGAGCTTCTTATCAAGATACTTTATTTATCAAAATTAAGTTCTTTACTCTTGTTAAAACATAAGACGTTGCTGGTAAACTACCCGTTTCTCTAAACCGATCGTCACCAAAATCAATAGACCTTCAGCCCTCTACAATGCAGGGATGTATGCAAAAAACTATTTGATTCTGTTTCAATTTGCGTCAGTTATCGTTCGTCATGAAAACATTTCTCTTGTTACAACATAACATGTTTCAGGTAAACCACCACTTTACCTTTACCGATCTTCACCAAAATCAACAGGCCTTGAGATCTCTACAATTTACTAAGGTATGCAAAAAATATTTGATTTTCTTTGAATTTACAGCAGTTATCGTTCGTCATAGAAAAAATTACCCTTGTTAAAACATAAAACGTTGCAGGTAAACTACCCCTTTCTCTAAACCGATCTTCACCAAAATGAACACACTTCAGTACTCAACAATTTAGGGCTGTATGCAGAATATTATTTGATTCTGTTCACATTTGCGGCTTTTATCGTTTGCCATAAAAAATACCCTTGTTAAAATATAAAATGTTGCTGGTAAACTACCCCTTCCCCTTAACCGATATTCACCAAAACCAATAGGTCTTGAGAACTATATAATTCAGGTACGTATGCAAAAGAGTAGTTGATTCTGTTTGAATTTGCGGCTGTTATCGTTTGCATTAGAAAAAATTTCCCTTGATGAAAAAAAAACCGTTGCAGGTAAACTACCCCTTTCCCTAAACCGATCTTCACCAAAATCAACAGGCCTTGAGATCTTTACTACATAGGAAGGTATGCAAAAAATATTTGATTTTATTTGAAGTTACGGCAGTCATCGTTCGTCACAAAGAAAGTAAAAATTACCCTTGTTAAAACATAAAACGTAGCTGGTAAACTACCCCTTTCCCTTAACCGATCTTCACCAAAAACAATAGGTCTTGAGTACTCTAGAATTCAGGGTTGTATGCAAAAAATTTTTGATTCTGTTTGAATTTGCGGCTCTTGTCGTTTGCCATACTAAATACCCTTATTAAATTATAAAACGTTGCTGGTAAACTACCCCTTTCCCTTAACCGATCTTCAACAAAACCAACAGACCTTGAGTTCTGTATTACTCAAAAAGGTATGCAAAAGAGTAGTTGATTCTGTTTGAATTTACGGCAGTTATCGTTCGTCATAAAAAACATTACCCTATTTAAAACATAAAAGTTGCAGGTAAACTACCCCATTCCCTTAAACGATCTTCAACAAAATATACACACCTTGAGTTCGGTACAATTAAAAAAGGTATGAAAAAGACTAGTTGATTCTGTTTGAATTTGCGGCTATCGTTTGCCATAGAATAAAATTAAACTTGAGAAGAAAAACGTTGCTGGTAAACTACCCCTTCCCGTTAACCGATCTTCACCAAAAACAATAGATCTTGAGTACCCTAATAATCAGAGCTGTATGCAAAAAAAGTATTCGATTTTGTTTGAATTTGCGACTCTTATCGTTTGCCAAATAATACCCTTTTAAAACATAATACGTTGCAGGTAAACTACCCCTTTCCATTAACCGATCTTCACCAAAAACAATACGTCTTGTGCACTCTAAAAATCAGGATTGTATGCAAAACATTGTTTGATTATGTTTTAATTTGCGGCTGTTATCGTTTACCATACAAAAATATCGGTATGGAGAACCATACAGGACTTCCATGTTCTAAGATTTATATTTAAAATCATATTCGAAATGAAATATTTCCATAGAAACTACTTCTTTCTACTTATTGCTTCAGCCTCAAACCACAGTACTGTGGTCACTAACGTATACCACCTCACGTTTTCGCACTCGATTTTCGCTTAGATGGAAGTCGATGGCACTGGCGAAAAGTCTAGTTTTGCAGAAAACATTGGACTACGTCTAAACAGCCCGGGAAGGAATTTTAACAAAGAACTACTTCTTTGTTGCCATAACGTAGTACACATACAACATTCTCGCCTCCCCCTTAAACTATAAATTTCATTTATAAAAAATTACCCCCACCCCGTTCACCTAACCACTTCATTTATAGATATTTCATCTACGTTTCTATAGTGGATTATTATGAGCTTCTTATCAAGATACTTTATTTATAAAAATTAAGTACTTTACTCTTGTTAAAACATAAAACGTTGCAGGTAAACTACCCGTTTCTCTAAACCGATCGTCACCAAAATCAACAGACCTTCAGCCCTGTACAATGCAGGGATGTATGCAAAAAAATATTTGATTCTGTTTCAATTTGCGTCAGTTATCGTTCGTCATGAAAACATTTCTCTTGTTACAACATAACATGTTTCAGGTAAACTACCCGTTTCCCTTTACCGATCTTCACCAAAATCAACAGGCCTTGAGATCTCTTACGAAGGTATGCAAAAAATATTTGATTTTCTTTGAATTTACAGCAGTTATCGTTCGTCATAGAAAAAACTACCCTTGTTAAAAAATAAAACGATGCTGGTAAACTACCCCTTTCTCTAAACCGATCTTCACCAAAATCAGCACACCTTCAGTCCTCAAAAATTCAGGGCTGTATGCAAAACATTATTTGATTCTGTTTACATTTGCGGCTTTTATCGTTTCTCATAAAAAATACCCTTGTTAAAATATAAAATGTTGCTGGTAAACTACCCCTTTCCCTTAACCGATCTTCACCAAAAACAATACGTCTTGAGAACTCTATAATTCAGGGCTGTATGCAAAAGAGTAGTTGATTCTCTTTGAATTTGCGGCTGTTATCGTTTGTCAAAGAAACAAATTACCCTTGATTAAAATAAACCGTTGCCAGTAAACTACCCCTTTCAATTAACCGATAATCACCAAAAACAACAGGTACTCTACAATTCAGGGCTGTATGCAAAAAATTATTTGATTCTGTTTGAATTTGCGGCTCTTATCGTTTGCCATACTAAATACCCTTGTTAAAGTATAAAGCGTTGCAGGTAAACTACCCAGTTCCCTTAACCGATTTTCAACAAAATCAACAGACCCTGAGTTCTGTATAACTCAAATAGGTATGCAAAAGAGTAGTTGACCAAGTATTAATTTGCGGCTGTTATCGTTTGCCATAGGAACAAATTACCCTTGATAAAAACAAATGTTGCCGGCAAACTACCCCTTTCACTTAACCGATCTTCACCAAAAACATCTTGAGAACTCTACTATTCAGCGCTGTATGCAGAATATTATTTGATTCTGTTTACATTTGCGGCTTTTATCGTTTGCCATAGAAAATACCCTTGTTAAAATATAAAATGCTGCTGGTAAACTACCCCTCCCCCTTAAACGATCTTCACCAAAACCAATAGGTCTTGAGAACTCTATAATTCAGGTACGTATGCAAAAGAATAGTTGATTCTGTTTGAATTTGCGGCTGTTATCGTTTTCCATAAATAAAATTTCCCTTGGTGAAAAAAAAACCGTTGCCGGTAAACTACCCCTTTCCCTAAACCGATCTTCACCAAAATCAACAGGCCTTGAGACCTTTACTACATAGGAAGGTATGCAAAAAATATTTGATTTTCTTTGAAGTTACGGCAGTCATCGTTCGTCACAAAGAAAGTAAAAATTATCCTTGTTAAAACATAAAACGTAGCTGGTAAACTACCCCTTTCCCTTAACCGATCTTCACCAAAAACAATAGGTCTTGAGTACTCTCGAATTCAGGGTTGTATGCAAAAAATTTTTGTTTCTGTTTGAAATTGCGGCTCTTGTCGTTTGCCATACTAAATACCCTTATTAAAATATAAAACGTTGCTGGATAACTACCCCTTTCCATAACCGATCTTCAATAAAACCAACAGACCTTGAGTTCTGTATTACTCAAAAAGGTATGCAAAAGAGTAGTTGATTCTGTTTGAATTTACGGCAGTTATCGTTCGTCATAAAAAACATTACCCTATTTAAAACATAAAAGGTTGCAGGTAAACTACCCCATTGCCTTAAACGATCTTCAACAAAATCTACACACCTTGAGTTCGGTATAATTAAAAAAGGTATGAAAAAGACTAGTTGATTCTGTTTGAATTTGCGGCTATCGTTTGCCATAGAATAAAATTAAACTTGAGAAGAAAAACGTTGCTGGTAAACTACCCCTTCCCGTTAAACGATCTTCACCAAAAACAATAGATCTTGAGTACCCTAATAATCAGAGCTGTATGCAAAAAAAGTATTCGATTTTGTTTGAATTTGCGACTCTTATCGTTTGCCAAATAATACCCTATTAAAACATAATACGTTGCAGGTAAACTACCCCTTTCCATTAACCGATCTTCACCAAAAACAATACGTCTTGTGCACTCTAAAAATCAGGATTGTATGCAAAACATTGTTTGATTATGTTTTAATTTGCGGCTGTTATCGTTTACCATAAAAAAATATCCGGTATGGAGAACCATACAGGACTTCCTTGTTCTAAGATTTATATTTAAAATCATATTCGAAATGAAATATTTCCATAGAAACTACTTCTGTCTTCTTATTGCTTCAGCCTCTAACCACAGTACTGTGGCCACTAACGTATACCACCTCACGTTTTCGCATTCGATTTTCGCTTAGATGGAAGTCGATGGCACTGGCGAAAAGTCTGGTTTTGCAGAAAACATTGGACTACGTCTAAACAGCCCGGGAAGGAATTTTAACAAAGAACTACTTCTTTGTTGCGATAACGTAGTACACATACAACATTCTCGCCTCCCCCTTAAACTATAAATTTCATTTATAGAAAATTACCCCTACCCCGTTCACCTAACCACTTCATTTATAGATATTTCATCTACGTTTCTATAGTGGATTATTATGAGCTTCTTATCAAGATACTTTATTTATCAAAATTAAGTACTTTACTCTTGTTAAAACATAAAACGTTGCAGGTAAACTACCCGTTTCTCTAAACCGATCGTCACCAAAATCAATAAACCTTCAACCCTGTACAATGCAGGGATGTATGCAAAAAAATATTTGATTCTGTTTCAATTTGCGTCAGTTATCGTTCGTCATGAAAACATTTCTATTGTTACAACATAACATGTTTCAGGTAAACTACCCCTTTCCCTTTACCGATTTTCACCAAAATCAACAGGCCTTGAGATATCTACAATTTACGAAGGTATGCAAAAAATATTTGATTTTATTTGAATTTACAGCAGTTGTCGTTCGTCAAAGAAAAAATTACCCTTGTTAAAAAATAAAACGTTGCAGGTAAACTACCCCTTTCCCTTAACCGATCTTCACCAAAAACAAAAGGTCTTGATAACTCTATAATTCAGGGCTGCATGCAAAAGAGTAGTTGATTCTGTTTACATTTGCGGCTTTTATCGTTTGCCATAGAAAATACCCTTGTTAAAATATAAAATGTTGCAGGTAAACTACCCCTTTCCCTTAACCGATCTTCACCAAAAACAAAAGGTCTTGAGAACTCTATAATTCAGGGCTGTATGCAAAAGAGTAGTTGATTCTCTTTGAATTTGCGGCTGTTTTTATATTTGTCAAAGAAACAAATTACCCTTGATTAAAATAAACCGTTGCCAGTAAACTGCCCCTTTCCCTTTACCGATCATCACCAAAAACAACAGGTACTCTACAATTCAGGGCTGTATGCAAAAAATTATTTGATTATGTTTGAATTTGCGGCTCTTATCGTTTGCAATACTAAATACCCTTGTTAAAATATAAAGCGTTGCAGGTAAACTACCCATTTCCCTTAACCGATTTTCAACAAAATCAACAGACCTTGAGTTCTGTATAACTCAAATAGGTATGCAAAAGTGTAGTTGACTCTGTATGAATTTGCGGCTGTTATCGATTGGCATAGGAACAAATTACCCTTGATAAAAACAAATGTTGCCGGCAAACTACCCCTTTCACTTAACCGATCTTCACCAAAAACATCATGAGAACTCTACTATTCAGCGCTGTATGCAGAATATTGTTTGATTCTGTTTACATTTGCGGCTTTTATCGTTTGCCATAGAAACTACCCTTGTTAAAATATAAAATGCTGCAGGTAAACTACCCCTTTCCCTTAACCGATCTTCAACAAAATCAACAGACCCTGAGTTCGGTATAATTAAAAAAGGTATGAAAAAGACTAGTTGAATCTGTTTACATTTGCGGCTTTTATCGTTTGCCATAGAAAATACCCTTGTTAAAATATAAAATGCTGCTGGTAAACTACCCCTCCCCCTTAAACGATCTTCACCAAAACCAATAGGTCTTGAGAACTCTATAATTCAGGGCTGTATGCGAAAGAGTAGTTGATTCTGTTTGCATTTGCGGCTGTTATCGTTTGCCATAGATAAAATTTCCCTTGATGAAAAAAAAAACCGTTGCAGGTAAACTACCCCTTTCCCGAAACCGATCTTCACCAAAATCAACAGGCCTTGAGACCTTTACTACATAGGAAGGTATGCAAAAAATATTTGATTATCTTTGAAGTTACGGCAGTCATCGTTCGTCACAAAGAAAGTAAAAATTACCCTTGTTAAAACATAAAACGTAGCTGGTAAACTACCCCTTTCCCTTAACCGATCTTCACCAAAAACAATAGGTCTTGAGTACTCTCGAATTCAGGGTTGTATGCAAAAAAGTTTTGTTTCTGTTTGAATTTGCGGCTCTTGTCGTTTGCCATACTAAATACCCTTATTAAAATATAAAACGTTGCTGGTAAACTACCCCTTTCCCTTAACCGATCTTCAATAAAACCAACAGACCTTGAGTTCTGTATTACTCAAAAAGGTATGCAAAAGAGTAGTTGATTCTGTTTGAATTTACGGCAGTTATCGTTCGTCATAAAAAACATTACAATATTTAAAACATAAAAGGTTGCAGGTAAACTACCCCATTCCCTTAAACGATCTTCAACAAAATCTACACACCTTGAGTTCGGTATAATTAAAAAAGGTATGAAAAAGAGTAGTTGATTCTCTTTGAATTTGCGGCTGTTATCGTTTGTCAAAAAAACAAATTACCCTTGATTAAAATAAACCGTTGCCGGTAAACTACCCCTTTCCCTTAACCGATCATCACCAAAAACAACAGGTACTCTACAATTCAGGGCTGTATGCAAAAAATTATTTGATTCTGTTTGAATTTGCGGCTCTTATCGTTTGCCATACTAAATACCCTTGTTAAAATATAAAGCGTTGCAGGTAAACTACCCATTTCCCGTAACCGATTTTCTACAAAATCAACAGACCCTGAGTTCTGTATAACTGAAATAGGTATGCAAAAGAGTAGTTGACTCTGTATGAATTTGCGGCTGTTATCGTTTGCCATAGGAACAAATTACCCTTGATAAAAATGTTGCCGGCAAACTACCTCTTTCACTTAACCGACCTTCACCAAAAACATCATGAGAAATCTACTATTCAGCGCTGTATGCAGAATATTATTTGATTCTGTTTACATTTGCGGCTTTTATCGTTTGCCATAGAAAATACCCTTGTTAAAATATAAAATGCTGCAGGTGAACTACCCCTTTCCCTTAACCGATCTTCAACAAAATCAACAGACCCTGAGTTCGGTATAATTAAAAAAGGTATGAAAAAGACTAGTTGATTCTGTTTGAATTTGCGGCTATCGTTTGCCATAGAATAAAATTAAACTTGATAAGAAAAACGTTTCTGGTAAAGTACCCCTTCCCGTTAACCGATCATCACCAAAAACAATAGATCTTGAGTACCCTAACAATCAGAGCTGTATGCAAAAAAAGTATTAGATTTTGTTTGAATTTGCGACTCTTATCGTTTGCCAAATAATACCCTTTTAAAACATAATACGTTGCAGGTAAACTACCCCTTTCCATTAACCGATCTTCACCAAAAACAATAGGTCTTGTGCACTCTAAAAATCAGGATTGTATGCAAAACATTGTTTGATTATGTTTTAATTTGCGGTTCTTATCGTTTGCCATAGAAAATACCCTTTCAAAACAAAACGTTGCCGGTAAACTACCCCTTTCCCTTAACCGATCTCCATCAAAAATAATCGGTCCTAAGAACTCTACAATTCAATGCTGTGTGCAAAATATTATTTGATTCTCTTTACATTTGCGGCTTTCATCGTTTGCCATAAAAAATACCCTTTCAAAACATAAAACGTTGCAGGTAAACTACCCCTTTCTCTTAACCGATATCCATCAAAAATAATCGGTCCTAAGAACTCTACAATTCAGGGCTGTATGCAAAACATTATTTTATTCTGTTTACATTTGCGGCTTTTATCGTTTGCCATAGAAAAAATACACTTATTAAAATATAAAATGCTGCTGGTAAACTACCCCTTTCCCTTAACCGATCTTCACGAAAACCAATAGGTCTTGAGAACTCTATAATTCAGGGCTGTATGCGAAAGGGTAGTTGATTCTGTTTGCATTTGCGGCTGTTATCGTTTGCCAAAAAAAAAATATCGGTATGGAGAACCATACAGGACTTCCATGTTCTAAGATTTATATTTAAAATCATATTCGAAATGAAATATTTCCATAGAAACTACTTCTTTCTACTTATTGCTTCAGCCTCAAACCACAGTACTGTGGTCACTAACGTATACCACCTCACGTTTTCGCACTCGATTTTCGCTGAGATGGAAATCGATGGCACTGGCGAAAAGTCTGGTTTTGCAGAAAACATTGGACTACGTCTAAACAGCCCGGGAAGGAATTTTAACAAAGAATTACTTCTTTGTTGCGATAACGTAGTACACATACAACATTCTTGCCTCCCCCTTAAACTATAAATTTCATTTATAGGAAATTACTCCCACCCAGTTCACTTAACCACTTCATTTATAGATATTTCATCTACGTTTCTATAGTGGATTATTATGAGCTTCTTATCAAGATACTTTATCTATCAAAATTAAGTACTTTACTCTTGTTAAAACATAAAACGTTGCAGGTAAACTACCCGTTTCTCTAAACCGATCGTCACCAAAATCAATAGACCTTCAGCCCTCTACAATGCAGGGATGTATGCAAAAAAATATTTGATTCTGTTTTAATTTCCGTCAGTTATCGTTCGTCATGAAAACATTTCTCTTGTTACAACATAACATGTTTCAGGTAAACTACCCCTTTCCCTTTACCGATCTTCACCAAAATCAACAGGCCTTGCGATCTCTTACGAAGGTATTCAAAAAAATATTTGATTTTCTTGGAATTTACAGCAGTTATCGTTCGTCATAGAAAAAATTACCCTTGTTAAAACATAAAATGTTGCTGGTAAACTACCCCTTTCTCTAAACCTATCTTCACCAAAATCAACAGACCTTCAGCTCTCAACAATTCACGGTTGTATGCAAAACATTATTTGATTCTGTTTACATTTGCGGCTTTTATCGTTTGCCATAGAAAATACCCTTGTTAAAATATAAAATTTTGCTGGTAAACTACCCCTTTCCCTTAACCGATCTTCACCAAAAACAATAGGTCTTGAGAACTCTATAATTCAGGGCGTATGCAAAAGAGAAGTTGATTCTCTTTGAATTTGCGGCTGTTATCGTTTGTCAAAGAAACAAATTACCCTTGATTAAAATAAACCGTTGCCGGTAAACTACCCCTTTCCCTTAACCGATCATCACCAAAAACAACAGGTACTCTACAATTCAGGGCTGTATGCAAAAAATTATTTGATTCTGTTTGAATTTGCGGCTCTTATCGTTTGCCATACTAAATACCCTTGTTAAAATATAAAGCGTTGCAGGTAAACTACCCATTTCCCTTAACCGATTTTCAACAAAATCAACAGACCCTGAGTTCTGTATAACTCAAATAGGTATGCAAAAGAGTAGTTGACTCTGTATGAATTTGCGGCTGTTATCGTTTGCCATAGGAACAAATTACCCTTGATAAAAATGTTGCCGGCAAACTACCCCTTTCACTTAACCGATCTTCACCAAAAACATCATGAGAACTCTACTATTCAGCGCTGTATGCAGAATATTATTTGATTCTGTTTACATTTGCGGCTTTTATCGTTTGCCATAGAAAATACCCTTGTCAAAATATAAAATGCTGCAGGTAAACTACCCCTTTCCCTTAACCGATCTTCAACAAAATCAACAGACCCTGAGTTCGGTATAATTAAAAAAGGTATGAAAAAGACTAGTTGATTCTGTTTGAATTTGCGGCTATCGTTTGCCGTAGAATAAAATTAAACTTGATAAGAAAAACGTTGCTGGTAAAGTACCCCTTCCCGTTAACCGATCATCACCAAAAACAATAGATCTTGAGTACCCTAACAATCAGAGCTGTATGCAAAAAAAGTATTAGATTTTGTTTGAATTTGCGACTCTTATCGTTTGCCAAATAATACCCTTTTAAAACATAATACGTTGCAGGTAAACTACCCCTTTCCCTTAACCGATCTCCATCAAAAATAATCGGTCCTAAGAACTCTACAATTCAATGCTGTGTGCAAAACATTATTTGATTCTCTTTACATTTGCGGCTCTTATCGTTAGCCATAGAAAATACCCTTTCAAAACATAAAACGTTGCAGTTAAACTACCCCTTTCCCTTAACCGATCTCCATAAAAAATAATCGGTCCTAAGAACTCTACAATTCAATGCTGTGTGCAAAACATTATTTGATTCTCTTTACATTTGCGGCTTTCATCGTTTGCCATAAAAAATACCCTTTCAAAACATAAAACGTTGCAGGTAAACTACCCCTTTCCCTTAACCGATATCCATAAAAAATAATCGGTCCTAAGAACTCTACAATTCAGGGCAGTATGCAAAACATTATTTGATTCTGTTTACATTTGGGGCTTTTATCGTTTGCCATAGAAAAATACACTTATTAAAATATAAAATGCTGCTGGTAAACTACCCCTTTCCCTTAACCGATCTTCACCAAAACCAATTGGTCTTGAGAACTCTATAATTCAGGGCTGTATGCAAAAGAGTAGTTGATTCTGTTTGCATTTGCGGCTGTTATCGTTTGCCAAAAAAAAATATCGGTATGGAGAACCATACAGGACTTCCATGTTCTAAGATTTATATTTAAAATCATATTCGAAATGAAATATTTCCATAGAAACTACTTCTTTCTACTTATTGCTTCAGCCTCAAACCACAGTACTGTGGTCACTAACGTATACCACCTCACGTTTTCGCACTCGATTTTCGCTGAGATGGAAGTCGATGGCATTGGCGAAAAGTCTGGTTTTGCAGAAAACATTGGACTACGTCTAAACTGCCCGGGAAGGAATTTTAACAAAGAATTACTTCTTTGTTGCGATAACGTAGTACACATACAACATTCTCGCCTCCCCCTTAAATTATAAATTTCATTTATAGAAAATTACCCCCACCCCGTTCACCTAACCACTTCATTTATAGATATTTCATCTACGTTTCTATAGTGGATTATTATGAGCTTCTTATCAAGATACTTTATTTATCAAAATTAAGTACTTTACTCTTGTTAAAACATGAAACGTTGCAGGTAAACTACCCGTTTCACTAAACCGATCGTCACCAAAATCAATAGACCTTCAGCCCTCTACAATGCAGGGATGTATGCAAAAAACTATTTGATTCTGTTTCAATTTGCGTCAGTTATCGTTCGTCATGAAAACATTTCTCTTGTTACAACATAACATGTTTCAGGTAAACTACCCCTTTCCCTTTACCGATCTTCACCAAAATCAACATGCCTTGAGATCTCTTACGAAGGTATTCAAAAAAATATTTGATTTTCTTGGAATTTACAGCAGTTATCGTTCGTCATAGAAAAAATTACCCTTGTTAAAACATAAAATTTTGCAGGTAAACTACCCCTTTCTCTAAACCGATCTTCACCAAAATCAACAGACCTTCAGCCCTCAGCAATTCACGGTTGTATGCAAAACATTATTTGATTCTGTTTACATTTGCGGCTTTTATCGTTTGCCATAGAAAATGCCCTTGTTAAAATATAAAATGTTGCTGGTAAACTACCCCTTTTCCTTAACCGATCTTCACCAAAAACAATAGGTCTTGAGAACTCTATAATTCAGGGCTGTATGCAAAAGAGCAGTTGATTCTCTTTGAATTTGCGGCTGTTATCGTTTGTCAAAGAAACAAATTACCCTTGATTAAAATAAACCGTTGCCGGTAAACTACCCCTTTCCCTTAACCGATCTTCACCAAAAACATCATCAGAACTCTACTATTCAGCGCTGTATGCAGAATATTATTTGATTCTGTTTACATTTGCGGCTTTTATCGTTTGCCATAGAAAATACCCTTGTTAAAATATAAAATGCTGCAGGTAAACTACCCCTTACCCTTACCCGATCGTCAACAAAATCAACAGACCCTGAGTTTGGTATAATTAAAAAAGGTATGAAAAAGACTAGTTGATTCTGTTTGAATTTGCGGCTATCGTTTGCTATAGAATAAAATTAAATTTGATAAGAAAAACGTTGCTGGTAAAGTACCCCTTCCCGTTAACCGATCATCACCAAAAACAATAGATCTTGAGTACCCTAACAATCAGAGCTGTATGCAAAAAAGTATTAGATTTTGTTTGAATTTGCGACTCTTATCGTTTGCCAAATAATACCCTTTTAAAACATAATACATTGCCGGTAAACTACCCCTTTCCATTAACCGATCTTCACCAAAAACAATAGGTCTTGTGCACTCTAAAAATCAGGATTGTATGCAAAACATTGTTTGATTATGTTTTAATTTGCGGCTCTTATCGTTTGCCATAGAAAATACCCTTTCAAAACATAAAACGTTGCAGGTAAACTACCCCTTTCCCTTAACCGATCTCCATCAAAAATAATCGGTCCTAAGAACTCTACAATTCAATGCTGTGTGCAAAACATTATTTGATTCTCTTTACATTTGCGGCTTTTATTGTTTGCCATAAAAAATACCCTTTCAAAACATAAAACGTTGCAGGTAAACTACCCCTTCCCCTTAACCGATATCCATAAAAAATAATCGGTCCTAAGAACTCTACAATTCAGGGCTGTATGCAAAACATTATTTGATTCTGTTTACATTTGCGGCTTTTATCGTTTGCCAAAAAAAAATACACTTATTAAAATATAAAATGCTGCTGGTAAACTACCCCTTTCCATTAACCGATCTTCACCAAAACCAATAGGTCTTGAGAACTCTATAATTCAGGGCTGTATACAAAAGAGTAGTTGATTCTGTTTGCATTTGCGGCTGTTATCGTTTGCCATAAAAAAATATCGGTATGGAGAACCATACAGGACTTCCATGTTCTAAGATTTATATTTAAAATCATATTCGAAATGAAATATTTCCATAGAAACTACTTCTTTCTACTTATTGCTTCAGCCTCAAACCACAGTACTGTGGTCACTAACGTATACCACCTCACGTTTTCGCACTCGATTTTCGCTGAGATGGAAGTCGATGGCATTGGCGAAAAGTCTGGTTTTGCAGAAAACATTGGACTACGTCTAAACAGCCCGGGAAGGAATTTTAACAAAGAATTACTTCTTTGTTGCGATAACGTAGTACACATACAACATTCTCGCCTCCCCCTTAAACTATAAATTTCATTTATAGAAAATTACCCCCACCCCGTTCACCTAACCACTTCATTTATAGATATTTCATCTACGTTTCTATAGTGGATTATTATGAGCTTCTTATCAAGATACTTTATTTATCAAAATTAAGTACTTTACTCTTGTTAAAACATAAAACGTTGCAGGTAAACTACCCGTTTCTCTAAACCGATCGTCACCAAAATCACCAAAATGTAGACCTTCAGCCCTCTACACTGCAGGGATGTATGCAAAAAAATATTTGATTCTGTTTCAATTTGCGTCAGTTATCGTTCGTCATGAAAACATTTCTCTTGTTACAACATAACATGTTTCAGGTAAACTACCCCTTTCCCTTTACCGATCTTCACCAAAATCAACAGGCCTTGCGATCTCTTACGAAGGTATTCAAAAAAATATTTGATTTTCTTGGAATTTACAGCAGTTATCGTTCGTCATAGAAAATTTACCCTTGTTAAAACATAAAATGTTGCAGGTAAACTACCCCTTTCTCTAAACCGATCTTCACCAAAATCAACAGACCTTCAGCTCTCAACAATTCGCGGTTGTATGCAAAACATTATTTGATTCTGTTTACATTTGCGGCTTTTATCGTTTGCCATAGAAAATACCCTTGTTAAAATATAAAATGTTGCAGGTAAACTACCCCTTTCCCTTAACCGATCTTCACCAAAAACAATAGGTCTTGAGAACTCTATAATTCAGGGCGTATGCAAAAGAGTAGTTGATTCTCTTTGAATTTGCGGCTGTTATCGTTTGTCAAAGAAACAAATTACCCTTGATTAAAATAAACCGTTGCCGGTAAACTACCCCTTTCCCTTAACCGATCATCACCAAAAACAACAGGTACTCTACAATTCAGGGCTGTATGCAAAAAATTATTTGATTCTGTTTGAATTTGCGGCTCTTATCGTTTGCCATACTAAATACCCTTGTTAAAATATAAAGCGTTGCAGGTAAACTACCCATTTCCCTTAACCGATTTTCAACAAAATCAACAGACCCTAAGTTCTGTATAACTTAAATAGGTATGCAAAAGAGTAGTTGACTCTGTATGAATTTGCGGCTGTTATCGTTTGCCATAGGAACAAATTACCCTTGATAAAAATGTTGCCGGCAAACTACCCCTTTCACTTAACCGATCTTCACCAAAAACATCATGAGAACTCTACTATTCAGCGCTGTATGCAGAATATTATTTGATTCTGTTTACATTTGCGGCTTTAATCGTTTGCCATAGAAAATACCCTTGTTAAAATATAAAATGCTGCAGGTAAACTACCCCTTTCCCTTAACCGATCTTCAACAAAATCAACAGACCCTGAGTTCGGTATAATTAAAAAAGGTATGAAAAAGACTAGTTGATTCTGTTTGAATTTGCGGCTATCGTTTGCCATAGAATAAAATTAAACTTGATAAGAAAAACTTTGCTGGTAAAGTACCCCTTCCCGTTATCCGATCATCACCAGAAACAACAGATCTTGAGTACCCTAACAATCAGAGCTGTATGAAAAAAAATATTAGATTTTGTTTGAATTTGCGACTCTTATCGTTTGCCAAATAATACCCTTTTAAAACATAATACGTTGCAGGTAAACTACCCCTTTCCATTAACCGATCTTCACCAAAAACAATAAGTCTTGTGCACTCTAAAAATCAGGATTGTATGCAAAACATTGTTTGATTATGTTTTAATTTGCGGCTCTTATCGTTAGCCATAGAAAATACCCTTTCAAAACATAAAACGTTGCAGGTAAACTACCCCTTTCCCTTAACCGATATCCATAAAAAATAATCGGTCCTAAGAACTCTACAATTCAGGGCTGTATGCAAAACATTATTTGATTCTGTTTACATTTGCGCCTTTTATCGTTTGCCATAGAAAAAATACACTTATTAAAATATAAAATGCTGCTGGTAAACTACCCCTTCCCATTAACCGATCTTCACCAAAACCAATAGGTCTTGAGAACTCTATAATTCAGGGCTGTATGCAAAAGAGTAGTTGATTCTGTTTCCATTTGCGGCTGTTATCGTTTGCCATAAAAAAATATCGGTATGGAGAACCATACAGGACTCTTATGTTCTAAGATTTATATTTAAAATCATATTCGAAATGAAATATTTCCATAGAAACTACTTCTTTCTACTTATTGCTTCAGCCTCAAACCACAGTACTGTGGTCACTAACGTATACCACCTCACGTTTTCGCACTCGATTTTCGCTGAGATGGAAGTCGATGGCATTGGCGAAAAGTCTGGTTTTGCAGAAAACATTGGACTACGTCTAAACAGCCCGGGAAGGAATTTTAACAAAGAATTACTTCTTTGTTGCGATAACGTAGTACACATACAACATTCTCGCCTCCCCCTTAAACTATAAATTTCATTTATAGAAAATTACCCCCACCCCGTTCACCTAACCACTTCATTTATAGATATTTCATCTACGTTTCTATAGTGGATTATTATGAGCTTCTTATCAAGATACTTTATTTATCAAAATTAAGTACTTTACTCTTGTTAAAACATAAAACGTTGCAGGTAAACTACCCGTTTCTCTAAACCGATTGTCACCAAAATCACCAAAATGTAGACCTTCAGCCTTCTACACTGCAGGGATGTATGCAAAAAAATATTTGATTCTGTTTCAATTTGCGTCAGTTATCGTTCGTCATGAAAACATTTCTCTTGTTACAACATAACATGTTTCAGGTAAACTACCCCTTTCCCTTTACCGATCTTCACCAAAATCAACAGGCCTTGAGATCTCTTACGAAGGTATTCAAAAAAATATTTGATTTTCTTGGAATTTACAGCAGTTATCGTTCGTCATAGAAAATTTACCCTTGTTAAAACATAAAATGTTGCAGGTAAACTACCCCTTTCTCTAAACCGATCTTCACCAAAATCAACAGACCTTCAGCTCTCAACAATTCGCGGTTGTATGCAAAACATTATTTGATTCTGTTTACATTTGCGGCTTTTATCGTTTGCCATAGAAAATACCCTTGTTAAAATATAAAATGTTGCAGGTAAACTACCCCTTTCCCTTAACCGATCTTCACCAAAAACAATAGGTCTTGAGAACTCTATAATTCAGGGCGTATGCAAAAGAGTAGTTGATTCTCTTTGAATTTGCGGCTGTTATCGTTTGTCAAAGAAACAAATTACCCTTGATTAAAATAAACCGTTGCCGGTAAACTACCCCTTTCCCTTAACCGATCATCACCAAAAACAACAGGTACTCTACAATTCAGGGCTGTATGCAAAAAATTATTTGATTCTGTTTGAATTTGCGGCTCTTATCGTTTGCCATACTAAATACCCTTGTTAAAATATAAAGCGTTGCAGGTAAACTACCCATTTCCCTTAACCGATTTTCAACAAAATCAACAGACCCTAAGTTCTGTATAACTCAAATAGGTATGCAAAAGAGTAGTTGACTCTGTATGAATTTGCGGCTGTTATCGATTGCCATAGGAACAAATTACCCTTGATAAAAATGTTGCCGGCAAACTACCCCTTTCACTTAACCGATCTTCACCAAAAACATCATGAGAACTCTACTATTCAGCGCTGTATGCAGAATATTATTTGATTCTGTTTACATTTGCGGCTTTAATCGTTTGCCATAGAAAATACCCTTGTTAAAATATAAAATGCTGCAGGTAAACTACCCCTTTCCCTTAACCGATCTTCAACAAAATCAACAGACCCTGAGTTCGGTATAATTAAAAAAGGTATGAAAAAGACTAGTTGATTCTGTTTGAATTTGCGGCTATCGTTTGCCATAGAATAAAATTAAACTTGATAAGAAAAACTTTGCTGGTAAAGTACCCCTTCCCGTTATCCGATCATCACCAGAAACAACAGATCTTGAGTACCCTAACAATCAGAGCTGTATGAAAAAAAATATTAGATTTTGTTTGAATTTGCGACTCTTATCGTTTGCCAAATAATACCCTTTTAAAACATAATACGTTGCAGGTAAACTACCCCTTTCCATTAACCGATCTTCACCAAAAACAATAAGTCTTGTGCACTCTAAAAATCAGGATTGTATGCAAAACATTGTTTGATTATGTTTTAATTTGCGGCTCTTATCGTTAGCCATAAGAAATACCCTTTCAAAACATAAAACGTTGCAGGTAAACTACCCCTTTCCCTTAACCGATATCCATAAAAAATAATCGGTCCTAAGAACTCTACAATTCAGGGCTGTATGCAAAACATTATTTGATTCTGTTTACATTTGCGGCTTTTATCGTTTGCCATAGAAAAAATACACTTATTAAAATATAAAATGCTGCTGGTAAACTACCCCTTCCCATTAACCGATCTTCACCAAAACCAATAGGTCTTGAGAACTCTATAATTCAGGGCTGTATGCAAAAGAGTAGTTGATTCTGTTTCCATTTGCGGCTGTTATCGTTTGCCATAAAAAAATATCGGTATGGAGAACCATACAGGACTCTTATGTTCTAAGATTTATATTTAAAATCATATTCGAAATGAAATATTTCCATAGAAACTACTTCTTTCTACTTATTGCTTCAGCCTCAAACCACAGTACTGTGGTCACTAACGTATACCACCTCACGTTTTCGCACTCGATTTTCGCTGAGATGGAAGTCGATGGCATTGGCGAAAAGTCTGGTTTTGCAGAAAACATTGGACTACGTCTAAACAGCCCGGGAAGGAATTTTAACAAAGAATTACTTCTTTGTTGCGATAACGTAGTACACATACAACATTCTCGCCTCCCCCTTAAACTATAAATTTCATTTATAGAAAATTACCCCCACCCCGTTCACCTAACCACTTCATTTATAGATATTTCATCTACGTTTCTATAGTGGATTATTATGAGCTTCTTATCAAGATACTTTATTTATCAAAATTAAGTACTTTACTCTTGTTAAAACATAAAACGTTGCAGGTAAACTACCCGTTTCTCTAAACCGATCGTCACCAAAATCACCAAAATGTAGACCTTCAGCCCTCTACACTGCAGGGATGTATGCAAAAAAATATTTGATTCTGTTTCAATTTGCGTCAGTTATCGTTCGTCATGAAAACATTTCTCTTGTTACAACATAACATGTTTCAGGTAAACTACCCCTTTCCCTTTACCGATCTTCACCAAAATCAACAGGCCTTGAGATCTCTTACGAAGGTATTCAAAAAAATATTTGATTTTCTTGGAATTTACAGCAGTTATCGTTCGTCATAGAAAATTTACCCTTGTTAAAACATAAAATGTTGCAGGTAAACTACCCCTTTCTCTAAACCGATCTTCACCAAAATCAACAGACCTTCAGCTCTCAACAATTCGCGGTTGTATGCAAAACATTATTTGATTCTGTTTACATTTGCGGCTTTTATCGTTTGCCATAGAAAATACCCTTGTTAAAATATAAAATGTTGCAGGTAAACTACCCCTTTCCCTTAACCGATCTTCACCAAAAACAATAGGTCTTGAGAACTCTATAATTCAGGGCGTATGCAAAAGAGTAGTTGATTCTCTTTGAATTTGCGGCTGTTATCGTTTGTCAAAGAAACAAATTACCCTTGATTAAAATAAACCGTTGCCGGTAAACTACCCCTTTCCCTTAACCGATCATCACCAAAAACAACAGGTACTCTACAATTCAGGGCTGTATGCAAAAAATTATTTGATTCTGTTTGAATTTGCGGCTCTTATCGTTTGCCATACTAAATACCCTTGTTAAAATATAAAGCGTTGCAGGTAAACTACCCATTTCCCTTAACCGATTTTCAACAAAATCAACAGACCCTAAGTTCTGTATAACTCAAATAGGTATGCAAAAGAGTAGTTGACTCTGTATGAATTTGCGGCTGTTATCGTTTGCCATAGGAACAAATTACCCTTGATAAAAATGTTGCCGGCAAACTACCCCTTTCACTTAACCGATCTTCACCAAAAACATCATGAGAACTCTACTATTCAGCGCTGTATGCAGAATATTATTTGATTCTGTTTACATTTGCGGCTTTAATCGTTTGCCATAGAAAATACCCTTGTTGAAATATAAAATGCTGCAGGTAAACTACCCCTTTCCCTTAACCGATCTTCAACAAAATCAACAGACCCTGAGTTCGGTATAATTAAAAAAGGTATGAAAAAGACTAGTTGATTCTGTTTGAATTTGCGGCTATCGTTTGCCATAGAATAAAATTAAACTTGATAAGAAAAACTTTGCTGGTAAAGTACCCCTTCCCGTTATCCGATCATCACCAGAAACAACAGATCTTGAGTACCCTAACAATCAGAGCTGTATGAAAAAAAATATTAGATTTTGTTTGAATTTGCGACTCTTATCGTTTGCCAAATAATACCCTTTTAAAACATAATACGTTGCAGGTAAACTACCCCTTTCCATTAACCGATCTTCACCAAAAACAATAAGTCTTGTGCACTCTAAAAATCAGGATTGTATGCAAAACATTGTTTGATTATGTTTTAATTTGCGGCTCTTATCGTTAGCCATAGAAAATACCCTTTCAAAACATAAAACGTTGCAGGTAAACTACCCCTTTCCCTTAACCGATATCCATAAAAAATAATCGGTCCTAAGAACTCTACAATTCAGGGCTGTATGCAAAACATTATTTGATTCTGTTTACATTTGCGGCTTTTATCGTTTGCCATAGAAAAAATACACTTATTAAAATATAAAATGCTGCTGGTAAACTACCCCTTCCCATTAACCGATCTTCACCAAAACCAATAGGTCTTGAGAACTCTATAATTCAGGGCTGTATGCAAAAGAGTAGTTGATTCTGTTTCCATTTGCGGCTGTTATCGTTTGCCATAAAAAAATATCGGTATGGAGAACCATACAGGACTCTTATGTTCTAAGATTTATATTTAAAATCATATTCGAAATGAAATATTTCCATAGAAACTACTTCTTTCTACTTATTGCTTCAGCCTCAAACCACAGTACTGTGGTCACTAACGTATACCACCTCACGTTTTCGCACTCGATTTTCGCTGAGATGGAAGTCGATGGCATTGGCGAAAAGTCTGGTTTTGCAGAAAACATTGGACTACGTCTAAACAGCCCGGGAAGGAATTTTAACAAAGAATTACTTCTTTGTTGCGATAACGTAGTACACATACAACATTCTCGCCTCCCCCTTAAACTATAAATTTCATTTATAGAAAATTACCCCCACCCCGTTCACCTAACCACTTCATTTATAGATATTTCATCTACGTTTCTATAGTGGATTATTATGAGCTTCTTATCAAGATACTTTATTTATCAAAATTAAGTACTTTACTCTTGTTAAAACATAAAACGTTGCAGGTAAACTACCCGTTTCTCTAAACCGATCGTCACCAAAATCACCAAAATGTAGACCTTCAGCCCTCTACACTGCAGGGATGTATGCAAAAAAATATTTGATTCTGTTTCAATTTGCGTCAGTTATCGTTCGTCATGAAAACATTTCTCTTGTTACAACATAATATGTTTCAGGTAAACTACCCCTTTCCCTTTACCGATCTTCACCAAAATCAACAGGCCTTGTGATCTCTAACGAAGGTATTCAAAAAAATATTTGATTTTCTAGGAATTTACAGCAGTTATCGTTCGTCATAGAAAATTTACCCTTGTTAAAACTTAAAATGTTGCAGGTAAACTACCCCTTTCTCTAAACCGATCTTCACCAAAATCAACAGACCTTCAGCTCTCAACAATTCACGGTTGTATGCAAAACATTATTTGATTCTGTTTACATTTGCGGCTTTTATCGTTTGCCATAGAAAATACCCTTGTTAAAATATAAAATGTTGCAGGTAAACTACCCCTTTCCCTTAACCGATCTTCACCAAAAACAATAGGTCTTGAGAACTCTATAATTCAGGGCGTATGCAAAAGAGTAGTTGATTCTCTTTGAATTTGCGGCTGTTATCGTTTGTCAAAGAAACAAATTACCCTTGATTAAAATAAACCGTTGCCGGTAAACTACCCCTTTCCCTTAACCGATCATCACCAAAAACAACAGGTACTCTACAATTCAGGGCTGTATGCAAAAAATTATTTGATTCTGTTTGAATTTGCGGCTCTTATCGTTTGCCATACAAAATACCCTTGTTAAAATATAAAGCGTTGCAGGTAAACTACCCATTTCCCTTAACCGATTTTCAACAAAATCAACAGACGCTAAGTTCTGTATAACTCAAATAGGTATGCAAAAGAGTAGTTGACTCTGTATGAATTTGCGGCTGTTATCGTTTGCCAGAGGAACAAATTACCCTTGATAAAAATGTTGCCGGCAAACTACCCCTTTCACTTAACCGATCTTCACCAAAAACATCATGAGAACTCTACTATTCAGCGCTGTATGCAGAATATTATTTGATTATGTTTTAATTTGCGGCTCTTATCGTTAGCCATAGAAAATACCCTTTCAAAACATAAAACGTTGCAGGTAAACTACCCCTTTCCCTTAACCGATCTCCATCAAAAATAATCGGTCCTAAGAACTCTACAATTCAATGCTGTGTGCAAAACATTATTTGATTCTCTTTACATTTGCGGCTCTTATCGTTAGCCATAAAAAATACCCTTTCAAAACATAAAACTTTGCTGGTAAACTACCCCTTTCCCTTAACCGATCTCCATCAAAAATAATCTGTCCTAAGAACTCTACAATTCAATGCTGTGTGCAAAAGATTATTTTATTCTCTTTACATTTGCGGCTTTTATCGTTTGCCATAAAAAATACCCTTTCAAAACATAAAACGTTGCTGGTAAACTACCCGTTTCCCTTAACCGATCTTCTCCAAAACAAATAGGTCTTGAGGACTCTATTTTTCAGGGCTGTATGCAAAAGAGTAGTTGATTCTGTTTGAATTTGCGGCTGTTATCGTTTGCCAAAAAAAAATATCGGTATGGAGAACCATACAGGACTTCCATGTTCTAAGATTTATATTTAAAATCATATTCGAAATGAAATATTTCCATAGAAACTACTTCTTTCTACTTATTGCTTCAGCCTCAAACCACAGTACTGTGGTCACTAACGTATACCACCTCACGTTTTCGCACTCGATTTTCGCTGAGATGGAAATCGATGGCACTGGCGAAAAGTCTGGTTTTGCAGAAAACATTGGACTACGTCTAAACAGCCCGGGAAGGAATTTTAACAAAGAATTACTTCTTTGTTGCGATAACGTAGTACACATACAACATTCTCGCCTCCCCCTTAAACTGTAAATTTCATTTATAGAAAATTACCCCCACCCCGTTCACTTAACCACTTCATTTATAGATATTTCATCTACGTTTCTATAGTGGATTATTATGAGCTTCTTATCAAGATACTTTATTTATCAAAATTAAGTACTTTACTCTTGTTAAAACATAAAACGTTGCAGGTAAACTACCCGTTTCTCTAAACCGATCGTCACCAAAATCAATAGACCTTCAGCCCTCTACAATGCAGGGATGTATGCAAAAAAATATTTGATTCTGTTTCAATTTGCGTCAGTTATCGTTCGTCATGAAAACATTTCTCTTGTTACAACATAACATGTTTCAGGTAAACTACCCCTTTCCCTTTACCGATCTTCACCAAAATCAACAGGCCTTGCGATCTCTTACGAAGGTATTCAAAAAAATATTTGATTTTCTTGGAATTTACAGCAGTTATCGTTCGTCATAGAAAATTTACCCTTGTTAAAACATAAAATGTTGCAGGTAAACTAACCCTTTCTCTAAACCGATCTTCACCAAAATCAACAGACCTTCAGCTCTCAACAATTCACGGTTGTATGCAAAACATTATTTGATTCTGTTTACATTTGCGGCTTTTATCGTTTGCCATAGAAAATACCCTTGTTAAAATATAAAATTTTGCAGGTAAACTACCCCTTTCCATTAACCGATCTTCACCAAAAACAGTAGGTCTTGAGAACTCTATAATTCAGGGCGTATGCAAAAGAGTAGTTGATTCTCTTTGAATTTGCGGCTGTTATCGTTTGTCAAAGAAACAAATTACCCTTGATTAAAATAAACCGTTGCAGGTAAACTACCCCTTTCCCTTAACCGATCATCACCAAAAACAACAGGTACTCTACAATTCAGGGGTGTATGCAAAAAATTATTTGATTCTGTTTGAATTTGCGGCTCTTATCGTTTGCCATACTAAATACCCTTGTTAAAATATAAAGCGTTGCAGGTAAACTACCCATTTCCCTTAACCGATTTTCAACAAAATCAACAGACCCTAAGTTCTGTATAACTCAAATAGGTATGCAAAAGAGTAGTTGACTCTGTATGAATTTGCGGCTGATATCGTTTGCCAGAGGAACAAATTACCCTTGATAAAAATGTTGCCGGCAAACTACCCCTTTCACTTAACCGATCTTCACCAAAAACATCATGAGAACTCTACTATTCAGCGCTGTATGCAGAATATTATTTGATTCTGTTTACATTTGCGGTTTTAATCGTTTGCCATAGAAAATACCCTTGTTAAAATATAAAATGCTGCCGGTAAACTACCCCTTTCCCTTAACCGATCTTCAACAAAATCAACAGACCCTGAGTTCGGTATAATTAAAAAAGGTATGAAAAAGACTAGTTGATTCTGTTTGAATTTGCGGCTATCGTTTGCCATAGAATAAAATTAAACTTGATAAGAAAAACTTTGCTGGTAAAGTACCCCTTCCCGTTAACCGATCATCACCAAAAACAATAGATCTTGAGTACCCTAACAATCAGAGCTGTATGAAAAAAAATATTAGATTTTGTTTGAATTTGCGACTCTTATCGTTTGCCAAATAATACCCTTTTAAAACATAATACGTTGCAGGTAAACTACCCCTTTCCATTAAACGATCTTCAACAAAAACAATAAGTCTTGTGCACTCTAAAAATCAGGATTGTATGCAAAACATTGTTTGATTAAGTTTTAATTTGCGGCTCTTATCGTTAGCCATAGAAAATACCCTTTCAAAACATAAAACGTTGCAGGTAAACTACCCCTTTCCCTTAACCGATCTCCATCAAAAATAATCGGTCCTAAGAACTCAACAATTCAATGCTGTGTGCAAAACATTATTTGATTCTCTTTACATTTGCGGCTCTTATCGTTAGCCATAAGAAATACCCTTTCAAAACATAAAACTTTGCTGGTAAACTACCCCTTTCCCTTAACCGACCTCCATAAAAAATAATCTGTCCTAATAACTCTACAATTCAATGCTGTGTGCAAAAGATTATTTTATACTCTTTACATTTGCGGTTTTTATCGTTTGCCATATAAAATACCCTTTCAAAACATAAAACGTTGCTGGTAAACTACCCCTTTCCCTTAACCGATCTTCACCAAAACCAATAGGTCTTGAGAACTCTATAATTCAGGGCTGTATGCAAAAGAGTAGTTGATTCTGTTTGAATTTGCGGCTGTTATCGTTGGCAAAAAAAATATCGGTATGGAGAACCATACAGGACTTCCATGTTCTAAGATTTATATTTAAAATCATATTCGAAATGAAATATTTCCATAGAAACTACTTCTTTCTACTTATTGCTTCAGCCTCAAACCACAGTACTGTGGTCACTAACGTATACCACCTCACGTTTTCGCACTCGATTTTCGCTGAGATGGAAATCGATGGCACTGGCGAAAAGTCTGGTTTTGCAGAAAACATTGGACTACGTCTAAACAGCCCGGGAAGGAATTTTAACAAAGAATTACTTCTTTGTTGCGATAACGTAGTACACATACAACATTCTCGCCTCCCCCTTAAACTATAAATTTCATTTATAGAAAATTACCCCCACCCCGTTCACTTAACCACTTCATTTATAGATATTTCATCTACGTTTCTATAGTGGATTATTATGAGCTTCTTATCAAGATACTTTATTTATCAAAATTAAGTACTTTACTCTTGTTAAAACATAAAACGTTGCAGGTAAACTACCCGTTTCTCTAAACCGATCGTCACCAAAATCAATAGACCTTCAGCCCTCTACAATGCAGGGATGTATGCAAAAAAATATTTGATTCTGTTTCAATTTCCGTCAGTTATCGTTCGTCATGAAAACATTTCTCTTGTTACAACATAACATGTTTCAGGTAAACTACCCCTTTCCCTTTACCGATCTTCACCAAAATCAACAGGCCTTGCGATCTCTTACGAAGGTATTCAAAAAAATATTTGATTTTCTTGGAATTTACAGCAGTTATCGTTCGTCATAGAAAAAATTACCCTTGTTAAAACATAAAATGTTGCTGGTAAACTACCCCTTTCTCTAAACGGATCTTCACCAAAATCAACAGACCATCAGCTCTCAACAATTCACGGTTGTATGCAAAACATTATTTGATTCTGTTTACATTTGCGGCTTTTATCGTTTGCCATAGAAAATACCCTTGTTAAAATATAAAATTTTGCAGGTAAACTACCCCTTTCCCTTAACCGATCTTCACCAAAAACAATAGGTCTTGAGAACTCTATAATTCAGGGCGTATGCAAAAGAGAAGTTGATTCTCTTTGAATTTGCGGCTGCTATCGTTTGTCAAAGAAACAAATTACCCTTGATTAAAATAAACCGTTGCCGGTAAACTACCCCTTTCCCTTAACCGATCATCACCAAAAACAACAGGTACTCTACAATTCAGGGCTGTATGCAAAAAATTATTTGATTCTGTTTGAATTTGCGGCTCTTATCGTTTGCCATACTAAATACCCTTGTTAAAATATAAAGCGTTGCAGGTAAACTACCCATTTCCCTTAACCGATTTTCAACAACATCAACAGACCCTGAGTTCTGTATAACTCAAATAGGTATGCAAAAGAGTAGCTGACTCTGTATGAATTTGCGGCTGTTATCGTTTGCCATAGGAACAAATTACCCTTGATAAAAATGTTGCCGGCAAACTACCCCTTTCACTTAACCGATCTTCACCAAAAACATCATGAGAACTCTACTATTCAGCGCTGTATGCAGAATATTATTTGATTCTGTTTACATTTGCGGCTTTTATCGTTTGCCATAGAAAATACCCTTGTTAAAATATAAAATGCTGCAGGTAAACTACCCCTTTCCCTTACCCGGTCTTCAACAAAATCAACAGACCCTGAGTTCGGTATAATTAAAAAAGGTATGAAAAAGACTAGTTGATTCTGTTTGAATTTGCGGCTATCGTTTGCTATAGAATAAAATTAAATTTAATAAGAAAAACGTTGCTGGTAAAGTACCCCTTCCCGTTAACCGATCATCACCAAAAACAATAGATCTTGAGTACCCTAACAATCAGAGCTGTATGCAAAAAAAGTATTAGATTTTGTTTGAATTTGCGACTTTTTTTGTTTGCCAAATAATACCCTTTTAAAACATAATACGTTGCAGGTAAACTACCCCTTTCCATTAACCGATCTTCACCAAAAACAATAGGTCTTGTGCACTCTAAAAATCAGGATTGTATGCAAAACATTGTTTGATTATGTTTTAATTTGCGGCTCTTATCGTTTGCCATAGTAAATACCCTTTCAAAACATAAAACGTTGCAGGTAAACTACCCCTTTCCCTTAACCGATCTCCATCAAAAATAATCGGTCCTAAGAACTCTACAATTCAATGCTGTGTGCAAAACATTATTTGATTCTCTTTACATTTGCGGCTTTTATCGTTTGCCATAAAAAATACCCTTTCAAAACATAAAACGTTGCAGGTAAACTACCCCTTCCCCTTAACCGATATCCATAAAAAATAATCGGTCCTAAGAACTCTACAATTCTGGGCTGTATGCAAAACATTATTTGATTCTGTTTACATTTGCGGCTTTTATCGTTTGCCATAGAAAAAATACACTTATTAAAATATAAAATGCTGCTGGTAAACTACCCCTTTCCATTAACCGATCTTCACCAAAACCAATAGGTCTTGTGAACTCTATAATTCACGGCTGTATGCAAAAGAGTAGTTGATTCTGTTTGCATTTGCGGCTGTTATCGTTTGCCAAAAAAAAATATCGGTATGGAGAACCATACAGGACTTCCATGTTCTAAGATTTATATTTAAAATCATATTCGAAATGAAATATTTCCATAGAAACTACTTCTTTCTACTTATTGCTTCAGCCTCAAACCACAGTACTGTGGTCACTAACGTATACCACCTCACGTTTTCGCACTCGATTTTCGCTGAGATGGAAATCGATGGCACTGGCGAAAAGTCTGGTTTTGCAGAAAACATTGGACTACGTCTAAACAGCCCGGGAAGGAATTTTAACAAAGAATTACTTCTTTGTTGCGATAACGTAGTACACATACAACATTCTCGCCTCCCCCTTAAACTATAAATTTCATTTATAGAAAATTACCCCCACCCCGTTCACTTAACCACTTCATTTATAGATATTTCATCTACGTTTCTATAGTGGATTATTATGAGCTTCTTATCAAGATACTTTATTTATCAAAATTAAGTACTTTACTCTTGTTAAAACATAAAACGTTGCAGGTAAACTACCCGTTTCTCTAAACCGATCGTCACCAAAATCAATAGACCTTCAGCCCTCTACAATGCAGGGATGTATGCAAAAAAATATTTGATTCTGTTTCAATTTGCGTCAGTTATCGTTCGTCATGAAAACATTTCTCTTGTTACAACATAACATGTTTCAGGTAAACTACCCCTTTCCCTTTACCGATCTTCACCAAAATCAACAGGCCTTGAGATCTCTTACGAAGGTATTCAAAAAAATATTTGATTTTCTTGGAATTTACAGCAGTTATCGTTCTTCATAGAAAATTTACCCTTGTTAAAACATAAAATGTTGCAGGTAAACTAACCCTTTCTCTAAACCGATCTTCACCAAAATCAACAGACCTTCAGCTCTCAACAATTCACGGTTGTATGCAAAACATTATTTGATTCTGTTTACATTTGCGGCTTTTATCGTTTGCCATAGAAAATACCCTTGTTAAAATATAAAATTTTGCAGGTAAACTACCCCTTTCCATTAACCGATCTTCACCAAAAACAGTAGGTCTTGAGAACTCTATAATTCAGGGCGTATGCAAAAGAGTAGTTGATTCTCTTTGAATTTGCGGCTGTTATCGTTTGTCAAAGAAACAAATTACCCTTGATTAAAATAAACCGTTGCAGATAAACTACCCCTTTCCCTTAACCGATCATCACCAAAAACAACAGGTACTCTACAATTCAGGGGTGTATGCAAAAAATTATTTGATTCTGTTTGAATTTGCGGCTCTTATCGTTTGCCATACTAAATACCCTTGTTAAAATATAAAGCGTTGCAGGTAAACTACCCATTTCCCTTAACCGATTTTCAACAAAATCAACAGACCCTAAGTTCTGTATAACTCAAATAGGTATGCAAAAGAGTAGTTGACTCTGTATGAATTTGCGGCTGATATCGTTTGCCAGAGGAACAAATTACCCTTGATAAAAATGTTGCCGGCAAACTACCCCTTTCACTTAACCGATCTTCACCAAAAACATCATGAGAACTCTACTATTCAGCGCTGTATGCAGAATATTATTTGATTCTGTTTACATTTGCGGCTTTAATCGTTTGCCATAGAAAATACCCTTGTTAAAATATAAAATGCTGCCGGTAAACTACCCCTCTCCCTTAACCGATCTTCAACAAAATCAACAGACCCTGAGTTCGGTATAATTAAAAAAGGTATGAAAAAGACTAGTTGATTCTGTTTGAATTTGCGGCTATCGTTTGCCATAGAATAAAATTAAACTTGATAAGAAAAACTTTGCTGGTAAAGTACCCCTTCCCGTTAACCGATCATCACCAAAAACAATAGATCTTGAGTACCCTAACAATCAGAGCTGTATGAAAAAAAATATTAGATTTTGTTTGAATTAGCGACTCTTATCGTTTGCCAAATAATACCCTTTTAAAACATAATACGTTGCAGGTAAACTACCCCTTTCCATTAAACGATCTTCACCAAAAACAATAAGTCTTGTGCACTCTAAAAATCAGGATTGTATGCAAAACATTGTTTGATTATGTTTTAATTTGCGGCTCTTATCGTTAGCCATAGAAAATACCCTTTCAAAACATAAAACGTTGCAGGTAAACTACCCCTTTCCCTTAACCGATCTCCATCAAAAATAATCGGTCCTAAGAACTCAACAATTCAATGCTGTGTGCAAAACATTATTTGATTCTCTTTACATTTGCGGCTCTTATCGTTAGCCATAAAAAATACCCTTTCAAAACATAAAACTTTGCTGGTAAACTACCCCTTTCCCTTAACCGACCTCCATAAAAAATAATCTGTCCTAATAACTCTACAATTCAATGCTGTGTGCAAAAAATTATTTTATACTCTTTACATTTGCGGTTTTTATCGTTTGCCATATAAAATACCCTTTCAAAACATAAAACGTTGCTGGTAAACTACCCCTTTCCCTTAACCGATCTTCACCAAAACCAATAGGTCTTGAGAACTCTATAATTTAGGGCTGTATGCAAAAGAGTAGTTGATTCTGTTTGAATTTGCGGCTGTTATCGTTGGCAAAAAAAAATATCGGTATGGAGAACCATACAGGACTTCCATGTTCTAAGATTTATATTTAAAATCATATTCGAAATGAAATATTTCCATAGAAACTAGTTCTTTCTACTTATTGCTTCAGCCTCAAACCACAGTACTGTGGTCACTAACGTATACCACCTCACGTTTTCGCACTCGATTTTCGCTGAGATGGAAATCGATGGCACTGGCGAAAAGTCTGGTTTTGCAGAAAACATTGGACTACGTCTAAACAGCCCGGGAAGGAATTTTAACAAAGAATTACTTCTTTGTAGCGATAACGTAGTACACATACAACATTCTCGCCTCCCCCTTAAACTATAAATTTCATTTATAGAAAATTACCCCCACCCCGTTCACTTAACCACTTCATTTATAGATATTTCATCTACGTTTCTATAGTGGATTATTATGAGCTTCTTATCAAGATACTTTATTTATCAAAATTAAGTACTTTACTCTTGTTAAAACATAAAACGTTGCAGGTAAACTACCCGTTTCTCTAAACCGATCGTCACCAAAATCAATAGACCTTCAGCCCTCTACAATGCAGGGATGTATGCAAAAAAATATTTGATTCTGTTTCAATTTCCGTCAGTTATCGTTCGTCATGAAAACATTTCTCTTGTTACAACATAACATGTTTCAGGTAAACTACCCCTTTCCCTTTACCGATCTTCACCAAAATCAACAGGCCTTGCGATCTCTTACGAAGGTATTCAAAAAAATATTTGATTTTCTTGGAATTTACAGCAGTTATCGTTCGTCATAGAAAAAATTACCCTTGTTAAAACATAAAATGTTGCAGGTAAACTACCCCTTTCTCTAAACCGATCTTCACCAAAATCAACAGACCTTCAGCTCTCAACAATTCACGGTTGTATGCAAAAGATTATTTGATTCTGTTTACATTTGCGGCTTTTATCGTTTGCCATAGAAAATACCCTTGTTAAAATATAAAATTTTGCAGGAAAACTACCCCTTTCCCTTAACCGATCTTCACCAAAAACAATAGGTCTTGAGAACTCTATAATTCAGGGCGTATGCAAAAGAGAAGTTGATTCTCTTTGAATTTGCGGCTGTTATCGTTTGTCAATGAAACAAATTACCCTTGATTAAAATAAACCGTTGCCGGTAAACTACCCCTTTCCCTTAACCGATCATCACCAAAAACAACAGGTACTCTACAATTCAGGGCTGTATGCAAAAAATTATTTGATTCTGTTTGAATTTGCGGCTCTTATCGTTTGCCATACTAAATACCCTTGTTAAAATATAAAGCGTTGCAGGTAAACTACCCATTTCCCTTAACCGATTTTCAACAAAATCAACAGACCCTGAGTTCTGTATAACTCAAATAGGTATACAAAAGAGTAGTTGACTCTGTATGAATTTGCGGCTGTTATCGTTTGCCATAGGAACAAATTACCCTTGATACAAATGTTGCCGGCAAACTACCCCTTTCACTTAACCGATCTTCACCAAAAACATCATGAGAACTCTACTATTCAGCGCTGTATGCAGAATATTATTTGATTCTGTTTACATTTGCGGCTTTTATCGTTTGCCATAGAAAATACCCTTGTTAAAATATAAAATGCTGCAGGTAAACTACCCCTTTCCCTTACCCGGTCTTCAACAAAATCAACAGACCCTGAGTTCGGTATAATTAAAAAAGGTATGAAAAAGACTAGTTGATTCTGTTTGAATTTGCGGCTAACGTTTGCTATAGAATAAAATTAAATTTAATAAGAAAAACGTTGCTGGTAAAATACCCCTTCCCGTTAACCGATCATCACCAAAAACAATAGATGTTGAGTACCCTAACAATCAGAGCTGTATGCAAAAAAAGTATTAGATTTTGTTTGAATTTGCGACTCTTATCGTTTGCCAAATAATACCCTTTTAAAACATAATACGTTGCCGGTAAACTACCCCTTTCCATTAACCGATCTTCACCAAAAACAATAGGTCTTGTGCACTCTAAAAATCAGGATTGTATGCAAAACATTGTTTGATTATGTTTTAATTTGCGGCTCTTATCGTTTGCCATAGAAAATACCCTTTCAAAACATAAAACGTTGCAGGTAAACTACCCCTTTCCCTTAACCGATCTCCATCAAAAATAATCGGTCCTAAGAACTCTACAATTCAATGCTGTGTGCAAAACATTATTTGATTCTCTTTACATTTGCGGCTTTTATCGTTTGCCATAAAAAATACCCTTTCAAAACATAAAACGTTGCAGGTAAACTACCCCTTCCCCTTAACCGATATCCATAAAAAATAATCGGTCCTAAGAACTCTACAATTCAGGGCTGTATGCAAAACATTATTTGATTCTGTTTACATTTGCGCCTTTTATCGTTTGCCATAGAAAAAATACACTTATTAAAATATAAAATGCTGCTGGTAAACTACCCCTTCCCATTAACCGATCTTCACCAAAACCAATAGGTCTTGAGAACTCTATAATTCAGGGCTGTATGCAAAAGAGTAGTTGATTCTGTTTCCATTTGCGGCTGTTATCGTTTGCCATAAAAAAATATCGGTATGGAGAACCATACAGGACTCTTATGTTCTAAGATTTATATTTAAAATCATATTCGAAATGAAATATTTCCATAGAAACTACTTCTTTCTACTTATTGCTTCAGCCTCAAACCACAGTACTGTGGTCACTAACGTATACCACCTCACGTTTTCGCACTCGATTTTCGCTGAGATGGAAGTCGATGGCATTGGCGAAAAGTCTGGTTTTGCAGAAAACATTGGACTACGTCTAAACAGCCCGGGAAGGAATTTTAACAAAGAATTACTTCTTTGTTGCGATAACGTAGTACACATACAACATTCTCGCCTCCCCCTTAAACTATAAATTTCATTTATAGAAAATTACCCCCACCCCGTTCACCTAACCACTTCATTTATAGATATTTCATCTACGTTTCTATAGTGGATTATTATGAGCTTCTTATCAAGATACTTTATTTATCAAAATTAAGTACTTTACTCTTGTTAAAACATAAACCGTTGCAGGTAAACTACCCGTTTCTCTAAACCGATTGTCACCAAAATCACCAAAATGTAGACCTTCAGCCTTCTACACTGCAGGGATGTATGCAAAAAAATATTTGATTCTGTTTCAATTTGCGTCAGTTATCGTTCGTCATGAAAACATTTCTCTTGTTACAACATAACATGTTTCAGGTAAACTACCCCTTTCCCTTTACCGATCTTCACCAAAATCAACAGGCCTTGAGATCTCTTACGAAGGTATTCAAAAAAATATTTGATTTTCTTGGAATTTACAGCAGTTATCGTTCGTCATAGAAAATTTACCCTTGTTAAAACATAAAATGTTGCAGGTAAACTACCCCTTTCTCTAAACCGATCTTCACCAAAATCAACAGACCTTCAGCTCTCAACAATTCGCGGTTGTATGCAAAACATTATTTGATTCTGTTTACATTTGCGGCTTTTATCGTTTGCCATAGAAAATACCCTTGTTAAAATATAAAATGTTGCAGGTAAACTACCCCTTTCCCTTAACCGATCTTCACCAAAAACAATAGGTCTTGAGAACTCTATAATTCAGGGCGTATGCAAAAGAGTAGTTGATTCTCTTTGAATTTGCGGCTGTTATCGTTTGTCAAAGAAACAAATTACCCTTGATTAAAATAAACCGTTGCCGGTAAACTACCCCTTTCCCTTAACCGATCATCACCAAAAACAACAGGTACTCTACAATTCAGGGCTGTATGCAAAAAATTATTTGATTCTGTTTGAATTTGCGGCTCTTATCGTTTGCCATACTAAATACCCTTGTTAAAATATAAAGCGTTGCAGGTAAACTACCCATTTCCCTTAACCGATTTTCAACAAAATCAACAGACCCTAAGTTCTGTATAACTCAAATAGGTATGCAAAAGAGTAGTTGACTCTGTATGAATTTGCGGCTGTTATCGATTGCCATAGGAACAAATTACCCTTGATAAAAATGTTGCCGGCAAACTACCCCTTTCACTTAACCGATCTTCACCAAAAACATCATGAGAACTCTACTATTCAGCGCTGTATGCAGAATATTATTTGATTCTGTTTACATTTGCGGCTTTAATCGTTTGCCATAGAAAATACCCTTGTTAAAATATAAAATGCTGCAGGTAAACTACCCCTTTCCCTTAACCGATCTTCAACAAAATCAACAGACCCTGAGTTCGGTATAATTAAAAAAGGTATGAAAAAGACTAGTTGATTCTGTTTGAATTTGCGGCTATCGTTTGCCATAGAATAAAATTAAACTTGATAAGAAAAACTTTGCTGGTAAAGTACCCCTTCCCGTTATCCGATCATCACCAGAAACAACAGATCTTGAGTACCCTAACAATCAGAGCTGTATGAAAAAAAATATTAGATTTTGTTTGAATTTGCGACTCTTATCGTTTGCCAAATAATACCCTTTTAAAACATAATACGTTGCAGGTAAACTACCCCTTTCCATTAACCGATCTTCACCAAAAACAATAAGTCTTGTGCACTCTAAAAATCAGGATTGTATGCAAAACATTGTTTGATTATGTTTTAATTTGCGGCTCTTATCGTTAGCCATAAGAAATACCCTTTCAAAACATAAAACGTTGCAGGTAAACTACCCCTTTCCCTTAACCGATATCCATAAAAAATAATCGGTCCTAAGAACTCTACAATTCAGGGCTGTATGCAAAACATTATTTGATTCTGTTTACATTTGCGGCTTTTATCGTTTGCCATAGAAAAAATACACTTATTAAAATATAAAATGCTGCTGGTAAACTACCCCTTCCCATTAACCGATCTTCACCAAAACCAATAGGTCTTGAGAACTCTATAATTCAGGGCTGTATGCAAAAGAGTAGTTGATTCTGTTTCCATTTGCGGCTGTTATCGTTTGCCATAAAAAAATATCGGTATGGAGAACCATACAGGACTCTTATGTTCTAAGATTTATATTTAAAATCATATTCGAAATGAAATATTTCCATAGAAACTACTTCTTTCTACTTATTGCTTCAGCCTCAAACCACAGTACTGTGGTCACTAACGTATACCACCTCACGTTTTCGCACTCGATTTTCGCTGAGATGGAAGTCGATGGCATTGGCGAAAAGTCTGGTTTTGCAGAAAACATTGGACTACGTCTAAACAGCCCGGGAAGGAATTTTAACAAAGAATTACTTCTTTGTTGCGATAACGTAGTACACATACAACATTCTCGCCTCCCCCTTAAACTATAAATTTCATTTATAGAAAATTACCCCCACCCCGTTCACCTAACCACTTCATTTATAGATATTTCATCTACGTTTCTATAGTGGATTATTATGAGCTTCTTATCAAGATACTTTATTTATCAAAATTAAGTACTTTACTCTTGTTAAAACATAAAACGTTGCAGGTAAACTACCCGTTTCTCTAAACCGATCGTCACCAAAATCACCAAAATGTAGACCTTCAGCCCTCTACACTGCAGGGATGTATGCAAAAAAATATTTGATTCTGTTTCAATTTGCGTCAGTTATCGTTCGTCATGAAAACATTTCTCTTGTTACAACATAACATGTTTCAGGTAAACTACCCCTTTCCCTTTACCGATCTTCACCAAAATCAACAGGCCTTGAGATCTCTTACGAAGGTATTCAAAAAAATATTTGATTTTCTTGGAATTTACAGCAGTTATCGTTCGTCATAGAAAATTTACCCTTGTTAAAACATAAAATGTTGCAGGTAAACTACCCCTTTCTCTAAACCGATCTTCACCAAAATCAACAGACCTTCAGCTCTCAACAATTCGCGGTTGTATGCAAAACATTATTTGATTCTGTTTACATTTGCGGCTTTTATCGTTTGCCATAGAAAATACCCTTGTTAAAATATAAAATGTTGCAGGTAAACTACCCCTTTCCCTTAACCGATCTTCACCAAAAACAATAGGTCTTGAGAACTCTATAATTCAGGGCGTATGCAAAAGAGTAGTTGATTCTCTTTGAATTTGCGGCTGTTATCGTTTGTCAAAGAAACAAATTACCCTTGATTAAAATAAACCGTTGCCGGTAAACTACCCCTTTCCCTTAACCGATCATCACCAAAAACAACAGGTACTCTACAATTCAGGGCTGTATGCAAAAAATTATTTGATTCTGTTTGAATTTGCGGCTCTTATCGTTTGCCATACTAAATACCCTTGTTAAAATATAAAGCGTTGCAGGTAAACTACCCATTTCCCTTAACCGATTTTCAACAAAATCAACAGACCCTAAGTTCTGTATAACTCAAATAGGTATGCAAAAGAGTAGTTGACTCTGTATGAATTTGCGGCTGTTATCGTTTGCCATAGGAACAAATTACCCTTGATAAAAATGTTGCCGGCAAACTACCCCTTTCACTTAACCGATCTTCACCAAAAACATCATGAGAACTCTACTATTCAGCGCTGTATGCAGAATATTATTTGATTCTGTTTACATTTGCGGCTTTAATCGTTTGCCATAGAAAATACCCTTGTTGAAATATAAAATGCTGCAGGTAAACTACCCCTTTCCCTTAACCGATCTTCAACAAAATCAACAGACCCTGAGTTCGGTATAATTAAAAAAGGTATGAAAAAGACTAGTTGATTCTGTTTGAATTTGCGGCTATCGTTTGCCATAGAATAAAATTAAACTTGATAAGAAAAACTTTGCTGGTAAAGTACCCCTTCCCGTTATCCGATCATCACCAGAAACAACAGATCTTGAGTACCCTAACAATCAGAGCTGTATGAAAAAAAATATTAGATTTTGTTTGAATTTGCGACTCTTATCGTTTGCCAAATAATACCCTTTTAAAACATAATACGTTGCAGGTAAACTACCCCTTTCCATTAACCGATCTTCACCAAAAACAATAAGTCTTGTGCACTCTAAAAATCAGGATTGTATGCAAAACATTGTTTGATTATGTTTTAATTTGCGGCTCTTATCGTTAGCCATAGAAAATACCCTTTCAAAACATAAAACGTTGCAGGTAAACTACCCCTTTCCCGTAACCGATATCCATAAAAAATAATCGGTCCTAAGAACTCTACAATTCAGGGCTGTATGCAAAACATTATTTGATTCTGTTTACATTTGCGGCTTTTATCGTTTGCCATAGAAAAAATACACTTATTAAAATATAAAATGCTGCTGGTAAACTACCCCTTCCCATTAACCGATCTTCACCAAAACCAATAGGTCTTGAGAACTCTATAATTCAGGGCTGTATGCAAAAGAGTAGTTGATTCTGTTTCCATTTGCGGCTGTTATCGTTTGCCATAAAAAAATATCGGTATGGAGAACCATACAGGACTCTTATGTTCTAAGATTTATATTTAAAATCATATTCGAAATGAAATATTTCCATAGAAACTACTTCTTTCTACTTATTGCTTCAGCCTCAAACCACAGTACTGTGGTCACTAACGTATACCACCTCACGTTTTCGCACTCGATTTTCGCTGAGATGGAAGTCGATGGCATTGGCGAAAAGTCTGGTTTTGCAGAAAACATTGGACTACGTCTAAACAGCCCGGGAAGGAATTTTAACAAAGAATTACTTCTTTGTTGCGATAACGTAGTACACATACAACATTCTCGCCTCCCCCTTAAACTATAAATTTCATTTATAGAAAATTACCCCCACCCCGTTCACCTAACCACTTCATTTATAGATATTTCATCTACGTTTCTATAGTGGATTATTATGAGCTTCTTATCAAGATACTTTATTTATCAAAATTAAGTACTTTACTCTTGTTAAAACATAAAACGTTGCAGGTAAACTACCCGTTTCTCTAAACCGATCGTCACCAAAATCACCAAAATGTAGACCTTCAGCCCTCTACACTGCAGGGATGTATGCAAAAAAATATTTGATTCTGTTTCAATTTGCGTCAGTTATCGTTCGTCATGAAAACATTTCTCTTGTTACAACATAATATGTTTCAGGTAAACTACCCCTTTCCCTTTACCGATCTTCACCAAAATCAACAGGCCTTGTGATCTCTAACGAAGGTATTCAAAAAAATATTTGATTTTCTAGGAATTTACAGCAGTTATCGTTCGTCATAGAAAATTTACCCTTGTTAAAACTTAAAATGTTGCAGGTAAACTACCCCTTTCTCTAAACCGATCTTCACCAAAATCAACAGACCTTCAGCTCTCAACAATTCACGGTTGTATGCAAAACATTATTTGATTCTGTTTACATTTGCGGCTTTTATCGTTTGCCATAGAAAATACCCTTGTTAAAATATAAAATGTTGCAGGTAAACTACCCCTTTCCCTTAACCGATCTTCACCAAAAACAATAGGTCTTGAGAACTCTATAATTCAGGGCGTATGCAAAAGAGTAGTTGATTCTCTTTGAATTTGCGGCTGTTATCGTTTGTCAAAGAAACAAATTACCCTTGATTAAAATAAACCGTTGCCGGTAAACTACCCCTTTCCCTTAACCGATCATCACCAAAAACAACAGGTACTCTACAATTCAGGGCTGTATGCAAAAAATTATTTGATTCTGTTTGAATTTGCGGCTCTTATCGTTTGCCATACAAAATACCCTTGTTAAAATATAAAGCGTTGCAGGTAAACTACCCATTTCCCTTAACCGATTTTCAACAAAATCAACAGACGCTAAGTTCTGTATAACTCAAATAGGTATGCAAAAGAGTAGTTGACTCTGTATGAATTTGCGGCTGTTATCGTTTGCCAGAGGAACAAATTACCCTTGATAAAAATGTTGCCGGCAAACTACCCCTTTCACTTAACCGATCTTCACCAAAAACATCATGAGAACTCTACTATTCAGCGCTGTATGCAGAATATTATTTGATTATGTTTTAATTTGCGGCTCTTATCGTTAGCCATAGAAAATACCCTTTCAAAACATAAAACGTTGCAGGTAAACTACCCCTTTCCCTTAACCGATCTCCATCAAAAATAATCGGTCCTAAGAACTCTACAATTCAATGCTGTGTGCAAAACATTATTTGATTCTCTTTACATTTGCGGCTCTTATCGTTAGCCATAAAAAATACCCTTTCAAAACATAAAACTTTGCTGGTAAACTACCCCTTTCCCTTAACCGATCTCCATCAAAAATAATCTGTCCTAAGAACTCTACAATTCAATGCTGTGTGCAAAAGATTATTTTATTCTCTTTACATTTGCGGCTTTTATCGTTTGCCATAAAAAATACCCTTTCAAAACATAAAACGTTGCTGGTAAACTACCCGTTTCCCTTAACCGATCTTCTCCAAAACAAATAGGTCTTGAGGACTCTATTTTTCAGGGCTGTATGCAAAAGAGTAGTTGATTCTGTTTGAATTTGCGGCTGTTATCGTTTGCCAAAAAAAAATATCGGTATGGAGAACCATACAGGACTTCCATGTTCTAAGATTTATATTTAAAATCATATTCGAAATGAAATATTTCCATAGAAACTACTTCTTTCTACTTATTGCTTCAGCCTCAAACCACAGTACTGTGGTCACTAACGTATACCACCTCACGTTTTCGCACTCGATTTTCGCTGAGATGGAAATCGATGGCACTGGCGAAAAGTCTGGTTTTGCAGAAAACATTGGACTACGTCTAAACAGCCCGGGAAGGAATTTTAACAAAGAATTACTTCTTTGTTGCGATAACGTAGTACACATACAACATTCTCGCCTCCCCCTTAAACTGTAAATTTCATTTATAGAAAATTACCCCCACCCCGTTCACTTAACCACTTCATTTATAGATATTTCATCTACGTTTCTATAGTGGATTATTATGAGCTTCTTATCAAGATACTTTATTTATCAAAATTAAGTACTTTACTCTTGTTAAAACATAAAACGTTGCAGGTAAACTACCCGTTTCTCTAAACCGATCGTCACCAAAATCAATAGACCTTCAGCCCTCTACAATGCAGGGATGTATGCAAAAAAATATTTGATTCTGTTTCAATTTGCGTCAGTTATCGTTCGTCATGAAAACATTTCTCTTGTTACAACATAACATGTTTCAGGTAAACTACCCCTTTCCCTTTACCGATCTTCACCAAAATCAACAGGCCTTGCGATCTCTTACGAAGGTATTCAAAAAAATATTTGATTTTCTTGGAATTTACAGCAGTTATCGTTCGTCATAGAAAATTTACCCTTGTTAAAACATAAAATGTTGCAGGTAAACTAACCCTTTCTCTAAACCGATCTTCACCAAAATCAACAGACCTTCAGCTCTCAACAATTCACGGTTGTATGCAAAACATTATTTGATTCTGTTTACATTTGCGGCTTTTATCGTTTGCCATAGAAAATACCCTTGTTAAAATATAAAATTTTGCAGGTAAACTACCCCTTTCCATTAACCGATCTTCACCAAAAACAGTAGGTCTTGAGAACTCTATAATTCAGGGCGTATGCAAAAGAGTAGTTGATTCTCTTTGAATTTGCGGCTGTTATCGTTTGTCAAAGAAACAAATTACCCTTGATTAAAATAAACCGTTGCAGGTAAACTACCCCTTTCCCTTAACCGATCATCACCAAAAACAACAGGTACTCTACAATTCAGGGGTGTATGCAAAAAATTATTTGATTCTGTTTGAATTTGCGGCTCTTATCGTTTGCCATACTAAATACCCTTGTTAAAATATAAAGCGTTGCAGGTAAACTACCCATTTCCCTTAACCGATTTTCAACAAAATCAACAGACCCTAAGTTCTGTATAACTCAAATAGGTATGCAAAAGAGTAGTTGACTCTGTATGAATTTGCGGCTGATATCGTTTGCCAGAGGAACAAATTACCCTTGATAAAAATGTTGCCGGCAAACTACCCCTTTCACTTAACCGATCTTCACCAAAAACATCATGAGAACTCTACTATTCAGCGCTGTATGCAGAATATTATTTGATTCTGTTTACATTTGCGGTTTTAATCGTTTGCCATAGAAAATACCCTTGTTAAAATATAAAATGCTGCCGGTAAACTACCCCTTTCCCTTAACCGATCTTCAACAAAATCAACAGACCCTGAGTTCGGTATAATTAAAAAAGGTATGAAAAAGACTAGTTGATTCTGTTTGAATTTGCGGCTATCGTTTGCCATAGAATAAAATTAAACTTGATAAGAAAAACTTTGCTGGTAAAGTACCCCTTCCCGTTAACCGATCATCACCAAAAACAATAGATCTTGAGTACCCTAACAATCAGAGCTGTATGAAAAAAAATATTAGATTTTGTTTGAATTTGCGACTCTTATCGTTTGCCAAATAATACCCTTTTAAAACATAATACGTTGCAGGTAAACTACCCCTTTCCATTAAACGATCTTCAACAAAAACAATAAGTCTTGTGCACTCTAAAAATCAGGATTGTATGCAAAACATTGTTTGATTAAGTTTTAATTTGCGGCTCTTATCGTTAGCCATAGAAAATACCCTTTCAAAACATAAAACGTTGCAGGTAAACTACCCCTTTCCCTTAACCGATCTCCATCAAAAATAATCGGTCCTAAGAACTCAACAATTCAATGCTGTGTGCAAAACATTATTTGATTCTCTTTACATTTGCGGCTCTTATCGTTAGCCATAAGAAATACCCTTTCAAAACATAAAACTTTGCTGGTAAACTACCCCTTTCCCTTAACCGACCTCCATAAAAAATAATCTGTCCTAATAACTCTACAATTCAATGCTGTGTGCAAAAGATTATTTTATACTCTTTACATTTGCGGTTTTTATCGTTTGCCATATAAAATACCCTTTCAAAACATAAAACGTTGCTGGTAAACTACCCCTTTCCCTTAACCGATCTTCACCAAAACCAATAGGTCTTGAGAACTCTATAATTCAGGGCTGTATGCAAAAGAGTAGTTGATTCTGTTTGAATTTGCGGCTGTTATCGTTGGCAAAAAAAATATCGGTATGGAGAACCATACAGGACTTCCATGTTCTAAGATTTATATTTAAAATCATATTCGAAATGAAATATTTCCATAGAAACTACTTCTTTCTACTTATTGCTTCAGCCTCAAACCACAGTACTGTGGTCACTAACGTATACCACCTCACGTTTTCGCACTCGATTTTCGCTGAGATGGAAATCGATGGCACTGGCGAAAAGTCTGGTTTTGCAGAAAACATTGGACTACGTCTAAACAGCCCGGGAAGGAATTTTAACAAAGAATTACTTCTTTGTTGCGATAACGTAGTACACATACAACATTCTCGCCTCCCCCTTAAACTATAAATTTCATTTATAGAAAATTACCCCCACCCCGTTCACTTAACCACTTCATTTATAGATATTTCATCTACGTTTCTATAGTGGATTATTATGAGCTTCTTATCAAGATACTTTATTTATCAAAATTAAGTACTTTACTCTTGTTAAAACATAAAACGTTGCAGGTAAACTACCCGTTTCTCTAAACCGATCGTCACCAAAATCAATAGACCTTCAGCCCTCTACAATGCAGGGATGTATGCAAAAAAATATTTGATTCTGTTTCAATTTCCGTCAGTTATCGTTCGTCATGAAAACATTTCTCTTGTTACAACATAACATGTTTCAGGTAAACTACCCCTTTCCCTTTACCGATCTTCACCAAAATCAACAGGCCTTGCGATCTCTTACGAAGGTATTCAAAAAAATATTTGATTTTCTTGGAATTTACAGCAGTTATCGTTCGTCATAGAAAAAATTACCCTTGTTAAAACATAAAATGTTGCTGGTAAACTACCCCTTTCTCTAAACGGATCTTCACCAAAATCAACAGACCATCAGCTCTCAACAATTCACGGTTGTATGCAAAACATTATTTGATTCTGTTTACATTTGCGGCTTTTATCGTTTGCCATAGAAAATACCCTTGTTAAAATATAAAATTTTGCAGGTAAACTACCCCTTTCCCTTAACCGATCTTCACCAAAAACAATAGGTCTTGAGAACTCTATAATTCAGGGCGTATGCAAAAGAGAAGTTGATTCTCTTTGAATTTGCGGCTGCTATCGTTTGTCAAAGAAACAAATTACCCTTGATTAAAATAAACCGTTGCCGGTAAACTACCCCTTTCCCTTAACCGATCATCACCAAAAACAACAGGTACTCTACAATTCAGGGCTGTATGCAAAAAATTATTTGATTCTGTTTGAATTTGCGGCTCTTATCGTTTGCCATACTAAATACCCTTGTTAAAATATAAAGCGTTGCAGGTAAACTACCCATTTCCCTTAACCGATTTTCAACAACATCAACAGACCCTGAGTTCTGTATAACTCAAATAGGTATGCAAAAGAGTAGCTGACTCTGTATGAATTTGCGGCTGTTATCGTTTGCCATAGGAACAAATTACCCTTGATAAAAATGTTGCCGGCAAACTACCCCTTTCACTTAACCGATCTTCACCAAAAACATCATGAGAACTCTACTATTCAGCGCTGTATGCAGAATATTATTTGATTCTGTTTACATTTGCGGCTTTTATCGTTTGCCATAGAAAATACCCTTGTTAAAATATAAAATGCTGCAGGTAAACTACCCCTTTCCCTTACCCGGTCTTCAACAAAATCAACAGACCCTGAGTTCGGTATAATTAAAAAAGGTATGAAAAAGACTAGTTGATTCTGTTTGAATTTGCGGCTATCGTTTGCTATAGAATAAAATTAAATTTAATAAGAAAAACGTTGCTGGTAAAGTACCCCTTCCCGTTAACCGATCATCACCAAAAACAATAGATCTTGAGTACCCTAACAATCAGAGCTGTATGCAAAAAAAGTATTAGATTTTGTTTGAATTTGCGACTTTTTTTGTTTGCCAAATAATACCCTTTTAAAACATAATACGTTGCAGGTAAACTACCCCTTTCCATTAACCGATCTTCACCAAAAACAATAGGTCTTGTGCACTCTAAAAATCAGGATTGTATGCAAAACATTGTTTGATTATGTTTTAATTTGCGGCTCTTATCGTTTGCCATAGTAAATACCCTTTCAAAACATAAAACGTTGCAGGTAAACTACCCCTTTCCCTTAACCGATCTCCATCAAAAATAATCGGTCCTAAGAACTCTACAATTCAATGCTGTGTGCAAAACATTATTTGATTCTCTTTACATTTGCGGCTTTTATCGTTTGCCATAAAAAATACCCTTTCAAAACATAAAACGTTGCAGGTAAACTACCCCTTCCCCTTAACCGATATCCATAAAAAATAATCGGTCCTAAGAACTCTACAATTCTGGGCTGTATGCAAAACATTATTTGATTCTGTTTACATTTGCGGCTTTTATCGTTTGCCATAGAAAAAATACACTTATTAAAATATAAAATGCTGCTGGTAAACTACCCCTTTCCATTAACCGATCTTCACCAAAACCAATAGGTCTTGTGAACTCTATAATTCACGGCTGTATGCAAAAGAGTAGTTGATTCTGTTTGCATTTGCGGCTGTTATCGTTTGCCAAAAAAAAATATCGGTATGGAGAACCATACAGGACTTCCATGTTCTAAGATTTATATTTAAAATCATATTCGAAATGAAATATTTCCATAGAAACTACTTCTTTCTACTTATTGCTTCAGCCTCAAACCACAGTACTGTGGTCACTAACGTATACCACCTCACGTTTTCGCACTCGATTTTCGCTGAGATGGAAATCGATGGCACTGGCGAAAAGTCTGGTTTTGCAGAAAACATTGGACTACGTCTAAACAGCCCGGGAAGGAATTTTAACAAAGAATTACTTCTTTGTTGCGATAACGTAGTACACATACAACATTCTCGCCTCCCCCTTAAACTATAAATTTCATTTATAGAAAATTACCCCCACCCCGTTCACTTAACCACTTCATTTATAGATATTTCATCTACGTTTCTATAGTGGATTATTATGAGCTTCTTATCAAGATACTTTATTTATCAAAATTAAGTACTTTACTCTTGTTAAAACATAAAACGTTGCAGGTAAACTACCCGTTTCTCTAAACCGATCGTCACCAAAATCAATAGACCTTCAGCCCTCTACAATGCAGGGATGTATGCAAAAAAATATTTGATTCTGTTTCAATTTGCGTCAGTTATCGTTCGTCATGAAAACATTTCTCTTGTTACAACATAACATGTTTCAGGTAAACTACCCCTTTCCCTTTACCGATCTTCACCAAAATCAACAGGCCTTGAGATCTCTTACGAAGGTATTCAAAAAAATATTTGATTTTCTTGGAATTTACAGCAGTTATCGTTCTTCATAGAAAATTTACCCTTGTTAAAACATAAAATGTTGCAGGTAAACTAACCCTTTCTCTAAACCGATCTTCACCAAAATCAACAGACCTTCAGCTCTCAACAATTCACGGTTGTATGCAAAACATTATTTGATTCTGTTTACATTTGCGGCTTTTATCGTTTGCCATAGAAAATACCCTTGTTAAAATATAAAATTTTGCAGGTAAACTACCCCTTTCCATTAACCGATCTTCACCAAAAACAGTAGGTCTTGAGAACTCTATAATTCAGGGCGTATGCAAAAGAGTAGTTGATTCTCTTTGAATTTGCGGCTGTTATCGTTTGTCAAAGAAACAAATTACCCTTGATTAAAATAAACCGTTGCAGATAAACTACCCCTTTCCCTTAACCGATCATCACCAAAAACAACAGGTACTCTACAATTCAGGGGTGTATGCAAAAAATTATTTGATTCTGTTTGAATTTGCGGCTCTTATCGTTTGCCATACTAAATACCCTTGTTAAAATATAAAGCGTTGCAGGTAAACTACCCATTTCCCTTAACCGATTTTCAACAAAATCAACAGACCCTAAGTTCTGTATAACTCAAATAGGTATGCAAAAGAGTAGTTGACTCTGTATGAATTTGCGGCTGATATCGTTTGCCAGAGGAACAAATTACCCTTGATAAAAATGTTGCCGGCAAACTACCCCTTTCACTTAACCGATCTTCACCAAAAACATCATGAGAACTCTACTATTCAGCGCTGTATGCAGAATATTATTTGATTCTGTTTACATTTGCGGCTTTAATCGTTTGCCATAGAAAATACCCTTGTTAAAATATAAAATGCTGCCGGTAAACTACCCCTCTCCCTTAACCGATCTTCAACAAAATCAACAGACCCTGAGTTCGGTATAATTAAAAAAGGTATGAAAAAGACTAGTTGATTCTGTTTGAATTTGCGGCTATCGTTTGCCATAGAATAAAATTAAACTTGATAAGAAAAACTTTGCTGGTAAAGTACCCCTTCCCGTTAACCGATCATCACCAAAAACAATAGATCTTGAGTACCCTAACAATCAGAGCTGTATGAAAAAAAATATTAGATTTTGTTTGAATTAGCGACTCTTATCGTTTGCCAAATAATACCCTTTTAAAACATAATACGTTGCAGGTAAACTACCCCTTTCCATTAAACGATCTTCACCAAAAACAATAAGTCTTGTGCACTCTAAAAATCAGGATTGTATGCAAAACATTGTTTGATTATGTTTTAATTTGCGGCTCTTATCGTTAGCCATAGAAAATACCCTTTCAAAACATAAAACGTTGCAGGTAAACTACCCCTTTCCCTTAACCGATCTCCATCAAAAATAATCGGTCCTAAGAACTCAACAATTCAATGCTGTGTGCAAAACATTATTTGATTCTCTTTACATTTGCGGCTCTTATCGTTAGCCATAAAAAATACCCTTTCAAAACATAAAACTTTGCTGGTAAACTACCCCTTTCCCTTAACCGACCTCCATAAAAAATAATCTGTCCTAATAACTCTACAATTCAATGCTGTGTGCAAAAAATTATTTTATACTCTTTACATTTGCGGTTTTTATCGTTTGCCATATAAAATACCCTTTCAAAACATAAAACGTTGCTGGTAAACTACCCCTTTCCCTTAACCGATCTTCACCAAAACCAATAGGTCTTGAGAACTCTATAATTTAGGGCTGTATGCAAAAGAGTAGTTGATTCTGTTTGAATTTGCGGCTGTTATCGTTGGCAAAAAAAAATATCGGTATGGAGAACCATACAGGACTTCCATGTTCTAAGATTTATATTTAAAATCATATTCGAAATGAAATATTTCCATAGAAACTAGTTCTTTCTACTTATTGCTTCAGCCTCAAACCACAGTACTGTGGTCACTAACGTATACCACCTCACGTTTTCGCACTCGATTTTCGCTGAGATGGAAATCGATGGCACTGGCGAAAAGTCTGGTTTTGCAGAAAACATTGGACTACGTCTAAACAGCCCGGGAAGGAATTTTAACAAAGAATTACTTCTTTGTAGCGATAACGTAGTACACATACAACATTCTCGCCTCCCCCTTAAACTATAAATTTCATTTATAGAAAATTACCCCCACCCCGTTCACTTAACCACTTCATTTATAGATATTTCATCTACGTTTCTATAGTGGATTATTATGAGCTTCTTATCAAGATACTTTATTTATCAAAATTAAGTACTTTACTCTTGTTAAAACATAAAACGTTGCAGGTAAACTACCCGTTTCTCTAAACCGATCGTCACCAAAATCAATAGACCTTCAGCCCTCTACAATGCAGGGATGTATGCAAAAAAATATTTGATTCTGTTTCAATTTCCGTCAGTTATCGTTCGTCATGAAAACATTTCTCTTGTTACAACATAACATGTTTCAGGTAAACTACCCCTTTCCCTTTACCGATCTTCACCAAAATCAACAGGCCTTGCGATCTCTTACGAAGGTATTCAAAAAAATATTTGATTTTCTTGGAATTTACAGCAGTTATCGTTCGTCATAGAAAAAATTACCCTTGTTAAAACATAAAATGTTGCAGGTAAACTACCCCTTTCTCTAAACCGATCTTCACCAAAATCAACAGACCTTCAGCTCTCAACAATTCACGGTTGTATGCAAAAGATTATTTGATTCTGTTTACATTTGCGGCTTTTATCGTTTGCCATAGAAAATACCCTTGTTAAAATATAAAATTTTGCAGGAAAACTACCCCTTTCCCTTAACCGATCTTCACCAAAAACAATAGGTCTTGAGAACTCTATAATTCAGGGCGTATGCAAAAGAGAAGTTGATTCTCTTTGAATTTGCGGCTGTTATCGTTTGTCAATGAAACAAATTACCCTTGATTAAAATAAACCGTTGCCGGTAAACTACCCCTTTCCCTTAACCGATCATCACCAAAAACAACAGGTACTCTACAATTCAGGGCTGTATGCAAAAAATTATTTGATTCTGTTTGAATTTGCGGCTCTTATCGTTTGCCATACTAAATACCCTTGTTAAAATATAAAGCGTTGCAGGTAAACTACCCATTTCCCTTAACCGATTTTCAACAAAATCAACAGACCCTGAGTTCTGTATAACTCAAATAGGTATACAAAAGAGTAGTTGACTCTGTATGAATTTGCGGCTGTTATCGTTTGCCATAGGAACAAATTACCCTTGATACAAATGTTGCCGGCAAACTACCCCTTTCACTTAACCGATCTTCACCAAAAACATCATGAGAACTCTACTATTCAGCGCTGTATGCAGAATATTATTTGATTCTGTTTACATTTGCGGCTTTTATCGTTTGCCATAGAAAATACCCTTGTTAAAATATAAAATGCTGCAGGTAAACTACCCCTTTCCCTTACCCGGTCTTCAACAAAATCAACAGACCCTGAGTTCGGTATAATTAAAAAAGGTATGAAAAAGACTAGTTGATTCTGTTTGAATTTGCGGCTAACGTTTGCTATAGAATAAAATTAAATTTAATAAGAAAAACGTTGCTGGTAAAATACCCCTTCCCGTTAACCGATCATCACCAAAAACAATAGATGTTGAGTACCCTAACAATCAGAGCTGTATGCAAAAAAAGTATTAGATTTTGTTTGAATTTGCGACTCTTATCGTTTGCCAAATAATACCCTTTTAAAACATAATACGTTGCCGGTAAACTACCCCTTTCCATTAACCGATCTTCACCAAAAACAATAGGTCTTGTGCACTCTAAAAATCAGGATTGTATGCAAAACATTGTTTGATTATGTTTTAATTTGCGGCTCTTATCGTTTGCCATAGAAAATACCCTTTCAAAACATAAAACGTTGCAGGTAAACTACCCCTTTCCCTTAACCGATCTCCATCAAAAATAATCGGTCCTAAGAACTCTACAATTCAATGCTGTGTGCAAAACATTATTTGATTCTCTTTACATTTGCGGCTTTTATCGTTTGCCATAAAAAATACCCTTTCAAAACATAAAACGTTGCAGGTAAACTACCCCTTCCCCTTAACCGATATCCATAAAAAATAATCGGTCCTAAGAACTCTACAATTCTGGGCTGTATGCAAAACATTATTTGATTCTGTTTACATTTGCGGCTTTTATCGTTTGCCATAGAAAAAATACACTTATTAAAATATAAAATGCTGCTGGTAAACTACCCCTTTCCATTAACCGATCTTCACCAAAACCAATAGGTCTTGAGAACTCTATAATTCAGGGCTGTATACAAAAGAGTAGTTGATTCTGTTTGCATTTGCGGCTGTTATCGTTTGCCATAAAAAAATATCGGTATGGAGAACCATACAGGACTTCCATGTTCTAAGATTTATATTTAAAATCATATTCGAAATGAAATATTTCCATAGAAACTACTTCTTTCTACTTATTGCTTCAGCCTCAAACCACAGTACTGTGGTCACTAACGTATACCACCTCACGTTTTCGCACTCGATTTTCGCTGAGATGGAAATCGATGGCACTGGCGAAAAGTCTGGTTTTGCAGAAAACATTGGACTACGTCTAAACAGCCCGGGAAGGAATTTTAACAAAGAATTACTTCTTTGTTGTGATAACGTAGTACACATACAACATTCTCGCCTCCCCCTTAAACTATAAATTTCATTTATAGAAAATTACCCCCACCCCGTTCACTTAACCACTTCATTTATAGATATTTCATCTACGTTTCTATAGTGGATTATTATGAGCTTCTTATCAAGATACTTTATTTATCAAAATTAAGTACTTTACTCTTGTTAAAACATAAAACGTTGCAGGTAAACTACCCGTTTCTCTAAACCGATCGTCACCAAAATCAATAGACCTTCAGCCCTCTACAATGCAGGGATGTATGCAAAAAAATATTTGATTCTGTTTCAATTTGCGTCAGTTATCGTTCGTCATGAAAACATTTCTCTTGTTACAACATAACATGTTTCAGGTAAACTACCCCTTTCCCTTTACCGATCTTCACCAAAATCAACAGGCCTTGAGATCTCTTACGAAGGTATTCAAAAAAATATTTGATTTTCTTGGAATTTACAGCAGTTATCGTTCTTCATAGAAAATTTACCCTTGTTAAAACATAAAATGTTGCAGGTAAACTAACCCTTTCTCTAAACCGATCTTCACCAAAATCAACAGACCTTCAGCTCTCAACAATTCACGGTTGTATGCAAAACATTATTTGATTCTGTTTACATTTGCGGCTTTTATCGTTTGCCATAGAAAATACCCTTGTTAAAATATAAAATTTTGCAGGTAAACTACCCCTTTCCATTAACCGATCTTCACCAAAAACAGTAGGTCTTGAGAACTCTATAATTCAGGGCGTATGCAAAAGAGTAGTTGATTCTCTTTGAATTTGCGGCTGTTATCGTTTGTCAAAGAAACAAATTACCCTTGATTAAAATAAACCGTTGCAGATAAACTACCCCTTTCCCTTAACCGATCATCACCAAAAACAACAGGTACTCTACAATTCAGGGGTGTATGCAAAAAATTATTTGATTCTGTTTGAATTTGCGGCTCTTATCGTTTGCCATACTAAATACCCTTGTTAAAATATAAAGCGTTGCAGGTAAACTACCCATTTCCCTTAACCGATTTTCAACAAAATCAACAGACCCTAAGTTCTGTATAACTCAAATAGGTATGCAAAAGAGTAGTTGACTCTGTATGAATTTGCGGCTGATATCGTTTGCCAGAGGAACAAATTACCCTTGATAAAAATGTTGCCGGCAAACTACCCCTTTCACTTAACCGATCTTCACCAAAAACATCATGAGAACTCTACTATTCAGCGCTGTATGCAGAATATTATTTGATTCTGTTTACATTTGCGGCTTTAATCGTTTGCCATAGAAAATACCCTTGTTAAAATATAAAATGCTGCCGGTAAACTACCCCTTTCCCTTAACCGATCTTCAACAAAATCAACAGACCCTGAGTTCGGTATAATTAAAAAAGGTATGAAAAAGACTAGTTGATTCTGTTTGAATTTGCGGCTATCGTTTGCCATAGAATAAAATTAAACTTGATAAGAAAAACGTTGCTGGTAAAGTACCCCTTCCCGTTAACCGATCATCACCAAAAACAATAGATCTTGAGTACCCTAACAATCAGAGCTGTATGAAAAAAAATATTAGATTTTGTTTGAATTAGCGACTCTTATCGTTTGCCAAATAATACCCTTTTAAAACATAATACGTTGCAGGTAAACTACCCCTTTCCATTAAACGATCTTCACCAAAAACAATAAGTCTTGTGCACTCTAAAAATCAGGATTGTATGCAAAACATTGTTTGATTATGTTTTAATTTGCGGCTCTTATCGTTTGCCATAGAAAATACCCTTTCAAAACATAAAACGTTGCAGGTAAACTACCCCTTTCCCTTAACCGATCTCCATCAAAAATAATCGGTCCTAAGAACTCAACAATTCAATGCTGTGTGCAAAACATTATTTGATTCTCTTTACATTTGCGGCTCTTATCGTTAGCCATAAAAAATACCCTTTCAAAACATAAAACTTTGCTGGTAAACTACCCCTTTCCCTTAACCGACCTCCATAAAAAATAATCTGTCCTAATAACTCTACAATTCAATGCTGTGTGCAAAAGATTATTTTATACTCTTTACATTTGCGGTTTTTATCGTTTGCCATATAAAATACCCTTTCAAAACATAAAACGTTGCTGGTAAACTACCCCTTTCCCTTAACCGATCTTCACCAAAACCAATAGGTCTTGAGAACTCTATAATTCAGGGCTGTATGCAAAAGAGTAGTTGATTCTGTTTGAATTTGCGGCTGTTATCGTTGGCAAAAAAAAATATCGGTATGGAGAACCATACAGGACTTCCATGTTCTAAGATTTATATTTAAAATCATATTCGAAATGAAATATTTCCATAGAAACTAGTTCTTTCTACTTATTGCTTCAGCCTCAAACCACAGTACTGTGGTCACTAACGTATACCACCTCACGTTTTCGCACTCGATTTTCGCTGAGATGGAAATCGATGGCACTGGCGAAAAGTCTGGTTTTGCAGAAAACATTGGACTACGTCTAAACAGCCCGGGAAGGAATTTTAACAAAGAATTACTTCTTTGTAGCGATAACGTAGTACACATACAACATTCTCGCCTCCCCCTTAAACTATAAATTTCATTTATAGAAAATTACCCCCACCCCGTTCACTTAACCACTTCATTTATAGATATTTCATCTACGTTTCTATAGTGGATTATTATGAGCTTCTTATCAAGATACTTTATTTATCAAAATTAAGTACTTTACTCTTGTTAAAACATAAAACGTTGCAGGTAAACTACCCGTTTCTCTAAACCGATCGTCACCAAAATCAATAGACCTTCAGCCCTCTACAATGCAGGGATGTATGCAAAAAAATATTTGATTCTGTTTCAATTTCCGTCAGTTATCGTTCGTCATGAAAACATTTCTCTTGTTACAACATAACATGTTTCAGGTAAACTACCCCTTTCCCTTTACCGATCTTCACCAAAATCAACAGGCCTTGCGATCTCTTACGAAGGTATTCAAAAAAATATTTGATTTTCTTGGAATTTACAGCAGTTATCGTTCGTCATAGAAAAAATTACCCTTGTTAAAACATAAAATGTTGCAGGTAAACTACCCCTTTCTCTAAACCGATCTTCACCAAAATCAACAGACCTTCAGCTCTCAACAATTCACGGTTGTATGCAAAAGATTATTTGATTCTGTTTACATTTGCGGCTTTTATCGTTTGCCATAGAAAATACCCTTGTTAAAATATAAAATTTTGCAGGTAAACTACCCCTTTCCCTTAACCGATCTTCACCAAAAACAATAGGTCTTGAGAACTCTATAATTCAGGGCGTATGCAAAAGAGAAGTTGATTCTCTTTGAATTTGCGGCTGTTATCGTTTGTCAATGAAACAAATTACCCTTGATTAAAATAAACCGTTGCCGGTAAACTACCCCTTTCCCTTAACCGATCATCACCAAAAACAACAGGTACTCTACAATTCAGGGCTGTATGCAAAAAATTATTTGATTCTGTTTGAATTTGCGGCTCTTATCGTTTGCCATACTAAATACCCTTGTTAAAATATAAAGCGTTGCAGGTAAACTACCCATTTCCCTTAACCGATTTTCAACAAAATCAACAGACCCTGAGTTCTGTATAACTCAAATAGGTATACAAAAGAGTAGTTGACTCTGTATGAATTTGCGGCTGTTATCGTTTGCCATAGGAACAAATTACCCTTGATAAAAATGTTGCCGGCAAACTACCCCTTTCACTTAACCGATCTTCACCAAAAACATCATGAGAACTCTACTATTCAGCGCTGTATGCAGAATATTATTTGATTCTGTTTACATTTGCGGCTTTTATCGTTTGCCATAGAAAATACCCTTGTTAAAATATAAAATGCTGCAGGTAAACTACCCCTTTCCCTTACCCGGTCTTCAACAAAATCAACAGACCCTGAGTTCGGTATAATTAAAAAAGGTATGAAAAAGACTAGTTGATTCTGTTTGAATTTGCGGCTAACGTTTGCTATAGAATAAAATTAAATTTAATAAGAAAAACGTTGCTGGTAAAATACCCCTTCCCGTTAACCGATCATCACCAAAAACAATAGATGTTGAGTACCCTAACAATCAGAGCTGTATGCAAAAAAAGTATTAGATTTTGTTTGAATTTGCGACTCTTATCGTTTGCCAAATAATACCCTTTTAAAACATAATACGTTGCCGGTAAACTACCCCTTTCCATTAACCGATCTTCACCAAAAACAATAGGTCTTGTGCACTCTAAAAATCAGGATTGTATGCAAAACATTGTTTGATTATGTTTTAATTTGCGGCTCTTATCGTTTGCCATAGAAAATACCCTTTCAAAACATAAAACGTTGCAGGTAAACTACCCCTTTCCCTTAACCGATCTCCATCAAAAATAATCGGTCCTAAGAACTCTACAATTCAATGCTGTGTGCAAAACATTATTTGATTCTCTTTACATTTGCGGCTTTTATCGTTTGCCATAAAAAATACCCTTTCAAAACATAAAACGTTGCAGGTAAACTACCCCTTCCCCTTAACCGATATCCATAAAAAATAATCGGTCCTAAGAACTCTACAATTCTGGGCTGTATGCAAAACATTATTTGATTCTGTTTACATTTGCGGCTTTTATCGTTTGCCATAGAAAAAATACACTTATTAAAATATAAAATGCTGCTGGTAAACTACCCCTTTCCATTAACCGATCTTCACCAAAACCAATAGGTCTTGAGAACTCTATAATTCAGGGCTGTATACAAAAGAGTAGTTGATTCTGTTTGCATTTGCGGCTGTTATCGTTTGCCAAAAAAAAAATATCGGTATGGAGAACCATACAGGACTTCCATGTTCTAAGATTTATATTTAAAATCATATTCGAAATGAAATATTTCCATAGAAACTACTTCTTTCTACTTATTGCTTCAGCCTCAAACCACAGTACTGTGGTCACTAACGTATACCACCTCACGTTTTCGCACTCGATTTTCGCTGAGATGGAAATCGATGGCACTGGCGAAAAGTCTGGTTTTGCAGAAAACATTGGACTACGTCTAAACAGCCCGGGAAGGAATTTTAACAAAGAATTACTTCTTTGTTGCGATAACGTAGTACACATACAACATTCTCGCCTCCCCCTTAAACTATAAATTTCATTTATAGAAAATTACCCCCACCCCGTTCACTTAACCACTTCATTTATAGATATTTCATCTACGTTTCTATAGTGGATTATTATGAGCTTCTTATCAAGATACTTTATTTATCAAAATTAAGTACTTTACTCTTGTTAAAACATAAAACGTTGCAGGTAAACTACCCGTTTCTCTAAACCGATCGTCACCAAAATCAATAGACCTTCAGCCCTCTACAATGCAGGGATGTATGCAAAAAAATATTTGATTCTGTTTCAATTTGCGTCAGTTATCGTTCGTCATGAAAACATTTCTCTTGTTACAACATAACATGTTTCAGGTAAACTACCCCTTTCCCTTTACCGATCTTCACCAAAATCAACAGGCCTTGAGATCTCTTACGAAGGTATTCAAAAAAATATTTGATTTTCTTGGAATTTACAGCAGTTATCGTTCGTCATAGAAAATTTACCCTTGTTAAAACATAAAATGTTGCAGGTAAACTAACCCTTTCTCTAAACCGATCTTCACCAAAATCAACAGACCTTCAGCTCTCAACAATTCACGGTTGTATGCAAAACATTATTTGATTCTGTTTACATTTGCGGCTTTTATCGTTTGCCATAGAAAATACCCTTGTTAAAATATAAAATTTTGCAGGTAAACTACCCCTTTCCATTAACCGATCTTCACCAAAAACAATAGGTCTTGAGAACTCTATAATTCAGGGCGTATGCAAAAGAGTAGTTGATTCTCTTTGAATTTGCGGCTGTTATCGTTTGTCAAAGAAACAAATTACCCTTGATTAAAATAAACCGTTGCAGGTAAACTACCCCTTTCCCTTAACCGATCATCACCAAAAACAACAGGTACTCTACAATTCAGGGGTGTATGCAAAAAATTATTTGATTCTGTTTGAATTTGCGGCTCTTATCGTTTGCCATACTAAATACCCTTGTTAAAATATAAAGCGTTGCAGGTAAACTACCCATTTCCCTTAACCGATTTTCAACAAAATCAACAGACCCTAAGTTCTGTATAACTCAAATAGGTATGCAAAAGAGTAGTTGACTCTGTATGAATTTGCGGCTGTTATCGTTTGCCAGAGGAACAAATTACCCTTGATAAAAATGTTGCCGGCAAACTACCCCTTTCCCTTAACCGATCTTCAACAAAATCAACAGACCCTGAGTTCGGTATAATTAAAAAAGGTATGAAAAAGACTAGTTGATTCTGTTTGAATTTGCGGCTATCGTTTGCCATAGAATAAAATTAAACTTGATAAGAAAAACTTTGCTGGTAAAGTACCCCTTCCCGTTAACGGATCATCACCAAAAACAATAGATCTTGAGTACCCTAACAATCAGAGCTGTATGAAAAAAAATATTAGATTTTGTTTGAATTTGCGACTCTTATCGTTTGCCAAATAATACCCTTTTAAAACATAATACGTTGCAGGTAAACTACCCCTTTCCATTAAACGATCTTCATCAAAAACAATAAGTCTTGTGCACTCTAAAAATCAGGATTGTATGCAAAACATTGTTTGATTATGTTTTAATTTGCGGCTCTTATCGTTAGCCATAGAAAATACCCTTTCAAAACATAAAACGTTGCAGGTAAACTACCCCTTTCCCTTAACCGATCTCCATCAAAAATAATCGGTGCTAAGAACTGTAAAATTCAATGCTATGTGCAAAACATTATTTGATTCTCTTTACATTTGCGGCTCTTATCGTTAGCCATAAAAAATACCCTTTCAAAACATAAAACTTTCCTGGTAAACTACCCCTTTCCCTTAACCGATCTCCATCAAAAATAATCTGTCCTAAGAACTCTACAATTCAATGCTGTGTGCAAAAGATTATTTTATTCTCTTTACATTTGCGGCTCTTATCGTTAGCCATAAAAAATACCCTTTCAAAACATAAAACTTTGCTGGTAAACTACCCCTTTCCGTTAACCGACCTCCATCAAATAAATCTGTCCTAATAACTCTACAATTCAATGCTGTGTGCAAAAGATTATTTTATTCTCTTTACATTTGCGGTTTTTATCGTTTGCCATATAAAATACCCTTTCAAAACATAAAACGTTGCTGGTAAACTACCCCTTTCCCTTAACCGATCTTCACCAAAACCAATAGGTCTTGAGAACTCTATAATTCAGGGCTGTATGCAAAAGAGTAGTTGATTCTGTTTGAATTTGCGGCTGTTGTCGTTGGCAAAAAAAAATATCGGTATGGAGAACCATACAGGACTTCCATGTTCTAAGATTTATATTTAAAATCATATTCGAAATGAAATATTTCCATAGAAACTAGTTCTATCTACTTATTGCTTCAGCCTCAAACCACAGTACTGTGGTCACTAACGTATACCACCTCACGTTTTCGCACTCGATTTTCGCTGAGATGGAAATCGATGGCACTGGCGAAAAGTCTGGTTTTGCAGAAAACATTGGACTACGTCTAAACAGCCCGGGAAGGAATTTTAACAAAGAATTACTTCTTTGTTGCGATAACGTAGTACACATACAACATTCTCGCCTCCCCCTTAAACTATAAATTTCATTTATAGAAAATTACCCCCACCCCGTTCACTTAACCACTTCATTTATAGATATTTCATCTACGTTTCTATAGTGGATTATTATGAGCTTCTTATCAAGATACTTTATTTATCAAAATTAAGTACTTTACTCTTGTTAAAACATAAAACTTTGCAGGTAAACTACCCGTTTCTCTAAACCGATCGTCACCAAAATCAATAGACCTTCAGCCCTCTACAATGCAGGGATGTATGCAAAAAAATATTTGATTCTGTTTCAATTTCCGTCAGTTATCGTTCGTCATGAAAACATTTCTCTTGTTACAACATAACATGTTTCAGGTAAACTACCCCTTTCCCTTTACCGATCTTCACCAAAATCAACAGGCCTTGCGATCTCTTACGAAGGTATTCAAAAAAATATTTGATTTTCTTGGAATTTACAGCAGTTATCGTTCGTCATAGAAAAAATTGCCCTTGTTAAAACATAAAATGTTGCAGGTAAACTACCCCTTTCTCTAAACCGATCTTCACCAAAATCAACAGACCTTCAGCTCTCAACTATTCACGGTTGTATGCAAAACATTATTTGATTCTGTTTACATTTGCGGCTTTTATCGTTTGCCATAGAAAATACCCTTGTTAAAATATAAAATTTTGCAGGTAAACTACCCCTTTCCCTTAACCGATCTTCACCAAAAACAATAGGTCTTGAGAACTCTATAATTCAGGGCGTATGCAAAAGAGAAGTTGATTCTCTTTGAATTTGCGGCTGTTATCGTTTGTCAAAGAAACAAATTACCCTTGATTAAAATAAACCGTTGCCGGTAAACTACCCCTTTCCCTTAACCGATCATCACCAAAAACAACAGGTACTCTACAATTCAGGGCTGTATGCAAAAAATTATTTGATTCTGTTTGAATTTGCGGCTCTTATCGTTTGCCATACTAAATACCCTTGTTAAAATATAAAGCGTTGCAGGTAAACTACCCATTTCCCTTAACCGATTTTCAACAAAATCAACAGACCCTGAGTTCTGTATAACTCAAATAGGTATGCAAAAGTGTAGTTGACTCTGTATGAATTTGCGGCTGTTATCGTTTGCCATAGGAACAAATTACCCTTGATAAAAATGTTGCCGGCAAACTACCCCTTTCACTTAACCGATCTTCACCAAAAACATCATGAGAACTCTACTATTCAGCGCTGTATGCAGAATATTATTTGATTCTGTTTACATTTGCGGCTTTTATCGTTTGCCATAGAAAATACCCTTGTAAAAATATAAAATGCTGCAGGTAAACTACCCCTTTCCCTTACCCGGTCTTCAACAAAATCAACAGACCCTGAGTTCGGTATAATTAAAAAAGGTATGAAAAAGACTAGTTGATTCTGTTTGAATTTGCGGCTATCGTTTGCTATAGAATAAAATTAAATTTGATAAGAAAAACGTTGCTGGTAAAGTACCCCTTCCCGTTAACCGATCATCACCAAAAACAATAGATCTTGAGTACCCTAACAATCAGAGCTGTATGCAAAAAAAGTATTAGATTTTGTTTGAATTTGCGACTCTTATCGTTTGCCAAATAATACCCTTTTAAAACATAATACGTTGCAGGTAAACTACCCCTTTCCATTAACCGATCTTCACCAAAAACAATAGGTCTTGTGCACTCTAAAAATCAGGGTTGTATGCAAAACATTGTTTGATTATGTTTTAATTTGCGGCTCTTATCGTTTGCCATAGAAAATACCCTTTCAAAACATAAAACGTTGCAGGTAAACTACCCCTTTCCCTTAACCGATCTCCATCAAAAATAATCGGTCCTAAGAACTCTACAATTGAATGCTGTGTGCAAAACATTATTTGATTCTCTTTACATTTGCGGCTTTTATCGTTTGCCATAAAAAATACCCTTTCAAAACATAAAACGTGGCAGGTAAACTACCCCTTCCCCTTAACCGATATCCATAAAAAATAATCGGTCCTAAGAACTCTACAATTCTGGGCTGTATGCAAAACATTATTTGATTCTGTTTACATTTGCGGCTTTTATCGTTTGCCATAGAAAAAATACACTTATTAAAATATAAAATGCTGCTGGTAAACTACCCCTTTCCATTAACCGATCTTCACCAAAACCAATAAGTCTTGAGAACTCTATAATTCAGGGCTGTATGCAAAAGAGTAGTTGATTCTGTTTGCATTTGCGGCTGTTATCGTTTGCCAAAAAAAAAATATCGGTATGGAGAACCATACAGGACTTCCATGTTCTAAGATTTATATTTAAAATCATATTCGAAATGAAATATTTCCATAGAAACTACTTCTTTCTACTTATTGCTTCAGCCTCAAACCACAGTACTGTGGTCACTAACGTATACCACCTCACGTTTTCGCACTCGATTTTCGCTGAGATGGAAATCGATGGCACTGGCGAAAAGTCTGGTTTTGCAGAAAACATTGGACTCCGTCTAAACAGCCCGGGAAGGAATTTTAACAAAGAATTACTTCTTTGTTGCGATAACGTAGTACACATACAACATTCTCGCCTCCCCCTTAAACTATAAATTTCATTTATAGAAAATTACCCCCACCCCGTTCACTTAACCACTTCATTTATAGATATTTCATCTACGTTTCTATAGTGGAATATTATGAGCTTCTTATCAAGATACTTTATTTATCAAAATTAAGTACTTTACTCTTGTTAAAACATAAAACGTTGCAGGTAAACTACCCGTTTCTCTAAACCGATCGTCACCAAAATCAATAGACCTTCAGCCCTCTACAATGCAGGGATGTATGCAAAAAAATATTTGATTCTGTTTCAATTTCCGTCAGTTATCGTTCGTCATGAAAACATTTCTCTTGTTACAACATAACATGTTTCAGGTAAACTACCCCTTTCCCTTTACCGATCTTCACCAAAATCAACAGGCCTTGCGATCTCTTACGAAGGTATTCAAAAAAATATTTGATTTTCTTGGAATTTACAGCAGTTATCGTTCGTCATAGAAAAAATTACCCTTGTTAAAAAATAAAATGTTGCAGGTAAACTACCCCTTTCTCTTAACCGATCTTCACCAAAATCAACAGACCTTCAGCTCTCAACAATTCACGGTTGTATGCAAAACATTATTTGATTCTGTTTACATTTGCGGCTTTTATCGTTTGCCATAGAAAATACCCTTGTTAAAATATAAAATTTTGCAGGTAAACTACCCCTTTCCCTTAACCGATCTTCACCAAAAACAATAGGTCTTGAGAACTCTATAATTCAGGGCGTATGCAAAAGAGAAGTTGATTCTCTTTGAATTTGCGGCTGTTATCGTTTGTCAAAGAAACAAATTACCCTTGATTAAAATAAACCGTTGCCGGTAAACTACCCCTTTCCCTTAACCGATCATCACCAAAAACAACAGGTACTCTACAATTCAGGGCTGTATGCAAAAAATTATTTGATTCTGTTTGAATTTGCGGCTCTTATCGTTTGCCATACTAAATACCCTTGTTAAAATATAAAGCGTTGCAGGTAAACTACCCATTTCCCTTAACCGATTTTCAACAAAATCAACAGACCCTGAGTTCTGTATAACTCAAATAGGTATGCAAAAGAGTAGTTGACTCTGTATGAATTTGCGGCTGTTATCGTTTGCCATAGGAACAAATTACCCTTGATAAAAATGTTGCCGGCAAACTACCCCTTTCACTTAACCGATCTTCACCAAAAACATCATGAGAACTCTACTATTCAGCGCTGTATGCAGAATATTATTTGATTCTGTTTACATTTGCGGCTTTTATCGTTTGCCATAGAAAATACCTTGTAAAAATATAAAATGCTGCAGGTAAACTACCCCTTTCCCTTACCCGGTCTTCAACAAAATCAACAGACCCTGAGTTCGGTATAATTAAAAAAGGTATGAAAAAGACTAGTTGATTCTGTTTGAATTTGCGGCTATCGTTTGCTATAGAATAAAATTAAATTTGATAAGAAAAAGGTTGCTGGTAAAGTACCCCTTCCCGTTAACCGATCATCACCAAAAACAATAGATCTTGAGTACCCTAACAATCAGAGCTGTATGCAAAAAAAGTATTAGATTTTGTTTGAATTTGCGACTCTTATCGTTTGCCAAATAATACCCTTTTAAAACATAATACGTTGCAGGTAAACTACCCCTTTCCATTAACCGATCTTCACCAAAAACAATAGGTCTTGTGCACTCTAAAAATCAGGATTGTATGCAAAACATTGTTTGATTATGTTTTAATTTGCGGCTCTTATCGTTTGCCATAGAAAATACCCTTTCAAAACATAAAACGTTGCAGGTAAACTACCCCTTTCCCTTAACCGATCTCCATCAAAAATAATCGGTCCTAAGAACTCTACAATTCAATGCTGTGTGCAAAACATTATTTGATTCTCTTTACATTTGCGGCTTTTATCGTTTGCCATATAAAATACCCTTTCAAAACATAAAACGTGGCAGGTAAACTACCCCTTCCCCTTAACCGATATCCATAAAAAATAATCGGTCCTAAGAACTCTACAATTCTGGGCTGTATGCAAAACATTATTTGATTCTGTTTACATTTGCGGCTTTTATCGTTTGCCATAGAAAAAATACACTTATTAAAATATAAAATGCTGCTGGTAAACTACCCCTTTCCATTAACCGATCTTCACCAAAACGAATAGGTCTTGAGAACTCTATAATTCAGGGCTGTATGCAAAAGAGTAGTTGATTCTGTTTGCATTTGCGGCTGTTATCGTTTGCCAAAAAAAAAATATCGGTATGGAGAACCATACAGGACTTCCATGTTCTAAGATTTATATTTAAAATCATATTCGAAATGAAATATTTCCATAGAAACTACTTCTTTCTACTTATTGCTTCAGCCTCAAACCACAGTACTGTGGTCACTAACGTATACCACCTCACGTTTTCGCACTCGATTTTCGCTGAGATGGAAATCGATGGCACTGGCGAAAAGTCTGGTTTTGCAGAAAACATTGGACTCCGTCTAAACAGCCCGGGAAGGAATTTTAACAAAGAATTACTTCTTTGTTGCGATAACGTAGTACACATACAACATTCTCGCCTCCCCCTTAAACTATAAATTTCATTTATAGAAAATTACCCCCACCCCGTTCACTTAACCACTTCATTTATAGATATTTCATCTACGTTTCTATAGTGGATTATTATGAGCTTCTTATCAAGATACTTTATTTATCAAAATTAAGTACTTTACTCTTGTTAAAACATAAAACGTTGCAGGTAAACTACCCGTTTCTCTAAACCGATCGTCACCAAAATCAATAGACCTTCAGCCCTCTACAATGCAGGGATGTATGCAAAAAAATATTTGAATCTGTTTCAATTTCCGTGAGTTATCGTTCGTCATGAAAACATTTCTCTTGTTACAACATAACATGTTTCAGGTAAACTACCCCTTTCCCTTTACCGATCTTCACCAAAATCAACAGGCCTTGCGATCTCTTACGAAGGTATTCAAAAAAATATTTCATTTTCTTGGAATTTACAGCAGTTATCGTTCGTCATAGAAAAAATTACCCTTGTTAAAACATAAAATGTTGCAGGTAAACTACCCCTTTCTCTTAACCGATCTTCACCAAAATCAACAGACCTTCAGCTCTCAACAATTCACGGTTGCATGCAAAACATTATTTGATTCTGTTTACATTTGCGGCTTTTATCGTTTGCCATAGAAAATACCCTTGTTAAAATATAAAATTTTGCAGGTAAACTACCCCTTTCCCTTAACCGATCTTCACCAAAAACAATAGGTCTTGAGAACTCTATAACAACAGGTACTCTACAATTCAGGGCTGTATGCAAAAAATTATTTGATTCTGTTTGAATTTGCGGCTCTTATCGTTTGCCATACTAAATACCCTTGTTAAAATATAAAGCGTTGCAGGTAAACTACCCATTTCCCTTAACCGATTTTCAACAAAATCAACAGACCCTGAGTTCTGTATAACTCAAATAGGTATGCAAAAGAGTAGTTGACTCTGTATGAATTTGCGGCTGTTATCGTTTGCCATAGGAACAAATTACCCTTGATAAAAATGTTGCCGGCAAACTACCCCTTTCACTTAACCGATCTTCACCAAAAACATCATGAGAACTCTACTATTCAGCGCTGTATGCAGAATATTATTTGATTCTGTTTACATTTGCGGCTTTTATCTTTGCCATAGAAAATACCCTTGTAAAAATATAAAATGCTGCAGGTAAACTACCCCTTTCCCTTACCCGGTCTTCAACAAAATCAACAGACCCTGAGTTCGGTATAATTAAAAAAGGTATGAATAAGACTAGTTGATTCTGTTTGAATTTGCGGCTATCGTTTGCTATAGAATAAAATTAAATTTGATAAGAAAAACGTTGCTGGTAAAGTACCCCTTCCCGTTAACCGATCATCACCAAAAACAATAGATCTTGAGTACCCTAACAATCAGAGCTGTATGCAAAAAAAGTATTAGATTTTGTTTGAATTTGCGACTCTTATCGTTTGCCAAATAATACCCTTTTAAAACATAATACGTTGCAGGTAAACTACCCCTTTCCATTAACCGATCTTCACCAAAAACAATAGGTCTTGTGCACTCTAAAAATCAGGATTGTATGCAAACCATTGTTTGATTATGTTTTAATTTGCGGCTCTTATCGTTTGCCATAGAAAATACCCTTTCAAAACATAAAACGTTGCAGGTAAACTACCCCTTTCCCTTAACCGATCTCCATCAAAAATAATCGGTCCTAAGAACTCTACAATTCAATGCTGTGTGCAAAACATTATTTGATTCTCTTTACATTTGCGGCTTTTATCGTTTGCCATAAAAAATACCCTTTCAAAACATAAAACGTTGCAGGTAAACTACCCCTTCCCCTTAACCGATATCCATAAAAAATAATCGGTCCTAAGAACTCTACAATTCTGGGCTGTATGCAAAACATTATTTGATTCTGTTTACATTTGCGGCTTTTATCGTTTGCCATAGGAAAAATACACTTATTAAAATATAAAATGCTGCTGGTAAACTACCCCTTTCCATTAACCGATCTTCACCAAAACCAATAGGTCTTGAGAACTCTATAATTCAGGGCTGTATGCAAAAGAGTAGTTGATTCTGTTTGCATTTGCGGCTGTTATCGTTTGCCAAAAAAAAAATATCGGTATGGAGAACCATACAGGACTTCCATGTTCTAAGATTTATATTTAAAATCATATTCGAAATGAAATATTTCCATAGAAACTACTTCTTTCTACTTATTGCTTCAGCCTCAAACCACAGTACTGTGGTCACTAACGTATACCACCTCACGTTTTCGCACTCGATTTTCGCTGAGATGGAAATCGATGGCACTGGCGAAAAGTGTGGTTTTGCAGAAAACATTGGACTCCGTCTAAACAGCCCGGGAAGGAATTTTAACAAAGAATTACTTCTTTGTTGCGATAACGTAGTACACATACAACATTCTCGCCTCCCCCTTAAACTATAAATTTCATTTATAGAAAATTACCCCCACCCCGTTCACTTAACCACTTCATTTATAGATATTTCATCTACGTTTCTATAGTGGATTATTATGAGCTTCTTATCAAGATACTTTATTTATCAAAATTAAGTACTTTACTCTTGTTAAAACATAAAACGTTGCAGGTAAACTACCCGTTTCTCTAAACCGATCGTCACCAAAATCAATAGACCTTCAGCCCTCTACAATGCAGGGATGTATGCAAAAAAATATTTGAATCTGTTTCAATTTCCGTGAGTTATCGTTCGTCATGAAAACATTTCTCTTGTTACAACATAACATGTTTCAGGTAAACTACCCCTTTCCCTTTACCGATCTTCACCAAAATCAACAGGCCTTGCGATCTCTTACGAAGGTATTCAAAAAAATATTTCATTTTCTTGGAATTTACAGCAGTTATCGTTCGTCATAGAAAAAATTACCCTTGTTAAAACATAAAATGTTGCAGGTAAACTACCCCTTTCTCTTAACCGATCTTCACCAAAATCAACAGACCTTCAGCTCTCAACAATTCACGGTTGTATGCAAAACATTATTTGATTCTGTTTACATTTGCGGCTTTTATCGTTTGCCATAGAAAATACCCTTGTTAAAATATAAAATTTTGCAGGTAAACTACCCCTTTCCCTTAACCGATCTTCACCAAAAACAATAGGTCTTGAGAACTCTATAACAACAGGTACTCTACAATTCAGGGCTGTATGCAAAAAATTATTTGATTCTGTTTGAATTTGCGGCTCTTATCGTTTGCCATACTAAATACCCTTGTTAAAATATAAAGCGTTGCTGGTAAACTACCCATTTCCCTTAACCGATTTTCAACAAAATCAACAGACCCTGAGTTCTGTATAACTCAAATAGGTATGCAAAAGAGTAGTTGACTCTGTATGAATTTGCGGCTGTTATCGTTTGCCATAGGAACAAATTACCCTTGATAAAAATGTTGCCGGCAAACTACCCCTTTCACTTAACCGATCTTCACCAAAAACATCATGAGAACTCTACTATTCAGCGCTGTATGCAGAATATTATTTGATTCTGTTTACATTTGCGGCTTTTATCTTTTGCCATAGAAAATACTCTTGTAAAAATATAAAATGCTGCAGGTAAACTACCCCTTTCCCTTACCCGGTCTTCAACAAAATCAACAGACCCTGAGTTCGGTATAATTAAAAAAGGTATGAAAAAGACTAGTTGATTCTGTTTGAATTTGCGGCTATCGTTTGCTATAGAATACAATTAAATTTGATAAGAAAAACGTTGCTGGTAAAGTACCCCTTCCCGTTAACCGATCATCACCAAAAACAATAGATCTTGAGTACCCTAACAATCAGAGCTGTATGCAAAAAAAGTATTAGATTTTGTTTGAATTTGCGACTCTTATCGTTTGCCAAATAATACCCTTTTAAAACATAATACGTTGCAGGTAAACTACCCCTTTCCATTAACCGATCTTCACCAAAAACAATAGGTCTTGTGCACTCTAAAAATCATGATTGTATGCAAAACATTGTTTGATTATGTTTTAATTTGCGGCTCTTATCGTTTGCCATAGAAAATACCCTTTCAAAACATAAAACGTTGCAGGTAAACTACCCCTTTCCCTTAACCGATCTCCATCAAAAATAATCGGTCCTAAGAACTCTACAATTCAATGCTGTGTGCAAAACATTATTTGATTCTCTTTACATTTGCGGCTTTTATCGTTTGCCATAAAAAATACCCTTTCAAAACATAAAACGTTGCCGGTAAACTACCCCTTCCCCTTAACCGATATCCATAAAAAATAATCGGTCCTAAGAACTCTACAATTCTGGGCTGTATGCAAAACATTATTTGATTCTGTTTACATATGCGGCTTTTATCGTTTGCCATAGAAAAAATACACTTATTAAAATATAAAATGCTGCTGGTAAACTACCCCTTTCCATTAACCGATCTTCACCAAAACCAATAGGTCTTGAGAACTCTATAATTCAGGGCTGTATGCAAAAGAGTAGTTGATTCTGTTTGCATTTGCGGCTGTTATCGTTTGCCAAAAAAAAAATATCGGTATGGAGAACCATACAGGACTTCCATGTTCTAAGATTTATATTTAAAATCATATTCGAAATGAAATATTTCCATAGAAACTACTTCTTTCTACTTATTGCTTCAGCCTCAAACCACAGTACTGTGGTCACTAACGTATACCACCTCACGTTTTCGCACTCGATTTTCGCTGAGATGGAAATCGATGGCACTGGCGAAAAGTCTGGTTTTGCAGAAAACATTGGACTCCGTCTAAACAGCCCGGGAAGGAATTTTAACAAAGAATTACTTCTTTGTTGCGATAACGTAGTACACATACAACATTCTCGCCTCCCCCTTAAACTATAAATTTCATTTATAGAAAATTACCCCCACCCCGTTCACTTAACCACTTCATTTATAGATATTTCATCTACGTTTCTATAGTGGATTATTATGAGCTTCTTATCAAGATACTTTATTTATCAAAATTAAGTACTTTACTCTTGTTAAAACATAAAACGTTGCAGGTAAACTACCCGTTTCTCTAAACCGATCGTCACCAAAATCAATAGACCTTCAGCCCTCTACAATGCAGGGATGTATGCAAGAAAATATTTGATTCTGTTTCAATTTCCGTCAGTTATCGTTCGTCATGAAAACATTTCTCTTGTTACAACATAACATGTTTCAGGTAAACTACCCCTTTCCCTTTACCGATCTTCACCAAAATCAACAGGCCTTGCGATCTCTTACGAAGGTATTCAAAAAAATATTTGATTTTCTTGGAATTTACAGCAGTTATCGTTCGTCATAGAAAAAATTACCCTTGTTAAAACATAAAATGTTGCAGGTAAACTACCCCTTTCTCTTAACCGATCTTCACCAAAATCAACAGACCTTCAGCTCTCAACAATTCACGGTTGTATGCAAAACATTATTTGATTCTGTTTACATTTGCGGCTTTTATCGTTTGCCATAGAAAATACCCTTGTTAAAATATAAAATTTTGCATGTAAACTACCCCTTTCCCTTAACCGATCTTCACCAAAAACAATAGGTCTTGAGAACTCTATAATTCAGGGCGTATGCAAAAGAGAAGTTGATTCTCTTTGAATTTGCGGCTGTTATCGTTTGTCAAAGAAACAAATTACCCTTGATTAAAATAAACCGTTGCCGGTAAACTACCCCTTTCCCTTAACCGATCATCACCAAAAACAACAGGTACTCTACAATTCAGGGCTGTATGCAAAAAATTATTTGATTCTGTTTGAATTTGCGGCTCTTATCGTTTGCCATACTAAATACCCTTGTTAAAATATAAAGCGTTGCAGGTAAACTACCCATTTCCCTTAACCGATTTTCAACAAAATCAACAGACCCTGAGTTCTGTATAACTCAAATAGGTATGCAAAAGAGTAGTTGACTCTGTATGAATTTGCGGCTGTTATCGTTTGCCATAGGAACAAATTACCCTTGATAAAAATGTTGCCGGCAAACTACCCCTTTCACTTAACCGATCTTCACCAAAAACATCATGAGAACTCTACTATTCAGCGCTGTATGCAGAATATTATTTGATTCTGTTTACATTTGCGGCTTTTATCTTTTGCCATAGAAAATACCCTTGTAAAAATATAAAATGCTGCAGGTAAACTACCCCTTTCCCTTACCCGGTCTTCAACAAAATCAACAGACCCTGAGTTCGGTATAATTAAAAAAGGTATGAAAAAGACTAGTTGATTCTGTTTGAATTTGCGGCTATCGTTTGCTATAGAATAAAATTAAATTTGATAAGAAAAACGTTGCTGGTAAAGTACCCCTTCCCGTTAACCGATCATCACCAAAAACAATAGATCTTGAGTACCCTAACAATCAGAGCTGTATGCAAAAAAAGTAATAGATTTTGTTTGAATTTGCGACTCTTATCGTTTGCCAAATAATACCCTTTTAAAACATAATACGTTGCAGGTAAACTACCCCTTTCCATTAACCGATCTTCACCAAAAACAATAGGTCTTGTGCACTCTAAAAATCAGGATTGTATGCAAAACATTGTTTGATTATGTTTTAATTTGCGGCTCTTATCGTTTGCCATAGAAAATACCCTTTCAAAACATAAAACGTTGCAGGTAAACTACCCCTTTCCCTTAACCGATCTCCATCAAAAATAATCGGTCCTAAGAACTCTACAATTCAATGCTGTGTGCAAAACATTATTTGATTCTCTTTACATTTGCGGCTTTTATCGTTTGCCATAAAAAATACCCTTTCAAAACATAAAACGTTACAGGTAAACTACCCCTTCCCCTTAACCGATATCCATAAAAAATAATCGGTCCTAAGAACTCTACAATTCTGGGCTGTATGCAAAACATTATTTGATTCTGTTTACATTTGCGGCTTTTATCGTTTGCCATAGAAAAAATACACTTATTAAAATATAAAATGCTGCTGGTAAACTACCCCTTTCCATTAACCGATCTTCACCAAAACCAATAGGTCTTGAGAACTCTATAATTCAGGGCTGTATGCAAAAGAGTAGTTGATTCTGTTTGCATTTGCGGCTGTTATCGTTTGCCAAAAAAAAAATATCGGTATGGAGAACCATACAGGACTTCCATGTTCTAAGATTTATATTTAAAATCATATTCGAAATGAAATATTTCCATAGAAACTACTTCTTTCTACTTATTGCTTCAGCCTCAAACCACAGTACTGTGGTCACTAACGTATACCACCTCACGTTTTCGCACTCGATTTTCGCTGAGATGGAAATCGATGGCACTGGCGAAAAGTCTGGTTTTGCAGAAAACATTGGACTCCGTCTAAACAGCCCGGGAAGGAATTTTAACAAAGAATTACTTCTTTGTTGCGATAACGTAGTACACATACAACATTCTCGCCTCCCCCTTAAACTATAAATTTCATTTATAGAAAATTACCCCCACCCCGTTCACTTAACCACTTCATTTATAGATATTTCATCTACGTTTCTATAGTGGATTATTATGAGCTTCTTATCAAGATACTTTATTTATCAAAATTAAGTACTTTACTCTTGTTAAAACATAAAACGTTGCAGGTAAACTACCCGTTTCTCTAAACCGATCGTCACCAAAATCAATAGACCTTCAGCCCTCTACAATGCAGGGATGTATGCAAGAAAATATTTGATTCTGTTTCAATTTCCGTCAGTTATCGTTCGTCATGAAAACATTTCTCTTGTTACAACATAATATGTTTCAGGTAAACTACCCCTTTCCCTTTACCGATCTTCACCAAAATCAACAGGCCTTGCGATCTCTTACGAAGGTATTCAAAAAAATATTTGATTTTCTTGGAATTTACAGCAGTTATCGTTCGTCATAGAAAAAATTACCCTTGTTAAAACATAAAATGTTGCAGGTAAACTACCCCTTTCTCTTAACCGATCTTCACCAAAATCAACAGACCTTCAGTTCTCAACAATTCACGGTTGTATGCAAAACATTATTTGATTCTGTTTACATTTGCGGCTTTTATCGTTTGCCATAGAAAATACCCTTGTTAAAATATAAAATTTTGCAGGTAAACTACCCCTTTCCCTTAACCGATCTTCACCAAAAACAATAGGTCTTGAGAACTCTATAATTCAGGGCGTATGCAAAAGAGAAGTTGATTCTCTTTGAATTTGCGGCTGTTATCGTTTGTCAAAGAAACAAATTACCCTTGATTAAAATAAACCGTTGCCGGTAAACTACCCCTTTCCCTTAACCGATCATCACCAAAAACAACAGGTACTCTACAATTCAGGGCTGTATGCAAAAAATTATTTGATTCTGTTTGAATTTGCGGCTCTTATCGTTTGCCATACTAAATACCCTTGTTAAAATATAAAGCGTTGCAGGTAAACTACCCATTTCCCTTAACCGATTTTCAACAAAATCAACAGACCCTGAGTTCTGTATAACTCAAATAGGTATGCAAAAGAGTAGTTGACTCTGTATGAATTTGCGGCTGTTATCGTTTGCCATAGGAACAAATTACCCTTGATAAAAATGTTGCCGGCAAACTACCCCTTTCACTTAACCGATCTTCACCAAAAACATCATGAGAACTCTACTATTCAGCGCTGTATGCAGAATATTATTTGATTCTGTTTACATTTGCGGCTTTTATCGTTTGCCACAGAAAATACCCTTGTAAAAATATAAAATGCTGCAGGTAAACTACCCCTTTCACTTACCCGGTCTTCAACAAAATCAACAGACCCTGAGTTCGGTATAATTAAAAAAGGTATGAAAAAGACTAGTTGATTCTGTTTGAATTTGCGGCTATCGTTTGCTATAGAATAAAATTAAATTTGATAAGAAAAACGTTGCTGGTTAAGTACCCCTTCCCGTTAACCGATCATCACCAAAAACAATAGATCATGAGTACCCTAACAATCAGAGCTGTATGCAAAAAAAGTATTAGATTTTGTTTGAATTTGCGACTCTTATCGTTTGCCAAATAATACCCTTTTAAAACATAATACGTTGCAGGTAAACTACCCCTTTCCATTAACCGATCTTCACCAAAAACAATAGGTCTTGTGCACTCTAAAAATCAGGATTGTATGCAAAACATTGTTTGATTATGTTTTAATTTGCGGCTCTTATCGTTTGCCATAGAAAATACCCTTTCAAAACATAAAACGTTGCAGGTAAACTACCCCTTTCCCTTAACCGATCTCCATCAAAAATAATCGGTCCTAAGAACTCTACAATTCAATGCTGTGTGCAAAACATTATTTGATTCTCTTTACATTTGCGGCTTTTATCGTTTGCCATAAAAAATACCCTTTCAAAACATAAAACGTTGCAGGTAAACTACCCCTTCCCCTTAACCGATATCCATAAAAAATAATCGGTCCTAAGAACTCTACAATTCTGGGCTGTATGCAAAACATTATTTGATTCTGTTTACATTTGCGGCTTTTATCGTTTGCCATAGAAAAAATACACTTATTAAAATATAAAATGCTGCTGGTAAACTACCCCTTTCCATTAACCGATCTTCACCAAAACCAATAGGTCTTGAGAACTCTATAATTCAGGGCTGTATGCAAAAGAGTAGTTGATTCTGTTTGCATTTGCGGCTGTTATCGTTTGCCAAAAAAAAATATCGGTATGGAGAACCATACAGGACTTCCATGTTCTAAGATTTATATTTAAAATCATATTCGAAATGAAATATTTCCCTAGAAACTACTTCTTTCTACTTATTGCTTCAGCCTCAAACCACAGTACTGTGGTCACTAACGTATACCACCTCACGTTTTCGCACTCGATTTTCGCTGAGATGGAAATCGATGGCACTGGCGAAAAGTCTGGTTTTGCAGAAAACATTGGACTCCGTCTAAACAGCCGGGGAAGGAATTTTAACAAAGAATTACTTCTTTGTTGCGATAACGTAGTACACATACAACATTCTCGCCTCCCCCTTAAACTATAAATTTCATTTATAGAAAATTACCCCCACCCCGTTCACTTAACCACTTCATTTATAGATATTTCATCTACGTTTCTATAGTGGATTATTATGAGCTTCTTATCAAGATACTTTATTTATCAAAATTAAGTACTTTACTCTTGTTAAAACATAAAACGTTGCAGGTAAACTACCCGTTTCTCTAAACCGATCGTCACCAAAATCAATAGACCTTCAGCCCTCTACAATGCAGGGATGTATGCAAAAAAATATTTGATTCTGTTTCAATTAGCGTCAGTTATCGTTCGTCATGAAAACATTTCTCTTGTTACAACATAACATGTTTCAGGTAAACTACCCCTTTCCCTTTACCGATCTTCACCAAAATCAACAGGCCTTGCGATCTCTTACGAAGGTATTCAAAAAAATATTTGATTTTCTTGGAATTTACAGCAGTTATCGTTCGTCATAGAAAAAATTACCCTTGTTAAAACATAAAATGTTGCAGGTAAACTACCCCTTTCTCTTAACCGATCTTCACCAAAATCAACAGACCTTCAGCTCTCAACAATTCACGGTTGTATGCAAAACATTATTTGATTCTGTTTACATTTGCGGCTTTTATCGTTTGCCATAGAAAATACCCTTGTTAAAATATAAAATTTTGCAGGTAAACTACCCCTTTCCCTTAACCGATCTTCACCAAAAACAATAGGTCTTGAGAACTCTATAATTCAGGGCGTATGCAAAAGAGAAGTTGATTCTCTTTGAATTTGCGGCTGTTATCGTTTGTCAAAGAAACAAATTACCCTTGATTAAAATAAACCGTTGCCGGTAAACTACCCCTTTCCCTTAACCGATCATCACCAAAAACAACAGGTACTCTACAATTCAGGGCTGTATGCAAAAAATTATTTGATTCTGTTTGAATTTGCGGCTCTTATCGTTTGCCATACTAAATACCCTTGTTAAAATATAAAGCGTTGCAGGTAAACTACCCATTTCCCTTAACCGATTTTCAACAAAATCAACAGACCCTGAGTTCTGTATAACTCAAATAGGTATGCAAAAGAGTAGTTGACTCTGTATGAATTTGCGGCTGTTATCGTTTGCCATAGGAACAAATTACCCTTGATAAAAATGTTGCCGGCAAACTACCCCTTTCACTTAACCGATTTTCACCAAAAACATCATGAGAACTCTACTATTCAGCGCTGTATGCAGAATATTATTTGATTCTGTTTACATTTGCGGCTTTTATCGTTTGCCATAGAAAATACCCTTGTCAAAATATAAAATGCTGCAGGTAAACTACCCCTTTCCCTTAACCGATCTTCAACAAAATCAACAGACCCTGATTTCGGTATAATTAAAAAAGGTATGAAAAATACTAGTTGATTCTGTTTGAATTTGCGGCTATCGTTTGCCATAGAATAAAATTAAACTTGATAAGAAAAACGTTGCTGGTAAAGTACCCCTTCCCGTTAACCGATCATCACCAAAAACAATAGATCTTGAGTACCCTAACAATCAGAGCTGTATGCAAAAAAAGTATTAGAGTTTGTTTGAATTTGCGACTCTTATCGTTTGCCAAATAATACCCTTTTAAAACATAATACGTTGCAGGTAAACTACCCCTTTCCATTAACCGATCTTCACCAAAAACAATAGGTCTTGTGCACTCTAAAAATCAGGATTGTATGCAAAACATTGTTTGATTATGTTTTAATTTGCGGCTCTTATCGTTAGCCATAGAAAATACCCTTTCAAAACATAAAACGTTGCAGGTAAACTACCCCTTTCCCTTAACCGATCTCCATCAAAAATAATCGGTGCTAAGAACTCTACAATTCAATGCTATGTGCAAAACATTATTTGATTCTCTTTACATTTGCGGCTCTTATCGTTAGCCATAAAAAATACCCTTTCAAAACATAAAACTTTCCTGGTAAACTACCCCTTTCCCTTAACCGATCTCCATCAAAAATAATCTGTCCTAAGAACTCTACAATTCAATGCTGTGAGCAAAAGATTATTTTATTCTCTTTACATTTGCGGCTTTTATCGTTTGCCATAAAAAATACCCTTTCAAAACATAAAACGTTGCAGGTAAACTACCCCTTTCCCTTAACCGATATCCATAAAAAATAATCGGTCCTAAGAACTCTACAATTCTGGGCTGTATGCAAAACATTATTTGATTCTGTTTACATTTGCGGCTTTTATCGTTTGCCATAGAAAAATATACTTATTAAAATATAAAATGCTGCTGGTAAACTACCCCTTTCCATTAACCGATCTTCACCAAAACCAATAGGTCTTGAGAACTCTATAATTCAGGGCTGTATGCAAAAGAGTAATTGATTCTGTTTGCATTTGCGGCTGTTATCGTTTGCCATAAAAAAATATCGGTATGGAGAACCATACAGGACTTCCATGTTCTAAGATTTATATTTAAAATCATATTCGAAATGAAATATTTCCATAGAAACTACTTCTTTCTACTTATTGCTTCAGCCTCAAACCACAGTACTGTGGTCACTAACGTATACCACCTCACGTTTTCGCACTCGATTTTCGCTGAGATGGAAGTCGATGGCATTGGCGAAAAGTCTGGTTTTGCAGAAAACATTGGACTACGTCTAAACAGCCCGGGAAGGAATTTTAACAAAGAATTACTTCTTTGTTGCGATAACGTAGTACACATACAACATTCTCGCCTCCCCCTTAAACTATAAATTTCATTTATAGAAAATTACCCCCACCCCGTTCACCTAACCACTTCATTTATAGATATTTCATCTACGTTTCTATAGTGGATTATTATGAGCTTCTTATCAAGATACTTTATTTATCAAAATTAAGTACTTTACTCTTGTTAAAACATAAAACGTTGCAGGTAAACTACCCGTTTCTCTAAACCGATCGTCACCAAAATCAATAGACCTTCAGCCCTCTACAATGCAGGGATGTATGCAAAAAAATATTTGATTCTGTTTCAATTTGCTTCAGTTATCGTTCGTCATGAAAACATTTCTCTTGTTACAACATAACATGTTTCAGGTAAACTACCCCTTTCCCTTTACCGATCTTCACCAAAATCAACAGGCCTTGAGATCTCTTACGAAGGTATTCAAAAAAATATTTGATTTTCTTGGAATTTACAGCAGTTATCGTTCGTCATAGAAAAAATTACCCTTGTTAAAACATAAAATGTTGCAGGTAAACTACCCCTTTCTCTAAACCGATCTTCACCAAAATCAACAGACCTTCAGCTCTCAACAATTCACGGTTGTATGCAGAACATTATTTGTTTCTGTTTACATTTGCGGCTTTTATCGTTTGCCATAGAAAATACCCTTGTTAAAATATAAAATGTTGCAGGTAAACAACCCCTTTCCCTTAACCGATCTTCACCAAAAACAATAGGTCTTGAGAACTCTATAATTCAGGGCGTATGCAAAAGAGTAGTTGATTCTCTTTGAATTTGCGGCTGTTATCGTTTGTCAAAGAAACAAATTACCCTTGATTAAAATAAACCGTTGCCGGTAAACTACCCCTTTCCCTTAACCGATCATCACTAAAAACAACAGGTACTCTACAATTCAGGGCTGTATGCAAAAAATTATTTGATTCTGTTTGAATTTGCGGCTCTTATCGTTTGCCATGCTAAATACCCTTGTTAAAATATAAAGCGTTGCAGGTAAACTACCCATTTCCCTTAACCGATTTTCAACAAAATCAACAGACCCTAAGTTCTGTATAACTCAAATAGGTATGCAAAAGAGTAGTTGACTCTGTATGAATTTGCGGCTGTTATCGTTTGCCAGAGGAACAAATTACCCTTGATAAAAATGTTGTCGGCAAACTACCCCTTTCACTTAACCGATCTTCACCAAAAACATCATGAGAACTCTACTATTCAGCGCTGTATGCAGAATATTATTTGATTCTGTTTACATTTGCGGCTTTTATCGTTTGCCATAGAAAATACCCTTGTTAAAATATAAAATGCTGCTGGTAAACTACCCCTTTCCCTTAACCGATCTTCAACAAAATCAACAGACCTTGAGTTCGGTATAATTAAAAAAGGTATGAAAAAGACTAGTTGATTGTGTTTGAATTTGCGGCTATCGTTTGCCATAGAATAAAATTAAACTTGATAAGAAAAACGTTGCTGGTAAAGTACCCCTTCCCGTTAACCGATCATCACCAGAAACAATAGATCTTGAGTACCCTAACAATCAGAGCTGTATGCAAAAAAAGTATTAGATTTTGTTTGAATTTACGACTCTTATCGTTTGCCAAATAATACCCTTTTAAAATATAATACGTTGCAGGTAAACTACCCCTTTCCATTAACCGATCTTCACCAAAAACAATAGGTCTTGTGCACTCTAAAAATCAGGATTGTATGCAAAACATTGTTTGATTATGTTTTAATTTGCGGCTCTTATCGTTTGCCATAGAAAATACCCTTTCAAAACATAAAACGTTGCAGGTAAACTACCCCTTTCCCTTAACCGATCTCCATCAAAAATAATCGGTCCTAAGAACTCTACAATTCAATGCTGTGTGCAAAACATTATTTGATTCTCTTTACATTTGCGGTTCTTATCGTTAGCCATAAAAAATACCCTTTCAAAACATAAAACGTTGCAGGTAAACTACCCCTTTCCCTTAACCGATCTCCATCAAAAATAATCGGTCCTAAGAACTTTACAATTCAATGCTATGTGCAAAACATTATTTGATTCTCTTTACATTTGCGGCTTTCATCGTTTGCCATAAGAAATACCCTTTCAAAACATAAAACGTTGCCGGTAAACTACCCCTTTCCCTTAACCGATATCCATCAAAAATAATCGGTCCTAAGAACTCTACAATTCAGGGCTGTATGCAAAACATTATTTTATTCTGTTTACATTTGCGGCTTTTATCGTTTGCCATAGAAAAAATACACTTATTAAAATATAAAATTCTGCTGGTAAACTACCCCTTTCCCTTAACCGATCTTCACCAAAACCAATAGGTCTTGAGAACTCTATAATTCAGGGCTGTATGCAAAAGAGTAGTTGATTCTGTTTGAATTTGCGGCTGTTATCGTTTGCCATAAAAAAATATCGGTATGGAGAACCATACAGGACTTCCATGTTCTAAGATTTATATTTAAAATCATATTCGAAATGAAATATTTCCATAGAAACTACTTCTTTCTACTTATTGCTTCAGCCTCAAACCACAGTACTGTGGTCACTAACGTATACCACCTCACGTTTTCGCACTCGATTTTCGCTGAGATGGAAATCGATGGCACTGGCGAAAAGTCTGGTTTTGCAGAAAACATTGGACTACGTCTAAACAGCCGGGGAAGGAATTTTAACAAAGAATTACTTCTTTGTTGCGATAACGTAGTACACATACAACATTCTCGCCTCCCCCTTAAACTATAAATTTCATTTATAGAAAATTACCCCCACCCCGTTCACTTAACCACTTCATTTATAGATATTTCATCTACGTCTCTATAGTGGATTATTATGAGCTTCTTATCAAGATACTTTATTTATCAAAATTAAGTATTTTACTCTTGTTAAAACATAAAACGTTGCCGGTAAACTACCCGTTTCTCTAAACCGATCGTCACCATAATCAATAGACCTTCAGCCCTCTACAATGCAGGGATGTATGCAAAAAACTATTTGATTCTGTTTCAATTTCCGTCAGTTATCGTTCGTCATAAAAACATTTCTCTTGTTACAACATAACATGTTTCAGGTAAACTACCCCTTTCCCTTTACCGATCTTCACCAAAATCAACAGGCCTTGCGATCTCTTACGAAGGTATTCAAAAAAATATTTGATTTTCTTGGAATTTACAGCAGTTATCGTTCGTCATAGAAAAAATTACCCTTGGTAAAACATAAAATGTTGCAGGTAAACTACCCCTTTCTCTAAACCGATCTTCACCAAAATCAACAGACCTTCAGCCCTCAACAATTCACGGTTGTATGCAAAATATTATTTGATTCTGTTTACATTTGCGGCTTTTATCGTTTGCCATAGATAAAACCCTTGTTAAAATATAAAATGTTGCAGGTAAACTACCCCTTTCCCTTAACCGATCTTCACCAAAAACAATAGGTCTTGAGAACTCTATAATTCAGGACGTATGCAAAAGAGAAGTTGATTCTCTTTGAATTTGCGGCTGTTATCGTTTGTCAAAGAAACAAATTACCCTTGATTAAAATAAACCGTTGCCGGTAAACTACCCCTTTCCCTTAACCGATCATCACCAAAAACAACAGGTACTCTACAATTCAGGGCTGTATGATAAAAATTATTTGATTCTGTTTGAATTTGCGGCTCTTATCGTTTGCCATACTAAATACCCTTGTTAAAATATAAAGCGTTGCAGGTAAACTACCCATTTCCCTTAACCGATTTTCAACAAAATCAACAGACCCTGAGTTCTGTATAACTCAAATAGGTATGCAAAAGAGTAGTTGACTCTGTATGAATTTGCGGCTGTTATCGTTTGCCATAGGAACAAATTACCCTTGATAAAAATGTTGCCGGCAAACTACCCCTTTCACTTAACCGATCTTCACCAAAAACATCATGAGAACTCTACTATTCAGCGCTGTATGCAGAATATTATTTGATTCTGTTTACATTTGCGGCTTTTATAGTTTGCCATAGAAAATACCCTTGTTAAAATATAAAATGCGACCGGTAAACTACCCCTTTCCCTTAACCGATCTTCAACAAAATCAACAGACCCTGAGTTCGGTATAATTAAAAAAGGTATGAAAAAGACTAGTTGATTCTGTTTGAATTTGCGGCTATCGTTTGGTATAGAATAAAATTAAACTTGATAAGAAAAACGTTGCTGGTAAAGTACCCCTTCCCCTTAACCTATTATCACCAAAATCAATGGATCTTGAGTACCCTAACAATCAGAGCTGTATGCAAAAAAAGTATTAGATTTTGTTTGAATTTGCGACTCTTATCGTTTGCCAAATAATACCCTTTTAAAACATAATACGTTGCCGGTAAACTACCCATTTCCATTGAACGATCTTCACCAAAAACAATAGGTCTTGTGCACTCTAAAAATCAGGATTGTATGCAAAACATTGTTTGATTATGTTTTAATTTGCGGCTCTTATCGTTTGCCATAGAAAATACCCTTTCAAAACATAAAACGTTGCAGGTAAACTACCCCTTTCCCTTAACCGATCTCCATCAAAAATAATTGGTCCTAAGAACTCAACAATTCAATGCTGTGTGCAAAACATTATTTGATTCTGTTTACATTTGCGGCTTTTATCGTTTGCCATAAAAAATACCCTTTTAAAACATAAAACGTTGCTGGTAAACTACTCCTTTTCCTTAACCGATATCCATAAAAAATAAGCAGTCCTAAGAACTCTACAATTCAGGGCTGTATGCAAAACATTATTTGATTCTGTTTACATTTGCGGCTTTTATCGTTTGCCATAGAAAAAATACACTTATTAAAATATACAATGCTGCTGGTAAACAACCCCTTTCCCTTAACCGATCTTCACCAAAATCGATAGGTCTTGAGAACTCTATAATTCAGGGCTGTATGCAAAAGAGTATTTGATTCTGTTTGAATTTGCGGCTGTTATCGTTTGCCATAAAAAAATATCGGTATGGAGAACCATACAGGACTTCCATGTTCTAAGATTTATATTTAAAATCATATTCGAAATGAAATATTTCCATAGAAACTACTTCTTTCTACTTATTGCTTCAGCCTCAAACCACAGTACTGTGGTCACTAACGTATACCACCTCACGTTTTCGCACTCGATTTTCGCTGAGATGGAAGTCGATGGCACTGGCGAAAATTCTGGTTTTGCAGAAAACATTGGACTACGTCTAAACAGCCCGGGAAGGAATTTTAACAAAGAATTACTTCTTTGTTGCGATAACGTAGTACACATACAACATTCTCGCCTCCCCCTTAAAATTATAAATTTCATTTATAGAAAATTACCTCCACCCCGTTCACCTAACCACTTCATTTATAGATATTTCATCTACGTTTCTATAGTGGATTATTATGAGCTTCTTATCAAGATACTTTATTTAACAAAATTAAGTACTTTACTCTTGTTAAAACATAAAACATTGCAGGTAAACTACCCGTTTCTCTAAACCGATCGTCACCAAAATCAATAGACCTTCAGCCCTCTACAATGCAGGGATGTATGCAAAAAAATATTTGATTCTGTTTCAATTAGCGTCAGTTATCGTTCGTCATGAAAACATTTCTCTTGTTACAACATAACATGTTTCAGGTAAACTACCCCTTTCCCTTTACCCATCTTCACCAAAATCAACAGGCCTCGAGATCTCTTACGAAGGTATTCAAAAAAATATTTGATTTTCTTGGAATTTACAGCAGTTATCGTTCGTCATAGAAAAAATTACCCTTGTTAAAACATAAAATGTTGCTGGTAAACTACCCCTTTCTCTAAACCGATCTTCACCAAAATCAACAGACCTTCAGCCCTCAACAATTCACGGTTGTATGCAAAACATTATTTGATTCTGTTTACATTTGCGGCTTTTATCGTTTGCCATAGAAAATACCCTTGTTAAAATATAAAATGTTGCAGGTAAACTACCCCTTTCCCTTAACCGATCTTCACCAAAACAATAGGTCTTGAGAACTCTATAATTCAGGGCTGTATGCAAAAGAGTAGTTGATTCTCTTTGAATTTGCGGCTGTTATCGTTTGTCAAAGAAACAATTTACCCTTGATTAAAATAAACCGTTGCCGGTAAACTACCCCTTTCCCTTAACCGATCATCACCAAAAACAACAGGTACTCTACAATTCAGGGCTGTATGCAAAAAATTATTTGATTCTGTTTGAATTTGCGGCTCTTATCGTTTGCCATGCTAAATACCCTTGTTAAAATATAAAGCGTTGCAGGTAAACTACCCATTTCCCTTAACCGATTTTCAACAAAATCAACAGACCCTAAGTTCTGTATAACTCAAATAGGTATGCAAAAGAGTAGTTGACTCTGTATGAATTTGCGGCTGTTATCGTTTGCCAGAGGAACAAATTACCCTTGATAAAAATGTTGCCGGCAAACTACCCCTTTCACTTAACCGATCTTCACCAAAAACATCATGAGAACTCTACTATTCAGCGCTGTATGCAGAATATTATTTGATTCTGTTTACATTTGCGGCTTTTATCGTTTGCCATAGAAAATACCCTTGTTAAAATATAAAATGCTGCAGGTAAACTACCCCTTTCCCTTAACCGATCTTCAACAAAATCAACAGACCTTGAGTTCGGTATAATTAAAAAAGGTATGAAAAAGACTAGTTGATTGTGTTTGAATTTGCGGCTATCGTTTGCCATAGAATAAAATTAAACTTGATAAGAAAAACGTTGCTGGTAAAGTACCCCTTCCCGTTAACCGATCATCACCAGAAACAATAGATCTTGAGTACCCTAACAATCAGAGCTGTATGCAAAAAAAGTATTAGATTTTGTTTGAATTTGCGACTCTTATCGTTTGCCAAATAATACCCTTTTAAAATATAATACGTTGCAGGTAAACTACCCCTTTCCATTAACCGATCTTCACCAAAAACAATAGGTCTTGTGCACTCTAAAAATCAGGATTGTATGCAAAACATTGTTTGATTATGTTTTAATTTGCGGCTCTTATCGTTTGCCATAGAAAATACCCTTTCAAAACATAAAACGTTGCAGGTAAACTACCCCTTTCCCTTAACCGATCTCCATCAAAAATAATCGGTCCTAAGAACTCTACAATTCAATGCTGTGTGCAAAACATTATTTGATTCTCTTTACATTTGCGGTTCTTATCGTTAGCCATAAAAAATACCCTTTCAAAACATAAAACGTTGCAGGTAAACTACCCCTTTCCCTTAACCGATCTCCATCAAAAATAATCGGTCCTAAGAACTTTACAATTCAATGCTATGTGCAAAACATTATTTGATTCTCTTTACATTTGCGGCTTTCATCGTTTGCCATAAGAAATACCCTTTCAAAACATAAAACGTTGCCGGTAAAATACCCCTTTCCCTTAACCGATATCCATCAAAAATAATCGGTCCTAAGAACTCTACAATTCAGGGCTGTATGCAAAACATTATTTTATTCTGTTTACATTTGCGGCTTTTATCGTTTGCCATAGAAAAAATACACTTATTAAAATATAAAATGCTGCTGGTAAACTACCCCTTTCCCTTAACCGATCTTCACCAAAACCAATAGGTCTTGAGAACTCTATAATTCAGGGCTGTATGCAAAAGAGTAGTTGATTCTGTTTGAATTTGCGGCTGTTATCGTTTGCCATAAAAAAATATCGGTATGGAGAACCATACAGGACTTCCATGTTCTAAGATTTATATTTAAAATCATATTCGAAATGAAATATTTCCATAGAAACTACTTCTTTCTACTTATTGCTTCAGCCTCAAACCACAGTACTGTGGTCACTAACGTATACCACCTCACGTTTTCGCACTCGATTTTCGCTGAGATGGAAATCGATGGCACTGGCGAAAAGTCTGGTTTTGCAGAAAACATTGGACTACGTCTAAACAGCCGGGGAAGGAATTTTAACAAAGAATTACTTCTTTGTTGCGATAACGTAGTACACATACAACATTCTCGCCTCCCCCTTAAACTATAAATTTCATTTATAGAAAATTACCCCCACCCCGTTCACTTAACCACTTCATTTATAGATATTTCATCTACGTCTCTATAGTGGATTATTATGAGCTTCTTATCAAGATACTTTATTTATCAAAATTAAGTATTTTACTCTTGTTAAAACATAAAACGTTGCCGGTAAACTACCCGTTTCTCTAAACCGATCGTCACCATAATCAATAGACCTTCAGCCCTCTACAATGCAGGGATGTATGCAAAAAACTATTTGATTCTGTTTCAATTTCCGTCAGTTATCGTTCGTCATAAAAACATTTCTCTTGTTACAACATAACATGTTTCAGGTAAACTACCCCTTTCCCTTTACCGATCTTCACCAAAATCAACAGGCCTTGCGATCTCTTACGAAGGTATTCAAAAAAATATTTGATTTTCTTGGAATTTACAGCAGTTATCGTTCGTCATAGAAAAAATTACCCTTGGTAAAACATAAAATGTTGCAGGTAAACTACCCCTTTCTCTAAACCGATCTTCACCAAAATCAACAGACCTTCAGCCCTCAACAATTCACGGTTGTATGCAAAATATTATTTGATTCTGTTTACATTTGCGGCTTTTATCGTTTGCCATAGATAAAACCCTTGTTAAAATATAAAATGTTGCAGGTAAACTACCCCTTTCCCTTAACCGATCTTCACCAAAAACAATAGGTCTTGAGAACTCTATAATTCAGGACGTATGCAAAAGAGAAGTTGATTCTCTTTGAATTTGCGGCTGTTATCGTTTGTCAAAGAAACAAATTACCCTTGATTAAAATAAACCGTTGCCGGTAAACTACCCCTTTCCCTTAACCGATCATCACCAAAAACAACAGGTACTCTACAATTCAGGGCTGTATGATAAAAATTATTTGATTCTGTTTGAATTTGCGGCTCTTATCGTTTGCCATACTAAATACACTTGTTAAAATATAAAGCGTTGCAGGTAAACTACCCATTTCCCTTAACCGATTTTCAACAAAATCAACAGACCCTGAGTTCTGTATAACTCAAATAGGTATGCAAAAGAGTAGTTGACTCTGTATGAATTTGCGGCTGTTATCGTTTGCCATAGGAACAAATTACCCTTGATAAAAATGTTGCCGGCAAACTACCCCTTTCACTTAACCGATCTTCACCAAAAACATCATGAGAACTCTACTATTCAGCGCTGTATGCAGAATATTATTTGATTCTGTTTACATTTGCGGCTTTTATCGTTTGCCATAGAAAATACCCTTGTTAAAATATAAAATGCGACCGGTAAACTACCCCTTTCCCTTAACCGATCTTCAACAAAATCAACAGACCCTGAGTTCGGTATAATTAAAAAAGGTATGAAAAAGACTAGTTGATTCTGTTTGAATTTGCGGCTATCGTTTGGTATAGAATAAAATTAAACTTGATAAGAAAAACGTTGCTGGTAAAGTACCCCTTCCCCTTAACCTATTATCACCAAAATCAATGGATCTTGAGTACCCTAACAATCAGAACTGTATGCAAAAAAAGTATTAGATTTTGTTTGAATTTGCGACTCTTATCGTTTGCCAAATAATACCCTTTTAAAACATAATACGTTGCCGGTAAACTACCCCTTTCCATTAAACGATCTTCACCAAAAACAATAGGTCTTGTGCACTCTAAAAATCAGGATTGTATGCAAAACATTGTTTGATTATGTTTTAATTTGCGGCTCTTATCGTTTGCCATAGAAAATACCCTTTCAAAACATAAAACGTTGCAGGTAAACTACCCCTTTCCCTTAACCGATCTCCATCAAAAATAATTGGTCCTAAGAACTCAACAATTCAATGCTGTGTGCAAAACATTATTTGATTCTGTTTACATTTGCGGCTTTTATCGTTTGCCATAAAAAATACCCTTTTAAAACATAAAACGTTGCTGGTAAACTACCCCTTTTCCTTAACCGATATCCATAAAAAATAAGCAGTCCTAAGAACTCTACAATTCAGGGCTGTATGCAAAACAATATTTGATTCTGTTTACATTTGCGGCTTTTATCGTTTGCCATAGAAAAAATACACTTATTAAAATATACAATGCTGCTGGTAAACAACCCCTTTCCCTTAACCGATCTTCACCAAAACCGATAGGTCTTGAGAACTCTATAATTCAGGGCTGTATGCAAAAGAGTATTTGATTCTGTTTGAATTTGCGGCTGTTATCGTTTGCCAAAAAAAAATATCGGTATGGAGAACCATACAGGACTTCCATGTTCTAAGATTTATATTTAAAATCATATTCGAAATGAAATATTTCCATAGAAACTACTTCTTTCTACTTATTGCTTCAGCCTCAAACCACAGTACTGTGGTCACTAACGTATACCACCTCACGTTTTCGCACTCGATTTTCGCTGAGATGGAAGTCGATGGCACTGGCGAAAATTCTGGTTTTGCAGAAAACATTGGACTACGTCTAAACAGCCCGGGAAGGAATTTTAACAAAGAATTACTTCTTTGTTGCGATAACGTAGTACACATACAACATTCTCGCCTCCCCCTTAAAATTATAAATTTCATTTATAGAAAATTACCTCCACCCCGTTCACCAAACCACTTCATTTATAGATATTTCATCTACGTTTCTATAGTGGATTATTATGAGCTTCTTATCAAGATACTTTATTTAACAAAATTAAGTACTTTACTCTTGTTAAAACATAAAACATTGCAGGTAAACTACCCGTTTCTCTAAACCGATCGTCACCAAAATCAATAGACCTTCAGCCCTCTACAATGCAGGGATGTATGCAAAAAAATATTTGATTCTGTTTCAATTTGCGTCAGTTATCGTTCGTCATGAAAACATTTCTCTTGTTACAACATAACATGTTTCAGGTAAACTACCCCTTTCCCTTTACCCATCTTCACCAAAATCAACAGGCCTCGAGATCTCTTACGAAGGTATTCAAAAAAATATTTGATTTTCTTGGAATTTACAGCAGTTATCGTTCGTCATAGAAAAAATTACCCTTGTTAAAACATAAAATGTTGCTGGTAAACTACCCCTTTCTCTAAACCGATCTTCACCAAAATCAACAGACCTTCAGCCCTCAACAATTCACGGTTGTATGCAAAACATTATTTGATTCTGTTTACATTTGCGGCTTTTATCGTTTGCCATAGAAAATACCCTTGTTAAAATATAAAATGTTGCAGGTAAACTACCCCTTTCCCTTAACCGATCTTCACCAAAAACAACAGGTACTCTACAATTCAGGGCTGTATGCAAAAAATTATTTGATTCTGTTTGAATTTGCGGCTCTTATCGTTTGCCATACTAAATACCCTTGTTAAAATATAAAGCGTTGCAGGTAAACTACCCATTTCCCTTAACCGATTTTCAACAAAATCAACAGACCCTGAGTTCTGTATAACTCAAATAGGTATGCAAAAGAGTAGTTGACTCTGTATGAATTTGCGGCTGTTATCGTTTCCCATAAGAACAAATTACCCTTGATAAAAATGTTGCCGGCAAATTACCCCTTTCACTGAACCGTTCTTCACCAAAAACATCATGAGAACTCTACTATTCAGCGCTGTATGCAGAATATTATTTGATTCTGTTTACATTTGCGGCTTTTATCGTTTGCCATAGAAAATACCCTTGTTAAAATATAAAATGCTGCAGGTAAACTACCCCTTTACCTTAACCGATCTTCAACAAAATCAACAGACCTTGAGTTCGGTATAATTAAAAAAGGTATGAAAAAGGCTACTTGATTCTGTTTGAATTTGCGGCTATCGTTTGCCATAGAATAAAATTAAACTTGATAAGAAAAACTTTGCTGGTAAAGTACACCTTCCCATTAACCGATCATCACCAAAAACAATAGATCTTCAGTACCCTAACAATCAGAGCTGTATGCAAAAAAAGTATTAGATTTTGTTTGAATTTGCGACTCTTATCGTTTTCCAAATAATACCCTTTTAAAACATAATACGTTGCAGGTAAACTACCCCTTTCCATTAACCGATCTTCACCAAAAACAACAGGTCTTGTGCACTCTAAAAATCAGGATTGTATGCAAAACATTGTTTGATTATGTTTTAATTTGCGGCTCTTATCGTTAGCCATAGAAAATACCCTTTCAAAACATAAAACGTTGCAGGTAAACTACCCCTTTCCCTTAAACGATATCCATCAAAAATAATCGGTCCTAAGAACTCTACAATTCAATGCTGTGTGCAAAACATTATTTGATTCTGTTTACATTTGCGGCATTTATCGTTTGCCATAGAAAAAATACACTTATTAAAATATAAAATGTTGCTGGTAAACTACCCCTTTCCCTTAACCGATCTTCACCAAAACCAATAGGTCTTGAGAACTCCATAATTCAGGGCTGTATGCAAAAGAGTAGTTGATTCGGTTTGAATTTGCGGCTGTTATCGTTTGCCATAAAAAAATATCGGTATGGAGAAGCATACAGGACTTCCATGTTCTAAGATTTATATTTAAAATCATATTCGAAATGAAATATTTCCATAGAAACTACTTCTTTCTACTTATTGCTTCAGCCTCAAACCACAGTACTGTGGTCACTAACGTATACCACCTCACGTTTTCGCACTCGATTTTCGCTTACATGGAAGTCGATGGCACTGGCGAAAAGTCTGGTTTTGCAGAAAACATTGGACTACGTCTAAACAGCCCGGGAAGGAATTTTAACAAAGAATTACTTCTTTGTTGCGATAACGTAGTACACATACAACATTCTCGCCTCCCCCTTAAACTATAAATTTCATTTATAGAAAATTACCCCCACCCCGTTCACCTAACCACTTCATTTATAGATATTTCATCTACGTTTATATAGTGGATTATTATGAGCTTCTTATCAAGATACTTTATTTATCAAAATTAAGTAATTTACTCTTGTTAAAACATAAAACGTTGCAGGTAAACTACCCGTTTCTCTAAACCGATCGTCACCAAAATCAAAAGACCTTCAGCCCTGTACAATGCAGGGATGTATGCAAAAAAATATTTGATTCTGTTTCAATTTGCGTCAGTTATCGTTCGTCATGAAAACATTTCTCTTGTTACAACATAACATGTTTCAGGTAAACTACCCCTTTCCCTTTACCCATCTTCACCAAAATCAACAGGCCTCGAGATCTCTTACGAAGGTATTCAAAAAAATATTTGATTTTCTTGGAATTTACAGCAGTTATCGTTCGTCATAGAAAAAATTACCCTTGTTAAAACATAAAATGTTGCTGGTAAACTACCCCTTTCTCTAAACCGATCTTCACCAAAATCAACAGACCTTCAGCCCTCAACAATTCACGGTTGTATGCAAAACATTATTTGATTCCGTTTACATTTGCGGCTTTTATCGTTTGCCATAGAAAATACCCTTGTTAAAATATAAAATGTTGCTGGTAAACTACCCCTTTCGCTTAACCGATCTTCACAAAAAACAATAGGTCTTGAGAACTCTATAATTCAGGGCTGAATGCGAAAGAGTAGTTGATTCTCTTTGAATTTGCGGCTGTTATCGTTTGTCAAATAAACAAATTACCCTTGATTAAAATAAACCGTTGCCGGTAAACAACCCCTTTCCCTTAACCGATCATCACCAAAAACAACAGGTACTCTACAATTCAGGGCTGTACGCAAAAAATTATTTGATTCTGTTTGAATTTGCGGCTCTTATCGTTTGCCATACTAAATACCCTTGTTAAAATATAAAGCGTTGCAGGTAAACTACCCATTTCCCGTAACCGATTTTCAACAAAATCAACAGACCCTGAGTTCTGTATAAGTCAAATAGGTGTGCAAAAGAGTAGTTGACTCTGTATGAAATTGCGGCTGTTATCGTTTGCCATAGGAACAAATTACCCTTGATAAAAATGTTGCAGGCAAACTACCCCTTTCACTTAACCGATCTTCACCAAAAACATCATGAGAACTCAACTATTCAGCACTGTATGCAGAATATTATTTGATTCTGTTTACATTTGCGGCTTTTATCGTTTGCCATAGAAAATACCCTTGTTAAAATATAAAATGCGGCCGGTAAACTACCCCTTTCCCTTAACCGATCTTCAACAAAATCAACAGACCCTGAGTTCGGTATAATTAAGAAAGGTATGAAAAAGACTAGTTGATTCTGTTTGAATTTGCGGCTATCGTTTGCCATAGAATAAAATTAAACTTGATAAGAAAAACGTTTCTGGTAAAGTACCCCTTCCCGTTAACCGATCATCACCAAAAACAATAGATCTTGAGTACCCTAAAAATCAGAGCTGTATGCAAAAAAAGTATTAGATTTTGTTTGAATTTGCGACTCTTATCGTTTGCCAAATAATACCCTTTTAAACATAATACGTTGCAGGTAAACTACCCCTATCCATTAACCGATCTTCACCAAAAACAATAGGTCTTGTGCACTCTAAAAATCAGGATTGTATGCAAAACATTGTTTGATTATGTTTTAATTTGCGGCTCTTATCGTTTGCCATAGAAAATACCCTTTCAAAACATAAAACGTTGCAGGTAAACTACCCCTTTCCCTTAACCGATCTCCATCAAAAATAATCGGTCCTAAGAACTCTACAATTCAATGCTGTGTGTACAAACATAGAAAAAATTACCCGTGTTAAAACATAAAACGTTGCAGGTAAACTACCCCTTCCTCTAAACCGATCTTCACCAAAATCAACAGACCGTCAGTCCTCAACCGTTCAGGGCTATATGCAAAACATTATTTGATTCTGTTTCCATTTGCGGCTTTTATCGTTTCCCATAGAAAATACCCTTGTTAAAATATAAAATGTTGCTGGTAAACTACCCCTTTCCCTTAACCGATCTTCACCAAAAACAATAGGTCTTGAGAACTGTAAATTTCAAGGCTGTATGCAAAAGAATTGTTGATTCTATTTGAATTTGCGGCTGTTATCGTTTGTCAAAGAAACAAATTACCCTTGATAAAAAATAAACCGTTGCCGGTAAACTACCCCTTTCCCTTAACCGATCATCACCAAAAAAACAACAGGTAATCTACAATTCAGGGCTGTATGCAAAAAATTATTTGATTCTGTTAACATTTGCGGCTTTTATCGTTTGCCATAGGAAATACCCTTGTTAAAATATAAAATGCTGCCGGTAAACTATCCCTTCCCCTTAACCGATCTTCACCAAAACCAAGAGGTCTTGAGAACTCTATAAATCAGGTACGTATGCAAAAGAGTAGTTGATTCTGTTTGAATTTGCGGCTGTTATCGTTTGCCAAAAAAAAAATTTCCCTTGATGAAAAAAAAAACCGTTGCCGGTAAACTACCCCTTTCCCGTAACCGATCTTCACCAAAAACAATAGGTCTTGAGTACTCTAGAATTCAGGGTTGTATGCAAAAAAATTTTGATTCTGTTTGAATTTGCGGCTCTTGTCGTTTGCCATACTAAATACCCTTATTAAAATATAAATCGTTGCTGGTAAACTACCCGTTTCCCTTAACCAATCTTCCACAAAATCAACAGACCTTGAGTTCTGTATTACTCAAAAAGGTATGCAAAAAGTAGTTGATTCTGTTTAAATTTACGGCAGTTATCGTTCATCATATAAAACATTACCCTATTTAAAACATAAAAGGTTGCAGGTAAACTATCCCATTCCCTTAACCGATCTTCAACAAAATCTACACACCTTGAGTTCGGTATAATTAAAAAAGGTATGAAAAAGACTAGCTGATTCTGTTTGAATTTGCGGCTATCGTTTGCCATAGAATAAAATTAAACTTGAGAAGAAAAACGTTGCTGGTAAACTACCCCTTTCCCGTTAACCGATCTTCACCAAAAACAATAGAGCTTGAGTACCCTAATAATCAGAGCTGTATGCAAAAAAAGTATTCGATTTTGTTTGAATTTGCGACTCTTATCGTTCCCCAAATAATACCCTTTTAAAACATAATACGTTGCAGGTAAACTACCCCTTTCCATTAACCGATCTTCACCAAAAACAACACGTCTTGTGCACTCTAAAAATCAGGATTGTATGCAAAACATTGTTTGATTATGTTTTAATTTGCGGCTTTTATCGTTTACCATATAAAAATATCGGTATGGAGAACCATACAGGACTTCCATGTTCTAAGATTTATATTTAAAATCATATTCGAAATAAAATATTTCCATAGAAACTACTTCTGTCTACTTATTGCTTCAGCCTCTAACCACAGTACTGTGGTCACTAACGTATACCACCTCACGTTTTCGCACTCGATTTTCGCTTAGATGGAAGTCGATGGCACGGAAGAAAAGTCTGGTTTTGCAGAAAACATTGGACTACGTCTAAACAGCCCGGGAAGGAATTTTAACAAAGAACTACTTCTTTGTTGCAATAACGTAGTACACATACAACATTCTCGCCTCCCCCTTAAACTATAAATTTCATTTATAGAAAATTACCCCCACCCCGTTCACCTAACCACTTCATTTATAGATATTTCATCTACGTTTCTATAGTGGATTATTATGAGCTTCTTATCAAGGTACTTTATTTATCAAAATTAAGTACTTTACTCTTGGTAAAACATAAAACGTTGCTGGTAAACTACCCGTTTCTCTAAACCGATCGTCACCAAAATCAATAGACCTTCAGCCCTCTACAATGCAGGGATGTATGCAAAAAAATATTTGATTCTGTTTCAATTTGCGTCAGTTACCGTTCGTCATGAAAACATTTCTCTTGTTACAACATAACATGTTTCTGGTAAACTACCCCTTTCCCTCTACCGATCTTCACCAAAATCAACAGGCCTTGAGATCTCTACAATTTACTAAGGTATGCAAAAAATATTTGATTTTCATTGAATTTACAGCAGTTATCGTTCGTCATAGAAAAAATTACCCTTGTTAAAACATAAAACGTTGCTGGTAAACTACCCTTTCTCTAAACCGATCTTCACCAATATCAACACACCTTCAGTCCACAAGAATTCAGGGCTATATGTTAAACATTATTTGATTCTGTTTACATTTGCGGCATTTATCGTTTCCCGTAGAAAATACCCTTGTTAAAATATAAAATGTTGCAGGTAAACTACCCCTTTCCCTTAACCGATCTTTACCAAAAACAATACGTCTTGAGAACTCTATAATTCAGGGCTGTATGCAAAAGAGTAGCTGATTCTCTTTGAATTTGCGGCTGTTATCGTTTGTCAAAGAAAATACCCTTGTTAAAATATAAAATGTTGCTGGTAAACTACCCCATCCCTTAACTATGCCATACTAAATACCCTTGTTAAAGGTTAAAGCGTTGCAGGTAAACTACCCATTTCCCTTAACCGATTTTCAACAAAATCAACAGACCCTGAGTTCTGTATAACTCAAATAGGTATGCAAAAGTGTAGTTGACTCTGTATTAAATTTGCGGCTGTTATCGTTTGCCATAGGAACAAATTACCCTTGATAAAAACAAATGTTGCCGGCAAACTACCCCTTTCACTTAACCGATCTTCACCAAAAACATCATGAGAACTCTACTATTCAGCGCTGTATGCAGAATATTATTTGATTCTGTTTACATTTGCGGCTTTTATCGTTTGCCATAGAAAATACCCTTGTTAAAATATAAAATGCTGCAGGTAAACTACCCCTTCCCCTTAACCGATCTTTACCAAAACAAACAGGTCTTGAGAACTCTATAATTCAGGTACGTATGCAAAAGAGTAGTTGAGTCTGTTTGAATTTGCGGCTCTTGTCGTTTGCCATACTAAATACCGTTATTAACATATAAAACGTTGCTGGTAAACTACCCCTTTCCCTTAACCGATCTTAAAAAAAATTAACAGACCTTGAGTTCTGTATAACTCAAAAAGGTATGCAAAAGAGTAGTTGATTCTGTTTGAATTTACGGCAGTTATCGTTCGTCATAGAAAACATTACCCTATTTAAAACATAAAAGGTTGCAGGTAAACTACCCCATTCCCTTAAACGATCTTCAACAAAATCTACACACCTTGAGTTCGGTATAATTAAAAAAGGCATGAAAAAAACTAGTTGATTCTGTTTGAATTTGCGGCTATCGTTTGCCATAGAATAAAATTAAACTTGATAAGAAAAACGTTGCTGGTAAACTACCCCTTCCCGTTAACCGATCTTCACCAAAAACAATAGATCTTGAGTACCCTAACAATCAGAGCTGTATGCAAAAAAAGTATTTGATTTAGTTTGAATTTGCGACTCTTATCGTTTGCCAAATAATACCCTTTTAAAACATAATACGTTGCAGGTAAACTACCCATTTCTCTAAACCGATCTTCATCACAAAATCAACAGACCTTCAGCCCTCAACAATTCACGGTTGTATGCAAAAGATTATTTGATTCTGTTTACATTTGCGGCTTTTATCGTTTACCATAGAAAATACCCTTGTTAAAATATAAAATGTTGCTGGTAAACTACCCCATCCCTTAGTTGATTAGTTGGGGTAAACTACCCATCCCCAAAAGAGTAGTTGATTCTGTTTGAATTTGCGGCTGTTATCGTTTGCAATAAAAAAATATCGGTATGGAGAACCATACAGGACTTCCAAGTTCTAAGATTTATATTTAAAAGCATATTCGAAATGAAATATTTCCATAGAAACTACTTCTTTCTACTTATTGCTTCAGCCTCAAACCACAGTACTGTGGTCACTAACGTATACCACCTCACGTTTTCGCACTCGCTTTTCGCTGAGATGGAAGTCGATTGCACTCGCGAAAAGTCTGGTTTTGCAGAAAACATTGGACTACGTCTAAACAGCCCGGGAAGGAATTTTAACAAAGAACTACTTCTTTGTTGCGATAACGTAGTACACATACAACATTCTCGCCTCCCCCTTAAACTATAAATTTCATTTATAGAAAATTACCCCCACCCCGTTCACCTAACCACGTCATTTATAGATATTTCATCTACGTTTCTATAGTGGATTATTATGAGCTTCTTATCAAGATACTTTATTTATCAAAATTAAGTACTTTACTCTTGTTAAAACATAAAACGTTGCAGGTAAACTACCCGTTTCTCTAAACCGATCGTCACCAAAATCGATAGACCTTCAGCCCTCTACAATGCAGGGATGTATGCAAAAAAATATTTGATTCTGTTTCAAATTGCGTCAGTTATCGTTCGTCATGAAAACATTTCTCTTGTTACAACATAACATGTTTCTGGTAAACTACCCCTTTCCCTTTACCGATCTTCACCAAAATCAACAGGCCTTGAGATCTCTACAATTTACGAAGGTATGCAAAAAATATTTGATTTTCTTGGAATTTACAGCAGTTATCGTTTGTCATAGAAAAAATTACCCTTGTTAAAACATAAAATGTTGCAGGTAAACTACCCATTTCTCTAAACCGATCTTCATCACAAAATCAACAGACCTTCAGCCCTCAACAATTCACGGTTGTATGCAAAAGATTATTTGATTCTGTTTACATTTGCGGCTTTTATCGTTTGCCATAGAAAATACCCTTGTTAATATATAAAATGTTGCTGGTAAACTACCCCATCCCTTAACCGATCTTCACCAAAAACAATAAGTCTTGAGAACTCTATAATTCAGGGCTGTATGCAAAAGAGTAGTTGATTCTCTTTGAATTTGCGGCTGTTTTTATATTTGTCAAAGAAACAAATTACCCTTGATTAAAATAAACCTTTGCCGGTAAACTACCCTTTTCCCTTTACCGATCATCACCAAAAACTACAGGTACTCTACAATTGAGGGCTGTATGCAAAAATTATTTGATTTGCGGCTCTTATCGTTTGCCAAACTAAATACCCTTGTTAAAATATAAAGCGTTGCAGGTAAACTACCCATTTCCCTTAACCGATTTTCAACAAAATCAACAGACCCTGAGTTCTGTATAACTCAAATAGGTATGCAAACGAGTAGTTGACTCTGTATGAATTTGCGGCTATCGTTTGCCATAGAATAAAATTAAACTTGATAAAAAAAACGTTGCTGGCAAACTACCCCTTTCACTTAACCGATCTTCACCAAAAACGTCATGAGAACTATACTATTCAGCGCTGTGTGCAGAATATTATTTGATTCTGTTTACATTTGCGGCTTTTATCGTTTGCCATAGAAAATACCCTTGTTAAAATATAAAATGCTGCCGGTATACTACCCCTTTCCCTTAACCGATCTTCAACAAAATCAACAGACCCTGAGTTCGGTATAATTAAAAAAGGTATGAAAAAGACTAGTTGATTCTGTTTGAATTTGCGGCTATCGTTTGCCATAGAATAAAATTAAACTTGATAAGAAAAACGTTGCTGGTAAAGTACCCCTTCCCGTTAACCGATCATCACCAAAAACAGTAGATCTTGAGTACCCTAACAATCAGAGCTGTATGCAAAAAAAGTATTAGTTTTTTTTTGAATTTGCGACTCTTATCGTTTGCCAAATAATACCCTTTTAAAACATAATACGTTGCAGGTAAACTACCCCTTCCCATTAACCGATCTTCACCAAAAACAATAGGTCTTGTGAACTCTAAAAATCAGGATTGTATGCAAAACATTGTTTGATTATGTTTTAATTTGCGGCTCTTATCGTTTGCCAAAAAAAATACCCTTTCAAAACATAAAACGTTGCAGGTAAACTACCCCTTTCCCTTAACCGATCTCCATCAAAAATAATCGGTCCTAAGAACTCTACAATTCAATGCTGTGTGCAAAACATTATTTGATTCTGTTTACATTTGCGGCTTTTATCGTTTGCCATAGAAAATACCCTTTCAAAACATAAAACGTTGCAGGTAAACTACCCCTTTCCCTTAACCGATCTCCATCAAAAATAATCGGTCCTAAGAACTCTACAATTCAATGCTGTATGCAAAACATTATTTGATTCTGTTTACATTTGCGGCTTTTCTCATTTGCCATAGAAAAAATACACTTATTAAAATACAAAATGTTGCTGGTAAACTACCCCTTTCCCTTAACCGATCTTCACCAAAACCAATAGGTCTTGAGAACTCTATAATTCAGGGCTGTATGCAAAAGAGTAGTTGATTCTGTTTGAATTTGCGGCTGTTATCGTTTGCCATAAAAAAATATCGGTATGGAGAACCATACAGGACTTCCAAGTTCTAAGAATTATATTTAAAATCATATTCGAAATGAAATATTTCCATAGAAACTACTTCTTTCTACTTATTGCTTCAGCCACAAACCACAGTACTGTGGTCACTAACGTATACCACCTCAAGTTTTCGCACTCGATTTTCGCTGAGATGGAAGTTGATTACACTCGCGAAAAGTCTGGTTTTGCAGAAAACATTGGACTACGTCTAAACAGCCCGGGAAGGAATTTTAACAAAGAACTACTTCTTTGTTGTGATAACGTAGTACACATACAACATTCTCGCCTCCCCCTTAAACTATAAATTTCATTTATAGAAAATTACCCCCACCCAGTTCACCTAACCACTTCATTTATAGATATTTCATCTACGTTTCTATAGTGGATTATTATGAGCTTCTTATCAAGATACTTTATTTATCAAAATTAAGTGCTTTACTCTTGTTAAAACATAAAACGTTGCAGGTAAACTACCCGTTTCTCTAAACCGATCGTCACCAAAATCAATAGAACTTCAGCCCACTACAATGCAGGGATGTATGCAAAAAAATATTTGATTCTGTTTCAATTTGCGTCAGTTATCGTTCGTCATGAAAACATTTCTCTTGTTACAACATGACATGTTTCAGGTAAACTACCCCTTTCCCTTTACCGACCTTCACCAAAATCAACAGGCCTTGAGATCTCTTACGAAGGTATGCAAAAAAATATTTGATTTTCTTGAAATTTACAGCAGTTATCGTTCGTCATAGAAAAAATTACCCTTGTTAAAACATAAAATGTTGCAGGTAAACTACCCCTTTCTCTAAACCGATCTTCACCAAAATCAACAGACCTTCAGCCCTCAACAATTCAGGGTGGTATGCAAAACATTATTTGATTCTGTTTACATTTGCGGCTTTTATCGATTGCCATAGGAAATACCCTTGTTAAAATATAAAATGTTGCAGGTAAACTACCCCTATCCCTTAACCGATCTTCACCAAAAACAATAAGTCTTGAGAACTCTATATTTCAGGGCTGTATGCAAAAGAGTAGTTGATTCTCTTTGAATTTGCGGCTGTTTTTATATTTGTCAAAGAAACAAATTACCCTTGATTAAAATAAACCTTTGCCGGTAAACTACCCTTTTCCCTTTACCGATCATCACCAAAAACTACAGGTACTCTACAATTGAGGGCTGTATGCAAAAATTATTTGATTTGCGGCTCTTATCGTTTGCCAAACTAAATACCCTTGTTAAAATATAAAGCGTTGCAGGTAAACTACCCATTTCCCTTAACCGATTTTCAACAAAATCAACAGACCCTGAGTTCTGTATAACTCAAATAGGTATGCAAACGAGTAGTTGACTCTGTATGAATTTGCGGCTATCGTTTGCCATAGAATAAAATTAAACTTGATAAAAAAAACGTTGCTGGCAAACTACCCCTTTCACTTAACCGATCTTCACCAAAAACGTCATGAGAACTATACTATTCAGCGCTGTGTGCAGAATATTATTTGATTCTGTTTACATTTGCGGCTTTTATCGTTTGCCATAGAAAATACCCTTGTTAAAATATAAAATGCTGCCGGTATACTACCCCTTTCCCTTAACCGATCTTCAACAAAATCAACAGACCCTGAGTTCGGTATAATTAAAAAAGGTATGAAAAAGACTAGTTGATTCTGTTTGAATTTGCGGCTATCGTTTGCCATAGAATAAAATTAAACTTGATAAGAAAAACGTTGCTGGTAAAGTACCCCTTCCCGTTAACCGATCATCACCAAAAACAGTAGATCTTGAGTACCCTAACAATCAGAGCTGTATGCAAAAAAAGTATTAGTTTTTTTTTGAATTTGCGACTCTTATCGTTTGCCAAATAATACCCTTTTAAAACATAATACGTTGCAGGTAAACTACCCCTTCCCATTAACCGATCTTCACCAAAAACAATAGGTCTTGTGAACTCTAAAAATCAGGATTGTATGCAAAACATTGTTTGATTATGTTTTAATTTGCGGCTCTTATCGTTTGCCAAAAAAAATACCCTTTCAAAACATAAAACGTTGCAGGTAAACTACCCCTTTCCCTTAACCGATCTCCATCAAAAATAATCGGTCCTAAGAACTCTACAATTCAATGCTGTGTGCAAAACATTATTTGATTCTGTTTACATTTGCGGCTTTTATCGTTTGCCATAGAAAATACCCTTTCAAAACATAAAACGTTGCAGGTAAACTACCCCTTTCCCTTAACCGATCTCCATCAAAAATAATCGGTCCTAAGAACTCTACAATTCAATGCTGTATGCAAAACATTATTTGATTCTGTTTACATTTGCGGCTTTTCTCATTTGCCATAGAAAAAATACACTTATTAAAATACAAAATGTTGCTGGTAAACTACCCCTTTCCCTTAACCGATCTTCACCAAAACCAATAGGTCTTGAGAACTCTATAATTCAGGGCTGTATGCAAAAGAGTAGTTGATTCTGTTTGAATTTGCGGCTGTTATCGTTTGCCATAAAAAAATATCGGTATGGAGAACCATACAGGACTTCCAAGTTCTAAGAATTATATTTAAAATCATATTCGAAATGAAATATTTCCATAGAAACTACTTCTTTCTACTTATTGCTTCAGCCACAAACCACAGTACTGTGGTCACTAACGTATACCACCTCAAGTTTTCGCACTCGATTTTCGCTGAGATGGAAGTTGATTACACTCGCGAAAAGTCTGGTTTTGCAGAAAACATTGGACTACGTCTAAACAGCCCGGGAAGGAATTTTAACAAAGAACTACTTCTTTGTTGTGATAACGTAGTACACATACAACATTCTCGCCTCCCCCTTAAACTATAAATTTCATTTATAGAAAATTACCCCCACCCAGTTCACCTAACCACTTCATTTATAGATATTTCATCTACGTTTCTATAGTGGATTATTATGAGCTTCTTATCAAGATACTTTATTTATCAAAATTAAGTGCTTTACTCTTGTTAAAACATAAAACGTTGCAGGTAAACTACCCGTTTCTCTAAACCGATCGTCACCAAAATCAATAGAACTTCAGCCCACTACAATGCAGGGATGTATGCAAAAAAATATTTGATTCTGTTTCAATTTGCGTCAGTTATCGTTCGTCATGAAAACATTTCTCTTGTTACAACATGACATGTTTCAGGTAAACTACCCCTTTCCCTTTACCGACCTTCACCAAAATCAACAGGCCTTGAGATCTCTTACGAAGGTATGCAAAAAAATATTTGATTTTCTTGAAATTTACAGCAGTTATCGTTCGTCATAGAAAAAATTACCCTTGTTAAAACATAAAATGTTGCAGGTAAACTACCCCTTTCTCTAAACCGATCTTCACCAAAATCAACAGACCTTCAGCCCTCAACAATTCAGGGTGGTATGCAAAACATTATTTGATTCTGTTTACATTTGCGGCTTTTATCGATTGCCATAGGAAATACCCTTGTTAAAATATAAAATGTTGCAGGTAAACTACCCCTATCCCTTAACCGATCTTCACCAAAAACAATAAGTCTTGAGAACTCTATATTTCAGGGCTGTATGCAAAAGAGTAGTTGATTCTCTTTGAATTAGCGGCTGTTTTTATATTTGTCAAAGAAACAAATTACCCTTGATTAAAATAAACCGTTGCCAGTAAACTACCCCTTTCCCTTTACCGATCATCACCAAAAACAACAGGTACTCTACAATTCAGGGCTGTATGCAAAAAATTATTTGATTCTGTTTGAATTTGAGGCTCTTGTCGTTTGCAATACTAAATACCCTTGTTAAAATATAAAGCGTTGCAGGTAAACTGCCCATTTCCCTTAACCGATTTTCAACAAAATCAACAGACCCTGAGTTCTGTATAACTCAAATAGGTATGCAAAAGTGTAGTTGACTCTGTATGAATTTGCGGCTGTTATCGATTGCCATAGGAACAAATTACCCTTGAAAAAACAAATGTTGCCGGCAAACTACCCCTTTCACTTAACCGATCTTCACCAAAAACGTCATGAGAACTCTACTATTGAGCGCTGTGTGCAGAATATTATTTGATTCTGTTTACATTTGCGGCTTTTATCGTTTGCCATAGAAAATACCCTTGTTAAAATATAAAATGCTGCAGGTAAACTACCCCTTTCCCTTAACCGATCTTCAACAAAATCAACAGACCCTGAGTTCGGTATAATTAAAAAAGGTATGAAAAAGACTAGTTGATTCTGTTTGAATTTGCGGCTATCGTTTGCCATAGAATAAAATTAAACTTGATAAGAAAAACGTTGCTGGCAAAGTACCCCTTCCCGTTAACCGATCATCACCAAAAACAATAGATCTTGAGTACCCTAACAATCAGAGCTGTATGCAAAAAAAGTATTAGATTTTGTTTGAATTTGCGACTCTTATCGTTTGCCAAATAATACAATTTTAAAACATAATACGTTGCAGGAAACTACCCCTTTCCATTAACCGATCTTCACCAAAAACAATAGGTCTTGTGCACTCTAAAAATCAGGATTGTATGCAAAACATTGTTTGATTATGTTTTAAGTTGCGGCTCTTATCGTTTGCCATAGAAAATACCCTTTCAAAACATAAAACGTTGCAGGTAAACTACCCCTTTCCATTAACAGATCTCCATCAAAAATAATCGGTCCTAAGAACTCTACAATTCAATGCTGTGTGCAAAACATTATTTGATTCTGTTTACATTTGCAGCTTTTATCGTTTGCTATAAAAAATACCCTTTCAAAACATAAAACGTTGCAAGGTAAACTACCCCTTTCCCTTAACCGATATCCATCAAAAATAATCGGTCCTAAGAACTCTACAATTCAGGGCTGTATGCAAAACATTATTTGATTCTGTTTACATTTGCGGCTTTTATGGTTTGCCATAAAAAAAATACACTTGTTAAAATATAAAGCGTTGCAGGTAAACTACCCATTTCCCTTAACCGATTTTCAACAAAATCAACAGACCCTGAGTTCTGTATAACACAAATAGGTATGCAAAAGAGTAGTTGACTCTGTATGAATTTGCGGCTGTTATCGTTTGCCATAGGAACAAATTACCCTTGATAAAAATGTTGCCGGCAAACTACCCCTTTCACTTAACCGGTCTTCACCAAAAACATCATGAGAACTCTACTATTCAGCGCTGTATGCAGAATATTATTTGATTCTGTTTACATTTGCGGCTTTTATCGTTTGCCATAGAAAATACCCTTGTTAAAATATAAAATGCTGCAGGTAAACTACCCCTTTCCCTTAACCGATCTTCAACAATATCAACAGACCCTGTGTTCGGTTTAAGTAAAGAAGGTATGAAAAAGACTAGTTGAATCTGTTTGAATTTGCGGCTATCGTTTGCCATTGAATAAAATTAAACTTGATAAGAAAAACGTTGCTGGCAAACTACCCCTTTCACTTAACCGATCTTCACCAAAAACGTCATGAGAACTCTACTATTCAGCGCTGTGTGCAGAATATTATTTGATTCTGTTTACATTTGCGGCTTTTATAGTTTGCCATAGAAAATACCCTTGTTAAAATATAAAATGCTGCAGGTAAACTACCCCTTTCCCTTAACCGATCTTCAACAAAATCAACAGACCCTGAGTTCGGTATAATTAAAAAAGGTATGAAAAAGACTATTTGATTCTGTTTGAATTTGCGGCTATCGTTTGCCATAGAATAAAATTAAACTTGATAAGAAAAACGTTGCTGGTAAAGTACCCCTTCCCGTTAACCGATCATCACCAAAAACAATAGATCTTGAGTACCCTAACAATCAGAGCTGTAGTCAAAAAAAGTATTAGATTTTGTTTGAATTTGCCACTCTTATCGTTTGCCAAATAATACCCTTTTAAAACATAATACGTTGCATTTAAACTACCCCTCTCCATTAACCGATCTTCACCAAAAACAATAGGTCTTGTGCACTATAAAAATCAGGATTGTATGCAAAACATTGTTTGATTATGTTTTAATTTGCGGCTCTTATCGTTTGCCATAGAAAATACCCTTTCAAAACATAAAACGTTGCAGGTAAACTACTCCTTTCCCTTAACCGATCTCCATCAAAAATAATCGGTCCTAAGAACTCTACAATTCAATGCTGTGTGCAAAACATTATTTGATTCTGTTTACATTTGCGGCTTTTATCGTTTCCCATAAAAAATACCCTTTCAAAACATAAAACGTTGCAGGTAAACTACCCCTTTCCCTTAACCGATATCCATAAAAAATAATCGGTCCTAAGAACTCTACAATTCAGGGCTGTATGCAAAACATTATTTGATTCTGTTTACATTTGCGGCTTTTATAGTTTGCCAAAAAAAAAATACAGTTATTAAAATATAAAATGTTGCTGGTAAACTACCCCTTTCCCTTAACCGATCTTCACCAAAACCAATAGGTCTTGAGAACTCTATAATTCAGGGCTGCATGCAAAAGAGTAGTTGATTCTGTTTGAATTTGCGGCTGTTATCGTTTGCCATAAAAAAATATCGGTATGGAGAACCATACAGGACTTCCATGTTCTAAGATTTATATTTAAAATCATATTCGAAATGAAATATTTCCATAGAAACTACTTCTTTCTACTTATTGCTTCAGCCTCAAACCACAGTACTGTGGTCACTAACGTATACCACCTCACGTTTTCGCACTCGATTTTCGCTGAGGTGGAAGCCGATTGCACACGCGGAAAGTCTGGTTTTGCAGAAAACATTGGACTACGTCTAAACAGCACGGGAAGGAATTTTAACAAAGAACTACTTCTTTGTTGCGATAACGTAGTACACATACAACATTCTCGCCTCCCCCTTAAACTATAAATTTCATTTATAGAAAATTACCCCCACCCCGTTCACCTAACCACTTCATTTATAGATATTTCATCTACGTTTCTATAGTGGATTATTATGAGCTTCTTATCAAGATACTTTATTTATCAAAATTAAGTACTTTACTCTTGTTAAAACATAAAACGTTGCAGGTAAACTACCCGTTTCTCTAAACCGATCGTCACCAAAATCAATAGACCTTCAGCCCACTACAATGCAGGGATGTATGCAAAAAAATATTTGATTCTGTTGCAATTTGCGTCAGTTATCGTTCGTCATGAAAACATTTCTCTTGTTACAACATAACATGTTTCAGGTAAACTACCCCTTTCCCTTTACCGACCTTCACCAAAATCAACAGGCCTTGATATCTCTTACGAAGGTATGCAAAAAAATATTTGATTTTCTTGGAATTTACAGCAGTTATCGTTCGTCATAGAAAAAATTACCCTTGTTAAAACATAAAATGTTGCAGGTAAACTACCCCTTTCTCTAAACCGATCTTCACCAAAATCAACAGACCTTCAGCCCTCAACAATTCAGGGTGGTATGTAAAACATTATTTGATTCTGTTTACATTTTCGGCTTTTATCGTTTGCCATAGGAAATACCCTTGTTAAAATATAAAATGTTGCAGGTTAACTACCCCTATCCCTTAACCGATCTTCACCAAAAACAATAGGTCTTGAGAACTCTATAATTCAGGGCTGTATGCAAAAGAGTAGTTGATTCTCTTTGAATTTGCGGCTGTTTTTATATTTGTCAAAGAAACAAATTACCCTTGATTAAAATAAACCGTTGCCAGTAAACTACCCCTTTCCCTTTTCCGATCATCACCAAAAACAACAGGTACTCTACAATTGAGGGCTGTATGCAAAAAATTATTTGATTCTGTTTGAATTTGCGGCTCTTGTCGTTTGCAATACTAAATACCCTTGTTAAAATATAAAGCGTTGCAGGTAAACTACCCATTTCCCTTAACCGATTTTCAACAAAATCAACAGACCCTGAGTTCTGTATAACTCAAATAGGTATGCAAAAGTGTAGTTGACTCTGTATGAATTTGCGGCTGTTATCGATTGCCAAAGGAACAAATTACCCTTGATAAAAACAAATGTTGCCGGCAAACTACCCCTTTCACTTAACCGATCTTCACCAAAAACGTCATGAGAACTCTACTATTCAGCGCTGTGTGCAGAATATTATTTTATTCTGTTTACATTTGCGGCTTTTATCGTTTGCCATAGAAAATACCCTTATTAAAATATAAAATGCTGCAGGTAAACTACCCCTTTCCCTTAACCGATCTTCAACAAAATCAACAGACCCTGAGTTCGGTATAATTAAAAAAGGTATGAAAAAGAGTAGTTGATTCTGTTTGAATTTGCGGCTATCGTTTGCCATAGAATAAAATTAAACTTGATAAGAAAAACGTTGCTGGCAAAGTACCCCTTCCCGTTAACCGATCATCACCAAAAACAATAGATCTTGAGTACCCTAACAATCAGAGCTGTATGCAAAAAAAGTATTAGATTTTGTTTGAATTTGCGACTCTTATCGTTTGCCAAATAATACAATTTTAAAACATAATACGTTGCAGGTAAACTACCCCTTTCCATTAACCGATCTTCACCAAAAACAATAGGTCTTGTGCACTCTAAAAATCAGGATTGTATGCAAAACATTGTTTGATTATGTTTTAAGTTGCGGCTCTTATCGTTTGCCATAGAAAATACCCTTTCAAAACATAAAACGTTGCAGGTAAACTACCCCTTTCCATTAACAGATCTCCATCAAAAATAATCGGTCCTAAGAACTCTACAATTCAATGCTGTGTGCAAAACATTATTTGATTCTGTTTACATTTGCAGCTTTTATCGTTTGCTATAAAAAATACCCTTTCAAAACATAAAACGTTGCAAGGTAAACTACCCCTTTCCCTTAACCGATATCCATCAAAAATAATCGGTCCTAAGAACTCTACAATTCAGGGCTGTATGCAAAACATTATTTGATTCTGTTTACATTTGCGGCTTTTATGGTTTGCTATAAAAAAAATACACTTGTTAAAATATAAAGCGTTGCAGGTAAACTACCCATTTCCCTTAACCGATTTTCAACAAAATCAACAGACCCTGAGTTCTGTATAACACAAATAGGTATGCAAAAGAGTAGTTGACTCTGTATGAATTTGCGGCTGTTATCGTTTGCCATAGGAACAAATTACCCTTGATAAAAATGTTGCCGGCAAACTACCCCTTTCACTTAACCGGTCTTCACCAAAAACATCATGAGAACTCTACTATTCAGCGCTGTATGCAGAATATTATTTGATTCTGTTTACATTTGCGGCTTTTATCGTTTGCCATAGAAAATACCCTTGTTAAAATATAAAATGCTGCAGGTAAACTACCCCTTTCCCTTAACCGATCTTCAACAATATCAACAGACCCTGTGTTCGGTTTAAGTAAAGAAGGTATGAAAAAGACTAGTTGAATCTGTTTGAATTTGCGGCTATCGTTTGCCATTGAATAAAATTAAACTTGATAAGAAAAACGTTGCTGGCAAACTACCCCTTTCACTTAACCGATCTTCACCAAAAACGTCATGAGAACTCTACTATTCAGCGCTGTGTGCAGAATATTATTTGATTCTGTTTACATTTGCGGCTTTTATAGTTTGCCATAGAAAATACCCTTGTTAAAATATAAAATGCTGCAGGTAAACTACCCCTTTCCCTTAACCGATCTTCAACAAAATCAACAGACCCTGAGTTCGGTATAATTAAAAAAGGTATGAAAAAGACTATTTGATTCTGTTTGAATTTGCGGCTATCGTTTGCCATAGAATAAAATTAAACTTGATAAGAAAAACGTTGCTGGTAAAGTACCCCTTCCCGTTAACCGATCATCACCAAAAACAATAGATCTTGAGTACCCTAACAATCAGAGCTGTAGTCAAAAAAAGTATTAGATTTTGTTTGAATTTGCCACTCTTATCGTTTGCCAAATAATACCCTTTTAAAACATAATACGTTGCATTTAAACTACCCCTCTCCATTAACCGATCTTCACCAAAAACAATAGGTCTTGTGCACTATAAAAATCAGGATTGTATGCAAAACATTGTTTGATTATGTTTTAATTTGCGGCTCTTATCGTTTGCCATAGAAAATACCCTTTCAAAACATAAAACGTTGCAGGTAAACTACTCCTTTCCCTTAACCGATCTCCATCAAAAATAATCGGTCCTAAGAACTCTACAATTCAATGCTGTGTGCAAAACATTATTTGATTCTGTTTACATTTGCGGCTTTTATCGTTTCCCATAAAAAATACCCTTTCAAAACATAAAACGTTGCAGGTAAACTACCCCTTTCCCTTAACCGATATCCATAAAAAATAATCGGTCCTAAGAACTCTACAATTCAGGGCTGTATGCAAAACATTATTTGATTCTGTTTACATTTGCGGCTTTTATAGTTTGCCAAAAAAAAAAAATACAGTTATTAAAATATAAAATGTTGCTGGTAAACTACCCCTTTCCCTTAACCGATCTTCACCAAAACCAATAGGTCTTGAGAACTCTATAATTCAGGGCTGCATGCAAAAGAGTAGTTGATTCTGTTTGAATTTGCGGCTGTTATCGTTTGCCATAAAAAAATATCGGTATGGAGAACCATACAGGACTTCCATGTTCTAAGATTTATATTTAAAATCATATTCGAAATGAAATATTTCCATAGAAACTACTTCTTTCTACTTATTGCTTCAGCCTCAAACCACAGTACTGTGGTCACTAACGTATACCACCTCACGTTTTCGCACTCGATTTTCGCTGAGGTGGAAGCCGATTGCACACGCGGAAAGTCTGGTTTTGCAGAAAACATTGGACTACGTCTAAACAGCACGGGAAGGAATTTTAACAAAGAACTACTTCTTTGTTGCGATAACGTAGTACACATACAACATTCTCGCCTCCCCCTTAAACTATAAATTTCATTTATAGAAAATTACCCCCACCCCGTTCACCTAACCACTTCATTTATAGATATTTCATCTACGTTTCTATAGTGGATTATTATGAGCTTCTTATCAAGATACTTTATTTATCAAAATTAAGTACTTTACTCTTGTTAAAACATAAAACGTTGCAGGTAAACTACCCGTTTCTCTAAACCGATCGTCACCAAAATCAATAGACCTTCAGCCCACTACAATGCAGGGATGTATGCAAAAAAATATTTGATTCTGTTGCAATTTGCGTCAGTTATCGTTCGTCATGAAAACATTTCTCTTGTTACAACATAACATGTTTCAGGTAAACTACCCCTTTCCCTTTACCGACCTTCACCAAAATCAACAGGCCTTGATATCTCTTACGAAGGTATGCAAAAAAATATTTGATTTTCTTGGAATTTACAGCAGTTATCGTTCGTCATAGAAAAAATTACCCTTGTTAAAACATAAAATGTTGCAGGTAAACTACCCCTTTCTCTAAACCGATCTTCACCAAAATCAACAGACCTTCAGCCCTCAACAATTCAGGGTGGTATGTAAAACATTATTTGATTCTGTTTACATTTTCGGCTTTTATCGTTTGCCATAGGAAATACCCTTGTTAAAATATAAAATGTTGCAGGTTAACTACCCCTATCCCTTAACCGATCTTCACCAAAAACAATAGGTCTTGAGAACTCTATAATTCAGGGCTGTATGCAAAAGAGTAGTTGATTCTCTTTGAATTTGCGGCTGTTTTTATATTTGTCAAAGAAACAAATTACCCTTGATTAAAATAAACCGTTGCCAGTAAACTACCCCTTTCCCTTTACCGATCATCACCAAAAACAACAGGTACTCTACAATTGAGGGCTGTATGCAAAAAATTATTTGATTCTGTTTGAATTTGCGGCTCTTGTCGTTTGCAATACTAAATACCCTTGTTAAAATATAAAGCGTTGCAGGTAAACTACCCATTTCCCTTAACCGATTTTCAACAAAATCAACAGACCCTGAGTTCTGTATAACTCAAATAGGTATGCAAAAGTGTAGTTGACTCTGTATGAATTTGCGGCTGTTATCGATTGCCAAAGGAACAAATTACCCTTGATAAAAACAAATGTTGCCGGCAAACTACCCCTTTCACTTAACCGATCTTCACCAAAAACGTCATGAGAACTCTACTATTCAGCGCTGTGTGCAGAATATTATTTTATTCTGTTTACATTTGCGGCTTTTATCGTTTGCCATAGAAAATACCCTTATTAAAATATAAAATGCTGCAGGTAAACTACCCCTTTCCCTTAACCGATCTTCAACAAAATCAACAGACCCTGAGTTCGGTATAATTAAAAAAGGTATGAAAAAGAGTAGTTGATTCTGTTTGAATTTGCGGCTATCGTTTGCCATAGAATAAAATTAAACTTGATAAGAAAAACGTTGCTGGCAAAGTACCCCTTCCCGTTAACCGATCATCACCAAAAACAATAGATCTTGAGTACCCTAACAATCAGAGCTGTATGCAAAAAAAGTATTAGATTTTGTTTGAATTTGCGACTCTTATCGTTTGCCAAATAATACAATTTTAAAACATAATACGTTGCAGGTAAACTACCCCTTTCCATTAACCGATCTTCACCAAAAACAATAGGTCTTGTGCACTCTAAAAATCAGGATTGTATGCAAAACATTGTTTGATTATGTTTTAAGTTGCGGCTCTTATCGTTTGCCATAGAAAATACCCTTTCAAAACATAAAACGTTGCAGGTAAACTACCCCTTTCCATTAACAGATCTCCATCAAAAATAATCGGTCCTAAGAACTCTACAATTCAATGCTGTGTGCAAAACATTATTTGATTCTGTTTACATTTGCGGCTTTTATCGTTTGCTATAAAAAATACCCTTTCAAAACATAAAACGTTGCAGGTAAACTACCCCTTTCCCTTAACCGATATCCATAAAAAATAATCGGTCCTAAGAACTCTACAATTCAGGGCTGTATGCAAAACATTATTTGATTCTGTTTACATTTGCGGCTTTTATGCTTTGCCATAAAAAAAATACACTTGTTAAAATATAAAGCGTTGCAGGTAAACTACCCATTTCCCTTAACCGATTTTCAACAAAATCAACAGACCCTGAGTTCTGTATAACTCAAATAGGTATGCAAAAGAGTAGTTGACTCTGTATGAATTTGCGGCTGTTATCGTTGGCCATAAGAACAAACTACCCTTGATAAAAATGTTGCCGGCAAACTACCCCTTTCACTTAACCGATCTTCACCAAAAACATCATGAGAACTCTACTATTCAGCGCTGTATGCAGAATATTATTTGATTCTGTTTACATTTGCGGCTTTTATCGTTTGCCATAGAAAATACCCTTGTTAAAATATAAAATGCTGCAGGTAAACTACCCCTTTCCCTTAACCGATCTTCAACAAAATCAACAGACCCTGTGTTCGGTTTAAGTAAAAAAGGTATGAAAAAGACTATTTGATTCTGTTTGAATTTGCGGCTATCGTTTGCCATTGAATAAAATTAAACTTGATAAGAAAAACGTTGCTGGCAAACTACCCCTTTCACTTAACCGATCTTCACCAAAAACGTCATGAGAACTCTACTATTCAGCGCTGTGTGCAGAATATTATTTGATTCTGTTTACATTTGCGGCTTTTATAGTTTGCCATAGAAAATACCCTTGTTAAAATATAAAATGCTGCAGGTAAACTACCCCTTTCCCTTAACCGATCTTCAACAAAATCAACAGACCCTGAGTTCGGTATAATTAAAAAAGGTATGAAAAAGACTATTTGATTCTGTTTGAATTTGCGGCTATCGTTTGCCATAGAATAAAATTAAACTTGATAAGAAAAACGTTGCTGGTAAAGTACCCCTTCCCGTTAACCGATCATCACCAAAAACAATAGATCTTGAGTACCCTAACAATCAGAGCTGTAGTCAAAAAAAGTATTAGATTTTGTTTGAATTTGCCACTCTTATCGTTTGCCAAATAATACCCTTTTAAAACATAATACGTTGCATTTAAACTACCCCTCTCCATTAACCGATCTTCACCAAAAACAATAGGTCTTGTGCACTATAGAAATCAGGATTGTATGCAAAACATAGTTTGATTATGTTTTAATTTGCGGCTCTTATCGTTTGCCATAGAAAATACCCTATCAAAACATAAAACGTTGCAGGTAAACTACCCCTTTCCGTTAACCGATCTCCATCAAAAATAATCGGTCCTAAGAACTCTACAATTCAATGCTGTGTGCAAAACATTATTTGATTCTGTTTACATTTGCGGCTTTTATCATTTGCCATAGAAAATACCCTTTCAAAACATAAAACGTTGCAGGTAAACTACCCCTTTCCCTTAACCGATCTCCACCAAATATAATCGGTCCTAATAACTCTACAATTCAATGCTGTATGCAAAACATTATTTGATTCTGTTTACATTTGCGGCTTTTCTCGTTTGCCATAAAAAAATACACTTATTAAAATATAAAATGTTGCTGTTAAACTACCCCTTTCCCTTAACCGATCTTCACCAAAACCAATAGGTCTTGAGAACTCTATAATTCAGGGCTGTATGCAAAAGAGTAGTTGATTTTGTTTGAATTTGCGGCTGTTATCGTTTGCCATAAAAAAATATCGGTATGGAGAACCATACAGGACTTACAAGTTCTAAGATTTATATTTAAAATCATATTCGAAATGAAATATTTCCATAGAAACTACTTCTTTCTCCTTATTGCTTCAGCCACAAACCACAGTACTGTGGTCACTAACGTATACCACCTCACGTTTTCGCACTCGATTTTCGCTGAGGTGGAAGCCGATTGCACACGCGAAAAGTCTGGTTTTGCAGAAAACATTGGACTACGTCTAAACAGCACGGGAAGGAATTTTAACAAAGAACTACTTCTTTGTTGCGATAACGTAGTACACATACAACATTCTCGCCTCCCCCTTAAACTATAAATTTCATTTATAGAAAATTACCCCCACCCCGTTCACCTAACCACTTCATTTATAGATATTTCATCTACGTTTCTATAGTGGATTATTATGAGCTTCTTATCAAGATACTTTATTTATCAAAATTAAGTACTTTACTCTTGTTAAAACATAAAACGTTGCAGGTAAACTACCCGTTTCTCAAAACCGATCGTCACCAAAATCAATAGACCTTCAGCCCACTACAATGCAGGGATGTATGCAAAAAATATTTGATTCTGTTGCAATTTGCGTCAGTTATCGTTCGTCATGAAAACATTTCTCTTGTTCCATATAACATGTTTCAGGTAAACTACCCCTTTCCCTTTACCGACCTTCACCAAAATCAACAGGCCTTGAGATCTCTTGCGAAGGTATGCAAAAAAATATTTGATTTTCTTGGAATTTACAGCAGTTATCGTTCGTCATAGAAAAAATTACCCTTGTTAAAACATAAAATGTTGCTGGTAAACTACCCCTTTCTCTAAACCGATCTTCACCAAAATCAACAGACCTTCAGCCCTCAACAATTCAGGGTGGTATGCAAAACATTATTTGATTCTGTTTACATTTTCGGCTTTTATCGTTTGCCATAGGAAATACCCTTGTTAAAATATAAAATGTGCCGGTTAACTACCCGTTTCTCTAAACAGATCTTCACCAAAAACAATAGGTCTTGAGAACTCTATAATTCAGGGCTGTATGCAAAAGAGTAGTTGATTCTCTTTGAATTTGCGGCTGTTTTTATATTTGTCAAAGAAACAAATTACCCTTGATTAAAATAAACCGTTGCCAGTAAACTACCCCTTTCCCTTTACCGATCATCACCAAAAACAACAGGTACTCTACAATTGAGGGCTGTATGCAAAAAATTATTTGATTCTGTTTGAATTTGCGGCTCTTGTCGTTTGCAATACTAAATACCCTTGTTAAAATATAAAGCGTTGCAGGTAAACTACCCATTTCCCTTAACCGATTTTCAACAAAATCAACAGACCCTGAGTTCTGTATAACTCAAATAGGTATGCAAAAGTGTAGTTGACTCTGTATGAATTTGCGGCTATCCTTTGCCATAGAATAAAATTAAACTTGATAAGAAAAACGTTGCTGGCAAACTACCCCTTTCACTTAACCGATCTTCACCAAAAACGTCATGAGAACTCTACTATTCAGCGCTGTGTGCAGAATATTATTTTATTCTGTTTACATTTGCGGCTTTTATCGTTTGCCATAGAAAATACCCTTGTTAAAATATAAAATGCTGCAGGTAAACTACCCCTTTCCCTTAACCGATCTTCAACAAAATCAACAGACCCTGAGTTCGGTATAATTAAAAAAGGTATGAAAAAGACTATTTGATTCTGTTTGAATTTGCGGCTATCGTTTGCCATAGAATAAAATTAAACTTGATAAGAAAAACGTTGCTGGCAAAGTACCCCTTCCCGTTAACCGATCATCACCAAAAACAATAGATCTTGAGTACCCTAACAATCAGAGCTGTATGCAAAAAAAGTATTAGATTTTGTTTGAATTTGCGACTCTTATCGTTTGCCAAATAATACAATTTTAAAACATAATACGTTGCAGGTAAACTACCCCTTTCCATTAACCGATCTTCACCAAAAACAATAGGTCTTGTGCACTCTAAAAATCAGGATTGTATGCAAAACATTGTTTGATTATGTTTTAAGTTGCGGCTCTTATCGTTTGCCATAGAAAATACCCTTTCAAAACATAAAACGTTGCAGGTAAACTACCCCTTTCCATTAACAGATCTCCATCAAAAATAATCGGTCCTAAGAACTCTACAATTCAATGCTGTGTGCAAAACATTATTTGATTCTGTTTACATTTGCGGCTTTTATCGTTTGCTATAAAAAATACCCTTTCAAAACATAAAACGTTGCAGGTAAACTACCCCTTTCCCTTAACCGATATCCATAAAAAATAATCGGTCCTAAGAACTCTACAATTCAGGGCTGTATGCAAAACATTATTTGATTCTGTTTACATTTGCGGCTTTTATGGTTTGCCATAAAAAAATACACTTGTTAAAATATAAAGCGTTGCAGGTAAACTACCCATTTCCCTTAACCGATTTTCAACAAAATCAACAGACCCTGAGTTCTGTATAACTCAAATAGGTATGCAAAAGAGTAGTTGACTCTGTATGAATTTGCGGCTGTTATCGTTTGCCATAAGAACAAACTACCCTTGATAAAAATGTTGCCGGCAAACTACCCCTTTCACTTAACCGATCTTCACCAAAAACATCATGAGAACTCTACTATTCAGCGCTGTATGCAGAATATTATTTGATTCTGTTTACATTTGCGGCTTTTATCGTTTGCCATAGAAAATACCCTTGTTAAAATATAAAATGCTGCAGGTAAACTACCCCTTTCCCTTAACCGATCTTCAACAAAATCAACAGACCCTGAGTTCTGTATAACTCAAATAGGTATGCAAAAGAGTAGTTGACTCTGTATGAATTTGCGGCTGTTATCGATTGCCATAGGAACAAATTACCCTTGATAAAAACAAATGTTGCCGGCAAACTACCCCTTTCACTTAACCGATCTTCACCAAAAACGTCATGAGAACTCTACTATTCAGCGCTGTGTGCAGAATATTATTTTATTCTGTTTACATTTGCGGCTTTTATCGTTTGCCATAGAAAATACCCTTGTTAAAATATAAAATGCTGCAGGTAAACTACCCCTTTCCCTTAACCGATCTGCAACAAAATCAACAGACCCTGAGTTCGGTATAATTAAAAGAGGTATGAAAAAGACTAGTTGATTCTGTTTGAATTTGCGGCTATCGTTTGCCATAGAATAAAATTAAACTTGATAAGAAAAACGTTGCTGGTAAAGTACCCCTTCCCGTTAACCGATCATCACCAAAAACAATGGATCTTGAGTACCCTAACAATCAGAGCTGTATGCAAAAAAAGTATTAGATTTTGTTTGAATTTGCGACTCTTATCGTTTGCCAAATAATACCCTTTTAAAACATAATACGTTGCAGGTAAACTACCCCTTTCCATTAACCGATCTTCACCAAAAACAATAGGTTTTCTGCACTCTAAAAATCAGGATTGTATGCAAAACATTGTTTGATTATGTTTTAATTTGCGGCTCTTATTCTTTGCCATAGGAAATACCCTTTCAAAACATAAAACGTTGCTGGTAAACTACCCCTTTCCCTTAACCGATCTCCATCAAAAATAATCGGTCCTAAGAACTCTACAATTCAATGCTGTGTGCAAAACATTATTTGATTCTGTTTACATTTGCGGCTTTTATCGTTTGCCATAAAAAATACCCTTTCAAAACATAAAATGTTGCAGGTAAACTACCCCTTTCCCTTAACCGATATCAATAAAAAATAATCGGTCCTAAGGACTCTACAATTCAGGGCTGTATGCAAAACATTATTTGATTCTGTTTACATTTGCGGCTTTTATCGTTTGCCATAAAAAAAATACAGTTATTAAAATATAAAATGCTGCTGGTAAACTACCCTTTTCCCTTAACCGATCTTCACCAAAACCAATAGGTCTTGAGAACTCTATAATTCAGGGCTGTATGCAAACGAGTAGTTGATTCTGTTTGAATTTGCGGCTGTTATCGTTTGCCATAAAAAAATATCGGTATGGAGAACCATACAGGACTTCCATGTTCTAAGATTTATATTTAAAATCATATTCGAAATGAAATATTTCCATAGAAACTACTCCTTTCTACTTATTGCTTCAGCCTCAAACCACAGTACTGTGGTCACTAACGTATACCACCTCACGTTTTCGCACTCGATTTTCGCTGAGATGGAAGTCGATGGCACTGGCGGAAAGTCTGGTTTTGCAGAAAACATTGGACTACGTCTAAACAGCACGGGAAGGAATTTTAACAAAGAATTACTTCTTTGTTGCGATAACGTAGTACACATACATCATTCTCGCCTCCCCCTTAAACTATAAATTTCATTTATAGAAAATTACCCCCACCCCGTTCACCTAACCACTTCATTTATAGATATTTCATCTACGTTTCTATAGTGGATTATTATGAGCTTCTTATCAAGATACTTTATTTATCATTTGCGGCTTTTATCGTTTGCCATAGAAAATACCCTTGTTAAAATATAAAATTTTGCTGGTAAACTACCCCTTTCCCTTAACCGATCTTCACCAAAAACAATAGGTCTTGAGAACTCTATAATTCAATGCTGTATGCAAAAGAGTAGTTGATTCTCTTTGAATTTGCGGCTGTTATCGTTTGTCAAAGAAACAAATTACCCTTGATTAAAATAAACCGTTGCCGGTAAACTACCCCTTTCCCTTAACCGATCATCACCAAAAACAACAGGTACTCTACAATTCAGGGCTGTATGCAAATAATTATTTGATTCTGTTTGAATTTGCGGCTCTTATCGTTTGCCATACTAAATACCCTTTTTAAAATATAAAGCGTTGCAGGTAAACTACCCATTTCCCTTAACCGATTTTCAACAAAATCAACAGACCCTGAGTTCTGTATAACTCAAATAGGTATGCAAAAGTGTAGTTGACTCTGTATAAGTTTGCAGCTGTTATCGTTTGCCATAGGAACAAATTACCCTTGATAAAAATGTTGCCGGCAAACTACCCCTTTCACTTAACCGATCTTCACCAAAAACATCATGAGAACTCTACTATTCAGCGCTGTATGGAGAATATTATTTGATTCTGTTTACATTTGCGGTTTTTATCGTTTGCCATAGAAAATACCCTTGTTAAAATATAAAATGCTGCAGGTAAACTACCCCTTTCCCTTAACCGATCTCCAACAAAATCAACAGACCCTGAGTTCGGTTTAATTAAAGAAGGTATGAAAAAGACTAGTTGATTCTTTTTGAATTTGCGGCTATCCTTTGCCATAAAATAAAATTAAACTTGATAAGAAAAACGTTGCTGGCAAACTACCCCTTTCACTTAACCGATCTTCACCAAAAACGTCATGAGAACTCTACTATTCAGCGCTGTGTGCAGAATATTATTTTATTCTGTTTACATTTGCGGCTTTTATCGTTTGCCATAGAAAATACCCTTGTTAAAATATAAAATGCTGCAGGTAAACTACCCCTTTCCCTTAACCGATCTGCAACAAAATCAACAGACCCTGAGTTCGGTATAATTAAAAAAGGTATGAAAAAGACTAGTTGATTCTGTTTGAATTTGCGGCTATCGTTTGCCATAGAATAAAATTAAACTTGATAAGAAAAACGTTGCTGGTAAAGTACCCCTTCCCGTTAACCGATCATCACCAAAAACAATAGATCTTGAGTACCCTAACAATCAGAGCTGTATGCAAAAAAAGTATTAGATTTTGTTTGAATTTGCGACTCTTATCGTTTGCCAAATAATACCCTTTTAAAACATAATACTTTGCAGGTAAACTACCCCTTTCCATTAACCGATCTTCACCAAAAACAATAGGTCTTGTGCACTCTAAAAATCAGGATTGTATGCAAAACATTGTTTGATTATATTTTAATTTGCGGCTCTTATCGTTTGCCATAGAAAATACCCTTTCAAAACATAAAACGTTGCAGGTAAACTACCCCTTTCCCTTAACCGATCTCCATCAAAAATAATCGGTCCTAAGAACTCTACAATTCAATGCGGTGTACAAAACATTATTTGATTCTGTTTACATTTGCGGCTTTTATAGTTTGCCATAAAAAATACCCTTTCAAAACATAAAACGTTGCAGGTAAACTACCCCTTTCCCTTAACCGATATCCATCAAAAATAATCGGTCCTAAGAACTCTACAATTCAGGGCTGTATGCAAAACATTATTTGATTCTGTTTACATTTGCGGCTTTTATCGTTTGCCAAAAAAAAAATACAGTTATAAAAATATAAAATGCTGCTGGTAAACTACCCCTTTCCCTTAACCGATCTTCACCAAAACCAACAGGTCTTGAGAACTCTATAATTCAGGGATGTATGCAAAAGAGTAGTTGATTCTGTTTGAATTTGCGGCTGTTATCGTTAGCCATAAAAAAATATCGGTATGGAGAACCATACAGGACTTCCATGTTCTAAGATTTATATTTAAAATCATATTCGAAATGAAATATTTCCATAGAAACTACTTCTTTCTACTTATTGCTTCAGCCTCAAACCACAGTACTGTGGTCACTAACGTATACCACCTCACGTTTTCGCACTCGATTTTCGCTGAGATGGAAGTCGATGGCACTGGCGAAAAGTCTGGTTTTGCAGAAAACATTGGACTACGTCTAAACAGCCCGGGAAGGAATTTTAACAAAGAATTACTTCTTTGTTGCGATAACGTAGTACACATACAACATTCTCGCCTCCCCCTTAAACTATAAATTTCATTTATAGAAAATTACCCCCACCCCGTTCACCTAACCACTTCATTTATAGATATTTCATCTACGTTTCTATAGTGGATTATTATGAGCTTCTTATCAAGATACTTTATTTATCATTTGCGGCTTTTATCGTTTGCCATAGAAAATACCCTTGTTAAAATATAAAATGTTGCTGGTAAACTACCCCTTTCCCTTAACCGATCTTCACCAAAAACAATAGGTCTTGAGAACTCTATAATTCAGGGCTGTATGCAAAAGAGTAGTTGATTCTCTTTGAATTTGCGGCTCTTATCGTTTGCCATACTAAATACCCTTTTTAAAATATAAAGCGTTGCAGGTAAACTACCCATTTCCCTTAACCGATTTTCAACAAAATCAACAGACCCTGAGTTCTGTATAACTCAAATAGGTATGCAAAAGTGTAGTTGACTCTGTATAAATTTGCAGCTGTTATCGTTTGCCATAGGAACAAATTACCCTTGATAAAAATGTTGCCGGCAAACTACCCCTTTCACTTAACCGATCTTCACCAAAAACATCATGAGAACTCTACTATTCAGCGCTGTATGCAGAATATTATTTGATTCTGTTTACATTTGCGGCTTTTATCGTTTGCCATAGAAAATACCCTTGTTAAAATATAAAATGCTGCAGGTAAACTACCCCTTTCCCTTAACCGATCTCCAACAAAATCAACAGACCCTGAGTTCGGTTTAATTAAAGAAGGTATGAAAAAGACTAGTTGATTCTTTTTGAATTTGCGGCTATCCTTTGCCATAGAATAAAATTAAACTTGATAAGAAAAACGTTGCTGGCAAACTACCCCTTTCACTTAACCGATCTTCACCGAAAACGTCATGAGAACTCTACTATTCAGCGCTGTGTGCAGAATATTATTTTATTCTGTTTACATTTGCGGCTTTTATCGTTTGCCATAGAAAATACTCTTGTTAAAATATAAAATGCTGCAGGTAAACTACCCCTTTCCCTTAACCGATCTGCAACAAAATCAACAGACCCTGAGTTCGGTATAATTAAAAAAGGTATGAAAAAGACTAGTTGATTCTGTTTGAATTTGCGGCTATCGTTTGCCATAGAATAAAATTAAACTTGATAAGAAAAACGTTGCTGGTAAAGTACCCCTTCCCGTTAACCGATCATCACCAAAAACAATAGATCTTGAGTACCCTAACAATCAGAGCTGTATGCAAAAAAAGTATTAGATTTTGTTTGAATTTGCGACTCTTATCATTTGCCAAATAATACCCTTTTAAAACATAATACGTTGCAGGTAAACTACCCCTTTCCATTAACCGATCTTCACCAAAAACAATAGGTCTTGTGCACTCTAAAAATCAGGATTGTATGCAAAACATTGTTTGATTATGTTTTAATTTGCGGCTCTTATCCTTTGCCATAGAAAATACCCTTTCGAAACATAAAACGTTGCTGGTAAACTACCCCTTTCCCTTAAACGATCTCCATAAAAAATAATCGGTCCTAAGAACTCTACAATTCAATGCTGTGTACAAAACATTATTTGATTCTGTTTACATTTGCGGCTTTTATAGTTTGCCATAAAAAATACCCTTTCAAAACATAAAACGTTGCAGGTAAACTACCCCTTTCCCTTAACCGATATCCATCAAAAATAATCGGTCCTAAGAACTCTACAATTCAGGGCTGTATGCAAAACATTATTTGATTCTGTTTACATTTGCGGCTTTTATCGTTTGCCAAAAAAAAAATACAGTTATAAAAATATAAAATGCTGCTGGTAAACTACCCCTTTCCCTTAACCGATCTTCACCAAAACCAACAGGTCTTGAGAACTCTATAATTCAGGGATGTATGCAAAAGAGTAGTTGATTCTGTTTGAATTTGCGGCTGTTATCGTTAGCCATAAAAAAATATCGGTATGGAGAACCATACAGGACTTCCATGTTCTAAGATTTATATTTAAAATTATATTCGAAATGAAATATTTCCATAGAAACTACTTCTTTCTACTTATTGCTTCAGCCTCAAACCACAGTACTGTGGTCACTAACGTATACCACCTCACGTTTTCGCACTCGATTTTCGCTGAGATGGAAGTCGATGGCACTGGCGAAAAATCTGGTTTTTCAGAAAACATTGGACTACGTCTAAACAGCACGGGAAGGAATTTTAACAAAGAACTACTTCTTTGTTGCGATAACGTAGTACACATACAACATTCTCGCCTCCCCCTTAAACTATAAATTTCATTTATAGAAAATTACCCCCACCCCGTTCACCTAACCACTTCATTTATAGATATTTCATCTACGTTTCTATAGTGGATTATTATGAGCTTCTTATCAAGATACTTTATTTATCATTTGCGGCTTTTATCGTTTGCCATAGAAAATACCCTTGTTAAAATATAAAATGTTGCTGGTAAACTACCCCTTTCCCTTAACCGATCTTCACCAAAAACAATAGGTCTTGAGAACTCTATAATTCAGGGCTGTATGCAAAAGAGTAGTTGATTCTCTTTGAATTTGCGGCTCTTATCGTTTGCCATACTAAATACCCTTTTTAAAATATAAAGCGTTGCAGGTAAACTACCCATTTCCCTTAACCGATTTTCAACAAAATCAACAGACCCTGAGTTCTGTATAACTCAAATAGGTATGCAAAAGTGTAGTTGACTCTGTATAAATTTGCAGCTGTTATCGTTTGCCATAGGAACAAATTACCCTTGATAAGAAAAACGTTGCTGGCAAACTACCCCTTTCACTTAACCGATCTTCACCAAAAACGTCATGAGAACTCTACTATTCAGCGCTGTGTGCAGAATATAATTTTATTCTGTTTACATTTGCGGCTTTTATCGTTTGCCATAGAAAATACCCTTGTTAAAATATAAAATGCTGCAGGTAAACTACCCCTTTCCCTTAACCGATCTTCAACAAAATCAACAGACCCTGAGTTCGGTATAATTAAAAAAGGTATGAAAAAGACTAGTTGATTCTGTTTGAATTTGCGGCTATCGTTTGCCATAGAATAAAATTAAACTTGATAAGAAAAACGTTGCTGGTAAAGTACCCCTTCCCGCTAACCGATCATCACCAAAAACAATAGATCTTGAGTACCCTAACAATCAGAGCTGTATGCAAAAAAAGTATTAGATTTTGTTTGAATTTGCGACTCTTATCGTTTGCCAAATAATACCCTTTTAAAACATAATACGTTGCAGGTAAACTACCCCTTTCCATTAACCGATCTTCACCAAAAACAATAGGTCTTGTGCACTCTAAAAATCAGGATTGTATGCAAAACATTGTTTGATTATGTTTTAATTTGCGGCTCTTATCCTTTGCCATAGAAAAAACCCTTTCAAAACATAAAACGTTGCTGGTAAACTACCCCTTTCCCTTAACCGATCTCCATAAAAAATAATCGGTCCTAAGAACTCTACAATTCAATGCTGTGTGCAAAACATTATTTGATTCTGTTTACATTTGCGGCTTTTATCGTTTGCCATAAAAAATACCCTTTCAAAACATAAAACGTTGCCGGTAAACTACCCCTTTCCCTTAACCGATATCCATAAAAAATAATCGGTCCTAAGAACTCTACAATTCAGGGCTGTATGCAAAACATTATTTGATTCTGTTTACATTTGCGGCTTTTATCGTTTGCCATAGAAAAAATACAGTTATTAAAATATAAAATGCTGCTTGTAAACTACCCCTTTCCCTTAACCGATCTTCACCAAAACCAATAGGTCTTGAGAACTCTATAATTCAGGGCTGTATGCAAAAGAGTAGTTGATTCTGTTTGAATTTGCGGCTGTTATCGTTTGCCATAAAAAAATATCGGTATGGAGAACCATACAGGACTTCCATGTTCTAAGTTTTATATTTAAAATCATATTCGAAATGAAATATTTCCATAGAAACTACTTCTTTCTACTTATTGCTTCAGCCTCAAACCACAGTACTGTGGTCACTAACGTATACCACCTCACGTTTTCGCACTCGATTTTCGCTGAGATGGAAGTCGATGGCACTGGCGAAAAGTCTGGTTTTGCAGAAAACATTGGACTACGTCTAAACAGCCCGGGAAGGAATTTTAACAAAGAATTACTTCTTTGTTGCGATAACGTAGTACACATACAACATTCTCGCCTCCCCCTTAAACTATAAATTTCATTTATAGAAAATTACCCCCACCCCGTTCACCTAACCACTTCATTTATAGATATTTCATCTACGTTTCTATAGTGGATTATTATGAGCTTCTTATCAAGATACTTTATTTATCATTTGCGGCTTTTATCGTTTGCCATAGAAAATACCCTTGTTAAAATATAAAATGTTGCAGGTAAACTACCCCTTTCCCTTAACCGATCTTCACCAAAAACAATAGGTCTTGAGAATTCTATACTTCAGGGCTGTATGCAAAAGAGTAGTTGATTCTCTTTGAATTTGCGGCTGTTATCGTTTGTCAAAGAAACAAATTACCCTTGATTAAAATAAACCGTTGCCGGTAAACTACCCCTTTCCCTTAACCGATCATCACCAAAAACAACAGGTACTCTACAATTCAGGGCTGTATGCAAAAAATTATTTGATTCTGTTTGAATTTGCGGCTCTTATCGTTTGCCATACTAAATACCCTTGTTAAAATATAAAGCGTTGCAGGTAAACTACCCATTTCCCTTAACCGATTTTCAACAAAATCAACAGACCCTGAGTTCTGTATAACTCAAATAGGTATGCAAAAGAGTAGTTGACTCTGTATAAATTTGCAGCTGTTATCGTTTGCCATAGGAACAAATTACCCTTGATAAAAATGTTGCCGGCAAACTACCCCTTTCACTTAACCGATCTTCACCAAAAACATCATGAGAACTCTACTATTCAGCGCTGTATGCAGAATATTATTTGATTCTGTTTACATTTGCGGCTTTTATCGTTTGCCATAGAAAATACCCTTGTTAAAATATAAAATGCTGCAGGTAAACTACCCCTTTCCCTTAACCGATCTCCAACAAAATCAACAGACCCTGAGTTCGGTTTAATTAAAGAAGGTATGAAAAAGACTAGTTGATTCTTTTTGAATTTGAGGCTATCCTTTGCCATAGAATAAAATTAAACTTGATAAGAAAAACGTTGCTGGCAAACTACCCCTTTCACTTAACCGATCTTCACCAAAAACGTCATGAGAACTCTACTATTCAGCGCTGTGTGCAGAATATTATTTTATTCTGTTTACATTTGCGGCTTTTATCGTTTGCCATAGAAAATACCCTTGTTAAAATATAAAATGCTGCAGGTAAACTACCCCTTTCCCTTAACCGATCTCCAACAAAATCAACAGACCCTGAGTTCGGTTTAATTAAAGAAGGTATGAAAAAGACTAGTTGATACTTTTTGAATTTGCGGCTATCCTTTGCCATAGAATAATATTAAAACTTGATAAGAAAAACGTTGCTGACAAACTACCCCTTTCACTTAACCGATCTTCACCAAAACGTCATGAGAACTCTACTATTCAGCGCTGTGTGCAGAATATTATTTTATTCTGTTTACATTTGCGGCTTTTATCGTTGGCCATAGAAAATACCCTTGTTAAAATATAAAATGCTGCAGGTAAACTACCCCTTCCCCTTAACCGATCTTCAACAAAATCAACAGACCCTGAGTTCGGTATAATTAAAAAAGGTATGAAAAAGACTAGTTGATTCTGTTTGAATTTGCGGCTATCGTTTGCCATAGAATAAAATTAAACTTTACAAGAAAAACGTTGCTGGTAAAGTACCCCTTCCCGTTAACCGATCATCACCAAAAACAATAGATCTTGAGTAACCTAACAATCAGAGCTGTATGCAAAAAAAGTATTAGATTTTGTTTGAATTTGCGACTCTTATCGTTTGCCAAATAATACCCTTTTAAAACATAATACGATGCAGGTAAACTACCCCTTTCCATTAACCGATCTTCACCAAAAACAATAGGTCTTGTGCACTCTAAAAATCAGGATTGTATGCAAAACATTGTTTGATTATGTTTTAATTTGCGGCTCTTATCCTTTGCCATAGAAAATACCCTTTCAAAACATAAAACGTTGCAGGTAAACTACCCCTTTCCCTTAACCGATATCCATCAAAAATAATCGGCCCTAAGAACTCTACAATTCAGGGCTGTATGCAAAACATTATTTGATTCTGTTTACATTTGCGGCTTTTATCGTTTGCCATAAAAAAAATACAGTTATTAAAATATAAAATGCTGCTGGTAAACTACCCCTTTCCCTTAACCGATCTTCACCAAAACCAACAGGTCTTGAGAACTCTATAATTCAGGGCTGTATGCAAAAGAGTAGTTGATTCTGTTTGAATTTGCGGCTGTTATCGTTTGCCATAAAAAATATCGGTATGGAGAACCATACAGGACTTCCATGTTCTAAGATTTATATTTAAAATCATATTCGAAATGAAATATTTCCATAGAAACTACTTCTTTCTACTTATTGCTTCAGCCTCAAACCACAGTACTGTGGTCACTAACGTATACCACCTCACGTTTTCGCACTCGATTTTCGCTGAGATGGAAGTCGATGGCACTGGCGAAAAGTCTGGTTTTGCAGAAAACATTGGACTACGTCTAAACAGCCCGGGAAGGAATTTTAACAAAGAATTACTTCTTTGTTGCGATAACGTAGTACACATACAACATTCTCGCCTCCCCCTTAAACTATAAATTTCATTTATAGAAAATTACCCCCACCCCGTTCACCTAACCACTTCATTTATAGATATTTCATCTACGTTTCTATAGTGGATTATTATGAGCTTCTTATCAAGATACTTTATTTATCATTTGCGGCTTTTATCGTTTGCCATAGAAAATACCCTTGTTAAAATATAAAATGTTGCAGGTAAACGACCCCTTTCCCTTAACCGATCTTCACCAAAAACAATAGGTCTTGAGAACTCTATAATTAAGGGCTGTATGCAAAAGAGTTGTTGATTCTCTTTGAATTTGCGGCTGTTATCGTTTGTCAAAGAAACAAATTACCCTTGATTAAAATAAACCGTTGCCGGTAAACTACCCCTTTCCCTTAACCGATCATCACCAAAAAAAACAGGTACTCTACAATTCAGGGCTGTATGCAAAAAATTATTTGATTCTGTTTGAATTTGCGGCTCTTATCGTTTGCCATACTAAATACCCTTGTTAACATATAAAGCGTTGCAGGTAAACTACCCATTTCCCTTAACCGATTTTCAACAAAATCAACAGACCCTGAGTTCTGTATAACTCAAATAGGTATGCAAAAGAGTAGTTGACTCTGTATAAATTTGCAGCTGTTATCGTTTGCCATAGGAACAAATTACCCTTGATAAAAATGTTGCCGGCAAACTACCCCTTTCACTTAACCGATCTTCACCAAAAACATCATGAGAACTCTACTATTCAGCGCTGTATGCAGAATATTATTTGATTCTGTTTACATTTGCGGCTTTTATCGTTTGCCATAGAAAATACCCTTGTTAAAATATAAAATGCTGCAGGTAAACTACCCCTTTCCCTTAACCGATCTCCAACAAAATCAACAGACCCTGAGTTCGGTTTAATTAAAGAAGGTATGAAAAAGACTAGTTGATTCTTTTTGAATTTGCGGCTATCCTTTGCCATAGAATAAAATTAAACTTGATAAGAAAAACGTTGCTGGCAAACTACCCCTTTCACTTAACCGATCTTCACCAAAAACGTCATGAGAACTCTACTATTCAGCGCTGTGTGCAAAATATTATTTTATTCTGTTAACATTTGCGGCTTTTATCGTTTGCCATAGAAAATACCCTTGTTAAAATATAAAATGCTGCTGGTAAACTACCCCTTTCCCTTAACCGATCTTCAACAAAATCAACAGACCCTGAGTTCGGTATAATTAAAAAAGGTATGAAAAAGACTAGTTGATTCTGTTTGAATTTGCGGCTATCGTTTGCCATAGAATAAAATTAAACTTGATAAGAAAAACGTTGCTGGTAAAGTACCCTTTCCCGTTAACCGATCATCACCAAAAACAATAGATCTTGAGTACCCTAATAATCAGAGCTGTATGCAAAAAAAGTATTAGATTTTGTTTGAATTTGCGACTCTTATCATTTGCCAAATAATACCCTTTTAAAACATAATACGTTGCTGGTAAACTACCCCTTTCCATTAACCGATCTTCACCAAAAACAATAGGTCTTGTGCACTCTAAAAATCAGGATTGTATGCAAAACATTGTTTCATTATGTTTTAATTTGCGGCTCTTATCCTTTGCCATAGAAAATACCCTTTCAAAACATAAAACGTTGCAGGTAAACTACCCCTTTCCCTTAACCGATCTCCATCAAAAATTATCGGTCCTAAGAACTCTACAATTCAATGCTGTGTGCAAAACATTATTTGATTCTGTTTACATTTGCGGCTTTTATCGTTTGCCATAAAAAATACCCTTTCAAAACATAAAACGTTGCCGGTAAACTACCCCTTTCCCTTAACCGATATCCATAAAAAATAATCGGTCCTAAGAACTCTACAATTCAGGGCTGTATGCAAAACATTATTTGATTCTGTTTACATTTGCGGCTTTTATCGTTTGCCATAAAAAAAATACAGTTATTAAAATATAAAATGCTGCTGGTAAACTACCCCTTTCCCTTAACCGATCTTCACCAAAACCAAAAGGTCTTGAGAACTCTATAATTCAGGGCTGTATGCAAAAGAGTAGTTGATTCTGTTTGAATTTGCGGCTGTTATCGTTTGCCATAAAAAAATATCGGTATGGAGAACCATACAGGACTTCCATGTTCTAAGATTTATATTTAAAATCATATTCGAAATGAAATATTTCCATAGAAACTACTTCTTTCTACTTATTGCTTCAGCCTCAAACCACAGTACTGTGGTCACTAACGTATACCACCTCACGTTTTCGCACTCGATTTTCGCTGAGATGGAAGTCGATGGCACTGGCGAAAAGTCTGGTTTTGCAGAAAACATTGGACTACGTCTAAACAGCCCGGGAAGGAATTTTAACAAAGAATTACTTCTTTGTTGCGTTATCGTTCGTCATAAAAAAAATTACCCTTGTTAAAACATAAAATGTTGCAGGTAAACTACCCCTTTCCCTTAACCGATGTTCACCAAAATCAACAGACCTTGAGATCTTTACTACATAGGAAGGTATGCAAAACATATTTGATTTTCTTTGAAGTTACGGCAGTCATCGTTCGTCATAGAAAAAGTAAAAATTACCCTTGTTAAAACATAAAACGTAGCTGGTAAAATACCCATTTCCCTTAACCGATCTTCACCAAAAACAATAGGTCTTGAGTACTCTACAATTCAGAGTTGTATGCAAAAAATTATTTGATTCTGTTTGAATTTGCGGCACTTGTCGTTTGCCATACTAAATACCCTTATTAAAATATAAAACGTTGCTGGTAAACTACCCCTTTCCCTTAACCGATCTTCAACAAAATCAACAGACCTTGAGTTCTGTATAACTCAAAAAGGTATGCAAAAGAGTAGTTGATTCTGTTTGAATTTACGGCAGTTATCGTTCGTCATAGAAAACATTACCCTATTAAAAACATAAAATGTTGCTGGTAAACTACCCCATTCCCTTAAACGATCTTCAACAAAATCTACACACCTTGAGTTCGGTATAATTAAAAAAGGTATGAAAAAGACTAGTTGATTCTGTTTGAATTTGCGGCTATCGTTTGCCATAGAATAAAATTAAACTTGATAAGAAAAACGTTGCTGGTAAACTACCCCTTCCCGTTAACCGATCTTCACCAAAAACAATAGATCTTGAGTACCCTAATAATCAGAGCTGTATGCAAAAAAAATATTTGATATTGTTTGAATTTGCGACTCTTATCGTTTGCCAAATAATACCCTTTTAAAACATAATACTTTGCAGGTAAACTACCCCTTCCCATTAACCGACCTTCACCAAAAACAATAGGTCTTGTGCACTCTAAAAATCAGGATTGTATGCAAAACATTGTTTGATTATGTATTAATTTGCGGCTCTTATCGTTTGCCATATAAAATACCCTTTCAAAACATAAAACGTTGCTGGTAAACTACCCCATCCCCTTAACCGATCTCCATCAAAAATAATCGGTCCTAAGAACTCTACAATTCAGGGCTGTATGCAAAACATTATTTGATTCTGTTTACATTTGCGGCTTTTATCGTTTGCCATAGAAAATACCCTTATTAAAATATAAAATGCTGCAGGTAAACTACCCCTTTCCCTTAACCGATCTTCAACAAAATCAACAGACCCTGAGTTCGGTATAATTAAAAAAGGTATGAAAAAGACTAGTTGATTCTGTTTGAATTTGCGGCTGTTATCGTTTGCCATATAAAAATATCGGTATGGAGAACCATACAGGACTTCCATGTTCTAAGATATATTTAAAATCATATTCGAAATGAAATATTTCCATAGAAACTACTTCTTTCTACTTATTGCTTCAGCCTCAAACCACAGTACTGTGGTCACTAACGTATACCACCTCACGTTTTCGCACTCGATTTTCGCTGAGATGGAAGTCGATGGCACTGGCGAAAAGTCTGGTTTTGCAGAAAACATTGGACTACGTCTAAACAGCACGGGAAGGAATTTTAACAAAGAACTACTTCTTTGTTGCGATAACGTAGTACACATACAACATTCTCGCCTCCCTATTAAACTATAAATTACATTTATAGAAAATTACCCCCACCCCGTTCACCTAACCACTTCATTTATAGATATTTCATATACGTTTCTATAGTGGATAATTATGAGCTTCTTATCAAGATACTTTATTTATCAAAATTAAGTACTTTACCCTTGTTAAAACATAAAACGTTGCAGGTAAACTACCCGTTTCTCTAAACCGATCGTCACCAAAATCAATAGACCTTCAGCCCTCTACAATGCAGGGATGTATGCAAAAAAATATTTGATTCTGTTCCAATTTGCGTCAGTTATCGTTCGTCATGAAAACATTTCTCTTGTTACAACATAACATGTTTCAGGTAAACTACCCCTTTCCCTTTACCGATCTTCACCAAAATCAACAGGCCTTGAGATCTCTACAATTTACGAAGGTATACAAAAAATATTTGATTTTCTTTGAATTTACAGCAGTTGTCGTTCGTCATAGAAAAAATTACCCTTGTTAAAACATAAAACGTTGCCGGTAAACTACCCCTTTCTCTAAACCGATCTTCACCAAAATCAACAGACCATCAGTCCTCAACAATTCAGGGCTGTATGCAAAACATTATTTGATTCTGTTTACATTTGCGGCTTTTATCGTTTGCCATAGAAAATACCCTTGTTAAAATATAAAATGTTGCTGGTAAACTACCCCTTTCCCTTAACCGATCTTCACCAAAAACAACAGGTCTTGAGAACTCTATGATTCAGGGCTGTATGCAAAAGAGTAGTTGATTCTCTTTGAATTTGCGGCTGTTTTTATATTTGTCAAAGAAACAATTACCCTTGATTAAAATAAACCGTTGCCAGTAAACTACCCCTTTCCCTTTACCGATCATCACCAAAAACAACAGGTACTCTACAATTCAGGGCTGTATGCAAAAAATTATTTGATTCTGTTTGAATTTGCGGCTCTTATCGTTTGCCATACTAAATACCCTTGTTAAAATATAAAGCGTTGCAGGTAAACTACCCATTTCCCTTAACCGATTTTCAACAAAATCAACAGACCCTGAGTTCTGTATAACTCAAATAGGTATGCAAAAGAGTAGTTGACTCTGTATGAATTTGCGGCTGTTATCTTTTACCATAGGAACAAACTACCCTGGATAAAAATAAATGTTGCCGGCAAACTACCCCTTTCACTTAACCGATCTTCACCAAAAACATCATGAGAACTCTACTATTCAGCGCTGTATGCAGAATATTATTTGATTCTGTTTACATTTGCGGCTTTTATCGTTTGCCATAGAAAATACCCTTATTAAAATATAAAATGCTGCTGGTAAACTACCCTTTTCCCTTAACCGATCTTCACCAAAACCAATAGGTCTTGAGAACTCTATAATTCAGGGATGTATGCAAAAGAGTAGTTGATTCTGTTTGAATTTGCGGCTGTTATCGTTTGCCATAAAAAAATATCGGTATGGAGAACCATACAGGACTTCCATGTTCTAAGATTTATATTTAAAATCATATTCGAAATGAAATATTTCCATAGAAACTACTTCTTTCTACTTATTGCTTCAGCCTCAAACCACAGTACTGTGGTCACTAACGTATACCACCTCACGTTTTCGCACTCGATTTTCGCTGAGATGGAAGTCGATGGCACTGGCGAAAAATCTGGTTTTTCAGAAAACATTGGACTACGTCTAAACAGCACGGGAAGGAATTTTAACAAAGAACTACTTCTTTGTTGCGATAACGTAGTACACATACAACATTCTCGCCTCCCCCTTAAACTATAAATTTTATTTATAGAAAATTACCCCCACCCCGTTCACCTAACCACTTCATTTATAGATATTTCATCTACGTTTCTATAGTGGATTATTATGAGCTTCTTATCAAGATACTTTATTTATCAAAATTAAGTACTTTACTCTTGTTAAAACATAAAACGTTGCAGGTAAACTACCCGTTTCTCTAAACCGATCGTCACCAAAATCAATAGACCTTCAGCCCTCTACAATGCAGGGATGTATGCAAAAAAATATTTGATTCTGTTTTAATTTGCGTCAGTTATCGTTCGTCATGAAAACATTTCTCTTGTTACAACATAACATGTTTCAGGTAAACTACCCGTTTCCCTTTACCGATCTTCACCAAAATCAACAGGCCTTGAGATCGCTTACAAAGGTATGCAAAAAAATATTTGATTTTCTTGGAATTTACAGCAGTTATCGTTCGTCGTAGAAAAAATTACCCTTGTTAAAACATAAAACGTTGCAGGTAAACTACACCTTTCTCTAAACCGATCTTCACCAAAACCAACAGACCTTCAGTCCTCAACAATTCAGGGCTGTATGCAAAACATTATTTGATTCTGTTTACATTTGCGGCTTTTATCGTTTGCCATAGAAAATACCCTTGTTAAAATATAAAATGTTGCTGGTAAACTACCCCTTTCCCTTAACCGATCTTCACCAAAAACAATAGGTTTTGAGAACTCTATAATTCAGGGCCGTATGCAAAAGAGTAGTTGATTCTCTTTGAATTTGCGGCTGTTATCGTTTGTCAAAGAAACAAATTACCCTTGAATAAAATAAACCGTTGCCGGTAAACTACCCCTTTCCCTTAACCGATCTTCACCAAAACCAATAGGTCTTGAGAACTCTATAATTCAGGGATGTATGCAAAAGAGTAGTTTATTCTGTTTGAATTTGCGGCTGTTATCGTTTGCCATAAAAAAATATCGGTATGGAGAACCATACAGGACTTCCATGTTCTAAGATTTATATTTAAAATCATATTCGAAATGAAATATTTCCATAGAAACTACTTCTTTCTACTTATTGCTTCAGCCTCAAACCACAGTACTGTGGTCACTAACGTATACCACCTCACGTTTTCGCACTCGATTTTCGCTGAGATGGAAGTCGATGGCACTGGCGAAAAATCTGGTTTTTCAGAAAACATTGGACTACGTCTAAACAGCACGGGAAGGAATTTTAACAAAGAACTACTTCTTTGTTGCGATAACGTAGTACACATAAAACATTCTCGCCTCCCCCTTAAACTATAAATTTTATTTATAGAAAATTACCCCCACCCCGTTCACCTAACCACTTCATTTATAGATATTTCATCTACGTTTCTATAGTGGATTATTATGAGCTTCTTATCAAGATACTTTATTTATCAAAATTAAGTACTTTACTCTTGTTAAAACATAAAACGTTGCAGGTAAACTACCCGTTTCTCTAAACCGATCGTCACCAAAATCAATAGACCTTCAGCCCTCTACAATGCAGGGATGTATGCAAAAAAATATTTGATTCTGTTTTAATTTGCGTCAGTTATCGTTCGTCATGAAAACATTTCTCTTGTTACAACATAACATGTTTCAGGTAAACTACCCGTTTCCCTTTACCGATCTTCACCAAAATCAACAGGCCTTGAGATCGCTTACAAAGGTATGCAAAAAAATATTTGATTTTCTTGGAATTTACAGCAGTTATCGTTCGTCGTAGAAAAAATTACCCTTGTTAAAACATAAAACGTTGCAGGTAAACTACACCTTTCTCTAAACCGATCTTCACCAAAACCAACAGACCTTCAGTCCTCAACAATTCAGGGCTGTATGCAAAACATTATTTGATTCTGTTTACATTTGCGGCTTTTATCGTTTGCCATAGAAAATACCCTTGTTAAAATATAAAATGTTGCTGGTAAACTACCCCTTTCCCTTAACCGATCTTCACCAAAAACAATAGGTTTTGAGAACTCTATAATTCAGGGCTGTATGCAAAAGAGTAGTTGATTCTCTTTGAATTTGCGGCTGTTATCGTTTGTCAAAGAAACAAATTACCCTTGAATAAAATAAACCGTTGCCGGTAAACTACCCCTTTCCCTTAACCGATCTTCACCAAAACCAATAGGTCTTGAGAACTCTATAATTCAGGGATGTATGCAAAAGAGTAGTTGATTCTGTTTGAATTTGCGGCTGTTATCGTTTGCCATAAAAAAATATCGGTATGGAGAACCATACAGGACTTCCATGTTCTAAGATTTATATTTAAAATCATATTCGAAATGAAATATTTCCATAGAAACTACTTCTTTCTACTTATTGCTTCAGCCTCAAACCACAGTACTGTGGTCACTAACGTATACCACCTCACGTTTTCGCACTCGATTTTCGCTGAGATGGAAGTCGATGGCACTGGCGAAAAATCTGGTTTTTCAGAAAACATTGGACTACGTCTAAACAGCACGGGAAGGAATTTTAACAAAGAACTACTTCTTTGTTGCGATAACGTAGTACACATACAACATTCTCGCCTCCCCCTTAAACTATAAATTTTATTTATAGAAAATTACCCCCACCCCGTTCACCTAACCACTTCATTTATAGATATTTCATCTACGTTTCTATAGTGGATTATTATGAGCTTCTTATCAAGATACTTTATTTATCAAAATTAAGTACTTTACTCTTGTTAAAACATAAAACGTTGCAGGTAAACTACCCGTTTCTCTAAACCGATCGTCACCAAAATCAATAGACCTTCAGCCCTCTACAATGCAGGGATGTATGCAAAAAAATATTTGATTCTGTTTTAATTTGCGTCAGTTATCGTTCGTCATGAAAACATTTCTCTTGTTACAACATAACATGTTTCAGGTAAACTACCCGTTTCCCTTTACCGATCTTCACCAAAATCAACAGGCCTTGAGATCGCTTACAAAGGTATGCAAAAAAATATTTGATTTTCTTGGAATTTACAGCAGTTATCGTTCGTCGTAGAAAAAATTACCCTTGTTAAAACATAAAACGTTGCAGGTAAACTACACCTTTCTCTAAACCGATCTTCACCAAAACCAACAGACCTTCAGTCCTCAACAATTCAGGGCTGTATGCAAAACATTATTTGATTCTGTTTACATTTGCGGCTTTTATCGTTTGCCATAGAAAATACCCTTGTTAAAATATAAAATGTTGCTGGTAAACTACCCCTTTCCCTTAACCGATCTTCACCAAAAACAATAGGTTTTGAGAACTCTATAATTCAGGGCTGTATGCAATAGAGTAGTTGATTCTCTTTGAATTTGCGGCTGTTATCGTTTGTCAAAGAAACAAATTACCCTTGAATAAAATAAACCGTTGCCGGTAAACTACCCCTTTCCCTTAACCGATCATCACCAAAAACAACAGGTACTCTACAATTCAGGGCTGTATGCAAAAAATTATTTGATTCTGTTTGAATTTGCGGCTCTTATCGTTTGCCATACTAAATACCCTTGTTAAAATATAAAGCGTTGCTGGTAAACTACCCATTTCCATTCACCGATTTTCAACAAAATCAACAGACCCTGAGTTCTGTATAACTCAAATAGGTATGCAAAAGTGTAGTGGAGTCTGTATGAATTTGCGGCTGTTATCGTTTGCCATAGGTATAAATTACCCTTGATAAAAACTAATGTTGCCGGCAAACTACCCCTTTCACTTAACCGATCTTCACCAAAAACATCATGAGAACTCTACTATTCAGCGCTGTATGCAGAATATTATTTGATTCTGTGTACATTTGCGGCTTTTATCGTTTGCCATAGAAAATACCCTTATAAAATATAAAATGCTGCAGGTAAACTACCCCTTTCCCTTAACCGATCTTCACCAAAACCAACAGTTCTTGAGAACTCTATAATTCAGGGATGTATGCAAAAGAGTAGTTGATTCTGTTTGAATTTGCGGCTGTTATCGTTTGCCATATAAAAAATTTCCCTTGATGAAAAAAAACCGTTGCAGGTAAACTACCCCTCTCCCTTAACCGATCTTCACCAAAATCAACAGGCCTTGAGATCGTTACTATATAGGAAGGTATGCAACAAATATTTGATTTTCTTTGAAGTTACGGCAATCATCGTTCGTCATAAGGAAAGTAAAAATTACCCTTGTTAAAACATAAAACGTAGCTGGTAAACTACCCCTTTCCCTTAACCGATCTTCACCCAAAACAATAGGTCTTGAGTACTCTACAATTCAGGGTTGTATGCGAAAAATTATTTGTTTCTGTTTGAATTTGCGGCTCTTGTCGTTTGCCATACTAAATACCGTTATTAACATATAAAACGTTGCTGGTAAACTACCCCTTTCCCTTAACCGATCTTCAACAAATAAACAGACCTTGAGTTCTGTATAACTCAAAAAGGTATGCAAAAGAGTAGTTGATTCTGTTTGAATTTACGGCAGTTATTGTTCGTCATAGAAAACATTACCCTATCTAAAACATAAAAGGTTGCAGGTAAACTACCCCATTCCCTTAAACGATCTTCAACAAAATCTACACACCTTGAGTTCGGTATAATTAAAAAAGGTATGAAAAAGACTAGTTGATTCTGTTTGAATTTACGGCTATCGTTTGCCATAGAATAAAATTAAACTTGATAAGAAAAACGTTGCTGGTAAACTACCCCTTCCCGTTAACCGATCTTCACCAAAAACAATAGATCTTGAGTACCCTAACAATCAGAGCTGTATGCAAAAAAAATATTTGATATTGTTTGAATTTGCGACTCTTATCGTTTGCCAAATAATACCCTTTTAAAACATTATACGTTGCTGGTAAACTACCCCTTCCCATTAACCGATCTTCACCAAAAACAATAGGTCTTGTGCACTCTAAAAATCAGGATTGTATGCAAAACATTGTTTGATTATGTATTAATTTGCGGCTCTTATCGTTTGCCATATAAAATACCCTTTCAAAACATAAAACGTTGCTGGTAAACTACCCCTTCCCCTTAACCGATCTCCATAAAAAATAATCGGTCGTAAGAACTCTACAATTCAGGGCTGTATGCAACACATTATTTGATTCTGTTTACATTTGCGGCTTTTATCGTTTGCCATAGAAAATACCCTTATTAAAATATAAAATGCTGCAGGTAAACTACCCCTTTCCCTTAACCGATCTTCAACAAAATCAACAGACCCTGAGTTCGGTATAATTAAAAAAGGTATGAAAAAGACTAGTTGATTCTGTTTGAATTTGCGGCTGTTATCGTTTGCCATATAAAAATATCGGTATGGAGAACCATACAGGACTTCCATGTTCTAAGATATATTTAAAATCATATTCGAAATGAAATATTTCCATAGAAACTACTTCTTTCTACTTATTGCTTCAGCCTCAAACCACAGTACTGTGGTCACTAACGTATACCACCTCACGTTTTCGCACTCGATTTTCGCTGAGATGGAAGTCGATGGCACTGGCGAAAAGTCTGGTTTTGCAGAAAACATTGGACTACGTCTAAACAGCACGGGAAGGAATTTTAACTAAGAACTACTTCTTTGTTGCGATAACGTAGTACACATACAACATTCTCGCCTCCCTATTAAACTATAAATTACATTTATAGAAAATTACCCCCACCCCGTTCACCAAACCACTTCATTTATAGATATTTCATATACGTTTCTATAGTGGATAATTACGAGCTTCTTATCAAGATACTTTATTTATCAAAATTAAGTACTTTACTCTTGTTAAAACATAAAACGTTGCTGGTAAACTACCCGTTTCTCTAAACCGATCGTCACCAAAATAAATAGACCTTCAGCCCTCTACAATGCAGGGATGTATGCAAAAAATATTTGATTCTGTTCCAATTTGCGTCAGTTATCGTTCGTCATGAAAACATTTCTCTTGTTACAACATAACATGTTTCAGGTAAACTACCCCTTTCCCTTTACCGATCTTCACCAAAATCAACAGGCCTTGAGATCTCTACAATTTACGAAGGTATGCAAAAAATATTTGATTTTCTTTGAATTTACAGCAGTTGTCGTTCGTCATAGAAAAAATTACCCTTGTTAAAACATAAAACGTTGCAGGTAAACTACCCCTTTCTCTAAACCGATCTTCACCAAAATCAACAGACCATCAGTCCTCAACAATTCAGGGCTGTATGCAAAACATTATTTGATTCTGTTTACATTTGCGGCTTTTATCGTTTGCCATAGAAAATACCCTTGTTAAAATATAAAATGTTGCTGGTAAACTACCCCTTTCCCTTAACCGATCTTCACCAAAAACAATAGGTCTTGAGAACTCTATGATTCAGGGCTGCATGCAAAAGAGTAGTTGATTCTCTTTGAATTTGCGGCTGTTTTTATATTTGTCAAAGAAACAAATTACCCTTGATTAAAATAAACCGTTGCCAGTAAACTACCCCTTTCCCTTTACCGATCATCACCAAAAACAACAGGTACTCTACAATTCAGGGCTGTATGCAAAAAATTATTTGATTCTGTTTGAATTTGCGGCTCTTATCGTTTGCCATACTAAATACCCTTGTAAAAATATAAAGCGTTGCAGGTAAACTACCCATTTCCCTTAACCGATTTTCAACAAAATCAACAGACCCTGAGTTCTGTATAACTCAAATAGGTATGCAAAAGAGTAGTTGACTCTGTATGAATTTGCGGCTGTTATCGTTTACCATAGGAACAAACTACCCTGGATAAAAATAAATGTTGCCGGCAAACTACCCCTTTCACTTAACCGATCTTCACCAAAAACATCATGAGAACTCTACTATTCAGCGCTGTATGCAGAATATTATTTGATTCTGTTTACATTTGCGGCTTTTATCGTTTGCCATAGAAAATACCCTTATTAAAATATAAAATGCTGCAGGTAAACTACCCCTTTCCCTTAACCGATCTTCACCAAAACCAATAGGTCTTGAGAACTGTATAATTCAGGGATGTATGCGAAAGAGTAGTTGATTCTGTTTGAATTTGCGGCTGTTATCGTTTGCCATAAAAAAATATCGGTATGGAGAACCATACAGGACTTCCATGTTCTAATATTTATATTTAAAATCATATTCGCAATGAAATATTTCCATAGAAACTACTTCTTTCTACTTATTGCTTCAGCCTCAAACCACAGTACTGTGGTCACTAACGTATACCACCTCACGTTTTCGCACTCGATTTTCGCTGAGATGGAAGTCGATGGCACTGGCGAAAAATCTGGTTTTTCAGAAAACATTGGACTACGTCTAAACAGCACGGGAAGGAATTTTAACAAAGAACTACTTCTTTGTTGCGATAACGTAGTACACATACAACATTCTCGCCTCCCCCTTAAACTATAAATTTCATTTATAGAAAATTACCCCCACCCCGTTCACCTAACCACTTCATTTATAGATATTTCATCTACGTTTCTATAGTGGATTATTATGAGCTTCTTATCAATATACTTTATTTATCAAAATTAAGTACTTTACTCTTGTTAAAACATAAAACGTTGCAGGTAAACTACCCGTTTCTCTAAACCGATCGTCACCAAAATCAATAGACCTTCAGCCCACTACAATGCAGGGATGTATGCAAAAAAATATTTGATTCTGTTTCAATTTGCGTCAGTTATCGTTCGTCATGGAAACATTTCTCTTGTTACAACATAACATGTTTCAGGTAAACTACCCCTTTCCCTTTACCGATCTTCACCAAAATCAACAGGCCTTGAGATCTCTACAATTTACGAAGGTATGCAAAAAATATTTGATTTTCTTTGAATTTACAGCAGTTGTCGTTCGTCATAGAAAAAATTACCCTTGTTAAAACATAAAACGTTGCAGGTAAACTACCCCTTTCTCTAAACCGATCTTCACCACAATCAACAGACCATCAGTCCTCAACAATTCAGGGCTGTATGCAAAACATTATTTGATTCTGTTTACATTTGCGGCTTTTATCGTTTGCCATAGAAAATACCCTTGTTAAAATATAAAATGTTGCTGGTAAACTACCCCTTTCCCTTAACCGATCTTAACCAAAAACAATAGGTCTTGAGAACTCTATGATTCAGGGCTGCATGCAAAAGAGTAGTTGATTCTCTTTGAATTTGCGGCTGTTTTTATATTTGTCAAAGAAACAAATTACCCTTGATTAAAATAAACCGTTGCCAGTAAACTACCCCTTTCCCTTTACCGATCATCACCAAAAACAACAGGTACTCTACAATTCAGGGCTGTATGCAAAAAATTATTTGATTCTGTTTGAATTTGCGGCTCTTATCGTTTGCCATACTAAATACCCTTGTTAAAATATAAAGCGTTGCAGGTAAACTACCCATTTCCCTTAACCGATTTTCAACAAAATCAACAGACCCTGAGTTCTGTATAACTCAAATAGGTATGCAAAAGAGTAGTTGACTCTGTATGAATTTGCGGCTGTTATCGTTTACCATAGGAACAAACTACCCTGGATAAAAATAAATGTTGCCGGCAAACTACCCCTTTCACTTAACCGATCTTCACCAAAAACATCATGAGAACTCTACTATTCAGCGCTGTATGCAGAATATTATTTGATTCTGTTTACATTTGCGGCTTTTATCGTTTGCCATAGAAAATACCCTTATTAAAATATAAAATGCTGCTGGTAAACTACCCCTTTCCCTTAACCGATCTTCACCAAAACCAATAGGTCTTGAGAACTCTATAATTCAGGGATGTATGCAAAAGAGTAGTTGATTCTGTTTGAATTTGCGGCTGTTATCGTTTGCCATAAAAAAATATCGGTATGGAGAACCATACAGGACTTCCATGTTCTAATATTTATATTTAAAATCATATTCGAAATGAAATATTTCCATAGAAACTACTTCTTTCTACTTATTGCTTCAGCCTCAAACCACAGTACTGTGGTCACTAACGTATACCACCTCACGTTTTCGCACTCGATTTTCGCTGAGATGTAAGTCGATGGCACTGGCGAAAAATCTGGTTTTTCAGAAAACATTGGACTACGTCTAAACAGCACGGGAAGGAATTTTAACAAAGAACTACTTCTTTGTTGCGATAACGTAGTACACATACAACATTCTCGCCTCCCCCTTAAACTATAAATTTCATTTATAGAAAATTACCCCCACCCCGTTCACCTAACCACTTCATTTATAGATATTTCATCTACGTTTCTATAGTGGATTATTATGAGCTTCTTATCAAGATACTTTATTTATCAAAATTAAGTACTTTACTCTTGTTAAAACATAAAACGTTGCAGGTAAACTACCCGTTTCTCTAAACCGATCGTCACCAAAATCAATAGACCTTCAACCCACTACAATGCAGGGATGTATGCAAAAAAATATTTGATTCTGTTTCAATTTGCGTCAGTTATCGTTCGTCATGGAAACATTTCTCTTGTTACAACATAACATGTTTCAGGTAAACTACCCCTTTCCCTTTACCGATCTTCACCAAAATCAACAGGCCTTGAGATCTCTACAATTTACGAAGGTATGCAAAAAATATTTGATTTTCTTTGAATTTACAGCAGTTATCGTTCGTCATAGAAAAAATTACCCTTGTTAAAACATAAAACGTTGCTGGTAAACTACCCCTTTCTCTAAACCGATCTTCACCAAAATCAACAGACCTTCAGTCCTCAACAAATCAGGGCTGTATGCAAAACATTATTTGATTCAGTTTACATTTGCGGCTTTTATCGTTTGCCATAAAAAATACCCTTGTTAAAATATAAAATGTTGCTGGTAAACTACCCCTTTCCCTTAACCGATCTTCACCAAAAACAATAGGTCTTGAGAACTCTATAATTCAGGGCTGTATGCAAAAGAGTAGTTGATTCTCTTTGAATTTGCGGCTGTTTTTATATTTGTCAAAGAAACAAATTACCCTTGATTAAAATAAACCGTTGCCAGTAAACTACCCCTTTCCCTTTACCGATCATCACCAAAAACAACAGGTACTCTACAATTCAGGGCTGTATGCAAAAAATTATTTGATTCTGTTTGAATTTGCGGCTCTTATCGTTTGCCATACTAAATACCCTTGTTAAAATATAAAGCGTTGCAGGTAAACTACCCATTTCCCTTAGCCGATTTTCAACAAAATCAACCGACCCTGAGTTCTGTATAACTCAAATAGGAATGCAAAAGAGTAGTTGACTCTGTACGAATTTGCGGCTGAAATCGTTTGCCATAGGAACAAATTACCCTGGATAAAAACAAATGTTGCCGGCAAACTAACCCTTTCACTTAACCGATCTTCACCAAAAACATCATGAGAACTCTACTATTTAGCGCTGTATGCAGAATATTATTTGATTCTCTTTACATTTGCGGCTTTTATCGTTTGCCATAGAAAATACCCTTATTAAAATATAAAATGCTGCCGGTAAACTACCCCTTTCCCTTAACCGATCTTCACCAAAACTAATAGGTCTTGAGAACTCTATAATTCAGGGATGTATGCAAAAGAGTAGTTGATTCTGTTTGAATTTGCGGCTGTTATCGTTTGCCATAAAAAAATATCGGTATGGAGAACCATACAGGACTTCCATGTTCTAAGATTTGTATTTAAAATCATATTCGAAATGAAATATTTCCATAGAAACTACTTCTTTCTACTTATTGCTTCAGCCTCAAACCACAGTACTGTGGTCACTAACGTATACCACCTCACGTTTTCGCACTCGATTTTCGCTAAGATGGAAGTCGATGGCACTGGCGAAAAGTCTGGTTTTGCAGAAAACATTGGACTACGTCTAAACAGCACGGGAAGGAATTTTAACAAAGAACTACTTCTTTGTTGCGATAACGTAGTACACATACAACATTCTCGCCTCCCCCTTAAACTATAAATTTCATTTATAGAAAATTACCCCCACCCCGTTCACCTAACCACTTCATTTATAGATATTTCATCTACGTTTCTATAGTGGATTATTATGAGCTTCTTATCAAGATACTTTATTTATCAAAATTAAGTACTTTACTCTTGTTAAAACATAAAACGTTGCAGGTAAACTACCCGTTTCTCTAAACCGATCGCCACCAAAATCAATAGACCTTCAGCCCTCTACAATGCAGGGATGTATGCAAAAAAATATTTGATTCTGTTTCAATTTGCGTCAGTTATCGTTCGTCATAGAAACATTTCTCTTGTTACAACATAACATGTTTCAGGTAAACTTCCCCTTTCCCTTTACCGATCTTCACCAAAATCAACAGGCCTTGAGATCTCTACAATTTACGAAGGTATGCAAAAAATATATGATTTTCTTTGAATTTACAGCAGTTGTCGTTCGTCATAGAAAAAATTACCCTTGTTAAAACATAAAACGTTGCAGGTAAACTACCCCTTTCTCTAAACCGATCTTCACCAAAATCAACAGACCATCAGTCCTCAACAATTCAGGGCTGTATGCAAAACATTATTTGATTCTGTTTACATTTGCGGCTTTTATCGTTTGCCATAGAAAATACCCTTGTTAAAATATAAAATGTTGCTGGTAAACTACCCCTTTCCCTTAACCGATCTTCACCAAAAACAATAGGTCTTGAGAACTCTATAATTCAGGGCTGTATGCAAAAGAGTAGTTGATTCTCTTTGAATTTGCGGCTGTTTTTATATTTGTCAAAGAAACAAATTACCCTTGATTAAAATAAACCGTTGCCAGTAAACTACCCCTTTCCCTTTACCGATCATCACCAAAAACAACAGGTACTCTACAATTCAGGGCTGTATGCAAAAAATTATTTGATTCTGTTTGAATTTGCGGCTCTTATCGTTTGCCATACTAAATACCCTTGTTAAAATATAAAGCGTTGCAGGTAAACTACCCATTTCCCTTAGCCGATTTTCAACAAAATCAACCGACCCTGAGTTCTGTATAACTCAAATAGGAATGCAAAAGAGTAGTTGACTCTGTACGAATTTGCGGCTGAAATCGTTTGCCATAGGAACAAATTACCCTGGATAAAAACAAATGTTGCCGGCAAACTAACCCTTTCACTTAACCGATCTTCACCAAAAACATCATGAGAACTCTACTATTTAGCGCTGTATGCAGAATATTATTTGATTCTCTTTACATTTGCGGCTTTTATCGTTTGCCATAGAAAATACCCTTATTAAAATATAAAATGCTGCCGGTAAACTACCCCTTTCCCTTAACCGATCTTCACCAAAACTAATAGGTCTTGAGAACTCTATAATTCAGGGATGTATGCAAAAGAGTAGTTGATTCTGTTTGAATTTGCGGCTGTTATCGTTTGCCATAAAAAAATATCGGTATGGAGAACCATACAGGACTTCCATGTTCTAAGATTTGTATTTAAAATCATATTCGAAATGAAATATTTCCATAGAAACTACTTCTTTCTACTTATTGCTTCAGCCTCAAACCACAGTACTGTGGTCACTAACGTATACCACCTCACGTTTTCGCACTCGATTTTCGCTAAGATGGAAGTCGATGGCACTGGCGAAAAGTCTGGTTTTGCAGAAAACATTGGACTACGTCTAAACAGCACGGGAAGGAATTTTAACAAAGAACTACTTCTTTGTTGCGATAACGTAGTACACATACAACATTCTCGCCTCCCCCTTAAACTATAAATTTCATTTATAGAAAATTACCCCCACCCCGTTCACCTAACCACTTCATTTATAGATATTTCATCTACGTTTCTATAGTGGATTATTATGAGCTTCTTATCAAGATACTTTATTTATCAAAATTAAGTACTTTACTCTTGTTAAAACATAAAACGTTGCAGGTAAACTACCCGTTTCTCTAAACCGATCGCCACCAAAATCAATAGACCTTCAGCCCTCTACAATGCAGGGATGTATGCAAAAAAATATTTGATTCTGTTTCAATTTGCGTCAGTTATCGATCGTCATAGAAACATTTCTCTTGTTACAACATAACATGTTTCAGGTAAACTTCCCCTTTCCCTTTACCGATCTTCACCAAAATCAACAGGCCTTGAGATCTCTACAATTTACGAAGGTATGCAAAAAATATATGATTTTCTTTGAATTTACAGCAGTTGTCGTTCGTCATAGAAAAAATTACCCTTGTTAAAACATAAAACGTTGCTGGTAAACTACCCCTTTCTCTAAACCGATCTTCACCAAAATCAACAGACCATCAGTCCTCAACAATTCAGGGCTGTATGCAAAACATTATTTGATTCTGTTTACATTTGCGGCTTTTATCGTTTGCCATAGAAAATACCCTTGTTAAAATATAAAATGTTGCTGGTAAACTACCCCTTTCCCTTAACCGATCTTCACCAAAAACAATAGGTCTTGAGAACTCTATAATTCAGGGCTGTATGCAAAAGAGTAGTTGATTCTCTTTGAATTTGCGGCTGTTTTTATATTTGTCAAAGAAACAAATTACCCTTGATTAAAATAAACCGTTGCCAGTAAACTACCCCTTTCCCTTTACCGATCATCACCAAAAACAACAGGTACTCTACAATTCAGGGCTGTATGCAAAAAATTATTTGATTCTGTTTGAATTTGCGGCTCTTATCGTTTGCCATACTAAATACCCTTGTTAAAATATAAAGCGTTGCAGGTAAACTACCCATTTCCCTTAACCGATTTTCAACAAAATCAACAGACCCTGAGTTCTGTATAACTCAAATAGGAATGCAAAAGAGTAGTTGACTCTGTACGAATTTGCGGCTGAAATCGTTTGCCATAGGAACAAATTACCCTGGATAAAAACAAATGTTGCCGGCAAACTAACCCTTTCACTTAACCGATCTTCACCAAAAACATCATGAGAACTCTACTATTCAGCGCTGTATGCAGAATATTATTTGATTCTCTTTACATTTGCGGCTTTTATCGTTTGCCATAGAAAATACCCTTATTAAAATATAAAATGCTGCCGGTAAACTACCCCTTTCCCTTAACCGATCTTCACCAAAACCAATAGGTCTTGAGAACTCTATAATTCAGGGATGTATGCAAAAGAGTAGTTGATTCTGTTTGAATTTGCGGCTGTTATCGTTTGCCATAAAAAAATATCGGTATGGAGAACCATACAGGACTTCCATGTTCTAAGATTTATATTTAAAATCATATTCGAAATGAAATATTTCCATAGTAACTACTTCTTTCTATTTATTGCTTCAGCCTCAAACCACAGTACTGTGGTCACTAACGTATACCACCTCACGTTTTCGCACTCGATTTTCGCTAAGATGGAAGTCGATGGCACTGGCGAAAAGTCTGGTTTTGCAGAAAACATTGGACTACGTCTAAACAGCACGGGAAGGAATTTTAACAAAGAACTACTTCTTTGTTGCGATAACGTAGTACACATACAACATTCTCGCCTCCCCCTTAAACTATAAATTTCATTTATAGAAAATTACCCCCACCCCGTTCACCTAACCACTTCATTTATAGATATTTCATCTACGTTTCTATAGTGGATTATTATGAGCTTCTTATCAAGATACTTTATTTATCAAAATTAAGTACTTTACTCTTGTTAAAACATAAAACGTTGCAGGTAAACTACCCGTTTCTCTAAACCGATCGTCACCAAAATCAATAGACCTTCAGCCCTCTACAATGCAGTGATGTATGCAAAAAAATATTTGATTCTGTTTCAATTTGCGTCAGTTATCGTTCGTCATAGAAACATTTCTCTTGTTACAACATAACATGTTTCAGGTAAACTTCCCCTTTCCCTTTACCGATCTTCACCAAAATCAACAGGCCTTGAGATCTCTACAATTTACGAAGGTATGCAAAAAATATATGATTTTCTTTGAATTTACAGCAGTTGTCGTTCGTCATAGAAAAAATTACCCTTGTTAAAACATAAAACGTTGCAGGTAAACTACCCCTTTCTCTAAACCGATCTTCACCAAAATCAACAGACCATCAGTCCTCAACAACTCAGGGCTGTATGCAAAACATTATTTGATTCTGTTTACATTTGCGGCTTTTATCGTTTGCCATAGAAAATACCCTTGTTAAAATATAAAATGTTGCTGGTAAACTACCCCTTTCCCATAACCGATCTTCACCAAAAACAATAGGTCTTGAGAACTCTATAATTCAGGGCTGTATGCAAAAGAGTAGTTGATTCTCTTTGAATTTGCGGCTGTTTTAATATTTGTCAAAGAAACAAATTACCCTTGATTAAAATAAACCGTTGCCAGTAAACTACCCCTTTCCCTTTACCGATCATCACCAAAAACAACAGGTACTCTACAATTCAGGGCTCTATGCAAAAAATTATTTGATTCTGTTTGAATTTGCGGCTCTTATCGTTTGCCATACTAAATACCCTTGTTAAAATATAAAGCGTTGCAGGTAAACTACCCATTTCCCTTAACCGATTTTCAACAAAATCAACAGACCCTGAGTTCTGTATAACTCAAATAGGAATGCAAAAGAGTAGTTGACTCTGTACGAATTTGCGGCTGAAATCGTTTGCCATAGGAACAAATTACCCTGGATAAAAACAAATGTTGCTGGCAAACTAACCCTTTCACTTAACCGATCTTCACCAAAAACATCATGAGAACTCTACTATTCAGCGCTGTATGCAGAATATTATTTGATTCTGTTGACATTTGCGGCTTTTATCGTTTGCCATAGAAAATACCCTTATTAAAATATAAAATGCTGCAGGTAAACTACCCCTTTCCCTTAACCGATCTTCACCAAAACCAATAGGTCTTAAGAACTCTACAATTCAGGGATGTATGCAAAAGAGTAGTTGATTCTGTTTGAATTTGCGGCTGTTTTTATATTTGTCAAAGAAACAAATTACCCTTGATTAAAATAAACCGTTGCCAGTAAACTACCCCTTTCCCTTTACCGATCATCACCAAAAACAACAGGTACTCTACAATTCAGGGCTGTATGCAAAAAATTATTTGATTCTGTTTGAATTTGCGGCTCTTATCGTTTGCCATACTAAATACCCTTGTTAAAATATAAAGCGTTGCAGGTAAACTACCCATTTCCCTTAACCGATTTTCAACAAAATCAACAGACCCTGAGTTCTGTATAACTCAAATAGGAATGCAAAAGAGTAGTTGACTCTGTACGAATTTGCGGCTGAAATCGTTTGCCATAGGAACAAATTACCCTGGATAAAAACAAATGTTGCCGGCAAACTAACCCTTTCACTTAACCGATCTTCACCAAAAACATCATGAGAACTCTACTATTCAGCGCTGTATGCAGAATATTATTTGATTCTCTTTACATTTGCGGCTTTTATCGTTTGCCATAGAAAATACCCTTATTAAAATATAAAATGCTGCCGGTAAACTACCCCTTTCCCTTAACCGATCTTCACCAAAACCAATAGGTCTTGAGAACTCTATAATTCAGGGATGTATGCAAAAGAGTAGTTGATTCTGTTTGAATTTGCGGCTGTTATCGTTTGCCATAAAAAAATATCGGTATGGAGAACCATACAGGACTTCCATGTTCTAAGATTTATATTTAAAATCATATTCGAAATGAAATATTTCCATAGTAACTACTTCTTTCTATTTATTGCTTCAGCCTCAAACCACAGTACTGTGGTCACTAACGTATACCACCTCACGTTTTCGCACTCGATTTTCGCTAAGATGGAAGTCGATGGCACTGGCGAAAAGTCTGGTTTTGCAGAAAACATTGGACTACGTCTAAACAGCACGGGAAGGAATTTTAACAAAGAACTACTTCTTTGTTGCGATAACGTAGTACACATACAACATTCTCGCCTCCCCCTTAAACTATAAATTTCATTTATAGAAAATTACCCCCACCCCGTTCACCTAACCACTTCATTTATAGATATTTCATCTACGTTTCTATAGTGGATTATTATGAGCTTCTTATCAAGATACTTTATTTATCAAAATTAAGTACTTTACTCTTGTTAAAACATAAAACGTTGCAGGTAAACTACCCGTTTCTCTAAACCGATCGTCACCAAAATCAATAGACCTTCAGCCCTCTACAATGCAGTGATGTATGCAAAAAAATATTTGATTCTGTTTCAATTTGCGTCAGTTATCGTTCGTCATAGAAACATTTCTCTTGTTACAACATAACATGTTTCAGGTAAACTTCCCCTTTCCCTTTACCGATCTTCACCAAAATCAACAGGCCTTGAGATCTCTACAATTTACGAAGGTATGCAAAAAATATTTGATTTTCTTTGAATTTACAGCAGTTGTCGTTCGTCATAGAAAAAATTACCCTTGTTAAAACATAAAACGTTGCAGGTAAACTACCCCTTTCTCTAAACCGATCTTCACCAAAATCAACAGACCATCAGTCCTCAACAACTCAGGGCTGTATGCAAAACATTATTTGATTCTGTTTACATTTGCGGCTTTTATCGTTTGCCATAGAAAATACCCTTGTTAAAATATAAAATGTTGCTGGTAAACTACCCCTTTCCCATAACCGATCTTCACCAAAAACAATAGGTCTTGAGAACTCTATAATTCAGGGCTGTATGCAAAAGAGTAGTTGATTCTCTTTGAATTTGCGGCTGTTTTTATATTTGTCAAAGAAACAAATTACCCTTGATTAAAATAAACCGTTGCCAGTAAACTACCCCTTTCCCTTTACCGATCATCACCAAAAACAACAGGTACTCTACAATTCAGGGCTCTATGCAAAAAATTATTTGATTCTGTTTGAATTTGCGGCTCTTATCGTTTGCCATACTAAATACCCTTGTTAAAATATAAAGCGTTGCAGGTAAACTACCCATTTCCCTTAACCGATTTTCAACAAAATCAACAGACCCTGAGTTCTGTATAACTCAAATAGGAATGCAAAAGAGTAGTTGACTCTGTACGAATTTGCGGCTGAAATCGTTTGCCATAGGAACAAATTACCCTGGATAAAAACAAATGTTGCCGGCAAACTAACCCTTTCACTTAACCGATCTTCACCAAAAACATCATGAGAACTCTACTATTTAGCGCTGTATGCAGAATATTATTTGATTCTCTTTACATTTGCGGCTTTTATCGTTTGCCATAGAAAATACCCTTATTAAAATATAAAATGCTGCCGGTAAACTACCCCTTTCCCTTAACCGATCTTCACCAAAACTAATAGGTCTTGAGAACTCTATAATTCAGGGATGTATGCAAAAGAGTAGTTGATTCTGTTTGAATTTGCGGCTGTTATCGTTTGCCATAAAAAAATATCGGTATGGAGAACCATACAGGACTTCCATGTTCTAAGATTTGTATTTAAAATCATATTCGAAATGAAATATTTCCATAGAAACTACTTCTTTCTACTTATTGCTTCAGCCTCAAACCACAGTACTGTGGTCACTAACGTATACCACCTCACGTTTTCGCACTCGATTTTCGCTAAGATGGAAGTCGATGGCACTGGCGAAAAGTCTGGTTTTGCAGAAAACATTGGACTACGTCTAAACAGCACGGGAAGGAATTTTAACAAAGAACTACTTCTTTGTTGCGATAACGTAGTACACATACAACATTCTCGCCTCCCCCTTAAACTATAAATTTCATTTATAGAAAATTACCCCCACCCCGTTCACCTAACCACTTCATTTATAGATATTTCATCTACGTTTCTATAGTGGATTATTATGAGCTTCTTATCAAGATACTTTATTTATCAAAATTAAGTACTTTACTCTTGTTAAAACATAAAACGTTGCAGGTAAACTACCCGTTTCTCTAAACCGATCGCCACCAAAATCAATAGACCTTCAGCCCTCTACAATGCAGGGATGTATGCAAAAAAATATTTGATTCTGTTTCAATTTGCGTCAGTTATCGTTCGTCATAGAAACATTTCTCTTGTTACAACATAACATGTTTCAGGTAAACTTCCCCTTTCCCTTTACCGATCTTCACCAAAATCAACAGGCCTTGAGATCTCTGCAATTTACGAAGGTATGCAAAAAATATATGATTTTCTTTGAATTTACAGCAGTTGTCGTTCGTCATAGAAAAAATTACCCTTGTTAAAACATAAAACGTTGCAGGTAAACTACCCCTTTCTCTAAACCGATCTTCACCAAAATCAACAGACCATCAGTCCTCAACAATTCAGGGCTGTATGCAAAACATTATTTGATTCTGTTTACATTTGCGGCTTTTATCGTTTGCCATAGAAAATACCCTTGTTAAAATATAAAATGTTGCTGGTAAACTACCCCTTTCCCTTAACCGATCTTCACCAAAAACAATAGGTCTTGAGAACTCTATAATTCAGGGCTGTATGCAAAAGAGTAGTTGATTCTCTTTGAATTTGCGGCTGTTTTTATATTTGTCAAAGAAACAAATTACCCTTGATTAAAATAAACCGTTGCCAGTAAACTACCCCTTTCCCTTTACCGATCATCACCAAAAACAACAGGTACTCTACAATTCAGGGCTGTATGCAAAAAATTATTTGATTCTGTTTGAATTTGCGGCTCTTATCGTTTGCCATACTAAATACCCTTGTTAAAATATAAAGCGTTGCAGGTAAACTACCCATTTCCCTTAACCGATTTTCAACAAAATCAACAGACCCTGAGTTCTGTATAACTCAAATAGGAATGCAAAAGAGTAGTTGACTCTGTACGAATTTGCGGCTGAAATCGTTTGCCATAGGAACAAATTACCCTGGATAAAAACAAATGTTGCCGGCAAACTAACCCTTTCACTTAACCGATCTTCACCAAAAACATCATGAGAACTCTACTATTCAGCGCTGTATGCAGAATATTATTTGATTCTCTTTACATTTGCGGCTTTTATCGTTTGCCATAGAAAATACCCTTATTAAAATATAAAATGCTGCCGGTAAACTACCCCTTTCCCTTAACCGATCTTCACCAAAACCAATAGGTCTTGAGAACTCTATAATTCAGGGATGTATGCAAAAGAGTAGTTGATTCTGTTTGAATTTGCGGCTGTTATCGTTTGCCATAAAAAAATATCGGTATGGAGAACCATACAGGACTTCCATGTTCTAAGATTTATATTTAAAATCATATTCGAAATGAAATATTTCCATAGTAACTACTTCTTTCTATTTATTGCTTCAGCCTCAAACCACAGTACTGTGGTCACTAACGTATACCACCTCACGTTTTCGCACTCGATTTTCGCTAAGATGGAAGTCGATGGCACTGGCGAAAAGTCTGGTTTTGCAGAAAACATTGGACTACGTCTAAACAGCACGGGAAGGAATTTTAACAAAGAACTACTTCTTTGTTGCGATAACGTAGTACACATACAACATTCTCGCCTCCCCCTTAAACTATAAATTTCATTTATAGAAAATTACCCCCACCCCGTTCACCTAACCACTTCATTTATAGATATTTCATCTACGTTTCTATAGTGGATTATTATGAGCTTCTTATCAAGATACTTTATTTATCAAAATTAAGTACTTTACTCTTGTTAAAACATAAAACGTTGCAGGTAAACTACCCGTTTCTCTAAACCGATCGTCACCAAAATCAATAGACCTTCAGCCCTCTACAATGCAGTGATGTATGCAAAAAAATATTTGATTCTGTTTCAATTTGCGTCAGTTATCGTTCGTCATAGAAACATTTCTCTTGTTACAACATAACATGTTTCAGGTAAACTTCCCCTTTCCCTTTACCGATCTTCACCAAAATCAACAGGCCTTGAGATCTCTACAATTTACGAAGGTATGCAAAAAATATTTGATTTTCTTTGAATTTACAGCAGTTGTCGTTCGTCATAGAAAAAATTACCCTTGTTAAAACATAAAACGTTGCAGGTAAACTACCCCTTTCTCTAAACCGATCTTCACCAAAATCAACAGACCATCAGTCCTCAACAACTCAGGGCTGTATGCAAAACATTATTTGATTCTGTTTACATTTGCGGCTTTTATCGTTTGCCATAGAAAATACCCTTGTTAAAATATAAAATGTTGCTGGTAAACTACCCCTTTCCCATAACCGATCTTCACCAAAAACAATAGGTCTTGAGAACTCTATAATTCAGGGCTGTATGCAAAAGAGTAGTTGATTCTCTTTGAATTTGCGGCTGTTTTAATATTTGTCAAAGAAACAAATTACCCTTGATTAAAATAAACCGTTGCCAGTAAACTACCCCTTTCCCTTTACCGATCATCACCAAAAACAACAGGTACTCTACAATTCAGGGCTCTATGCAAAAAATTATTTGATTCTGTTTGAATTTGCGGCTCTTATCGTTTGCCATACTAAATACCCTTGTTAAAATATAAAGCGTTGCAGGTAAACTACCCATTTCCCTTAACCGATTTTCAACAAAATCAACAGACCCTGAGTTCTGTATAACTCAAATAGGAATGCAAAAGAGTAGTTGACTCTGTACGAATTTGCGGCTGAAATCGTTTGCCATAGGAACAAATTACCCTGGATAAAAACAAATGTTGCTGGCAAACTAACCCTTTCACTTAACCGATCTTCACCAAAAACATCATGAGAACTCTACTATTCAGCGCTGTATGCAGAATATTATTTGATTCTGTTGACATTTGCGGCTTTTATCGTTTGCCATAGAAAATACCCTTATTAAAATATAAAATGCTGCAGGTAAACTACCCCTTTCCCTTAACCGATCTTCACCAAAACCAATAGGTCTTAAGAACTCTACAATTCAGGGATGTATGCAAAAGAGTAGTTGATTCTGTTTGAATTTGCGGCTGTTTTTATATTTGTCAAAGAAACAAATTACCCTTGATTAAAATAAACCGTTGCCAGTAAACTACCCCTTTCCCTTTACCGATCATCACCAAAAACAACAGGTACTCTACAATTCAGGGCTGTATGCAAAAAATTATTTGATTCTGTTTGAATTTGCGGCTCTTATCGTTTGCCATACTAAATACCCTTGTTAAAATATAAAGCGTTGCAGGTAAACTACCCATTTCCCTTAACCGATTTTCAACAAAATCAACAGACCCTGAGTTCTGTATAACTCAAATAGGAATGCAAAAGAGTAGTTGACTCTGTACGAATTTGCGGCTGAAATCGTTTGCCATAGGAACAAATTACCCTGGATAAAAACAAATGTTGCCGGCAAACTAACCCTTTCACTTAACCGATCTTCACCAAAAACATCATGAGAACTCTACTATTCAGCGCTGTATGCAGAATATTATTTGATTCTCTTTACATTTGCGGCTTTTATCGTTTGCCATAGAAAATACCCTTATTAAAATATAAAATGCTGCCGGTAAACTACCCCTTTCCCTTAACCGATCTTCACCAAAACCAATAGGTCTTGAGAACTCTATAATTCAGGGATGTATGCAAAAGAGTAGTTGATTCTGTTTGAATTTGCGGCTGTTATCGTTTGCCATAAAAAAATATCGGTATGGAGAACCATACAGGACTTCCATGTTCTAAGATTTATATTTAAAATCATATTCGAAATGAAATATTTCCATAGTAACTACTTCTTTCTATTTATTGCTTCAGCCTCAAACCACAGTACTGTGGTCACTAACGTATACCACCTCACGTTTTCGCACTCGATTTTCGCTAAGATGGAAGTCGATGGCACTGGCGAAAAGTCTGGTTTTGCAGAAAACATTGGACTACGTCTAAACAGCACGGGAAGGAATTTTAACAAAGAACTACTTCTTTGTTGCGATAACGTAGTACACATACAACATTCTCGCCTCCCCCTTAAACTATAAATTTCATTTATAGAAAATTACCCCCACCCCGTTCACCTAACCACTTCATTTATAGATATTTCATCTACGTTTCTATAGTGGATTATTATGAGCTTCTTATCAAGATACTTTATTTATCAAAATTAAGTACTTTACTCTTGTTAAAACATAAAACGTTGCAGGTAAACTACCCGTTTCTCTAAACCGATCGTCACCAAAATCAATAGACCTTCAGCCCTCTACAATGCAGTGATGTATGCAAAAAAATATTTGATTCTGTTTCAATTTGCGTCAGTTATCGTTCGTCATAGAAACATTTCTCTTGTTACAACATAACATGTTTCAGGTAAACTTCCCCTTTCCCTTTACCGATCTTCACCAAAATCAACAGGCCTTGAGATCTCTACAATTTACGAAGGTATGCAAAAAATATTTGATTTTCTTTGAATTTACAGCAGTTGTCGTTCGTCATAGAAAAAATTACCCTTGTTAAAACATAAAACGTTGCAGGTAAACTACCCCTTTCTCTAAACCGATCTTCACCAAAATCAACAGACCATCAGTCCTCAACAACTCAGGGCTGTATGCAAAACATTATTTGATTCTGTTTACATTTGCGGCTTTTATCGTTTGCCATAGAAAATACCCTTGTTAAAATATAAAATGTTGCTGGTAAACTACCCCTTTCCCATAACCGATCTTCACCAAAAACAATAGGTCTTGAGAACTCTATAATTCAGGGCTGTATGCAAAAGAGTAGTTGATTCTCTTTGAATTTGCGGCTGTTTTTATATTTGTCAAAGAAACAAATTACCCTTGATTAAAATAAACCGTTGCCAGTAAACTACCCCTTTCCCTTTACCGATCATCACCAAAAACAACAGGTACTCTACAATTCAGGGCTCTATGCAAAAAATTATTTGATTCTGTTTGAATTTGCGGCTCTTATCGTTTGCCATACTAAATACCCTTGTTAAAATATAAAGCGTTGCAGGTAAACTACCCATTTCCCTTAACCGATTTTCAACAAAATCAACAGACCCTGAGTTCTGTATAACTCAAATAGGAATGCAAAAGAGTAGTTGACTCTGTACGAATTTGCGGCTGAAATCGTTTGCCATAGGAACAAATTACCCTGGATAAAAACAAATGTTGCCGGCAAACTAACCCTTTCACTTAACCGATCTTCACCAAAAACATCATGAGAACTCTACTATTCAGCGCTGTATGCAGAATATTATTTGATTCTGTTGACATTTGCGGCTTTTATCGTTTGCCATAGAAAATACCCTTATTAAAATATAAAATGCTGCAGGTAAACTACCCCTTTCCCTTAACCGATCTTCACCAAAACCAATAGGTCTTAAGAACTCTACAATTCAGGGATGTATGCAAAAGAGTAGTTGATTCTGTTTGAATTTGCGGCTGTTATCGTTTGCCATAAAAAAATATCGGTATGGAGAACCATACAGGACTTCCATGTTCTAAGATTTATATTTAAAATCATATTCGAAATGAAATATTTCCATAGAAACTACTTCTTTCTACTTATTGCTTCAGCCTCAAACCACAGTACTGTGGTCACTAACGTATACCACCTCACGTTTTCGCACTCGATTTTCGCTAAGATGGAAGTCGATGGCACTGGCGAAAAGTCTGGTTTTGCAGAAAACATTGGACTACGTCTAAACAGCACGGGAAGGAATTTTAACAAAGAACTACTTCTTTGTTGCGATAACGTAGTACACATACAACATTCTCGCCTCCCCCTTAAACTATAAATTTCATTTATAGAAAATTACCCCCACCCCGTTCACCTAACCACTTCATTTATAGATATTTCATCTACGTTTCTATAGTGGATTATTATGAGCTTCTTATCAAGATACTTTATTTATCAAAATTAAGTACTTTACTCTTCTTAAAACATAAAACGTTGCAGGTAAACTACCCGTTTCTCTAAACCGATCGTCACCAAAATCAATAGACCTTCAGCCCTCTACAATGCAGGGATGTATGCAAAAAAATATTTGATTCTGTTTCAATTTGCGTCAGTTATCGTTCGTCATAGAAACATTTCTCTTGTTACAACATAACATGTTTCAGGTAAACTTCCCCTTTCCCTTTACCGATCTTCACCAAAATCAACAGGCCTTGAGATCTCTACAATTTACGAAGGTATGCAAAAAATATTTGATTTTCTTTGAATTTACAGCAGTTGTCGTTCGTCATAGAAAAAATTACCCTTGTTAAAACATAAAATGTTGCAGGTAAACTACCCCTTTCTCTAAACCGATCTTCACCAGAATCAACAGACCATCAGTCCTCAACAACTCAGGGCTGTATGCAAAACATTATTTGATTCTGTTTACATTTGCGGCTTTTATCGTTTGCCATAGAAAATACCCTTGTTAAAATATAAAATGTTGCTGGTAAACTACCCCTTTCCCATAACCGATCTTCACCAAAAACAATAGGTCTTGAGAACTCTATAATTCAGGGCTGTATGCAAAAGAGTAGTTGATTCTCTTTGAATTTGCGGCTGTTTTTATATTTGTCAAAGAAACAAATTACCCTTGATTAAAATAAACCGTTGCCAGTAAACTACCCCTTTCCCTTTACCGATCATCACCAAAAACAACAGGTACTCTACAATTCAGGGCTGTATGCAAAAAATTATTTGATTCTGTTTGAATTTGCGGCTCTTATCGTTTGCCATACTAAATACCCTTGTTAAAATATAAAGCGTTGCAGGTAAACTACCCATTTCCCTTAACCGATTTTCAACAAAATCAACAGACCCTGAGTTCTGTATAACTCAAATAGGAATGCAAAAGAGTAGTTGACTCTGTACGAATTTGCGGCTGAAATCGTTTGCCATAGGAACAAATTACCCTGGATAAAAACAAATGTTGCCGGCAAACTAACCCTTTCACTTAACCGATCTTCACCAAAAACATCATGAGAACTCTACTATTCAGCGCTGTATGCAGAATATTATTTGATTCTCTTTACATTTGCGGCTTTTATCGTTCGCCATAGAAAATACCCTTATTAAAATATAAAATGCTGCCGGTAAACTACTCCTTTCCCTTAACCGATCTTCACCAAAACCAATAGGTCTTGAGAACTCTATAATTCAGGGATGTATGCAAAAGAGTAGTTGATTCTGTTTGAATTTGCGGCTGTTATCGTTTGCCATAAAAAAATATCGGTATGGAGAACCATACAGGACTTCCATGTTCTAAGATTTATATTTAAAATCATATTCGAAATGAAATATTTCCATAGTAACTACTTCTTTCTACTTATTGCTTCAGCCTCAAACCACAGTACTGTGGTCACTAACGTATACCACCTCACGTTTTCGCACTCGATTTTCGCTAAGATGGAAGTCGATGGCACTGGCGAAAAGTCTGGTTTTGCAGAAAACATTGGACTACGTCTAAACAGCACGGGAAGGAATTTTAACAAAGAACTACTTCTTTGTTGCGATAACGTAGTACACATACAACATTCTCGCCTCCCCCTTAAACTATAAATTTCATTTATAGAAAATTACTCCCACCCCGTTCACCTAACCACTTCATTTATAGATATTTCATCTACGTTTCTATAGTGGATTATTATGAGCTTCTTATCAAGATACTTTATTTATCAAAATTAAGTACTTTACTGTTGTTAAAACATAAAACGTTGCAGGTAAACTACCCGTTTCTCTAAACCGATCGTCACCAAAATCAATAGACCTTCAGCCCTCTACAATGCAGGGATGTATGCAAAAAAATATTTGATTCTGTTTCAATTTGTGTCAGTTATCGTTCGTCATAGAAACATTTCTATTGTTACAACATAACATGTTTCAGGTAAACTTCCCCTTTCCCTTTACCGATCTTCACCAAAATCAACAGGCCTTGAGATCTCTACAATTTACGAAGGTATGCAAAAAATATTTTATTTTCTTTGAATTTACAGCAGTTGTCGTTCGTCATAGAAAAAATTACCCTTGTTAAAACATAAAACGTTGCAGGTAAACTACCCCTTTCTCTAAACCGATCTTCACCAAAATCAACAGACCATCAGTCCTCAACAACTCAGGGCTGTATGCAAAACATTATTTGATTCTGTTTACATTTGCGGCTTTTATCGTTTGCCATAGAAAATACCCTTGTTAAAATATAAAATGTTGCTGGTAAACTACCCCTTTCCCATAACCGATCTTCACCAAAAACAATAGGTCTTGAGAACTCTATAATTCAGGGCTGTATGCAAAAGAGTAGTTGATTCTCTTTGAATTTGCGGCTGTTTTTATATTTGTCAAAGAAACAAATTACCCTTGATTAAAATAAACCGTTGCCAGTAAACTACCCCTTTCCCTTTACCGATCATCACCAAAAACAACAGGTACTCTACAATTCAGGGCTGTATGCAAAAAATTATTTGATTCTGTTTGAATTTGCGGCTCTTATCGTTTGCCATACTAAATACCCTTGTTAAAATATAAAGCGTTGCAGGTAAACTACCCATTTCCCTTAACCGATTTTCAACAAAATCAACAGACCCTGAGTTCTGTATAACTCAAATAGGAATGCAAAAGAGTAGTTGACTCTGTACGAATTTGCGGCTGAAATCGTTTGCCATAGGAACAAATTACCCTGGATAAAAACAAATGTTGCCGGCAAACTACCCCTTTCACTTAACCGATCTTCACCAAAAACATCATGAGAACTCTACTATTCAGCGCTGTATGCAGAATATTATTTGATTCTGTTTACATTTGCGGCTTTTATCGTTTGCCATAGAAAATACCCTTATTAAAATATAAAATGCTGCCGGTAAACTACCCCTTTCCCTTAACCGATCTTCACCAAAACCAATAGGTCTTAAGAACTCTATAATTCAGGGATGTATGCAAAAGAGTAGTTGATTCTGTTTGAATTTGCGGCTGTTATCGTTTGCCATAAAAAAATATCGGTATGGAGAACCATACAGGACTTCCATGTTCTACGATTTATATTTAAAATCATATTCGAAATGAAATATTTCCATAGAAACTACTTCTTTCTACTTATTGCTTCAGCCTCAAACCACAGTACTGTGGTCACTAACGTATACCACCTCACGTTTTCGCACTCGATTTTCGCTAAGATGGAAGTCGATGGCACTGGCGAAAAGTCTGGTTTTGCAGAAAACATTGGACTACGTCTAAACAGCACGGGAAGGAATTTTAACAAAAAACTACTTCTTTGTTGCGATAACGTAGTACACATACAACATTCTCGCCTCCCCCTTAAACTATAAATTTCATTTATAGAAAATTACCCCCACCCCGTTCACCTAACCACTTCATTTATAGATATTTCATCTACGTTTCTATAGTGGATTATTATGAGCTTCTTATCAAGATACTTTATTTATCAAAATTAAGTACTTTACTCTTGTTAAAACATAAAACGTTGCAGGTAAACTACCCGTTTCTCTAAACCGATCGTCACCAAAATCAATAGACCTTCAACCCTCTACAATGCAGGGATGTATGCAAAAAAATATTTGATTCTGTTTCAATTTGCGTCAGTTATCGTTCGTCATAGAAACATTTCTCTTGTTACAACATAACATTTTTCAGGTAAACTTCCCCTTTCCCTTTACCGATCTTCACCAAAATCAACAGGCCTTGAGATCTCTACAATTTACGAAGGTATGCAAAAAATATTTGATTTTCTTTGAATTTACAGCAGTTGTCGTTCGTCATAGAGAAAATTACCCTTGTTAAAACATAAAACGTTGCAGGTAAACTACCCCTTTCTCTAAACCGATCTTCACCAAAATCAACAGACCATCAGTCCTCAACAACTCAGGGCTGTATGCAAAACATTATTTGATTCTGTTTACATTTGCGGCTTTTATCGTTTGCCATAGAAAATACCCTTGTTAAAATATAAAATGTTGCTGGTATACTACCCCTTTCCCATAACCGATCTTCACCAAAAACAATAGGTCTTGAGAACTCTATAATACAGGGCTGTATGCAAAAGAGTAGTTGATTCTCTTTGAATTTGCGGCTGTTTTAATATTTGTCAAAGAAACAAATTACCCTTGATTAAAATAAACCGTTGCCAGTAAACTACCCCTTTCCCTTTACCGATCATCACCAAAAACAACAGGTACTCTACAATTCAGGGCTGTATGCAAAAAATTATTTGATTCTGTTTGAATTTGCGGCTCTTATCGTTTGCCATACTAAATACCCTTGTTAAAATATAAAGCGTTGCAGGTAAACTACCCATTTCCCTTAACCGATTTTCAACAAAATCAACAGACCCTGAGTTCTGTATAACTCAAATAGGAATGCAAAAGAGTAGTTGACTCTGTACGAATTTGCGGCTGAAATCGTTTGCCATAGGAACAAATTACCCTGGATAAAAACAAATGTTGCCGGCAAACTAACCCTTTCACTTAACCGATCTTCACCAAAAACATCATGAGAACTCTACTATTCAGCGCTGTATGCAGAATATTATTTGATTCTCTTTACATTTGCGGCTTTTATCGTTCGCCATAGAAAATACCCTTATTAAAATATAAAATGCTGCCGGTAAACTACTCCTTTCCCTTAACCGATCTTCACCAAAACCAATAGGTCTTGAGAACTCTATAATTCAGGGATGTATGCAAAAGAGTAGTTGATTCTGTTTGAATTTGCGGCTGTTATCGTTTGCCATAAAAAAATATCGGTATGGAGAACCATACAGGACTTCCATGTTCTAAGATTTATATTTAAAATCATATTCGAAATGAAATATTTCCATAGTAACTACTTCTTTCTACTTATTGCTTCAGCCTCAAACCACAGTACTGTGGTCACTAACGTATACCACCTCACGTTTTCGCACTCGATTTTCGCTAAGATGGAAGTCGATGGCACTGGCGAAAAGTCTGGTTTTGCAGAAAACATTGGACTACGTCTAAACAGCACGGGAAGGAATTTTAACAAAGAACTACTTCTTTGTTGCGATAACGTAGTACACATACAACATTCTCGCCTCCCCCTTAAACTATAAATTTCATTTATAGAAAATTACTCCCACCCCGTTCACCTAACCACTTCATTTATAGATATTTCATCTACGTTTCTATAGTGGATTATTATGAGCTTCTTATCAAGATACTTTATTTATCAAAATTAAGTACTTTACTGTTGTTAAAACATAAAACGTTGCAGGTAAACTACCCGTTTCTCTAAACCGATCGTCACCAAAATCAATAGACCTTCAGCCCTCTACAATGCAGGGATGTATGCAAAAAAATATTTGATTCTGTTTCAATTTGTGTCAGTTATCGTTCGTCATAGAAACATTTCTATTGTTACAACATAACATGTTTCAGGTAAACTTCCCCTTTCCCTTTACCGATCTTCACCAAAATCAACAGGCCTTGAGATCTCTACAATTTACGAAGGTATGCAAAAAATATTTTATTTTCTTTGAATTTACAGCAGTTGTCGTTCGTCATAGAAAAAATTACCCTTGTTAAAACATAAAACGTTGCAGGTAAACTACCCCTTTCTCTAAACCGATCTTCACCAAAATCAACAGACCATCAGTCCTCAACAACTCAGGGCTGTATGCAAAACATTATTTGATTCTGTTTACATTTGCGGCTTTTATCGTTTGCCATAGAAAATACCCTTGTTAAAATATAAAATGTTGCTGGTAAACTACCCCTTTCCCATAACCGATCTTCACCAAAAACAATAGGTCTTGAGAACTCTATAATTCAGGGCTGTATGCAAAAGAGTAGTTGATTCTCTTTGAATTTGCGGCTGTTTTTATATTTGTCAAAGAAACAAATTACCCTTGATTAAAATAAACCGTTGCCAGTAAACTACCCCTTTCCCTTTACCGATCATCACCAAAAACAACAGGTACTCTACAATTCAGGGCTGTATGCAAAAAATTATTTGATTCTGTTTGAATTTGCGGCTCTTATCGTTTGCCATACTAAATACCCTTGTTAAAATATAAAGCGTTGCAGGTAAACTACCCATTTCCCTTAACCGATTTTCAACAAAATCAACAGACCCTGAGTTCTGTATAACTCAAATAGGAATGCAAAAGAGTAGTTGACTCTGTACGAATTTGCGGCTGAAATCGTTTGCCATAGGAACAAATTACCCTGGATAAAAACAAATGTTGCCGGCAAACTACCCCTTTCACTTAACCGATCTTCACCAAAAACATCATGAGAACTCTACTATTCAGCGCTGTATGCAGAATATTATTTGATTCTGTTTACATTTGCGGCTTTTATCGTTTGCCATAGAAAATACCCTTATTAAAATATAAAATGCTGCCGGTAAACTACCCCTTTCCCTTAACCGATCTTCACCAAAACCAATAGGTCTTAAGAACTCTATAATTCAGGGATGTATGCAAAAGAGTAGTTGATTCTGTTTGAATTTGCGGCTGTTATCGTTTGCCATAAAAAAATATCGGTATGGAGAACCATACAGGACTTCCATGTTCTACGATTTATATTTAAAATCATATTCGAAATGAAATATTTCCATAGAAACTACTTCTTTCTACTTATTGCTTCAGCCTCAAACCACAGTACTGTGGTCACTAACGTATACCACCTCACGTTTTCGCACTCGATTTTCGCTAAGATGGAAGTCGATGGCACTGGCGAAAAGTCTGGTTTTGCAGAAAACATTGGACTACGTCTAAACAGCACGGGAAGGAATTTTAACAAAAAACTACTTCTTTGTTGCGATAACGTAGTACACATACAACATTCTCGCCTCCCCCTTAAACTATAAATTTCATTTATAGAAAATTACCCCCACCCCGTTCACCTAACCACTTCATTTATAGATATTTCATCTACGTTTCTATAGTGGATTATTATGAGCTTCTTATCAAGATACTTTATTTATCAAAATTAAGTACTTTACTCTTGTTAAAACATAAAACGTTGCAGGTAAACTACCCGTTTCTCTAAACCGATCGTCACCAAAATCAATAGACCTTCAACCCTCTACAATGCAGGGATGTATGCAAAAAAATATTTGATTCTGTTTCAATTTGCGTCAGTTATCGTTCGTCATAGAAACATTTCTCTTGTTACAACATAACATTTTTCAGGTAAACTTCCCCTTTCCCTTTACCGATCTTCACCAAAATCAACAGGCCTTGAGATCTCTACAATTTACGAAGGTATGCAAAAAATATTTGATTTTCTTTGAATTTACAGCAGTTGTCGTTCGTCATAGAAAAAATTACCCTTGTTAAAACATAAAACGTTGCAGGTAAACTACCCCTTTCTCTAAACCGATCTTCACCAAAATCAACAGACCATCAGTCCTCAACAACTCAGGGCTGTATGCAAAACATTATTTGATTCTGTTTACATTTGCGGCTTTTATCGTTTGCCATAGAAAATACCCTTGTTAAAATATAAAATGTTGCTGGTATACTACCCCTTTCCCATAACCGATCTTCACCAAAAACAATAGGTCTTGAGAACTCTATAATACAGGGCTGTATGCAAAAGAGTAGTTGATTCTCTTTGAATTTGCGGCTGTTTTAATATTTGTCAAAGAAACAAATTACCCTTGATTAAAATAAACCGTTGCCAGTAAACTACCCCTTTCCCTTTACCGATCATCACCAAAAACAACAGGTACTCTACAATTCAGGGCTGTATGCAAAAAATTATTTGATTCTGTTTGAATTTGCGGCTCTTATCGTTTGCCATACTAAATACCCTTGTTAAAATATAAAGCGTTGCAGGTAAACTACCCATTTCCCTTAACCGATTTTCAACAAAATCAACAGACCCTGAGTTCTGTATAACTCAAATAGGAATGCAAAAGAGTAGTTGACTCTGTACGAATTTGCGGCTGAAATCGTTTGCCATAGGAACAAATTACCCTGGATAAAAACAAATGTTGCCGGCAAACTACCCCTTTCACTTAACCGATCTTCACCAAAAACATCATGAGAACTCTACTATTCAGCGCTGTATGCAGAATATTATTTGATTCTGTTGACATTTGCGGCTTTTATCGTTTGCCATAGAAAATACCCTTATTAAAATATAAAATGCTGCTGGTAAACTACCCCTTTCCCTTAACCGATCTTCACCAAAACCAATAGGTCTTAAGAACTCTATAATTCAGGGATGTATGCAAAAGAGTAGTTGATTCTGTTTGAATTTGCGGCTGTTATCGTTTGCCATAAAAAAATATCGGTATGGAGAACCATACAGGACTTCCATGTTCTAAGATTTATATTTAAAATCATATTCGAAATGAAATATTTCCATAGAAACTACTTCTTTCTACTTATTGCTTCAGCCTCAAACCACAGTACTGTGGTCACTAACGTATACCACCTCACGTTTTCGCACTCGATTTTCGCTAAGATGGAAGTCGATGGCACTGGCGAAAAGTCTGGTTTTGCAGAAAACATTGGACTACGTCTAAACAGCACGGGAAGGAATTTTAACAAAGAACTACTTCTTTGTTGCGATAACGTAGTACACATACAACATTCTCGCCTCCCCCTTAAACTATAAATTTCATTTATAGAAAATTACCCCCACCCCGTTCACCTAACCACTTCATTTATAGATATTTCATCTACGTTTCTATAGTGGATTATTATGAGCTTCTTATCAAGATACTTTATTTATCAAAATTAAGTACTTTACTCTTGTTAAAACATAAAACGTTGCAGGTAAACTACCCGTTTCTCTAAACCGATCGTCACCAAAATCAATAGACCTTTAGCCCTCTACAATGCAGGGATGTATGCAAAAAAATATTTGATTCTGTTTCAATTTGCGTCAGTTATCGTTCGTCATGGAAACATTTCTCTTGTTACAACATAACATGTTTCAGGTAAACTTCCCCTTTCCCTTTACCGATCTTCACCAAAATCAACAGGCCTTGAGATCTCTACAATTTACGAAGGTATGCAAAAAATATATGATTTTCTTTGAATTTACAGCAGTTGTCGTTCGTCATAGAAAAAATTACCCTTGTTAAAACATAAAACGTTGCCGGTAAACTACCCCTTTCTCTAAACCGATCTTCACCAAAATCAACAGACCATCAGTCCTCAACAATTCAGGGCTGTATGCAAAACATTATTTGATTCTGTTTACATTTGCGGCTTTTATCGTTTGCCATAGAAAATACCCTTGTTAAAATATAAAATGTTGCTGGTAAACTACCCCTTTCCCTTAACCGATCTTCACCAAAAACAACAGGTCTTGAGAACTCTATGATTCAGGGCTGTATGCAAAAGAGTAGTTGATTCTCTTTGAATTTGCGGCTGTTTTTATATTTGTCAAAGAAACAATTACCCTTGATTAAAATAAACCGTTGCCAGTAAACTACCCCTTTCCCTTTACCGATCATCACCAAAAACAACAGGTACTCTACAATTCAGGGCTGTATGCAAAAAATTATTTGATTCTGTTTGAATTTGCGGCTCTTATCGTTTGCCATACTAAATACCCTTGTTAAAATATAAAGCGTTGCAGGTAAACTACCCATTTCCCTTAACCGATTTTCAACAAAATCAACAGACCCTGAGTTCTGTATAACTCAAATAGGAATGCAAAAGAGTAGTTGACTCTGTACGAATTTGCGGCTGAAATCGTTTGCCATAGGAACAAACTACCCTGGATAAAAATAAATGTTGCCGGCAAACTACCCCTTTCACTTAACCGATCTTCACCGAAAACATCATGAGAACTCTACTATTCAGCGCTGTATGCAGAATATTATTTGATTCTGTTTACATTTGCGGCTTTTATCGTTTGCCATAGAAAATACCCTTATTAAAATATAAAATGCTGCTGGTAAACTACCCCTTTCCCTTAACCGATCTTCACCAAAACCAATAGGTCTTGAGAACTCTATAATTCAGGGATGTATGCAAAAGAGTAGTTGATTCTGTTTGAATTTGCGGCTGTTATCGTTTGCCATAAAAAAATATCGGTATGGAGAACCATACAGGACTTCCATGTTCTAAGATTTATATTTAAAATCATATTCGAAATGAAATATTTCCATAGAAACTACTTCTTTCTACTTATTGCTTCAGCCTCAAACCACAGTACTGTGGTCACTAACGTATACCACCTCACGTTTTCGCACTCGATTTTCGCTGAGATGGAAGTCGATGGCACTGGCGAAAAATCTGGTTTTTCAGAAAACATTGGACTACGTCTAAACAGCACGGGAAGGAATTTTAACAAAGAACTACTTCTTTGTTGCGATAACGTAGTACACATACAACATTCTCGCCTCCCCCTTAAACTATAAATTTTATTTATAGAAAATTACCCCCACCCCGTTCACCTAACCACTTCATTTATAGATATTTCATCTACGTTTCTATAGTGGATTATTATGAGCTTCTTATCAAGATACTTTATTTATCAAAATTAAGTACTTTACTCTTGTTAAAACATAAAACGTTGCAGGTAAACTACCCGTTTCTCTAAACCGATCGTCACCAAAATCAATAGACCTTCAGCCCTCTACAATGCAGGGATGTATGCAAAAAAATATTTGATTCTGTTTTAATTTGCGTCAGTTATCGTTCGTCATGAAAACATTTCTCTTGTTACAACATAACATGTTTCAGGTAAACTACCCGTTTCCCTTTACCGATCTTCACCAAAATCAACAGGCCTTGAGATCGCTTACAAAGGTATGCAAAAAAATATTTGATTTTCTTGGAATTTACAGCAGTTATCGTTCGTCGTAGAAAAAATTACCCTTGTTAAAACATAAAACGTTGCAGGTAAACTACACCTTTCTCTAAACCGATCTTCACCAAAACCAACAGACCTTCAGTCCTCAAGAATTCAGGGCTGTATGCAAAACATTATTTGATTCTGTTTACATTTGCGGCTTTTATCGTTTGCCATAGAAAATACCCTTGTTAAAATATAAAATGTTGCTGGTAAACTACCCCTTTCCCTTAACCGATCTTCACAAAAAACAATAGGTTTTGAGAACTCTATAATTCAGGGCCGTATGCAAAAGAGTAGTTGATTCTCTTTGAATTTGCGGCTGTTATCGTTTGTCAAAGAAACAAATTACCCTTGAATAAAATAAACCGTTGCCGGTAAACTACCCCTTTCCCTTAACCGATCTTCACCAAAACCAATAGGTCTTGAGAACTCTATAATTCAGGGATGTATGCAAAAGAGTAGTTGATTCTGTTTGAATTTGCGGCTGTTATCGTTTGCCATAAAAAAATATCGGTATGGAGAACCATACAGGACTTCCATGTTCTAAGATTTATATTTAAAATCATATTCGAAATGAAATATTTCTATAGAAACTACTTCTTTCTACTTATTGCTTCAGCCTCAAACCACAGAACTGTGGTCACTAACGTATACCACCTCACGTTTTCGCACTCGATTTTCGCTGAGATGGAAGTCGATGGCACTGGCGAAAAATCTGGTTTTTCAGAAAACATTGGACTACGTCTAAACAGCACGGGAAGGAATTTTAACAAAGAACTACTTCTTTGTTGCGATAACGTAGTACACATAAAACATTCTCGCCTCCCCCTTAAACTATAAATTTTATTTATAGAAAATTACCCCCACCCCGTTCACCTAACCACTTCATTTATAGATATTTCATCTACGTTTCTATAGTGGATTATTATGAGCTTCTTATCAAGATACTTTATTTATCAAAATTAAGTACTTTACTCTTGTTAAAACATAAAACGTTGCAGGTAAACTACCCGTTTCTCTAAACCGATCGTCACCAAAATCAATAGACCTTCAGCCCTCTACAATGCAGGGATGTATGCAAAAAAATATTTGATTCTGTTTTAATTTGCGTCAGTTATCGTTCGTCATGAAAACATTTCTCTTGTTACAACATAACATGTTTCAGGTAAACTACCCGTTTCCCTTTACCGATCTTCACCAAAATCAACAGGCCTTGAGATCGCTTACAAAGGTATGCAAAAAAATATTTGATTTTCTTGGAATTTACAGCAGTTATCGTTCGTCGTAGAAAAAATTACCCTTGTTAAAACATAAAACGTTGCAGGTAAACTACACCTTTCTCTAAACCGATCTTCACCAAAACCAACAGACCTTCAGTCCTCAACAATTCAGGGCTGTATGCAAAACATTATTTGATTCTGTTTACATTTGCGGCTTTTATCGTTTGCCATAGAAAATACCCTTGTTAAAATATAAAATGTTGCTGGTAAACTACCCCTTTCCCTTAACCGATCTTCACCAAAAACAATAGGTTTTGAGAACTCTATAATTCAGGGCTGTATGCAAAAGAGTAGTTGATTCTCTTTGAATTTGCGGCTGTTATCGTTTGTCAAAGAAACAAATTACCCTTGAATAAAATAAACCGTTGCCGGTAAACTACCCCTTTCCCTTAACCGATCTTCACCAAAACCAATAGGTCTTGAGAACTCTATAATTCAGGGATGTATGCAAAAGAGTAGTTGATTCTGTTTGAATTTGCGGCTGTTATCGTTTGCCATAAAAAAATATCGGTATGGAGAACCATACAGGACTTCCATGTTCTAAGATTTATATTTAAAATCATATTCGAAATGAAATATTTCCATAGAAACTACTTCTTTCTACTTATTGCTTCAGCCTCAAACCACAGTACTGTGGTCACTAACGTATACCACCTCACGTTTTCGCACTCGATTTTCGCTGAGATGGAAGTCGATGGCACTGGCGAAAAATCTGGTTTTTCAGAAAACATTGGACTACGTCTAAACAGCACGGGAAGGAATTTTAACAAAGAACTACTTCTTTGTTGCGATAACGTAGTACACATACAACATTCTCGCCTCCCCCTTAAACTATAAATTTTATTTATAGAAAATTACCCCCACCCCGTTCACCTAACCACTTCATTTATAGATATTTCATCTACGTTTCTATAGTGGATTATTATGAGCTTCTTATCAAGATACTTTATTTATCAAAATTAAGTACTTTACTCTTGTTAAAACATAAAACGTTGCAGGTAAACTACCCGTTTCTCTAAACCGATCGTCACCAAAATCAATAGACCTTCAGCCCTCTACAATGCAGGGATGTATGCAAAAAAATATTTGATTCTGTTTTAATTTGCGTCAGTTATCGTTCGTCATGAAAACATTTCTCTTGTTACAACATAACATGTTTCAGGTAAACTACCCGTTTCCCTTTACCGATCTTCACCAAAATCAACAGGCCTTGAGATCGCTTACAAAGGTATGCAAAAAAATATTTGATTTTCTTGGAATTTACAGCAGTTATCGTTCGTCGTAGAAAAAATTACCCTTGTTAAAACATAAAACGTTGCAGGTAAACTACACCTTTCTCTAAACCGATCTTCACCAAAACCAACAGACCTTCAGTCCTCAACAATTCAGGGCTGTATGCAAAACATTATTTGATTCTGTTTACATTTGCGGCTTTTATCGTTTGCCATAGAAAATACCCTTGTTAAAATATAAAATGTTGCTGGTAAACTACCCCTTTCCCTTAACCGATCTTCACCAAAAACAATAGGTTTTGAGAACTCTATAATTCAGGGCTGTATGCAAAAGAGTAGTTGATTCTCTTTGAATTTGCGGCTGTTATCGTTTGTCAAAGAAACAAATTACCCTTGAATAAAATAAACCGTTGCCGGTAAACTATCCCCTTTCCCTTAACCGATCATCACCAAAAACAACAGGTACTCTAAAATTCAGGGCTGTATGCAAAAAATTATTTGATTCTGTTTGAATTTGCGGCTCTTATCGTTTGCCATACTAAATACCCTTGTTAAAATATAAAGCGTTGCTGGTAAACTACCCATTTCCATTCACCGATTTTCAACAAAATCAACAGACCCTGAGTTCTGTATAACTCAAATAGGTATGCAAAAGTGTAGTGGAGTCTGTATGAATTTGCGGCTGTTATCGTTTGCCATAGGTATAAATTACCCTTGATAAAAACTAATGTTGCCGGCAAACTACCCCTTTCACTTAACCGATCTTCACCAAAAACATCATGAGAACTCTACTATTCAGCGCTGTATGCAGAATATTATTTGATTCTGTGTACATTTGCGGCTTTTATCGTTTGCCATAGAAAATACCCTTATAAAATATAAAATGCTGCAGGTAAACTACCCCTTTCCCTTAACCGATCTTCACCAAAACCAACAGTTCTTGAGAACTCTATAATTCAGGGATGTATGCAAAAGAGTAGTTGATTCTGTTTGAATTTGCGGCTGTTATCGTTTGCCATATAAAAAATTTCCCTTGATGAAAAAAAACCGTTGCAGGTAAACTACCCCTCTCCCTTAACCGATCTTCACCAAAATCAACAGGCCTTGAGATCGTTACTATATAGGAAGGTATACAACAAATATTTGATTTTCTTTGAAGTTACGGCAATCATCGTTCGTCATAAGGAAAGTAAAAATTACCCTTGTTAAAACATAAAACGTAGCTGGTAAACTACCCCTTTCCCTTAACCGATCTTCACCCAAAACAATAGGTCTTGAGTACTCTACAATTCAGGGTTGTATGCGAAAAATTATTTGTTTCTGTTTGAATTTGCGGCTCTTGTCGTTTGCCATACTAAATACCGTTATTAACATATAAAACGTTGCTGGTAAACTACCCCTTTCCCTTAACCGATCTTCAACAAATAAACAGACCTTGAGTTCTGTATAACTCAAAAAGGTATGCAAAAGAGTAGTTGATTCTGTTTGAATTTACGGCAGTTATTGTTCGTCATAGAAAACATTACCCTATTTAAAACATAAAAGGTTGCAGGTAAACTACCCCATTCCCTTAAACGATCTTCAACAAAATCTACACACCTTGAGTTCGGTATAATTAAAAAAGGTATGAAAAAGACTAGTTGATTCTGTTTGAATTTACGGCTATCGTTTGCCATAGAATAAAATTAAACTTGATAAGAAAAACGTTGCTGGTAAACTACCCCTTCCCGTTAACCGATCTTCACCAAAAACAATAGATCTTGAGTACCCTAACAATCAGAGCTGTATGCAAAAAAAATATTTGATATTGTTTGAATTTGCGACTCTTATCGTTTGCCAAATAATACCCTTTTAAAACATAATACGTTGCAGGTAAACTACCCCTTCCCATTAACCGATCTTCACCAAAAACAATAGGTCTTGTGCACTCTAAAAATCAGGATTGTATGCAAAACATTGTTTGATTATGTATTAATTTGCGGCTCTTATCGTTTGCCATATAAAATACCCTTTCAAAACATAAAACGTTGCTGGTAAACTACCCCTTCCCCTTAACCGATCTCCATAAAAAATAATCGGTCGTAAGAACTCTACAATTCAGGGCTGTATGCAACACATTATTTGATTCTGTTTACATTTGCGGCTTTTATCGTTTGCCATAGAAAATACCCTTATTAAAATATAAAATGCTGCAGGTAAACTACCCCTTTCCCTTAACCGATCTTCAACAAAATCAACAGACCCTGAGTTCGGTATAATTAAAAAAGGTATGAAAAAGACTAGTTGATTCTGTTTGAATTTGCGGCTGTTATCGTTTGCCATATAAAAATATCGGTATGGAGAACCATACAGGACTTCCATGTTCTAAGATATATTTAAAATCATATTCGAAATGAAATATTTCCATAGAAACTACTTCTTTCTACTTATTGCTTCAGCCTCAAACCACAGTACTGTGGTCACTAACGTATACCACCTCACGTTTTCGCACTCGATTTTCGCTGAGATGGAAGTCGATGGCACTGGCGAAAAGTCTGGTTTTGCAGAAAACATTGGACTACGTCTAAACAGCACGGGAAGGAATTTTAACTAAGAACTACTTCTTTGTTGCGATAACGTAGTACACATACAACATTCTCGCCTCCCTATTAAACTATAAATTACATTTATAGAAAATTACCCCCACCCCGTTCACCAAACCACTTCATTTATAGATATTTCATATACGTTTCTATAGTGGATAATTACGAGCTTCTTATCAAGATACTTTATTTATCAAAATTAAGTACTTTACTCTTGTTAAAACATAAAACGTTGCTGGTAAACTACCCGTTTCTCTAAACCGATCGTCACCAAAATAAATAGACCTTCAGCCCTCTACAATGCAGGGATGTATGCAAAAAATATTTGATTCTGTTCCAATTTGCGTCAGTTATCGTTCGTCATGAAAACATTTCTCTTGTTACAACATAACATGTTTCAGGTAAACTACCCCTTTCCCTTTACCGATCTTCACCAAAATCAACAGGCCTTGAGATCTCTACAATTTACGAAGGTATGCAAAAAATATTTGATTTTCTTTGAATTTACAGCAGTTGTCGTTCGTCATAGAAAAAATTACCCTTGTTAAAACATAAAACGTTGCAGGTAAACTACCCCTTTCTCTAAACCGATCTTCACCAAAATCAACAGACCATCAGTCCTCAACAATTCAGGGCTGTATGCAAAACATTATTTGATTCTGTTTACATTTGCGGCTTTTATCGTTTGCCATAGAAAATACCCTTGTTAAAATATAAAATGTTGCTGGTAAACTACCCCTTTCCCTTAACCGATCTTCACCAAAAACAATAGGTCTTGAGAACTCTATGATTCAGGGCTGCATGCAAAAGAGTAGTTGATTCTCTTTGAATTTGCGGCTGTTTTTATATTTGTCAAAGAAACAAATTACCCTTGATTAAAATAAACCGTTGCCAGTAAACTACCCCTTTCCCTTTACCGATCATCACCAAAAACAACAGGTACTCTACAATTCAGGGCTGTATGCAAAAAATTATTTGATTCTGTTTGAATTTGCGGCTCTTATCGTTTGCCATACTAAATACCTTTGTAAAAATATAAAGCGTTGCAGGTAAACTACCCATTTCCCTTAACCGATTTTCAACAAAATCAACAGACCCTGAGTTCTGTATAACTCAAATAGGTATGCAAAAGAGTAGTTGACTCTGTATGAATTTGCGGCTGTTATCGTTTACCATAGGAACAAACTACCCTGGATAAAAATAAATGTTGCCGGCAAACTACCCCTTTCACTTAACCGATCTTCACCAAAAACATCATGAGAACTCTACTATTCAGCGCTGTATGCAGAATATTATTTGATTCTGTTTACATTTGCGGCTTTTATCGTTTGCCATAGAAAATACCCTTATTAAAATATAAAATGCTGCAGGTAAACTACCCCTTTCCCTTAACCGATCTTCACCAAAACCAATAGGTCTTGAGAACTGTATAATTCAGGGATGTATGCGAAAGAGTAGTTGATTCTGTTTGAATTTGCGGCTGTTATCGTTTGCCATAAAAAAATATCGGTATGGAGAACCATACAGGACTTCCATGTTCTAATATTTATATTTAAAATCATATTCGCAATGAAATATTTCCATAGAAACTACTTCTTTCTACTTATTGCTTCAGCCTCAAACCACAGTACTGTGGTCACTAACGTATACCACCTCACGTTTTCGCACTCGATTTTCGCTGAGATGGAAGTCGATGGCACTGGCGAAAAATCTGGTTTTTCAGAAAACATTGGACTACGTCTAAACAGCACGGGAAGGAATTTTAACAAAGAACTACTTCTTTGTTGCGATAACGTAGTACACATACAACATTCTCGCCTCCCCCTTAAACTATAAATTTCATTTATAGAAAATTACCCCCACCCCGTTCACCTAACCACTTCATTTATAGATATTTCATCTACGTTTCTATAGTGGATTATTATGAGCTTCTAATCAAGATACTTTATTTATCAAAATTAAGTACTTTACTCTTGTTAAAACATAAAACGTTGCAGGTAAACTACCCGTTTCTCTAAACCGATCGTCACCAAAATCAATAGACCTTCAGCCCACTACAATGCAGGGATGTATGCAAAAAAATATTTGATTCTGTTTCAATTTGCGTCAGTTATCGTTCGTCATGGAAACATTTCTCTTGTTACAACATAACATGTTTCAGGTAAACTACCCCTTTCCCTTTACCGATCTTCACCAAAATCAACAGGCCTTGAGATCTCTACAATTTACGAAGGTATGCAAAAAATATTTGATTTTCTTTGAATTTACAGCAGTTGTCGTTCGTCATAGAAAAAATTACCCTTGTTAAAACATAAAACGTTGCAGGTAAACTACCCCTTTCTCTAAACCGATCTTCACCACAATCAACAGACCATCAGTCCTCAACAATTCAGGGCTGTATGCAAAACATTATTTGATTCTGTTTACATTTGCGGCTTTTATCGTTTGCCATAGAAAATACCCTTGTTAAAATATAAAATGTTGCTGGTAAACTACCCCTTTCCCTTAACCGATCTTAACCAAAAACAATAGGTCTTGAGAACTCTATGATTCAGGGCTGCATGCAAAAGAGTAGTTGATTCTCTTTGAATTTGCGGCTGTTTTTATATTTGTCAAAGAAACAAATTACCCTTGATTAAAATAAACCGTTGCCAGTAAACTACCCCTTTCCCTTTACCGATCATCACCAAAAACAACAGGTACTCTACAATTCAGGGCTGTATGCAAAAAATTATTTGATTCTGTTTGAATTTGCGGCTCTTATCGTTTGCCATACTAAATACCCTTGTTAAAATATAAAGCGTTGCAGGTAAACTACCCATTTCCCTTAACCGATTTTCAACAAAATCAACAGACCCTGAGTTCTGTATAACTCAAATAGGTATGCAAAAGAGTAGTTGACTCTGTATGAATTTGCGGCTGTTATCGTTTACCATAGGAACAAACTACCCTGGATAAAAATAAATGTTGCCGGCAAACTACCCCTTTCACTTAACCGATCTTCACCAAAAACATCATGAGAACTCTACTATTCAGCGCTGTATGCAGAATATTATTTGATTCTGTTTACATTTGCGGCTTTTATCGTTTGCCATAGAAAATACCCTTATTAAAATATAAAATGCTGCCGGTAAACTACCCCTTTCCCTTAACCGATCTTCACCAAAACTAATAGGTCTTGAGAACTCTATAATTCAGGGATGTATGCAAAAGAGTAGTTGATTCTGTTTGAATTTGCGGCTGTTATCGTTTGCCATAAAAAAATATCGGTATGGAGAACCATACAGGACTTCCATGTTCTAAGATTTGTATTTAAAATCATATTCGAAATGAAATATTTCCATAGAAACTACTTCTTTCTACTTATTGCTTCAGCCTCAAACCACAGTACTGTGGTCACTAACGTATACCACCTCACGTTTTCGCACTCGATTTTCGCTGAGATGGAAGTCGATGGCACTGGCGAAAAATCTGGTTTTTCAGAAAACATTGGACTACGTCTAAACAGCACGGGAAGGAATTTTAACAAAGAACTACTTCTTTGTTGCGATAACGTAGTACACATACAACATTCTCGCCTCCCCCTTAAACTATAAATTTCATTTATAGAAAATTACCCCCACCCCGTTCACCTAACCACTTCATTTATAGATATTTCATCTACGTTTCTATAGTGGATTATTATGAGCTTCTTATCAAGATACTTTATTTATCAAAATTAAGTACTTTACTCTTGTTAAAACATAAAACGTTGCAGGTAAAATACCCGTTTCTCTAAACCGATCGTCACCAAAATCAATAGACCTTCAGCCCACTACAATGCAGGGATGTATGCAAAAAAATATTTGATTCTGTTTCAATTTGCGTCAGTTATCGTTCGTCATGGAAACATTTCTCTTGTTACAACATAACATGTTTCAGGTGAACTACCCCTTTCCCTTTACCGATCTTCACCAAAATCAACAGGCCTTGAGATCTCTACAATATACGAAGGTATGCAAAAAATATTTGATTTTCTTTGAATTTACAGCAGTTATCGTTCGTCATAGAAAAAATTACCCTTGTTAAAACATAAAACGTTGCAGGTAAACTACCCCTTTCTCTAAACCGATCTTCACCAAAATCAACAGACCTTCAGTCCTCAACAAATCAGGGCTGTATGCAAAACATTATTTGATTCAGTTTACATTTGCGGCTTTTATCGTTTGCCATAAAAAATACCCTTGTTAAAATATAAAATGTTGCTGGTAAACTACCCCTTTCCCTTAACCGATCTTCACCAAAAACAATAGGTCTTGAGAACTCTATAATTCAGGGCTGTATGCAAAAGAGTAGTTGATTCTCTTTGAATTTGCGGCTGTTTTTATATTTGTCAAAGAAACAAATTACCCTTGATTAAAATAAACCGTTGCCAGTAAACTACCCCTTTCCCTTTACCGATCATCACCAAAAACAACAGGTACTCTACAATTCAGGGCTGTATGCAAAAAATTATTTGATTCTGTTTGAATTTGCGGCTCTTATCGTTTGCCATACTAAATACCCTTGTTAAAATATAAAGCGTTGCAGGTAAACTACCCATTTCCCTTAACCGATTTTCAACAAAATCAACCGACCCTGAGTTCTGTATAACTCAAATAGGAATGCAAAAGAGTAGTTGACTCTGTACGAATTTGCGGCTGAAATCGTTTGCCATAGGAACAAATTACCCTGGATAAAAACAAATGTTGCCGGCAAACTAACCCTTTCACTTAACCGATCTTCACCAAAAACATCATGAGAACTCTACTATTCAGCGCTGTATGCAGAATATTATTTGATTCTCTTTACATTTGCGGCTTTTATCGTTCGCCATAGAAAATACCCTTATTAAAATATAAAATGCTGCCGGTAAACTACTCCTTTCCCTTAACCGATCTTCACCAAAACCAATAGGTCTTGAGAACTCTATAATTCAGGGATGTATGCAAAAGAGTAGTTGATTCTGTTTGAATTTGCGGCTGTTATCGTTTGCCATAAAAAAATATCGGTATGGAGAACCATACAGGACTTCCATGTTCTAAGATTTATATTTAAAATCATATTCGAAATGAAATATTTCCATAGTAACTACTTCTTTCTACTTATTGCTTCAGCCTCAAACCACAGTACTGTGGTCACTAACGTATACCACCTCACGTTTTCGCACTCGATTTTCGCTAAGATGGAAGTCGATGGCACTGGCGAAAAGTCTGGTTTTGCAGAAAACATTGGACTACGTCTAAACAGCACGGGAAGGAATTTTAACAAAGAACTACTTCTTTGTTGCGATAACGTAGTACACATACAACATTCTCGCCTCCCCCTTAAACTATAAATTTCATTTATAGAAAATTACCCCCACCCCGTTCACCTAACCACTTCATTTATAGATATTTCATCTACGTTTCTATAGTGGATTATTATGAGCTTCTTATCAAGATACTTTATTTATCAAAATTAAGTACTTTACTCTTCTTAAAACATAAAACGTTGCAGGTAAACTACCCGTTTCTCTAAACCGATCGTCACCAAAATCAATAGACCTTCAGCCCTCTACAATGCAGGGATGTATGCAAAAAAATATTTGATTCTGTTTCAATTTGCGTCAGTTATCGTTCGTCATAGAAACATTTCTCTTGTTACAACATAACATGTTTCAGGTAAACTTCCCCTTTCCCTTTACCGATCTTCACCAAAATCAACAGGCCTTGAGATCTCTACAATTTACGAAGGTATGCAAAAAATATTTGATTTTCTTTGAATTTACAGCAGTTGTCGTTCGTCATAGAAAAAATTACCCTTGTTAAAACATAAAATGTTGCAGGTAAACTACCCCTTTCTCTAAACCGATCTTCACCAAAATCAACAGACCATCAGTCCTCAACAACTCAGGGCTGTATGCAAAACATTATTTGATTCTGTTTACATTTGCGGCTTTTATCGTTTGCCATAGAAAATACCCTTGTTAAAATATAAAATGTTGCTGGTAAACTACCCCTTTCCCATAACCGATCTTCACCAAAAACAATAGGTCTTGAGAACTCTATAATTCAGGGCTGTATGCAAAAGAGTAGTTGATTCTCTTTGAATTTGCGGCTGTTTTTATATTTGTTAAAGAAACAAATTACCCTTGATTAAAATAAACCGTTGCCAGTAAACTACCCCTTTCCCTTTACCGATCATCACCAAAAACAACAGGTACTCTACAATTCAGGGCTCTATGCAAAAAATTATTTGATTCTGTTTGAATTTGCGGCTCTTATCGTTTGCCATACTAAATACCCTTGTTAAAATATAAAGCGTTGCAGGTAAACTACCCATTTCCCTTAACCGATTTTCAACAAAATCAACAGACCCTGAGTTCTGTATAACTCAAATAGGAATGCAAAAGAGTAGTTGACTCTGTACGAATTTGCGGCTGAAATCGTTTGCCATAGGAACAAATTACCCTGGATAAAAACAAATGTTGCCGGCAAACTAACCCTTTCACTTAACCGATCTTCACCAAAAACATCATGAGAACTCTACTATTCAGCGCTGTATGCAGAATATTATTTGATTCTCTTTACATTTGCGGCTTTTATCGTTCGCCATAGAAAATACCCTTATTAAAATATAAAATGCTGCAGGTAAACTACCCCTTTACCTTAACCGATCTTCACCAAAACCAATAGGTCTTAAGAACTCTATAATTCAGGGATGTATGCAAAAGAGTAGTTGATTCTGTTTGAATTTGCGGCTGTTATCGTTTGCCATAAAAAAATATCGGTATGGAGAACCATACAGGACTTCCATGTTCTACGATTTATATTTAAAATCATATTCGAAATGAAATATTTCCATAGAAACTACTTCTTTCTACTTATTGCTTCAGCCTCAAACCACAGTACTGTGGTCACTAACGTATACCACCTCACGTTTTCGCACTCGATTTTCGCTAAGATGGAAGTCGATGGCACTGGCGAAAAGTCTGGTTTTGCAGAAAACATTGGACTACGTCTAAACAGCACGGGAAGGAATTTTAACAAAAAACTACTTCTTTGTTGCGATAACGTAGTACACATACAACATTCTCGCCTCCCCCTTAAACTATAAATTTCATTTATAGAAAATTACCCCCACCCCGTTCACCTAACCACTTCATTTATAGATATTTCATCTACGTTTCTATAGTGGATTATTATGAGCTTCTTATCAAGATACTTTATTTATCAAAATTAAGTACTTTACTCTTGTTAAAACATAAAACGTTGCAGGTAAACTAACCGTTTCTCTAAACCGATCGTCACCAAAATCAATAGACCTTCAGCCCTCTACAATGCAGGGATGTATGCAAAAAAATATTTGATTCTGTTTCAATTTGCGTCAGTTATCGTTCGTCATAGAAACATTTCTCTTGTTACAACATAACATTTTTCAGGTAAACTTCCCCTTTCCCTTTACCGATCTTCACCAAAATCAACAGGCCTTGAGATCTCTACAATTTACGAAGGTATGCAAAAAATATTTGATTTTCTTTGAATTTACAGCAGTTGTCGTTCGTCATAGAAAAAATTACCCTTGTTAAAACATAAAACGTTGCAGGTAAACTACCCCTTTCTCTAAACCGATCTTCACCAAAATCAACAGACCATCAGTCCTCAACAACTCAGGGCAGTATGCAAAACATTATTTGATTCTGTTTACATTTGCGGCTTTTATCGTTTGCCATAGAAAATACCCTTGTTAAAATATAAAATGTTGCTGGTATACTACCCCTTTCCCATAACCGATCTTCACCAAAAACAATAGGTCTTGAGAACTCTATAATACAGGGCTGTATGCAAAAGAGTAGTTGATTCTCTTTGAATTTGCGGCTGTTTTAATATTTGTCAAAGAAACAAATTACCCTTGATTAAAATAAACCGTTGCCAGTAAACTACCCCTTTCCCTTTACCGATCATCACCAAAAACAACAGGTACTCTACAATTCAGGGCTGTATGCAAAAAATTATTTGATTCTGTTTGAATTTGCGGCTCTTATCGTTTGCCATACTAAATACCCTTGTTAAAATATAAAGCGTTGCAGGTAAACTACCCATTTCCCTTAACCGATTTTCAACAAAATCAACAGACCCTGAGTTCTGTATAACTCAAATAGGAATGCAAAAGAGTAGTTGACTCTGTACGAATTTGCGGCTGAAATCGTTTGCCATAGGAACAAATTACCCTGGATAAAAACAAATGTTGCCGGCAAACTACCCCTTTCACTTAACCGATCTTCACCAAAAACATCATGAGAACTCTACTATTCAGCGCTGTATGCAGAATATTATTTGATTCTGTTGACATTTGCGGCTTTTATCGTTTGCCATAGAAAATACCCTTATTAAAATATAAAATGCTGCAGGTAAACTACCCCTTTCCCTTAACCGATCTTCACCAAAACCAATAGGTCTTAAGAACGCTATAATTCAGGGATGTATGCAAAAGAGTAGTTGATTCTGTTTGAATTTGCGGCTGTTATCGTTTGCCATAAAAAAATATCGGTATGGAGAACCATACAGGACTTCCATGTTCTAAGATTTATATTTAAAATCATATTCGAAATGAAATATTTCCATAGAAACTACTTATTTCTACTTATTGCTTCAGCCTCAAACCACAGTACTGTGGTCACTAACGTATACCACCTCACGTTTTCGCACTCGATTTTCGCTAAGATGGAAGTCGATGGCACTGGCGAAAAGTCTGGTTTTGCAGAAAACATTGGACTACGTCTAAACAGCACGGGAAGGAATTTGAACAAAGAACTACTTCTTTGTTGCGATAACGTAGTACACATACAACATTCTCGCCTCCCCCTTAAACTATAAATTTCATTTATAGAAAATTACCCCCACCCCGTTCACCTAACCACTTCATTTATAGATATTTCATCTACGTTTCTATAGTGGATTATTATGAGCTTCTTATCAAGATACTTTATTTATCAAAATTAAGTACTTTACTCTTGTTAAAACATAAAACGTTGCAGGTAAACTACCCGTTTCTCTAAACCGATCGTCTCCAAAATCAATAGACCTTTAGCCCTCTACAATGCAGGGATGTATGCAAAAAAATATTTGATTCTGTTTCAATTTGCGTCAGTTATCGTTCGTCATGGAAACATTTCTCTTGTTACAACATAACATGTTTCAGGTAAACTTCCCCTTTCCCTTTACCGATCTTCACCAAAATCAACAGGCCTTGAGATCTCTACAATTTACGAAGGTATGCAAAAAATATATGATTTTCTTTGAATTTACAGCAGTTGTCGTTCGTCATAGAAAAAATTACCCTTGTTAAAACATAAAACGTTGCAGGTAAACTACCCCTTTCTCTAAACCGATCTTCACCAGAATCAACAGACCTTCAGTCCTCAACAGATCAGGGCAGTATGCAAAACATTATTTGATTCTGTTTACATTTGCGGCTTTTATCGTTTGCCATAGAAAATACCCTTGTTAAAATATAAAATGTTGCTGGTAAACTACCCCTTTCCCTTAACCGATCTTCACCAAAAACAATAGGTCTTGAGAACTCTATAATTCAGGGCAGTATGCAAAAGACTAGTTGATTCTCTTTGAATTTGCGGCTGTTTTTATATTTGTCAAAGAAACAAATTACCCTTGATTAAAATAAACCGTTGCCAGTAAACTACCCCTTTCCCTTTACCGATCATCACCAAAAACAACAGGTACTCTACAATTCAGGGCTGTATGCAAAAAATTATTTGATTCTGTTTGAATTTGCGGCTCTTATCGTTTGCCATACTAAATACCCTTGTTAAAATATAAAGCGTTGCAGGTAAACTACCCATTTCCCTTAACCGATTTTCAACAAAATCAACAGACCCTGAGTTCTGTATAACTCAAATAGGAATGCAAAAGAGTAGTTGACTCTGTACGAATTTGCGGCTGAAATCGTTTGCCATAGGAACAAATTACCCTGGATAAAAACAAATGTTGCCGGCAAACTAACCCTTTCACTTAACCGATCTTCACCAAAAACATCATGAGAACTCTACTATTCAGCGCTGTATGCAGAATATTATTTGATTCTCTTTACATTTGCGGCTTTTATCGTTTGCCATAGAAAATACCCTTATTAAAATATAAAATTCTGCCGGTAAACTACCCCTTTCCCTTAACCGATCTTCACCAAAACCAATAGGTCTTGAGAACTCTATAATTCAGGGATGTATGCAAAAGAGTAGTTGATTCTGTTTGAATTTGCGGCTGTTATCGTTTGCCATAAAAAAATATCGGTATGGGAACCATACAGGACTTCCATGTTCTAAGATTTATATTTAAAATCATATTCGAATGAAATATTTCCATAGAAACTACTTCTTTCTACTTATTACTTCAGCCTCAAACCACAGTACTGTGGTCACTAACGTATACCACCTCATGTTTTCGCACTCGATTTTCGCTGAGATGGAAGTCGATGGCACTGGCGAAAAATCTGGTATTGCAGAAAACATTGGACTACGTCTAAACAGCACGGGAAGGAATTTTAACAAAGAACTACTTCTTTGTTGCGATAACGTAGTACACATACAACATTCTCGCCTCCCCCTTAAACTATAAATTTCATTTATAGAAAATTACCCCCACCCCGTTCACCTAACCACTTCATTTATAGATATTTCATCTGCGTTTCTATAGTGGATTATTATGAGCTTCTTATCAAGATACTTTATTTATCAAAATTAAGTACTTTACTCTTGTTAAAACATAAAACGTTGCAGGTAAACTAACCGTTTCTCTAAACCGATCGTCACCAAAATCAATAGACCTTCAGCCCTCTACAATGCAGGGATGTATGCAAAAAAATATTTGATTCTGTTTCAATTTGCGTCAGTTATCGTTCGTCATGGAAACATTTCTCTTGTTACAACATAACATGTTTCAGGTAAACTACCCCTTTCCCTTTACCGATCTTCACCAAAATCAACAGGCCTTGAGATCTCTACAATTTACGAAAGTATGCAAAAAATATTTGATTTTCTTTGAATTTACAGCAGTTATCGTTCGTCATAGAAAAAATTACCCTTGTTAAAACATAAAACGTTGCAGGTAAACTACCCCTTTCTCTAAACCGATCTTCACCAAAATTAACAGACCTTCAGTCCTCAACAAATCAGGGCTGCATGCAAAACATTATTTGATTCTGTTTTCATTTGCGGCTTTTATCGTTTGCCATAGAAAATACCCTTGTTAAAATATAAAATGTTACTGGTAAACTACCCCTTTCCCTTAACCGATCTTCACCAAAAACAATAGGTCTTGAGAACTCTATAATTCATGGCTGTATGCAAAAGAGTAGTTGATTCTCTTTGAATTTGCGGCTGTTTTTATATTTGTCAAAGAAACAAATTACCCTTGATTAAAATAAACCGTTGCCAGTAAACTACCCCTTTCCCTTTACCGATCATCACCAAAAACAACAGGTACTCTACAATTCAGGGCTGTATGCAAAAAATTATTTGATTCTGTTTGAATTTGCGGCTCTTATCGTTTGCCATACTAAATACCCTTGTTAAAATATAAAGCGTTGCAGGTAAACTACCCATTTCCCTTAACCGATTTTCAACAAAATCAACAGACCCTGAGTTCTGTATAACTCAAATAGGAATGCAAAAGAGTAGTTGACTCTGTACGAATTTGCGGCTGAAATCGTTTGCCATAGGAACAAATTACCCTGGATAAAAACAAATGTTGCCGGCAAACTACCCCTTTCACTTAACCGATCTTCACCAAAAACATCATGAGAACTCTACTATTCAGCGCCGTATGCAGAATATTATTTGATTCTGTTGACATTTGCGGCTTTTATCGTTTGCCATAGAAAATACCCTTATTAAAATATAAAATGCTCCAGGTAAACTACCCCTTTCCCTTAACCGATCTTCACCAAAACCAATAGGTCTTAAGAACTCTATAATTCAGGGATGTATGCAAAAGAGTAGTTGATTCTGTTTGAATTTGCGGCTGTTATCGTTTGCCATAAAAAAATATCGGTATGGAGAACCATACAGGACTTCCATGTTCTAAGATTTATATTTAAAATCATATTCGAAATGAAATATTTCCATAGAAACTACTTCTTTCTACTTATTGCTTCAGCCTCAAACCACAGTACTGTGGTCACTAACGTATACCACCTCACGTTTTCGCACTCGATTTTCGCTAAGATGGAAGTCGATGGCACTGGCGAAAAGTCTGGTTTTGCAGAAAACATTGGACTACGTCTAAACAGCACGGGAAGGAATTTTAACAAAGAACTACTTCTTTGTTGCGATAACGTAGTACACATACAACATTCTCGCCTCCCCCTTAAACTATAAATTTCATTTATAGAAAATTACCCCCACCCCGTTCACCTAACCACTTCATTTATAGATATTTCATCTACGTTTCTATAGTGGATTATTATGAGCTTCTTATCAAGATACTTTATTTATCAAAATTAAGTACTTTACTCTTGTTAAAACATAAAACGTTGCAGGTAAACTACCCGTTTCTCTAAACCGATCGTCACCAAAATCAATAGACCTTCAGCCCTCTACAATGCAGGGATGTATGCAAAAAAATATTTGATTCTGTTTCAATTTGCGTCAGTTATCGTTCGTCATGGAAACATTTCTCTTGTTACAACATAACATGTTTCAGGTAAACTTCCCCTTTCCCTTTACCGATCTTCACCAAAATCAACAGGCCTTGAGATCTCTACAATTTACGAAGGTATGCAAAAAATATATGATTTTCTTTGAATTTACAGCAGTTGTCGTTCGTCATAGAAAAAATTACCCTTGTTAAAACATAAAATGTTGCAGGTAAACTACCCCTTTCTCTAAACCGATCTTCACCAAAATCAACAGACCATCAGTCCTCAACAACTCAGGGCTGTATGCAAAACATTATTTGATTCTGTTTACATTTGCGGCTTTTATCGTTTGCCATAGAAAATACCCTTGTTAAAATATAAAATGTTGCTGGTAAACTACCCCTTTCCCATAACCGATCTTCACCAAAAACAATAGGTCTTGAGAACTCTATAATTCAGGGCTGTATGCAAAAGAGTAGTTGATTCTCTTTGAATTTGCGGCTGTTTTTATATTTGTCAAAGAAACAAATTACCCTTGATTAAAATAAACCGTTGCCAGTAAACTACCCCTTTCCCTTTACCGATCATCACCAAAAACAACAGGTACTCTACAATTCAGGGCTGTATGCAAAAAATTATTTGATTCTGTTTGAATTTGCGGCTCTTATCGTTTGCCATACTAAATACCCTTGTTAAAATATAAAGCGTTGCAGGTAAACTACCCATTTCCCTTAACCGATTTTCAACAAAATCAACAGACCCTGAGTTCTGTATAACTCAAATAGGAATGCAAAAGAGTAGTTGACTCTGTACGAATTTGCGGCTGAAATCGTTTGCCATAGGAACAAATTACCCTGGATAAAAACAAATGTTGCCGGCAAACTAACCCTTTCACTTAACCGATCTTCACCAAAAACATCATGAGAACTCTACTATTCAGCGCTGTATGCAGAATATTATTTGATTCTCTTTACATTTGCGGCTTTTATCGTTCGCCATAGAAAATACCCTTATTAAAATATAAAATGCTGCCGGTAAACTACTCCTTTCCCTTAACCGATCTTCACCAAAACCAATAGGTCTTGAGAACTCTATAATTCAGGGATGTATGCAAAAGAGTAGTTGATTCTGTTTGAATTTGCGGCTGTTATCGTTTGCCATAAAAAAATATCGGTATGGAGAACCATACAGGACTTCCATGTTCTAAGATTTATATTTAAAATCATATTCGAAATGAAATATTTCCATAGTAACTACTTCTTTCTACTTATTGCTTCAGCCTCAAACCACAGTACTGTGGTCACTAACGTATACCACCTCACGTTTTCGCACTCGATTTTCGCTAAGATGGAAGTCGATGGCACTGGCGAAAAGTCTGGTTTTGCAGAAAACATTGGACTACGTCTAAACAGCACGGGAAGGAATTTTAACAAAAAACTACTTCTTTGTTGCGATAACGTAGTACACATACAACATTCTCGCCTCCCCCTTAAACTATAAATTTCATTTATAGAAAATTACCCCCACCCCGTTCACCTAACCACTTCATTTATAGATATTTCATCTACGTTTCTATAGTGGATTATTATGAGCTTCTTATCAAGATACTTTATTTATCAAAATTAAGTACTTTACTCTTGTTAAAACATAAAACGTTGCAGGTAAACTAACCGTTTCTCTAAACCGATCGTCACCAAAATCAATAGACCTTCAGCCCTCTACAATGCAGGGATGTATGCAAAAAAATATTTGATTCTGTTTCAATTTGCGTCAGTTATCGTTCGTCATAGAAACATTTCTCTTGTTACAACATAACATTTTTCAGGTAAACTTCCCCTTTCCCTTTACCGATCTTCACCAAAATCAACAGGCCTTGAGATCTCTACAATTTACGAAGGTATGCAAAAATATTTGATTTTCTTTGAATTTACAGCAGTTGTCGTTCGTCATAGAAAAAATTACCCTTGTTAAAACATAAAACGTTGCAGGTAAACTACCCCTTTCTCTAAACCGATCTTCACCAAAATCAACAGACCATCAGTCCTCAACAACTCAGGGCTGTATGCAAAACATTATTTGATTCTGTTTACATTTGCGGCTTTTATCGTTTGCCATAGAAAATACCCTTGTTAAAATATAAAATGTTGCTGGTATACTACCCCTTTCCCATAACCGATCTTCACCAAAAACAATAGGTCTTGAGAACTCTATAATACAGGGCTGTATGCAAAAGAGTAGTTGATTCTCTTTGAATTTGCGGCTGTTTTAATATTTGTCAAAGAAACAAATTACCCTTGATTAAAATAAACCGTTGCCAGTAAACTACCCCTTTCCCTTTACCGATCATCACCAAAAACAACAGGTACTCTACAATTCAGGGCTGTATGCAAAAAATTATTTGATTCTGTTTGAATTTGCGGCTCTTATCGTTTGCCATACTAAATACCCTTGTTAAAATATAAAGCGTTGCAGGTAAACTACCCATTTCCCTTAACCGATTTTCAACAAAATCAACAGACCCTGAGTTCTGTATAACTCAAATAGGAATGCAAAAGAGTAGTTGACTCTGTACGAATTTGCGGCTGAAATCGTTTGCCATAGGAACAAATTACCCTGGATAAAAACAAATGTTGCCGGCAAACTACCCCTTTCACTTAACCGATCTTCACCAAAAACATCATGAGAACTCTACTATTCAGCGCTGTATGCAGAATATTATTTGATTCTGTTGACATTTGCGGCTTTTATCGTTTGCCATAGAAAATACCCTTATTAAAATATAAAATGCTGCAGGTAAACTACCCCTTTCCCTTAACCGATCTTCACCAAAACCAATAGGTCTTAAGAACTCTATAATTCAGGGATGTATGCAAAAGAGTAGTTGATTCTGTTTGAATTTGCGGCTGTTATCGTTTGCCATAAAAAAATATCGGTATGGAGAACCATACAGGACTTCCATGTTCTAAGATTTATATTTAAAATCATATTCGAAATGAAATATTTCCATAGAAACTACTTCTATCTACTTATTGCTTCAGCCTCAAACCACAGTACTGTGGTCACTAACGTATACCACCTCACGTTTTCGCACTCGATTTTCGCTAAGATGGAAGTCGATGGCACTGGCGAAAAGTCTGGTTTTGCAGAAAACATTGGACTACGTCTAAACAGCACGGGAAGGAATTTTAACAAAGAACTACTTCTTTGTTGCGATAACGTAGTACACATACAACATTCTCGCCTCCCCCTTAAACTATAAATTTCATTTATAGAAAATTACCCCCACCCCGTTCACCTAACCACTTCATTTATAGATATTTCATCTGCGTTTCTATAGTGGATTATTATGAGCTTCTTATCAAGATACTTTATTTATCAAAATTAAGTACTTTACTCTTGTTAAAACATAAAACGTTGCAGGTAAACTACCCGTTTCTCTAAACCGATCGTCACCAAAATCAATAGACCTTTAGCCCTCTACAATGCAGGGATGTATGCAAAAAAATATTTGATTCTGTTTCAATTTGCGTCAGTTATCGTTCGTCATGGAAACATTTCTCTTGTTACAACATAACATGTTTCAGGTAAACTTCCCCTTTCCCTTTACCGATCTTCACCAAAATCAACAGGCCTTGAGATCTCTACAATTTACGAAGGTATGCAAAAAATATATGATTTTCTTTGAATTTACAGCAGTTGTCGTTCGTCATAGAAAAAATTACCCTTGTTAAAACATAAAACGTTGCAGGTAAACTACCCCTTTCTCTAAACCGATCTTCACCAGAATCAACAGACCTTCAGTCCTCAACAGATCAGGGCAGTATGCAAAACATTATTTGATTCTGTTTACATTTGCGGCTTTTATCGTTTGCCATAGAAAATACCCTTGTTAAAATATAAAATGTTGCTGGTAAACTACCCCTTTCCCTTAACCGATCTTCACCAAAAACAATAGGTCTTGAGAACTCTATAATTCAGGGCAGTATGCAAAAGACTAGTTGATTCTCTTTGAATTTGCGGCTGTTTTTATATTTGTCAAAGAAACAAATTACCCTTGATTAAAATAAACCGTTGCCAGTAAACTACCCCTTTCCCTTTACCGATCATCACCAAAAACAACAGGTACTCTACAATTCAGGGCTGTATGCAAAAAATTATTTGATTCTGTTTGAATTTGCGGCTCTTATCGTTTGCCATACTAAATACCCTTGTTAAAATATAAAGCGTTGCAGGTAAACTACCCATTTCCCTTAACCGATTTTCAACAAAATCAACAGACCCTGAGTTCTGTATAACTCAAATAGGAATGCAAAAGAGTAGTTGACTCTGTACGAATTTGCGGCTGAAATCGTTTGCCATAGGAACAAATTACCCTGGATAAAAACAAATGTTGCCGGCAAACTAACCCTTTCACTTAACCGATCTTCACCAAAAACATCATGAGAACTCTACTATTCAGCGCTGTATGCAGAATATTATTTGATTCTCTTTACATTTGCGGCTTTTATCGTTTGCCATAGAAAATACCCTTATTAAAATATAAAATGCTGCCGGTAAACTACCCCTTTCCCTTAACCGATCTTCACCAAAACCAATAGGTCTTGAGAACTCTATAATTCAGGGATGTATGCAAAAGAGTAGTTGATTCTGTTTGAATTTGCGGCTGTTATCGTTTGCCATAAAAAAATATCGGTATGGGAACCATACAGGACTTCCATGTTCTAAGATTTATATTTAAAATCATATTCGAATGAAATATTTCCATAGAAACTACTTCTTTCTACTTATTGCTTCAGCCTCAAACCACAGTACTGTGGTCACTAACGTATACCACCTCACGTTTTCGCACTCGATTTTCGCTGAGATGGAAGTCGATGGCACTGGCGAAAAATCTGGTATTGCAGAAAACATTGGACTACGTCTAAACAGCACGGGAAGGAATTTTAACAAAGAACTACTTCTTTGTTGCGATAACGTAGTACACATACAACATTCTCGCCTCCCCCTTAAACTATAAATTTCATTTATAGAAAATTACCCCCACCCCGTTCACCTAACCACTTCATTTATAGATATTTCATCTGCGTTTCTATAGTGGATTATTATGAGCTTCTTATCAAGATACTTTATTTATCAAAATTAAGTACTTTACTCTTGTTAAAACATAAAACGTTGCAGGTAAACTAACCGTTTCTCTAAACCGATCGTCACCAAAATCAATAGACCTTCAGCCCTCTACAATGCAGGGATGTATGCAAAAAAATATTTGATTCTGTTTCAATTTGCGTCAGTTATCGTTCGTCATGGAAACATTTCTCTTGTTACAACATAACATGTTTCAGGTAAACTACCCCTTTCCCTTTACCGATCTTCACCAAAATCAACAGGCCTTGAGATCTCTACAATTTACGAAAGTATGCAAAAAATATTTGATTTTCTTTGAATTTACAGCAGTTATCCTTCGTCATAGAAAAAATTACCCTTGTTAAAACATAAAACGTTGCAGGTAAACTACCCCTTTCTCTAAACCGATCTTCACCAAAATTAACAGACCTTCAGTCCTCAACAAATCAGGGCTGTATGCAAAACATTATTTGATTCTGTTTTCATTTGCGGCTTTTATCGTTTGCCATAGAAAATACCCTTGTTAAAATATAAAATGTTGCTGGTAAACTACCCCTTTCCCTTAACCGATCTTCACCAAAAACAATAGGTCTTGAGAACTCTATAATTCATGGCTGTATGCAAAAGAGTAGTTGATTCTCTTTGAATTTGCGGCTGTTTTTATATTTGTCAAAGAAACAAATTACCCTTGATTAAAATAAACCGTTGCCAGTAAACTACCCCTTTCCCTTTACCGATCATCACCAAAAACAACAGGTACTCTACAATTCAGGGCTGTATGCAAAAAATTATTTGATTCTGTTTGAATTTGCGGCTCTTATCGTTTGCCATACTAAATACCCTTGTTAAAATATAAAGCGTTGCAGGTAAACTACCCATTTCCCTTAACCGATTTTCAACAAAATCAACAGACCCTGAGTTCTGTATAACTCAAATAGGAATGCAAAAGAGTAGTTGACTCTGTACGAATTTGCGGCTGAAATCGTTTGCCATAGGAACAAATTACCCTGGATAAAAACAAATGTTGCCGGCAAACTACCCCTTTCACTTAACCGATCTTCACCAAAAACATCATGAGAACTCTACTATTCAGCGCCGTATGCAGAATATTATTTGATTCTGTTGACATTTGCGGCTTTTATCGTTTGCCATAGAAAATACCCTTATTAAAATATAAAATGCTGCAGGTAAACTACCCCTTTCCCTTAACCGATCTTCACCAAAACCAATAGGTCTTAAGAACTCTATAATTCAGGGATGTATGCAAAAGAGTAGTTGATTCTGTTTGAATTTGCGGCTGTTATCGTTTGCCATAAAAAAATATCGGTATGGAGAACCATACAGGACTTCCATGTTCTAAGATTTATATTTAAAATCATATTCGAAATGAAATATTTCCATAGAAACTACTTCTTTCTACTTATTGCTTCAGCCTCAAACCACAGTACTGTGGTCACTAACGTATACCACCTCACGTTTTCGCACTCGATTTTCGCTAAGATGGAAGTCGATGGCACTGGCGAAAAGTCTGGTTTTGCAGAAAACATTGGACTACGTCTAAACAGCACGGGAAGGAATTTTAACAAAGAACTACTTCTTTGTTGCGATAACGTAGTACACATACAACATTCTCGCCTCCCCCTTAAACTATAAATTTCATTTATAGAAAATTACCCCCACCCCGTTCACCTAACCACTTCATTTATAGATATTTCATCTACGTTTCTATAGTGGATTATTATGAGCTTCTTATCAAGATACTTTATTTATCAAAATTAAGTACTTTACTCTTGTTAAAACATAAAACGTTGCAGGTAAACTACCCGTTTCTCTAAACCGATCGTCACCAAAATCAATAGACCTTCAGCCCTCTACAATGCAGGGATGTATGCAAAAAAATATTTGATTCTGTTTCAATTTGCGTCAGTTATCGTTCGTCATGGAAACATTTCTCTTGTTACAACATAACATGTTTCAGGTAAACTACCCCTTTCCCTTTACCGATCTTCACCAAAATCAACAGGCCTTGAGATCTCTACAATTTACGAAAGTATGCAAAAAATATTTGATTTTCTTTGAATTTACAGCAGTTATCGTTCGTCATAGAAAAAATTACCCTTGTTAAAACATAAAACGTTGCAGGTAAACTACCCCTTTCTCTAAACCGATCTTCACCAAAATCAACAGACCTTCAGTCCTCAACAAATCAGGGCTGTATGCAAAACATTATTTGATTCTGTTTACATTTGCGGCTTTTATCGTTTGCCATAGAAAATACCCTTGTTAAAATATAAAATGTTGCTGGTAAACTACCCCTTTCCCTTAACCGATCTTCACCAAAAACAATAGGTCTTGAGAACTCTATAATTCAGGGCTGTATGCAAAAGAGTAGTTGATTCTCTTTGAATTTGCGGCTGTTTTTATATTTGTCAAAGAAACAAATTACCCTTGATTAAAATAAACCGTTGCCAGTAAACTACCCCTTTCCCTTTACCGATCATCACCAAAAACAACAGGTACTCTACAATTCAGGGCTGTATGCAAAAAATTATTTGATTCTGTTTGAATTTGCGGCTCTTATCGTTTGCCATACTAAATACCCTTGTTAAAATATAAAGCGTTGCAGGTAAACTACCCATTTCCCTTAACCGATTTTCAACAAAATCAACAGACCCTGAGTTCTGTATAACTCAAATAGGAATGCAAAAGAGTAGTTGACTCTGTACGAATTTGCGGCTGAAATCGTTTGCCATAGGAACAAATTACCCTGGATAAAAACAAATGTTGCCGGCAAACTAACCCTTTCACTTAACCGATCTTCACCAAAAACATCATGAGAACTCTACTATTCAGCGCTGTATGCAGAATATTATTTGATTCTCTTTACATTTGCGGCTTTTATCGTTCGCCATAGAAAATACCCTTATTAAAATATAAAATGCTGCCGGTAAACTACTCCTTTCCCTTAACCGATCTTCACCAAAACCAATAGGTCTTGAGAACTCTATAATTCAGGGATGTATGCAAAAGAGTAGTTGATTCTGTTTGAATTTGCGGCTGTTATCGTTTGCCATAAAAAAATATCGGTATGGAGAACCATACAGGACTTCCATGTTCTAAGATTTATATTTAAAATCATATTCGAAATGAAATATTTCCATAGTAACTACTTCTTTCTACTTATTGCTTCAGCCTCAAACCACAGTACTGTGGTCACTAACGTATACCACCTCACGTTTTCGCACTCGATTTTCGCTAAGATGGAAGTCGATGGCACTGGCGAAAAGTCTGGTTTTGCAGAAAACATTGGACTACGTCTAAACAGCACGGGAAGGAATTTTAACAAAGAACTACTTCTTTGTTGCGATAACGTAGTACACATACAACATTCTCGCCTCCCCCTTAAACTATAAATTTCATTTATAGAAAATTACTCCCACCCCGTTCACCTAACCACTTCATTTATAGATATTTCATCTACGTTTCTATAGTGGATTATTATGAGCTTCTTATCAAGATACTTTATTTATCAAAATTAAGTACTTTACTCTTGTTAAAACATAAAACGTTGCAGGTAAACTACCCGTTTCTCTAAACCGATCGTCACCAAAATCAATAGACCTTCAGCCCTCTACAATGCAGGGATGTATGCAAAAAAATATTTGATTCTGTTTCAATTTGTGTCAGTTATCGTTCGTCATAGAAACATTTCTCTTGTTACAACATAACATGTTTCAGGTAAACTTCCCCTTTCCCTTTACCGATCTTCACCAAAATCAACAGGCCTTGAGATCTCTACAATTTACGAAGGTATGCAAAAAATATTTGATTTTCTTTGAATTTACAGCAGTTGTCGTTCGTCATAGGAAAAATTACCCTTGTTAAAACATAAAACGTTGCAGGTAAACTACCCCTTTCTCTAAACCGATCTTCACCAAAATCAACAGACCATCAGTCCTCAACAACTCAGGGCTGTATGCAAAACATTATTTGATTCTGTTTACATTTGCGGCTTTTATCGTTTGCCATAGAAAATACCCTTGTTAAAATATAAAATGTTGCTGGTAAACTACCCCTTTCCCATAACCGATCTTCACCAAAAACAATAGGTCTTGAGAACTCTATAATTCAGGGCTGTATGCAAAAGAGTAGTTGATTCTCTTTGAATTTGCGGCTGTTTTTATATTTGTCAAAGAAACAAATTACCCTTGATTAAAATAAACCGTTGCCAGTAAACTACCCCTTTCCCTTTACCGATCATCACCAAAAACAACAGGTACTCTACAATTCAGGGCTGTATGCAAAAAATTATTTGATTCTGTTTGAATTTGCGGCTCTTATCGTTTGCCATACTAAATACCCTTGTTAAAATATAAAGCGTTGCAGGTAAACTACCCATTTCCCTTAACCGATTTTCAACAAAATCAACAGACCCTGAGTTCTGTATAACTCAAATAGGAATGCAAAAGAGTAGTTGACTCTGTACGAATTTGCGGCTGAAATCGTTTGCCATAGGAACAAATTACCCTGGATAAAAACAAATGTTGCCGGCAAACTACCCCTTTCACTTAACCGATCTTCACCAAAAACATCATGAGAACTCTACTATTCAGCGCTGTATGCAGAATATTATTTGATTCTGTTGACATTTGCGGCTTTTATCGTTTGCCATAGAAAATACCCTTATTAAAATATAAAATGCTGCAGGTAAACTACCCCTTTCCCTTAACCGATCTTCACCAAAACCAATAGGTCTTAAGAACTCTATAATTCAGGGATGTATGCAAAAGAGTAGTTGATTCTGTTTGAATTTGCGGCTGTTATCGTTTGCCATAAAAAAATATCGGTATGGAGAACCATACAGGACTTCCATGTTCTACGATTTATATTTAAAATCATATTCGAAATGAAATATTTCCATAGAAACTACTTCTTTCTACTTATTGCTTCAGCCTCAAACCACAGTACTGTGGTCACTAACGTATACCACCTCACGTTTTCGCACTCGATTTTCGCTAAGATGGAAGTCGATGGCACTGGCGAAAAGTCTGGTTTTGCAGAAAACATTGGACTACGTCTAAACAGCACGGGAAGGAATTTTAACAAAAAACTACTTCTTTGTTGCGATAACGTAGTACACATACAACATTCTCGCCTCCCCCTTAAACTATAAATTTCATTTATAGAAAATTACCCCCACCCCGTTCACCTAACCACTTCATTTATAGATATTTCATCTACGTTTCTATAGTGGATTATTATGAGCTTCTTATCAAGATACTTTATTTATCAAAATTAAGTACTTTACTCTTGTTAAAACATAAAACGTTGCAGGTAAACTACCCGTTTCTCTAAACCGATCGTCACCAAAATCAATAGACCTTCAGCCCTCTACAATGCAGGGATGTATGCAAAAAAATATTTGATTCTGTTTCAATTTGCGTCAGTTATCGTTCGTCATAGAAACATTTCTCTTGTTACAACATAACATTTTTCAGGTAAACTTCCCCTTTCCCTTTACCGATCTTCACCAAAATCAACAGGCCTTGAGATCTCTACAATTTACGAAGGTATGCAAAAAATATATGATTTTCTTTGAATTTACAGCAGTTGTCGTTCGTCATAGAAAAAATTACCCTTGTTAAAACATAAAACGTTGCAGGTAAACTACCCCTTTCTCTAAACCGATCTTCACCAAAATCAACAGACCATCAGTCCTCAACAACTCAGGGCTGTATGCAAAACATTATTTGATTCTGTTTACATTTGCGGCTTTTATCGTTTGCCATAGAAAATACCCTTGTTAAAATATAAAATGTTGCTGGTATACTACCCCTTTCCCATAACCGATCTTCACCAAAAACAATAGGTCTTGAGAACTCTATAATACAGGGCTGTATGCAAAAGAGTAGTTGATTCTCTTTGAATTTGCGGCTGTTTTAATATTTGTCAAAGAAACAAATTACCCTTGATTAAAATAAACCGTTGCCAGTAAACTACCCCTTTCCCTTTACCGATCATCACCAAAAACAACAGGTACTCTACAATTCAGGGCTGTATGCAAAAAATTATTTGATTCTGTTTGAATTTGCGGCTCTTATCGTTTGCCATACTAAATACCCTTGTTAAAATATAAAGCGTTGCAGGTAAACTACCCATTTCCCTTAACCGATTTTCAACAAAATCAACAGACCCTGAGTTCTGTATAACTCAAATAGGAATGCAAAAGAGTAGTTGACTCTGTACGAATTTGCGGCTGAAATCGTTTGCCATAGGAACAAATTACCCTGGATAAAAACAAATGTTGCCGGCAAACTACCCCTTTCACTTAACCGATCTTCACCAAAAACATCATGAGAACTCTACTATTCAGCGCTGTATGCAGAATATTATTTGATTCTGTTGACATTTGCGGCTTTTATCGTTTGCCATAGAAAATACCCTTATTAAAATATAAAATGCTGCAGGTAAACTACCCCTTTCCCTTAACCGATCTTCACCAAAACCAATAGGTCTTAAGAACTCTATAATTCAGGGATGTATGCAAAAGAGTAGTTGATTCTGTTTGAATTTGCGGCTGTTATCGTTTGCCATAAAAAAATATCGGTATGGAGAACCATACAGGACTTCCATGTTCTAAGATTTATATTTAAAATCATATTCGAAATGAAATATTTCCATAGAAACTACTTCTTTCTACTTATTGCTTCAGCCTCAAACCACAGTACTGTGGTCACTAACGTATACCACCTCACGTTTTCGCACTCGATTTTCGCTAAGATGGAAGTCGATGGCACTGGCGAAAAGTCTGGTTTTGCAGAAAACATTGGACTACGTCTAAACAGCACGGGAAGGAATTTTAACAAAGAACTACTTCTTTGTTGCGATAACGTAGTACACATACAACATTCTCGCCTCCCCCTTAAACTATAAATTTCATTTATAGAAAATTACCCCCACCCCGTTCACCTAACCACTTCATTTATAGATATTTCATCTACGTTTCTATAGTGGATTATTATGAGCTTCTTATCAAGATACTTTATTTATCAAAATTAAGTACTTTACTCTTGTTAAAACATAAAACGTTGCAGGTAAACTACCCGTTTCTCTAAACCGATCGTCACCAAAATCAATAGACCTTTAGCCCTCTACAATGCAGGGATGTATGCAAAAAAATATTTGATTCTGTTTCAATTTGCGTCAGTTATCGTTCGTCATGGAAACATTTCTCTTGTTACAACATAACATGTTTCAGGTAAACTTCCCCTTTCCCTTTACCGATCTTCACCAAAATCAACAGGCCTTGAGATCTCTACAATTTACGAAGGTGTGCAAAAAATATATGATTTTCTTTGAATTTACAGCAGTTGTCGTTCGTCATAGAAAAAATTACCCTTGTTAAAACATAAAACGTTGCAGGTAAACTACCCCTTTCTCTAAACCGATCTTCACCAGAATCAACAGACCTTCAGTCCTCAACAGATCAGGGCAGTATGCAAAACATTATTTGATTCTGTTTACATTTGCGGCTTTTATCGTTTGCCATAGAAAATACCCTTGTTAAAATATAAAATGTTGCTGGTAAACTACCCCTTTCCCTTAACCGATCTTCACCAAAAACAATAGGTCTTGAGAACTCTATAATTCAGGGCTGTATGCAAAAGAGTAGTTGATTCTCTTTGAATTTGCGGCTGTTTTTATATTTGTCAAAGAAACAAATTACCCTTGATTAAAATAAACCGTTGCCAGTAAACTACCCCTTTCCCTTTACCGATCATCACCAAAAACAACAGGTACTCTACAATTCAGGGCTGTATGCAAAAAATTATTTGATTCTGTTTGAATTTGCGGCTCTTATCGTTTGCCATACTAAATACCCTTGTTAAAATATAAAGCGTTGCAGGTAAACTACCCATTTCCCTTAACCGATTTTCAACAAAATCAACAGACCCTGAGTTCTGTATAACTCAAATAGGAATGCAAAAGAGTAGTTGACTCTGTACGAATTTGCGGCTGAAATCGTTTGCCATAGGAACAAATTACCCTGGATAAAAACAAATGTTGCCGGCAAACTAACCCTTTCACTTAACCGATCTTCACCAAAAACATCATGAGAACTCTACTATTCAGCGCTGTATGCAGAATATTATTTGATTCTCTTTACATTTGCGGCTTTTATCGTTCGCCATAGAAAATACCCTTATTAAAATATAAAATGCTGCCGGTAAACTACTCCTTTCCCTTAACCGATCTTCACCAAAACCAATAGGTCTTGAGAACTCTATAATTCAGGGATGTATGCAAAAGAGTAGTTGATTCTGTTTGAATTTGCGGCTGTTATCGTTTGCCATAAAAAAATATCGGTATGGAGAACCATACAGGACTTCCATGTTCTAAGATTTATATTTAAAATCATATTCGAAATGAAATATTTCCATAGTAACTACTTCTTTCTACTTATTGCTTCAGCCTCAAACCACAGTACTGTGGTCACTAACGTATACCACCTCACGTTTTCGCACTCGATTTTCGCTAAGATGGAAGTCGATGGCACTGGCGAAAAGTCTGGTTTTGCAGAAAACATTGGACTACGTCTAAACAGCACGGGAAGGAATTTTAACAAAGAACTACTTCTTTGTTGCGATAACGTAGTACACATACAACATTCTCGCCTCCCCCTTAAACTATAAATTTCATTTATAGAAAATTACTCCCACCCCGTTCACCTAACCACTTCATTTATAGATATTTCATCTACGTTTCTATAGTGGATTATTATGAGCTTCTTATCAAGATACTTTATTTATCAAAATTAAGTACTTTACTCTTGTTAAAACATAAAACGTTGCAGGTAAACTACCCGTTTCTCTAAACCGATCGTCACCAAAATCAATAGACCTTCAGCCCTCTACAATGCAGGGATGTATGCAAAAAAATATTTGATTCTGTTTCAATTTGTGTCAGTTATCGTTCGTCATAGAAACATTTCTCTTGTTACAACATAACATGTTTCAGGTAAACTTCCCCTTTCCCTTTACCGATCTTCACCAAAATCAACAGGCCTTGAGATCTCTACAATTTACGAAGGTATGCAAAAAATATTTGATTTTCTTTGAATTTACAGCAGTTGTCGTTCGTCATAGGAAAAATTACCCTTGTTAAAACATAAAACGTTGCAGGTAAACTACCCCTTTCTCTAAACCGATCTTCACCAAAATCAACAGACCATCAGTCCTCAACAACTCAGGGCTGTATGCAAAACATTATTTGATTCTGTTTACATTTGCGGCTTTTATCGTTTGCCATAGAAAATACCCTTGTTAAAATATAAAATGTTGCTGGTAAACTACCCCTTTCCCATAACCGATCTTCACCAAAAACAATAGGTCTTGAGAACTCTATAATTCAGGGCTGTATGCAAAAGAGTAGTTGATTCTCTTTGAATTTGCGGCTGTTTTTATATTTGTCAAAGAAACAAATTACCCTTGATTAAAATAAACCGTTGCCAGTAAACTACCCCTTTCCCTTTACCGATCATCACCAAAAACAACAGGTACTCTACAATTCAGGGCTGTATGCAAAAAATTATTTGATTCTGTTTGAATTTGCGGCTCTTATCGTTTGCCATACTAAATACCCTTGTTAAAATATAAAGCGTTGCAGGTAAACTACCCATTTCCCTTAACCGATTTTCAACAAAATCAACAGACCCTGAGTTCTGTATAACTCAAATAGGAATGCAAAAGAGTAGTTGACTCTGTACGAATTTGCGGCTGAAATCGTTTGCCATAGGAACAAATTACCCTGGATAAAAACAAATGTTGCCGGCAAACTACCCCTTTCACTTAACCGATCTTCACCAAAAACATCATGAGAACTCTACTATTCAGCGCTGTATGCAGAATATTATTTGATTCTGTTGACATTTGCGGCTTTTATCGTTTGCCATAGAAAATACCCTTATTAAAATATAAAATGCTGCAGGTAAACTACCCCTTTCCCTTAACCGATCTTCACCAAAACCAATAGGTCTTAAGAACTCTATAATTCAGGGATGTATGCAAAAGAGTAGTTGATTCTGTTTGAATTTGCGGCTGTTATCGTTTGCCATAAAAAAATATCGGTATGGAGAACCATACAGGACTTCCATGTTCTACGATTTATATTTAAAATCATATTCGAAATGAAATATTTCCATAGAAACTACTTCTTTCTACTTATTGCTTCAGCCTCAAACCACAGTACTGTGGTCACTAACGTATACCACCTCACGTTTTCGCACTCGATTTTCGCTAAGATGGAAGTCGATGGCACTGGCGAAAAGTCTGGTTTTGCAGAAAACATTGGACTACGTCTAAACAGCACGGGAAGGAATTTTAACAAAAAACTACTTCTTTGTTGCGATAACGTAGTACACATACAACATTCTCGCCTCCCCCTTAAACTATAAATTTCATTTATAGAAAATTACCCCCACCCCGTTCACCTAACCACTTCATTTATAGATATTTCATCTACGTTTCTATAGTGGATTATTATGAGCTTCTTATCAAGATACTTTATTTATCAAAATTAAGTACTTTACTCTTGTTAAAACATAAAACGTTGCAGGTAAACTACCCGTTTCTCTAAACCGATCGTCACCAAAATCAATAGACCTTCAGCCCTCTACAATGCAGGGATGTATGCAAAAAAATATTTGATTCTGTTTCAATTTGCGTCAGTTATCGTTCGTCATAGAAACATTTCTCTTGTTACAACATAACATTTTTCAGGTAAACTTCCCCTTTCCCTTTACCGATCTTCACCAAAATCAACAGGCCTTGAGATCTCTACAATTTACGAAGGTATGCAAAAAATATATGATTTTCTTTGAATTTACAGCAGTTGTCGTTCGTCATAGAAAAAATTACCCTTGTTAAAACATAAAACGTTGCAGGTAAACTACCCCTTTCTCTAAACCGATCTTCACCAAAATCAACAGACCATCAGTCCTCAACAACTCAGGGCTGTATGCAAAACATTATTTGATTCTGTTTACATTTGCGGCTTTTATCGTTTGCCATAGAAAATACCCTTGTTAAAATATAAAATGTTGCTGGTATACTACCCCTTTCCCATAACCGATCTTCACCAAAAACAATAGGTCTTGAGAACTCTATAATACAGGGCTGTATGCAAAAGAGTAGTTGATTCTCTTTGAATTTGCGGCTGTTTTAATATTTGTCAAAGAAACAAATTACCCTTGATTAAAATAAACCGTTGCCAGTAAACTACCCCTTTCCCTTTACCGATCATCACCAAAAACAACAGGTACTCTACAATTCAGGGCTGTATGCAAAAAATTATTTGATTCTGTTTGAATTTGCGGCTCTTATCGTTTGCCATACTAAATACCCTTGTTAAAATATAAAGCGTTGCAGGTAAACTACCCATTTCCCTTAACCGATTTTCAACAAAATCAACAGACCCTGAGTTCTGTATAACTCAAATAGGAATGCAAAAGAGTAGTTGACTCTGTACGAATTTGCGGCTGAAATCGTTTGCCATAGGAACAAATTACCCTGGATAAAAACAAATGTTGCCGGCAAACTACCCCTTTCACTTAACCGATCTTCACCAAAAACATCATGAGAACTCTACTATTCAGCGCTGTATGCAGAATATTATTTGATTCTGTTGACATTTGCGGCTTTTATCGTTTGCCATAGAAAATACCCTTATTAAAATATAAAATGCTGCAGGTAAACTACCCCTTTCCCTTAACCGATCTTCACCAAAACCAATAGGTCTTAAGAACTCTATAATTCAGGGATGTATGCAAAAGAGTAGTTGATTCTGTTTGAATTTGCGGCTGTTATCGTTTGCCATAAAAAAATATCGGTATGGAGAACCATACAGGACTTCCATGTTCTAAGATTTATATTTAAAATCATATTCGAAATGAAATATTTCCATAGAAACTACTTCTTTCTACTTATTGCTTCAGCCTCAAACCACAGTACTGTGGTCACTAACGTATACCACCTCACGTTTTCGCACTCGATTTTCGCTAAGATGGAAGTCGATGGCACTGGCGAAAAGTCTGGTTTTGCAGAAAACATTGGACTACGTCTAAACAGCACGGGAAGGAATTTTAACAAAGAACTACTTCTTTGTTGCGATAACGTAGTACACATACAACATTCTCGCCTCCCCCTTAAACTATAAATTTCATTTATAGAAAATTACCCCCACCCCGTTCACCTAACCACTTCATTTATAGATATTTCATCTACGTTTCTATAGTGGATTATTATGAGCTTCTCATCAAGATACTTTATTTATCAAAATTAAGTACTTTACTCTTGTTAAAACATAAAACGTTGCAGGTAAACTACCCGTTTCTCTAAACCGATCGTCACCAAAATCAATAGACCTTTAGCCCTCTACAATGCAGGGATGTATGCAAAAAAATATTTGATTCTGTTTCAATTTGCGTCAGTTATCGTTCGTCATGGAAACATTTCTCTTGTTACAACATAACATGTTTCAGGTAAACTTCCCCTTTCCCTTTACCGATCTTCACCAAAATCAACAGGCCTTGAGATCTCTACAATTTACGAAGGTGTGCAAAAAATATATGATTTTCTTTGAATTTACAGCAGTTGTCGTTCGTCATAGAAAAAATTACCCTTGTTAAAACATAAAACGTTGCAGGTAAACTACCCCTTTCTCTAAACCGATCTTCACCAGAATCAACAGACCTTCAGTCCTCAACAGATCAGGGCAGTATGCAAAACATTATTTGATTCTGTTTACATTTGCGGCTTTTATCGTTTGCCATAGAAAATACCCTTGTTAAAATATAAAATGTTGCTGGTAAACTACCCCTTTCCCTTAACCGATCTTCACCAAAAACAATAGGTCTTGAGAACTCTATAATTCAGGGCAGTATGCAAAAGACTAGTTGATTCTCTTTGAATTTGCGGCTGTTTTTATATTTGTCAAAGAAACAAATTACCCTTGATTAAAATAAACCGTTGCCAGTAAACTACCCCTTTCCCTTTACCGATCATCACCAAAAACAACAGGTACTCTACAATTCAGGGCTGTATGCAAAAAATTATTTGATTCTGTTTGAATTTGCGGCTCTTATCGTTTGCCATACTAAATACCCTTGTTAAAATATAAAGCGTTGCAGGTAAACTACCCATTTCCCTTAACCGATTTTCAACAAAATCAACAGACCCTGAGTTCTGTATAACTCAAATAGGAATGCAAAAGAGTAGTTGACTCTGTACGAATTTGCGGCTGAAATCGTTTGCCATAGGAACAAATTACCCTGGATAAAAACAAATGTTGCCGGCAAACTAACCCTTTCACTTAACCGATCTTCACCAAAAACATCATGAGAACTCTACTATTCAGCGCTGTATGCAGAATATTATTTGATTCTCTTTACATTTGCGGCTTTTATCGTTTGCCATAGAAAATACCCTTATTAAAATATAAAATGCTGCCGGTAAACTACCCCTTTCCCTTAACCGATCTTCACCAAAACCAATAGGTCTTGAGAACTCTATAATTCAGGGGTGTGTGCAAAAGAGTAGTTGATTCTGTTTGAATTTGCGGCTGTTATCGTTTGCCATAAAAAAATATCGGTATGGGAACCATACAGGACTTCCATGTTCTAAGATTTATATTTAAAATCATATTCGAATGAAATATTTCCATAGAAACTACTTCTTTCTACTTATTGCTTCAGACTCAAACCACAGTACTGTGGTCACTAACGTATACCACCTCACGTTTTCGCACTCGATTTTCGCTGAGATGGAAGTCGATGGCACTGGCGAAAAATCTGGTATTGCAGAAAACATTGGACTACGTCTAAACAGCACGGGAAGGAATTTTAACAAAGAACTACTTCTTTGTTGCGATAACGTAGTACACATACAACATTCTCGCCTCCCCCTTAAACTATAAATTTCATTTATAGAAAATTACCCCCACCCCGTTCACCTAACCACTTCATTTATAGATATTTCATCTGCGTTTCTATAGTGGATTATTATGAGCTTCTTATCAAGATACTTTATTTATCAAAATTAAGTACTTTACTCTTGTTAAAACATAAAACGTTGCAGGTAAACTAACCGTTTCTCTAAACCGATCGTCAACAAAATCAATAGACCTTCAGCCCTCTACAATGCAGGGATGTATGCAAAAAAATATTTGATTCTGTTTCAATTTGCGTCAGTTATCGTTCGTCATGGAAACATTTCTCTTGTTACAACATAACATGTTTCAGGTAAACTACCCCTTTCCCTTTACCGATCTTCACCAAAATCAACAGGCCTTGAGATCTCTACAATTTACGAAAGTATGCAAAAAATATTTGATTTTCTTTGAATTTACAGCAGTTATCGTTCGTCATAGAAAAAATTACCCTTGTTAAAACATAAAACGTTGCTGGTAAACTACCCCTTTCTCTAAACCGATCTTCACCAAAATTAACAGACCTTCAGTCCTCAACAAATCAGGGCTGTATGCAAAACATTATTTGATTCTGTTTTCATTTGCGGCTTTTATCGTTTGCCATAGAAAATACCCTTGTTAAAATATAAAATGTTGCTGGTAAACTACCCCTTTCCCTTAACCGATCTTCACCAAAAACAATAGGTCTTGAGAACTCTATAATTCATGGCTGTATGCAAAAGAGTAGTTGATTCTCTTTGAATTTGCGGCTGTTTTTATATTTGTCAAAGAAACAAATTACCCTTGATTAAAATAAACCGTTGCCAGTAAACTACCCCTTTCCCTTTACCGATCATCACCAAAAACAACAGGTACTCTACAATTCAGGGCTGTATGCAAAAAATTATTTGATTCTGTTTGAATTTGCGGCTCTTATCGTTTGCCATACTAAATACCCTTGTTAAAATATAAAGCGTTGCAGGTAAACTACCCATTTCCCTTAACCGATTTTCAACAAAATCAACAGACCCTGAGTTCTGTATAACTCAAATAGGAATGCAAAAGAGTAGTTGACTCTGTACGAATTTGCGGCTGAAATCGTTTGCCATAGGAACAAATTACCCTGGATAAAAACAAATGTTGCCGGCAAACTACCCCTTTCACTTAACCGATCTTCACCAAAAACATCATGAGAACTCTACTATTCAGCGCCGTATGCAGAATATTATTTGATTCTGTTGACATTTGCGGCTTTTATCGTTTGCCATAGAAAATACCCTTATTAAAATATAAAATGCTGCAGGTAAACTACCCCTTTCCCTTAACCGATCTTCACCAAAACCAATAGGTCTTAAGAACTCTATAATTCAGGGATGTATGCAAAAGAGTAGTTGATTCTGTTTGAATTTGCGGCTGTTATCGTTTGCCATAAAAAAATATCGGTATGGAGAACCATACAGGACTTCCATGTTCTAAGATTTATATTTAAAATCATATTCGAAATGAAATATTTCCATAGAAACTACTTCTTTCTACTTATTGCTTCAGCCTCAAACCACAGTACTGTGGTCACTAACGTATACCACCTCACGTTTTCGCACTCGATTTTCGCTAAGATGGAAGTCGATGGCACTGGCGAAAAGTCTGGTTTTGCAGAAAACATTGGACTACGTCTAAACAGCACGGGAAGGAATTTTAACAAAGAACTACTTCTTTGTTGCGATAACGTAGTACACATACAACATTCTCGCCTCCCCCTTAAACTATAAATTTCATTTATAGAAAATTACCCCCACCCCGTTCACCTAACCACTTCATTTATAGATATTTCATCTACGTTTCTATAGTGGATTATTATGAGCTTCTTATCAAGATACTTTATTTATCAAAATTAAGTACTTTACTCTTGTTAAAACATAAAACGTTGCAGGTAAACTACCCGTTTCTCTAAACCGATCGTCACCAAAATCAATAGACCTTTAGCCCTCTACAATGCAGGGATGTATGCAAAAAAATATTTGATTCTGTTTCAATTTGCGTCAGTTATCGTTCGTCATGGAAACATTTCTCTTGTTACAACATAACATGTTTCAGGTAAACTTCCCCTTTCCCTTTACCGATCTTCACCAAAATCAACAGGCCTTGAGATCTCTACAATTTACGAAGGTGTGCAAAAAATATATGATTTTCTTTGAATTTACAGCAGTTGTCGTTCGTCATAGAAAAAATTACCCTTGTTAAAACATAAAACGTTGCAGGTAAACTACCCCTTTCTCTAAACCGATCTTCACCAGAATCAACAGACCTTCAGTCCTCAACAGATCAGGGCAGTATGCAAAACATTATTTGATTCTGTTTACATTTGCGGCTTTTATCGTTTGCCATAGAAAATACCCTTGTTAAAATATAAAATGTTGCTGGTAAACTACCCCTTTCCCTTAACCGATCTTCACCAAAAACAATAGGTCTTGAGAACTCTATAATTCAGGGCAGTATGCAAAAGACTAGTTGATTCTCTTTGAATTTGCGGCTGTTTTTATATTTGTCAAAGAAACAAATTACCCTTGATTAAAATAAACCGTTGCCAGTAAACTACCCCTTTCCCTTTACCGATCATCACCAAAAACAACAGGTACTCTACAATTCAGGGCTGTATGCAAAAAATTATTTGATTCTGTTTGAATTTGCGGCTCTTATCGTTTGCCATACTAAATACCCTTGTTAAAATATAAAGCGTTGCAGGTAAACTACCCATTTCCCTTAACCGATTTTCAACAAAATCAACAGACCCTGAGTTCTGTATAACTCAAATAGGAATGCAAAAGAGTAGTTGACTCTGTACGAATTTGCGGCTGAAATCGTTTGCCATAGGAACAAATTACCCTGGATAAAAACAAATGTTGCCGGCAAACTAACCCTTTCACTTAACCGATCTTCACCAAAAACATCATGAGAACTCTACTATTCAGCGCTGTATGCAGAATATTATTTGATTCTCTTTACATTTGCGGCTTTTATCGTTTGCCATAGAAAATACCCTTATTAAAATATAAAATGCTGCCGGTAAACTACCCCTTTCCCTTAACCGATCTTCACCAAAACCAATAGGTCTTGAGAACTCTATAATTCAGGGATGTGTGCAAAAGAGTAGTTGATTCTGTTTGAATTTGCGGCTGTTATCGTTTGCCATAAAAAAATATCGGTATGGGAACCATACAGGACTTCCATGTTCTAAGATTTATATTTAAAATCATATTCGAATGAAATATTTCCATAGAAACTACTTCTTTCTACTTATTGCTTCAGCCTCAAACCACAGTACTGTGGTCACTAACGTATACCACCTCACGTTTTCGCACTCGATTTTCGCTGAGATGGAAGTCGATGGCACTGGCGAAAAATCTGGTATTGCAGAAAACATTGGACTACGTCTAAACAGCACGGGAAGGAATTTTAACAAAGAACTACTTCTTTGTTGCGATAACGTAGTACACATACAACATTCTCGCCTCCCCCTTAAACTATAAATTTCATTTATAGAAAATTACCCCCACCCCGTTCACCTAACCACTTCATTTATAGATATTTCATCTGCGTTTCTATAGTGGATTATTATGAGCTTCTTATCAAGATACTTTATTTATCAAAATTAAGTACTTTACTCTTGTTAAAACATAAAACGTTGCAGGTAAACTAACCGTTTCTCTAAACCGATCGTCACCAAAATCAATAGACCTTCAGCCCTCTACAATGCAGGGATGTATGCAAAAAAATATTTGATTCTGTTTCAATTTGCGTCAGTTATCGTTCGTCATGGAAACATTTCTCTTGTTACAACATAACATGTTTCAGGTAAACTACCCCTTTCCCTTTACCGATCTTCACCAAAATCAACAGGCCTTGAGATCTCTACAATTTACGAAAGTATGCAAAAAATATTTGATTTTCTTTGAATTTACAGTAGTTATCGTTCGTCATAGAAAAAATTACCCTTGTTAAAACATAAAACGTTGCTGGTAAACTACCCCTTTCTCTAAACCGATCTTCACCAAAATTAACAGACCTTCAGTCCTCAACAAATCAGGGCTGTATGCAAAACATTATTTGATTCTGTTTTCATTTGCGGCTTTTATCGTTTGCCATAGAAAATACCCTTGTTAAAATATAAAATGTTGCTGGTAAACTACCCCTTTCCCTTAACCGATCTTCACCAAAAACAATAGGTCTTGAGAACTCTATAATTCATGGCTGTATGCAAAAGAGTAGTTGATTCTCTTTGAATTTGCGGCTGTTTTTATATTTGTCAAAGAAACAAATTACCCTTGATTAAAATAAACCGTTGCCAGTAAACTACCCCTTTCCCTTTACCGATCATCACCAAAAACAACAGGTACTCTACAATTCAGGGCTGTATGCAAAAAATTATTTGATTCTGTTTGAATTTGCGGCTCTTATCGTTTGCCATACTAAATACCCTTGTTAAAATATAAAGCGTTGCAGGTAAACTACCCATTTCCCTTAACCGATTTTCAACAAAATCAACAGACCCTGAGTTCTGTATAACTCAAATAGGAATGCAAAAGAGTAGTTGACTCTGTACGAATTTGCGGCTGAAATCGTTTGCCATAGGAACAAATTACCCTGGATAAAAACAAATGTTGCCGGCAAACTACCCCTTTCACTTAACCGATCTTCACCAAAAACATCATGAGAACTCTACTATTCAGCGCCGTATGCAGAATATTATTTGATTCTGTTGACATTTGCGGCTTTTATCGTTTGCCATAGAAAATACCCTTATTAAAATATAAAATGCTGCAGGTAAACTACCCCTTTCCCTTAACCGATCTTCACCAAAACCAATAGGTCTTAAGAACTCTATAATTCAGGGATGTATGCAAAAGAGTAGTTGATTCTGTTTGAATTTGCGGCTGTTATCGTTTGCCATAAAAAAATATCGGTATGGAGAACCATACAGGACTTCCATGTTCTAAGATTTATATTTAAAATCATATTCGAAATGAAATATTTCCATAGAAACTACTTCTTTCTACTTATTGCTTCAGCCTCAAACCACAGTACTGTGGTCACTAACGTATACCACCTCACGTTTTCGCACTCGATTTTCGCTAAGATGGAAGTCGATGGCACTGGCGAAAAGTCTGGTTTTGCAGAAAACATTGGACTACGTCTAAACAGCACGGGAAGGAATTTTAACAAAGAACTACTTCTTTGTTGCGATAACGTAGTACACATACAACATTCTCGCCTCCCCCTTAAACTATAAATTTCATTTATAGAAAATTACCCCCACCCCGTTCACCTAACCACTTCATTTATAGATATTTCATCTACGTTTCTATAGTGGATTATTATGAGCTTCTTATCAAGATACTTTATTTATCAAAATTAAGTACTTTACTCTTGTTAAAACATAAAACGTTGCAGGTAAACTACCCGTTTCTCTAAACCGATCGTCACCAAAATCAATAGACCTTCAGCCCTCTACAATGCAGGGATGTATGCAAAAAAATATTTGATTCTGTTTCAATTTGCGTCAGTTATCGTTCGTCATGGAAACATTTCTCTTGTTACAACATAACATGTTTCAGGTAAACTTCCCCTTTCCCTTTACCGATCTTCACCAAAATCAACAGGCCTTGAGATCTCTACAATTTACGAAGGTATGCAAAAAATATATGATTTTCTTTGAATTTACAGCAGTTGTCGTTCGTCATAGAAAAAATTACCCTTGTTAAAACATAAAACGTTGCAGGTAAACTACCCCTTTCTCTAAACCGATCTTCACCAGAATCAACAGACCTTCAGTCCTCAACAGATCAGGGCAGTATGCAAAACATTATTTGATTCTGTTTACATTTGCGGCTTTTATCGTTTGCCATAGAAAATACCCTTGTTAAAATATAAAATGTTGCTGGTAAACTACCCCTTTCCCTTAACCGATCTTCACCAAAAACAATAGGTCTTGAGAACTCTATAATTCAGGGCAGTATGCAAAAGACTAGTTGATTCTCTTTGAATTTGCGGCTGTTTTTATATTTGTCAAAGAAACAAATTACCCTTGATTAAAATAAACCGTTGCCAGTAAACTACCCCTTTCCCTTTACCGATCATCACCAAAAACAACAGGTACTCTACAATTCAGGGCTGTATGCAAAAAATTATTTGATTCTGTTTGAATTTGCGGCTCTTATCGTTTGCCATACTAAATACCCTTGTTAAAATATAAAGCGTTGCAGGTAAACTACCCATTTCCCTTAACCGATTTTCAACAAAATCAACAGACCCTGAGTTCTGTATAACTCAAATAGGAATGCAAAAGAGTAGTTGACTCTGTACGAATTTGCGGCTGAAATCGTTTGCCATAGGAACAAATTACCCTGGATAAAAACAAATGTTGCCGGCAAACTAACCCTTTCACTTAACCGATCTTCACCAAAAACATCATGAGAACTCTACTATTCAGCGCTGTATGCAGAATATTATTTGATTCTCTTTACATTTGCGGCTTTTATCGTTTGCCATAGAAAATACCCTTATTAAAATATAAAATGCTGCCGGTAAACTACCCCTTTCCCTTAACCGATCTTCACCAAAACCAATAGGTCTTGAGAACTCTATAATTCAGGGATGTATGCAAAAGAGTAGTTGATTCTGTTTGAATTTGCGGCTGTTATCGTTTGCCTTAAAAAAATATCGGTATGGAGAACCATACAGGACTTCCATGTTCTAAGATTTATATTTAAAATCATATTCGAATGAAATATTTCCATAGAAACTACTTCTTTCTACTTATTGCTTCAGCCTCAAACCACAGTACTGTGGTCACTAACGTATACCACCTCACGTTTTCGCACTCGATTTTCGCTGAGATGGAAGTCGATGGCACTGGCGAAAAATCTGGTATTGCAGAAAACATTGGACTACGTCTAAACAGCACGGGAAGGAATTTTAACAAAGAACTACTTCTTTGTTGCGATAACGTAGTACACATACAACATTCTCGCCTCCCCCTTAAACTATAAATTTCATTTATAGAAAATTACACCCACCCCGTTCACCTAACCACTTCATTTATAGATATTTCATCTGCGTTTCTATAGTGGATTATTATGAGCTTCTTATCAAGATACTTTATTTATCAAAATTAAGTACTTTACTCTTGTTAAAACATAAAACGTTGCAGGTAAACTAACCGTTTCTCTAAACCGATCGTCACCAAAATCAATAGACCTTCAGCCCTCTACAATGCAGGGATGTATGCAAAAAAATATTTGATTCTGTTTCAATTTGCGTCAGTTATCGTTCGTCATGGAAACATTTCTCTTGTTACAACATAACATGTTTCAGGTAAACTACCCCTTTCCCTTTACCGATCTTCACCAAAATCAACAGGCCTTGAGATCTCTACAATTTACGAAAGTATGCAAAAAATATTTGATTTTCTTTGAATTTACAGCAGTTATCGTTCGTCATAGAAAAAATTACCCTTGTTAAAACATAAAACGTTGCAGGTAAACTACCCCTTTCTCTAAACCGATCTTCACCAAAATCAACAGACCTTCAGTCCTCAACAAATCAGGGCTGTATGCAAAACATTATTTGATTCTGTTTACATTTGCGGCTTTTATCGTTTGCCATAGAAAATACCCTTGTTAAAATATAAAATGTTGCTGGTAAACTACCCCTTTCCCTTAACCGATCTTCACCAAAAACAATAGGTCTTGAGAACTCTATAATTCAGGGCTGTATGCAAAAGAGTAGTTGATTCTCTTTGAATTTGCGGCTGTTTTTATATTTGTCAAAGAAACAAATTACCCTTGATTAAAATAAACCGTTGCCAGTAAACTACCCCTTTCCCTTTACCGATCATCACCAAAAACAACAGGTACTCTACAATTCAGGGCTGTATGCAAAAAATTATTTGATTCTGTTTGAATTTGCGGCTCTTATCGTTTGCCATACTAAATACCCTTGTTAAAATATAAAGCGTTGCAGGTAAACTACCCATTTCCCTTAACCGATTTTCAACAAAATCAACAGACCCTGAGTTCTGTATAACTCAAATAGGAATGCAAAAGAGTAGTTGACTCTGTACGAATTTGCGGCTGAAATCGTTTGCCATAGGAACAAATTACCCTGGATAAAAACAAATGTTGCCGGCAAACTACCCCTTTCACTTAACCGATCTTCACCAAAAACATCATGAGAACTCTACTATTCAGCGCTGTATGCAGAATATTATTTGATTCTGTTGACATTTGCGGCTTTTATCGTTTGCCATAGAAAATACCCTTATTAAAATATAAAATGCTGCAGGTAAACTACCCCTTTCCCTTAACCGATCTTCACCAAAACCAATAGGTCTTAAGAACTCTATAATTCAGGGATGTATGCAAAAGAGTAGTTGATTCTGTTTGAATTTGCGGCTGTTATCGTTTGCCATAAAAAAATATCGGTATGGAGAACCATACAGGACTTCCATGTTCTAAGATTTATATTTAAAATCATATTCGAAATGAAATATTTCCATAGAAACTACTTCTTTCTACTTATTGCTTCAGCCTCAAACCACAGTACTGTGGTCACTAACGTATACCACCTCACGTTTTCGCACTCGATTTTCGCTAAGATGGAAGTCGATGGCACTGGCGAAAAGTCTGGTTTTGCAGAAAACATTGGACTACGTCTAAACAGCACGGGAAGGAATTTTAACAAAGAACTACTTCTTTGTTGCGATAACGTAGTACACATACAACATTCTCGCCTCCCCCTTAAACTATAAATTTCATTTATAGAAAATTACCCCCACCCCGTTCACCTAACCACTTCATTTATAGATATTTCATCTACGTTTCTATAGTGGATTATTATGAGCTTCTTATCAAGATACTTTATTTATCAAAATTAAGTACTTTACTCTTGTTAAAACATAAAACGTTGCAGGTAAACTACCCGTTTCTCTAAACCGATCGTCACCAAAATCAATAGACCTTCAGCCCTCTACAATGCAGGGATGTATGCAAAAAAAATATTTGATTCTGTTTCAATTTGCGTCAGTTATCGTTCGTCATGGAAACATTTCTCTTGTTACAACATAACATGTTTCAGGTAAACTTCCCCTTTCCCTTTACCGATCTTCACCAAAATCAACAGGCCTTGAGATCTCTACAATTTACGAAGGTATGCAAAAAATATATGATTTTCTTTGAATTTACAGCAGTTGTCGTTCGTCATAGAAAAAATTACCCTTGTTAAAACATAAAACGTTGCAGGTAAACTACCCCTTTCTCTAAACCGATCTTCACCAGAATCAACAGAACTTCAGTCCTCAACAGATCAGGGCAGTATGCAAAACATTATTTGATTCTGTTTACATTTGCGGCTTTTATCGTTTGCCATAGAAAATACCCTTGTTAAAATATAAAATGTTGCTGGTAAACTACCCCTTTCCCTTAACCGATCTTCACCAAAAACAATAGGTCTTGAGAACTCTATAATTCAGGGCTGTATGCAAAAGACTAGTTGATTCTCTTTGAATTTGCGGCTGTTTTTATATTTGTCAAAGAAACAAATTACCCTTGATTAAAATAAACCGTTGCCAGTAAACTACCCCTTTCCCTTTACCGATCATCACCAAAAACAACAGGTACTCTACAATTCAGGGCAGTATGCAAAAAATTATTTGATTCTGTTTGAATTTGCGGCTCTTATCGTTTGCCATACTAAATACCCTTGTTAAAATATAAAGCGTTGCAGGTAAACTACCCATTTCCCTTAACCGATTTTCAACAAAATCAACAGACCCTGAGTTCTGTATAACTCAAATAGGAATGCAAAAGAGTAGTTGACTCTGTACGAATTTGCGGCTGAAATCGTTTGCCATAGGAACAAATTACCCTGGATAAAAACAAATGTTGCCGGCAAACTACCCCTTTCACTTAACCGATCTTCACCAAAAACATTATGAGAACTCTACTATTCAGCGCTGTATGCAGAATATTATTTGATTCTGTTGACATTTGCGGCTTTTATCGTTTGCCATAGAAAATACCCTTATTAAAATATAAAATGCTGCTGGTAAACTACCCCTTTCCCTTAACCGATCTTCACCAAAACCAATAGGTCTTAAGAACTCTATAATTCAGGGATGTATGCAAAAGAGTAGTTGATTCTGTTTGAATTTGCGGCTGTTATCGTTTGCCATAAAAAAATATCGGTATGGAGAACCATACAGGACTTCCATGTTCTAAGATTTATATTTAAAATCATATTCGAAATGAAATATTTCCATAGAAACTACTTCTTTCTACTTATTGCTTCAGCCTCAAACCACAGTACTGTGGTCACTAACGTATACCACCTCACGTTTTCGCACTCGATTTTCGCTAAGATGGAAGTCGATGGCACTGGCGAAAAGTCTGGTTTTGCAGACAACATTGGACTACGTCTAAACAGCACGGGAAGGAATTTTAACAAAAAACTACTTCTTTGTTGCGATAACGTAGTACACATACAACATTCTCGCCTCCCCCTTAAACTATAAATTTCATTTATAGAAAATTACCCCCACCCCGTTCTCCTAACCACTTCATTTATAGATATTTCATCTACGTTTCTATAGTGGATTATTATGAGCTTCTTATCAAGATACTTTATTTATCAAAATTAAGTACTTTAATCTTGTTAAAACATAAAACGTTGCAGGTAAACTACCCGTTTCTCTAAACCGATCGTCACCAAAATCAATAGACCTTCAGCCCTCTACAATGCAGGGATGTATGCAAAAAAATATTTGATTCTGTTTCAATTTGTGTCAGTTATCGTTCGTCATAGAAACATTTCTCTTGTTACAACATAACATGTTTCAGGTAAACTTCCCCTTTCCCTTTACCGATCTTCACCAAAATCAACAGGCCTTGAGATCTCTACAATTTACGAAGGTATGCAAAAAATATTTGATTTTCTTTGAATTTACAGCAGTTGTCGTTCGTCATAGAAAAAATTACCCTTGTTAAAACATAAAACGTTGCAGGTAAACTACCCCTTTCTCTAAACCGATCTTCACCAAAATCAACAGACCATCAGTCCTCAACAACTCAGGGCTGTATGCAAAACATTATTTGATTCTGTTTACATTTGCGGCTTTTATCGTTTGCCATAGAAAATACCCTTGTTAAAATATAAAATGTTGCTGGTAAACTACCCCTTTCCCATAACCGTTCTTCACCAAAAACAATAGGTCTTGAGAACTCTATAATTCAGGGCTGTATGCAAAAGAGTAGTTGATTCTCTTTGAATTTGCGGCTGTTTTTATATTTGTCAAAGAAACAAATTACCCTTGATTAAAATAAACCGTTGCCAGTAAACTACCCCTTTCCCTTTACCGATCATCACCAAAAACAACAGGTACTCTACAATTCAGGGCTGTATGCAAAAAATTATTTGATTCTGTTTGAATTTGCGGCTCTTATCGTTTGCCATACTAAATACCCTTGTTAAAATATAAAGCGTTGCAGGTAAACTACCCATTTCCCTTAACCGATTTTCAACAAAATCAACAGACCCTGAGTTCTGTATAACTCAAATAGGAATGCAAAAGAGTAGTTGACTCTGTACGAATTTGCGGCTGAAATCGTTTGCCATAGGAACAAATTACCCTGGATAAAAACAAATGTTGCCGGCAAACTAACCCTTTCACTTAACCGATCTTCACCAAAAACATCATGAGAACTCTACTATTCAGCGCTGTATGCAGAATATTATTTGATTCTCTTTACATTTGCGGCTTTTATCGTTTGCCATAGAAAATACCCTTATTAAAATATAAAATGCTGCCGGTAAACTACCCCTTTCCCTTAACCGATCTTCACCAAAACCAATAGGTCTTGAGAACTCTATAATTCAGGGATGTATGCAAAAGAGTAGTTGATTCTGTTTGAATTTGCGGCTGTTATCGTTTGCCTTAAAAAAATATCGGTATGGAGAACCATACAGGACTTCCATGTTCTAAGATTTATATTTAAAATCATATTCGAATGAAATATTTCCATAGAAACTACTTCTTTCTACTTATTGCTTCAGCCTCAAACCACAGTACTGTGGTCACTAACGTATACCACCTCACGTTTTCGCACTCGATTTTCGCTGAGATGGAAGTCGATGGCACTGGCGAAAAATCTGGTATTGCAGAAAACATTGGACTACGTCTAAACAGCACGGGAAGGAATTTTAACAAAGAACTACTTCTTTGTTGCGATAACGTAGTACACATACAACATTCTCGCCTCCCCCTTAAACTATAAATTTCATTTATAGAAAATTACCCCCACCCCGTTCACCTAACCACTTCATTTATAGATATTTCATCTGCGTTTCTATAGTGGATTATTATGAGCTTCTTATCAAGATACTTTATTTATCAAAATTAAGTACTTTACTCTTGTTAAAACATAAAACGTTGCAGGTAAACTAACCGTTTCTCTAAACCGATCGTCACCAAAATCAATAGACCTTCAGCCCTCTACAATGCAGGGATGTATGCAAAAAAATATTTGATTCTGTTTCAATTTGCGTCAGTTATCGTTCGTCATGGAAACATTTCTCTTGTTACAACATAACATGTTTCAGGTAAACTACCCCTTTCCCTTTACCGATCTTCACCAAAATCAACAGGCCTTGAGATCTCTACAATTTACGAAAGTATGCAAAAAATATTTGATTTTCTTTGAATTTACAGCAGTTATCGTTCGTCATAGAAAAAATTACCCTTGTTAAAACATAAAACGTTGCAGGTAAACTACCCCTTTCTCTAAACCGATCTTCACCAAAATCAACAGACCTTCAGTCCTCAACAAATCAGGGCTGTATGCAAAACATTATTTGATTCTGTTTACATTTGCGGCTTTTATCGTTTGCCATAGAAAATACCCTTGTTAAAATATAAAATGTTGCTGGTAAACTACCCCTTTCCCTTAACCGATCTTCACCAAAAACAATAGGTCTTGAGAACTCTATAATTCAGGGCTGTATGCAAAAGAGTAGTTGATTCTCTTTGAATTTGCGGCTGTTTTTATATTTGTCAAAGAAACAAATTACCCTTGATTAAAATAAACCGTTGCCAGTAAACTACCCCTTTCCCTTTACCGATCATCACCAAAAACAACAGGTACTCTACAATTCAGGGCTGTATGCAAAAAATTATTTGATTCTGTTTGAATTTGCGGCTCTTATCGTTTGCCATACTAAATACCCTTGTTAAAATATAAAGCGTTGCAGGTAAACTACCCATTTCCCTTAACCGATTTTCAACAAAATCAACAGACCCTGAGTTCTGTATAACTCAAATAGGAATGCAAAAGAGTAGTTGACTCTGTACGAATTTGCGGCTGAAATCGTTTGCCATAGGAACAAATTACCCTGGATAAAAACAAATGTTGCCGGCAAACTACCCCTTTCACTTAACCGATCTTCACCAAAAACATCATGAGAACTCTACTATTCAGCGCTGTATGCAGAATATTATTTGATTCTGTTGACATTTGCGGCTTTTATCGTTTGCCATAGAAAATACCCTTATTAAAATATAAAATGCTGCAGGTAAACTACCCCTTTCCCTTAACCGATCTTCACCAAAACCAATAGGTCTTAAGAACTCTATAATTCAGGGATGTATGCAAAAGAGTAGTTGATTCTGTTTGAATTTGCGGCTGTTATCGTTTGCCATAAAAAAATATCGGTATGGAGAACCATACAGGACTTCCATGTTCTAAGATTTATATTTAAAATCATATTCGAAATGAAATATTTCCATAGAAACTACTTCTTTCTACTTATTGCTTCAGCCTCAAACCACAGTACTGTGGTCACTAACGTATACCACCTCACGTTTTCGCACTCGATTTTCGCTAAGATGGAAGTCGATGGCACTGGCGAAAAGTCTGGTTTTGCAGAAAACATTGGACTACGTCTAAACAGCACGGGAAGGAATTTTAACAAAGAACTACTTCTTTGTTGCGATAACGTAGTACACATACAACATTCTCGCCTCCCCCTTAAACTATAAATTTCATTTATAGAAAATTACCCCCACCCCGTTCACCTAACCACTTCATTTATAGATATTTCATCTACGTTTCTATAGTGGATTATTATGAGCTTCTTATCAAGATACTTTATTTATCAAAATTAAGTACTTTACTCTTGTTAAAACATAAAACGTTGCAGGTAAACTACCCGTTTCTCTAAACCGATCGTCACCAAAATCAATAGACCTTCAGCCCTCTACAATGCAGGGATGTATGCAAAAAAAATATTTGATTCTGTTTCAATTTGCGTCAGTTATCGTTCGTCATGGAAACATTTCTCTTGTTACAACATAACATGTTTCAGGTAAACTTCCCCTTTCCCTTTACCGATCTTCACCAAAATCAACAGGCCTTGAGATCTCTACAATTTACGAAGGTATGCAAAAAATATATGATTTTCTTTGAATTTACAGCAGTTGTCGTTCGTCATAGAAAAAATTACCCTTGTTAAAACATAAAACGTTGCAGGTAAACTACCCCTTTCTCTAAACCGATCTTCACCAGAATCAACAGAACTTCAGTCCTCAACAGATCAGGGCAGTATGCAAAACATTATTTGATTCTGTTTACATTTGCGGCTTTTATCGTTTGCCATAGAAAATACCCTTGTTAAAATATAAAATGTTGCTGGTAAACTACCCCTTTCCCTTAACCGATCTTCACCAAAAACAATAGGTCTTGAGAACTCTATAATTCAGGGCTGTATGCAAAAGACTAGTTGATTCTCTTTGAATTTGCGGCTGTTTTTATATTTGTCAAAGAAACAAATTACCCTTGATTAAAATAAACCGTTGCCAGTAAACTACCCCTTTCCCTTTACCGATCATCACCAAAAACAACAGGTACTCTACAATTCAGGGCAGTATGCAAAAAATTATTTGATTCTGTTTGAATTTGCGGCTCTTATCGTTTGCCATACTAAATACCCTTGTTAAAATATAAAGCGTTGCAGGTAAACTACCCATTTCCCTTAACCGATTTTCAACAAAATCAACAGACCCTGAGTTCTGTATAACTCAAATAGGAATGCAAAAGAGTAGTTGACTCTGTACGAATTTGCGGCTGAAATCGTTTGCCATAGGAACAAATTACCCTGGATAAAAACAAATGTTGCCGGCAAACTACCCCTTTCACTTAACCGATCTTCACCAAAAACATCATGAGAACTCTACTATTCAGCGCTGTATGCAGAATATTATTTGATTCTGTTGACATTTGCGGCTTTTATCGTTTGCCATAGAAAATACCCTTATTAAAATATAAAATGCTGCTGGTAAACTACCCCTTTCCCTTAACCGATCTTCACCAAAACCAATAGGTCTTAAGAACTCTATAATTCAGGGATGTATGCAAAAGAGTAGTTGATTCTGTTTGAATTTGCGGCTGTTATCGTTTGCCATAAAAAAATATCGGTATGGAGAACCATACAGGACTTCCATGTTCTAAGATTTATATTTAAAATCATATTCGAAATGAAATATTTCCATAGAAACTACTTCTTTCTACTTATTGCTTCAGCCTCAAACCACAGTACTGTGGTCACTAACGTATACCACCTCACGTTTTCGCACTCGATTTTCGCTAAGATGGAAGTCGATGGCACTGGCGAAAAGTCTGGTTTTGCAGAAAACATTGGACTACGTCTAAACAGCACGGGAAGGAATTTTAACAAAAAACTACTTCTTTGTTGCGATAACGTAGTACACATACAACATTCTCGCCTCCCCCTTAAACTATAAATTTCATTTATAGAAAATTACCCCCACCCCGTTCACCTAACCACTTCATTTATAGATATTTCATCTACGTTTCTATAGTGGATTATTATGAGCTTCTTATCAAGATACTTTATTTATCAAAATTAAGTACTTTAATCTTGTTAAAACATAAAACGTTGCAGGTAAACTACCCGTTTCTCTAAACCGATCGTCACCAAAATCAATAGACCTTCAGCCCTCTACAATGCAGGGATGTATGCAAAAAAATATTTGATTCTGTTTCAATTTGTGTCAGTTATCGTTCGTCATAGAAACATTTCTCTTGTTACAACATAACATGTTTCAGGTAAACTTCCCCTTTCCCTTTACCGATCTTCACCAAAATCAACAGGCCTTGAGATCTCTACAATTTACGAAGGTATGCAAAAAATATTTGATTTTCTTTGAATTTACAGCAGTTGTCGTTCGTCATAGAAAAAATTACCCTTGTTAAAACATAAAACGTTGCAGGTAAACTACCCCTTTCTCTAAACCGATCTTCACCAAAATCAACAGACCATCAGTCCTCAACAACTCAGGGCTGTATGCAAAACATTATTTGATTCTGTTTACATTTGCGGCTTTTATCGTTTGCCATAGAAAATACCCTTGTTAAAATATAAAATGTTGCTGGTAAACTACCCCTTTCCCATAACCGTTCTTCACCAAAAACAATAGGTCTTGAGAACTCTATAATTCAGGGCTGTATGCAAAAGAGTAGTTGATTCTCTTTGAATTTGCGGCTGTTTTTATATTTGTCAAAGAAACAAATTACCCTTGATTAAAATAAACCGTTGCCAGTAAACTACCCCTTTCCCTTTACCGATCATCACCAAAAACAACAGGTACCTTACAATTCAGGGCTGTATGCAAAAAATTATTTGATTCTGTTTGAATTTGCGGCTCTTATCGTTTGCCATACTAAATACCCTTGTTAAAATATAAAGCGTTGCAGGTAAACTACCCATTTCCCTTAACCGATTTTCAACAAAATCAACAGACCCTGAGTTCTGTATAACTCAAATAGGAATGCAAAAGAGTAGTTGACTCTGTACGAATTTGCGGCTGAAATCGTTTGCCATAGGAACAAATTACCCTGGATAAAAACAAATGTTGCCGGCAAACTAACCCTTTCACTTAACCGATCTTCACCAAAAACATCATGAGAACTCTACTATTCAGCGCTGTATGCAGAATATTATTTGATTCTGTTGACATTTGCGGCTTTTATCGTTTGCCATAGAAAATACCCTTATTAAAATATAAAATGCTGCAGGTAAACTACCCCTTTCCCTTAACCGATCTTCACCAAAACCAATAGGTCTTAAGAACTCTATAATTCAGGGATGTATGCAAAAGAGTAGTTGATTCTGTTTGAATTTGCGGCTGTTATCGTTTGCCATAAAAAAATATCGGTATGGAGAACCATACAGGACTTCCATGTTCTAAGATTTATATTTAAAATCATATTCGAAATGAAATATTTCCATAGAAACTACTTCTTTCTACTTATTGCTTCAGCCTCAAACCACAGTACTGTGGTCACTAACGTATACCACCTCACGTTTTCGCACTCGATTTTCGCTAAGATGGAAGTCGATGGCACTGGCGAAAAGTCTGGTTTTGCAGAAAACATTGGACTACGTCTAAACAGCACGGGAAGGAATTTTAACAAAGAACTACTTCTTTGTTGCGATAACGTAGTACACATACAACATTCTCGCCTCCCCCTTAAACTATAAATTTCATTTATAGAAAATTACCCCCACCCCGTTCACCTAACCACTTCATTTATAGATATTTCATCTACGTTTCTATAGTGGATTATTATGAGCTTCTTATCAAGATACTTTATTTATCAAAATTAAGTACTTTACTCTTGTTAAAACATAAAACGTTGCAGGTAAACTACCCGTTTCTCTAAACCGATCGTCACCAAAATCAATAGACCTTCAGCCCTCTACAATGCAGGGATGTATGCAAAAAAATATTTGATTCTGTTTCAATTTGCGTCAGTTATCGTTCGTCATGGAAACATTTCTCTTGTTACAACATAACATGTTTCAGGTAAACTTCCCCTTTCCCTTTACCGATCTTCACCAAAATCAACAGGCCTTGAGATCTCTACAATTTACGAAGGTATGCAAAAAATATATGATTTTCTTTGAATTTACAGCAGTTGTCGTTCGTCATAGAAAAAATTACCCTTGTTAAAACATAAAACGTTGCAGGTAAACTACCCCTTTCTCTAAACCGATCTTCACCAGAATCAACAGAACTTCAGTCCTCAACAGATCAGGGCAGTATGCAAAACATTATTTGATTCTGTTTACATTTGCGGCTTTTATCGTTTGCCATAGAAAATACCCTTGTTAAAATATAAAATGTTGCTGGTAAACTACCCCTTTCCCTTAACCGATCTTCACCAAAAACAATAGGTCTTGAGAACTCTATAATTCAGGGCTGTATGCAAAAGACTAGTTGATTCTCTTTGAATTTGCGGCTGTTTTTATATTTGTCAAAGAAACAAATTACCCTTGATTAAAATAAACCGTTGCCAGTAAACTACCCCTTTCCCTTTACCGATCATCACCAAAAACAACAGGTACTCTACAATTCAGGGCAGTATGCAAAAAATTATTTGATTCTGTTTGAATTTGCGGCTCTTATCGTTTGCCATACTAAATACCCTTGTTAAAATATAAAGCGTTGCAGGTAAACTACCCATTTCCCTTAACCGATTTTCAACAAAATCAACAGACCCTGAGTTCTGTATAACTCAAATAGGAATGCAAAAGAGTAGTTGACTCTGTACGAATTTGCGGCTGAAATCGTTTGCCATAGGAACAAATTACCCTGGATAAAAACAAATGTTGCCGGCAAACTACCCCTTTCACTTAACCGATCTTCACCAAAAACATCATGAGAACTCTACTATTCAGCGCTGTATGCAGAATATTATTTGATTCTGTTGACATTTGCGGCTTTTATCGTTTGCCATAGAAAATACCCTTATTAAAATATAAAATGCTGCTGGTAAACTACCCCTTTCCCTTAACCGATCTTCACCAAAACCAATAGGTCTTAAGAACTCTATAATTCAGGGATGTATGCAAAAGAGTAGTTGATTCTGTTTGAATTTGCGGCTGTTATCGTTTGCCATAAAAAAATATCGGTATGGAGAACCATACAGGACTTCCATGTTCTAAGATTTATATTTAAAATCATATTCGAAATGAAATATTTCCATAGAAACTACTTCTTTCTACTTATTGCTTCAGCCTCAAACCACAGTACTGTGGTCACTAACGTATACCACCTCACGTTTTCGCACTCGATTTTCGCTAAGATGGAAGTCGATGGCACTGGCGAAAAGTCTGGTTTTGCAGAAAACATTGGACTACGTCTAAACAGCACGGGAAGGAATTTTAACAAAAAACTACTTCTTTGTTGCGATAACGTAGTACACATACAACATTCTCGCCTCCCCCTTAAACTATAAATTTCATTTATAGAAAATTACCCCCACCCCGTTCACCTAACCACTTCATTTATAGATATTTCATCTACGTTTCTATAGTGGATTATTATGAGCTTCTTATCAAGATACTTTATTTATCAAAATTAAGTACTTTAATCTTGTTAAAACATAAAACGTTGCAGGTAAACTACCCGTTTCTCTAAACCGATCGTCACCAAAATCAATAGACCTTCAGCCCTCTACAATGCAGGGATGTATGCAAAAAAATATTTGATTCTGTTTCAATTTGTGTCAGTTATCGTTCGTCATAGAAACATTTCTCTTGTTACAACATAACATGTTTCAGGTAAACTTCCCCTTTCCCTTTACCGATCTTCACCAAAATCAACAGGCCTTGAGATCTCTACAATTTACGAAGGTATGCAAAAAATATTTGATTTTCTTTGAATTTACAGCAGTTGTCGTTCGTCATAGAAAAAATTACCCTTGTTAAAACATAAAACGTTGCAGGTAAACTACCCCTTTCTCTAAACCGATCTTCACCAAAATCAACAGACCATCAGTCCTCAACAACTCAGGGCTGTATGCAAAACATTATTTGATTCTGTTTACATTTGCGGCTTTTATCGTTTGCCATAGAAAATACCCTTGTTAAAATATAAAATGTTGCTGGTAAACTACCCCTTTCCCATAACCGTTCTTCACCAAAAACAATAGGTCTTGAGAACTCTATAATTCAGGGCTGTATGCAAAAGAGTAGTTGATTCTCTTTGAATTTGCGGCTGTTTTTATATTTGTCAAAGAAACAAATTACCCTTGATTAAAATAAACCGTTGCCAGTAAACTACCCCTTTCCCTTTACCGATCATCACCAAAAACAACAGGTACTCTACAATTCAGGGCTGTATGCAAAAAATTATTTGATTCTGTTTGAATTTGCGGCTCTTATCGTTTGCCATACTAAATACCCTTGTTAAAATATAAAGCGTTGCAGGTAAACTACCCATTTCCCTTAACCGATTTTCAACAAAATCAACAGACCCTGAGTTCTGTATAACTCAAATAGGAATGCAAAAGAGTAGTTGACTCTGTACGAATTTGCGGCTGAAATCGTTTGCCATAGGAACAAATTACCCTGGATAAAAACAAATGTTGCCGGCAAACTAACCCTTTCACTTAACCGATCTTCACCAAAAACATCATGAGAACTCTACTATTCAGCGCTGTATGCAGAATATTATTTGATTCTGTTGACATTTGCGGCTTTTATCGTTTGCCATAGAAAATACCCTTATTAAAATATAAAATGCTGCAGGTAAACTACCCCTTTCCCTTAACCGATCTTCACCAAAACCAATAGGTCTTAAGAACTCTATAATTCAGGGATGTATGCAAAAGAGTAGTTGATTCTGTTTGAATTTGCGGCTGTTATCGTTTGCCATAAAAAAATATCGGTATGGAGAACCATACAGGACTTCCATGTTCTAAGATTTATATTTAAAATCATATTCGAAATGAAATATTTCCATAGAAACTACTTCTTTCTACTTATTGCTTCAGCCTCAAACCACAGTACTGTGGTCACTAACGTATACCACCTCACGTTTTCGCACTCGATTTTCGCTAAGATGGAAGTCGATGGCACTGGCGAAAAGTCTGGTTTTGCAGAAAACATTGGACTACGTCTAAACAGCACGGGAAGGAATTTTAACAAAGAACTACTTCTTTGTTGCGATAACGTAGTACACATACAACATTCTCGCCTCCCCCTTAAACTATAAATTTCATTTATAGAAAATTACCCCCACCCCGTTCACCTAACCACTTCATTTATAGATATTTCATCTACGTTTCTATAGTGGATTATTATGAGCTTCTTATCAAGATACTTTATTTATCAAAATTAAGTACTTTACTCTTGTTAAAACATAAAACGTTGCAGGTAAACTACCCGTTTCTCTAAACCGATCGTCACCAAAATCAATAGACCTTCAGCCCTCTACAATGCAGGGATGTATGCAAAAAAATATTTGATTCTGTTTCAATTTGCGTCAGTTATCGTTCGTCATGGAAACATTTCTCTTGTTACAACATAACATGTTTCAGGTAAACTTCCCCTTTCCCTTTACCGATCTTCACCAAAATCAACAGGCCTTGAGATCTCTACAATTTACGAAGGTATGCAAAAAATATATGATTTTCTTTGAATTTACAGCAGTTGTCGTTCGTCATAGAAAAAATTACCCTTGTTAAAACATAAAACGTTGCAGGTAAACTACCCCTTTCTCTAAACCGATCTTCACCAGAATCAACAGACCTTCAGTCCTCAACAGATCAGGGCAGTATGCAAAACATTATTTGATTCTGTTTACATTTGCGGCTTTTATCGTTTGCCATAGAAAATACCCTTGTTAAAATATAAAATGTTGCTGGTAAACTACCCCTTTCCCTTAACCGATCTTCACCAAAAACAATAGGTCTTGAGAACTCTATAATTCAGGGCAGTATGCAAAAGACTAGTTGATTCTCTTTGAATTTGCGGCTGTTTTTATATTTGTCAAAGAAACAAATTACCCTTGAATAAAATAAACCGTTGCCAGTAAACTACCCCTTTCCCTTTACCGATCATCACCAAAAACAACAGGTACTCTACAATTCAGGGCTGTATGCAAAAAATTATTTGATTCTGTTTGAATTTGCGGCTCTTATCGTTTGCCATACTAAATACCCTTGTTAAAATATAAAGCGTTGCAGGTAAACTACCCATTTCCCTTAACCGATTTTCAACAAAATCAACAGACCCTGAGTTCTGTATAACTCAAATAGGAATGCAAAAGAGTAGTTGACTCTGTACGAATTTGCGGCTGAAATCGTTTGCCATAGGAACAAATTACCCTGGATAAAAACAAATGTTGCCGGCAAACTACCCCTTTCACTTAACCGATCTTCACCAAAAACATCATGAGAACTCTACTATTCAGCGCCGTATGCAGAATATTATTTGATTCTGATGACATTTGCGGCTTTTATCGTTTGCCATAGAAAATACCCTTATTAAAATATAAAATGCTGCAGGTAAACTACCCCTTTCCCTTAACCGATCTTCACCAAAACCAATAGGTCTTAAGAACTCTATAATTCAGGGATGTATGCAAAAGAGTAGTTGATTCTGTTTGAATTTGCGGCTGTTATCGTTTGCCATAAAAAAATATCGGTATGGAGAACCATACAGGACTTCCATGTTCTAAGATTTATATTTAAAATCATATTCGAAATGAAATATTTCCATAGAAACTACTTCTTTCTACTTATTGCTTCAGCCTCAAACCACAGTACTGTGGTCACTAACGTATACCACCTCACGTTTTCGCACTCGATTTTCGCTAAGATGGAAGTCGATGGCACTGGCGAAAAGTCTGGTTTTGCAGAAAACATTGGACTACGTCTAAACAGCACGGGAAGGAATTTTAACAAAGAACTACTTCTTTGTTGCGATAACGTAGTACACATACAACATTCTCGCCTCCCCCTTAAACTATAAATTTCATTTATAGAAAATTACCCCCACCCCGTTCACCTAACCACTTCATTTATAGATATTTCATCTACGTTTCTATAGTGGATTATTATGAGCTTCTTATCAAGATACTTTATTTATCAAAATTAAGTACTTTACTCTTGTTAAAACATAAAACGTTGCAGGTAAACTACCCGTTTCTCTAAACCGATCGTCACCAAAATCAATAGACCTTCAGCCCTCTACAATGCAGGGATGTATGCAAAAAAATATTTGATTCTGTTTCAATTTGCGTCAGTTATCGTTCGTCATGGAAACATTTCTCTTGTTACAACATAACATGTTTCAGGTAAACTTCCCCTTTCCCTTTACCGATCTTCACCAAAATCAACAGGCCTTGAGATCTCTACAATTTACGAAGGTATGCAAAAAATATATGATTTTCTTTGAATTTACAGCAGTTGTCGTTCGTCATAGAAAAAATTACCCTTGTTAAAACATAAAACGTTGCAGGTAAACTACCCCTTTCTCTAAACCGATCTTCACCAGAATCAACAGACCTTCAGTCCTCAACAGATCAGGGCAGTATGCAAAACATTATTTGATTCTGTTTACATTTGCGGCTTTTATCGTTTGCCATAGAAAATACCCTTGTTAAAATATAAAATGTTGCTGGTAAACTACCCCTTTCCCTTAACCGATCTTCACCAAAAACAATAGGTCTTGAGAACTCTATAATTCAGGGCAGTATGCAAAAGACTAGTTGATTCTCTTTGAATTTGCGGCTGTTTTTATATTTGTCAAAGAAACAAATTACCCTTGATTAAAATAAACCGTTGCCAGTAAACTACCCCTTTCCCTTTACCGATCATCACCAAAAACAACAGGTACTCTACAATTCAGGGCTGTATGCAAAAAATTATTTGATTCTGTTTGAATTTGCGGCTCTTATCGTTTGCCATACTAAATACCCTTGTTAAAATATAAAGCGTTGCAGGTAAACTACCCATTTCCCTTAACCGATTTTCAACAAAATCAACAGACCCTGATTTCTGTACAACTCAAATAGGAATGCAAAAGAGTAGTTGACTCTGTACGAATTTGCGGCTGAAATCGTTTGCCATAGGAACAAATTACCCTGGATAAAAACAAATGTTGCCGGCAAACTACCCCTTTCACTTAACCGATCTTCACCAAAAACATCATGAGAACTCTACTATTCAGCGCTGTATGCAGAATATTATTTGATTCTGTTGACATTTGCGGCTTTTATCGTTTGCCATAGAAAATACCCTTATTAAAATATAAAATGCTGCAGGTAAACTACCCCTTTCCCTTAACCGATCTTCACCAAAACCAATAGGTCTTAAGAACTCTATAATTCAGGGATGTATGCAAAAGAGTAGTTGATTCTGTTTGAATTTGCGGCTGTTATCGTTTGCCATAAAAAAATATCGGTATGGAGAACCATACAGGACTTCCATGTTCTAAGATTTATATTTAAAATCATATTCGAAATGAAATATTTCCATAGAAACTACTTCTTTCTACTTATTGCTTCAGCCTCAAACCACAGTACTGTGGTCACTAACGTATACCACCTCACGTTTTCGCACTCGATTTTCGCTGAGATGGAAGTCGATGGCACTGGCGAAAAATCTGGTATTGCAGAAAACATTGGACTACGTCTAAACAGCACGGGAAGGAATTTTAACAAAGAACTACTTCTTTGTTGCGATAACGTAGTACACATACAACATTCTCGCCTCCCCCTTAAACTATAAATTTCATTTATAGAAAATTACCCCCACCCCGTTCACCTAACCACTTCATTTATAGATATTTCATCTGCGTTTCTATAGTGGATTATTATGAGCTTCTTATCAAGATACTTTATTTATCAAAATTAAGTACTTTACTCTTGTTAAAACATAAAACGTTGCAGGTAAACTAACCGTTTCTCTAAACCGATCGTCACCAAAATCAATAGACCTTCAGCCCTCTACAATGCAGGGATGTATGCAAAAAAATATTTGATTCTGTTTCAATTTGCGTCAGTTATCGTTCGTCATGGAAACATTTCTCTTGTTACAACATAACATGTTTCAGGTAAACTACCCCTTTCCCTTTACCGATCTTCACCAAAATCAACAGGCCTTGAGATCTCTACAATTTACGAAAGTATGCAAAAAATATTTGATTTTCTTTGAATTTACAGCAGTTATCGTTCGTCATAGAAAAAATTACCCTTGTTAAAACATAAAACGTTGCAGGTAAACTACCCCTTTCTCTAAACCGATCTTCACCAAAATCAACAGACCTTCAGTCCTCAACAAATCAGGGCTGTATGCAAAACATTATTTGATTCTGTTTACATTTGCGGCTTTTATCGTTTGCCATAGAAAATACCCTTGTTAAAATATAAAATGTTGCTGGTAAACTACCCCTTTCCCTTAACCGATCTTCACCAAAAACAATAGGTCTTGAGAACTCTATAATTCAGGGCTGTATGCAAAAGAGTAGTTGATTCTCTTTGAATTTGCGGCTGTTTTTATATTTGTCAAAGAAACAAATTTCCCTTGATTAAAATAAACCGTTGCCAGTAAACTACCCCTTTCCCTTTACCGATCATCACCAAAAACAACAGGTACTCTACAATTCAGGGCTGTATGCAAAAAATTATTTGATTCTGTTTGAATTTGCGGCTCTTATCGTTTGCCATACTAAATACCCTTGTTAAAATATAAAGCGTTGCAGGTAAACTACCCATTTCCCTTAACCGATTTTCAACAAAATCAACAGACCCTGAGTTCTGTATAACTCAAATAGGAATGCAAAAGAGTAGTTGACTCTGTACGAATTTGCGGCTGAAATCGTTTGCCATAGGAACAAATTACCCTGGATAAAAACAAATGTTGCCGGCAAACTACCCCTTTCACTTAACCGATCTTCACCAAAAACATCATGAGAACTCTACTATTCAGCGCTGTATGCAGAATATTATTTGATTCTGTTGACATTTGCGGCTTTTATCGTTTGCCATAGAAAATACCCTTATTAAAATATAAAATGCTGCAGGTAAACTACCCCTTTCCCTTAACCGATCTTCACCAAAACCAATAGGTCTTAAGAACTCTATAATTCAGGGATGTATGCAAAAGAGTAGTTGATTCTGTTTGAATTTGCGGCTGTTATCGTTTGCCATAAAAAAATATCGGTATGGAGAACCATACAGGACTTCCATGTTCTAAGATTTATATTTAAAATCATATTCGAAATGAAATATTTCCATAGAAACTACTTCTTTCTACTTATTGCTTCAGCCTCAAACCACAGTACTGTGGTCACTAACGTATACCACCTCACGTTTTCGCACTCGATTTTCGCTAAGATGGAAGTCGATGGCACTGGCGAAAAGTCTGGTTTTGCAGAAAACATTGGACTACGTCTAAACAGCACGGGAAGGAATTTTAACAAAGAACTACTTCTTTGTTGCGATAACGTAGTACACATACAACATTCTCGCCTCCCCCTTAAACTATAAATTTCATTTATAGAAAATTACCCCCACCCCGTTCACCTAACCACTTCATTTATAGATATTTCATCTGCGTTTCTATAGTGGATTATTATGAGCTTCTTATCAAGATACTTTATTTATCAAAATTAAGTACTTTACTCTTGTTAAAACATAAAACGTTGCAGGTAAACTACCCGTTTCTCTAAACCGATCGTCACCAAAATCAATAGACCTTCAGCCCTCTACAATGCAGGGATGTATGCAAAAAAATATTTGATTCTGTTTCAATTTGCGTCAGTTATCGTTCGTCATGGAAACATTTCTCTTGTTACAACATAACATGTTTCAGGTAAACTACCCCTTTCCCTTTACCGATCTTCACCAAAATCAACAGGCCTTGAGATCTCTACAATTTACGAAAGTATGCAAAAAATATTTGATTTTCTTTGAATTTACAGCAGTTATCGTTCGTCATAGAAAAAATTACCCTTGTTAAAACATAAAACGTTGCAGGTAAACTACCCCTTTCTCTAAACCGATCTTCACCAAAATCAACAGACCTTCAGTCCTCAACAAATCAGGGCTGTATGCAAAACATTATTTGATTCTGTTTACATTTGCGGCTTTTATCGTTTGCCATAGAAAATACCCTTGTTAAAATATAAAATGTTGCTGGTAAACTACCCCTTGCCCTTAACCGATCTTCACCAAAAACAATAGGTCTTGAGAACTCTATAATTCAGGGCTGTATGCAAAAGAGTAGTTGATTCTCTTTGAATTTGCGGCTGTTTTTATATTTGTCAAAGAAACAAATTACCCTTGATTAAAATAAACCGTTGCCAGTAAACTACCCCTTTCCCTTTACCGATCATCACCAAAAACAACAGGTACTCTACAATTCAGGGCTGTATGCAAAAAATTATTTGATTCTGTTTGAATTTGCGGCTCTTATCGTTTGCCATACTAAATACCCTTGTTAAAATATAAAGCGTTGCAGGTAAACTACCCATTTCCCTTAACCGATTTTCAACAAAATCAACAGACCCTGAGTTCTGTATAACTCAAATAGGAATGCAAAAGAGTAGTTGACTCTGTACGAATTTGCGGCTGAAATCGTTTGCCATAGGAACAAATTACCCTGGATAAAAACAAATGTTGCCGGCAAACTACCCCTTTCACTTAACCGATCTTCACCAAAAACATCATGAGAACTCTACTATTCAGCGCTGTATGCAGAATATTATTTGATTCTGTTGACATTTGCGGCTTTTATCGTTTGCCATAGAAAATACCCTTATTAAAATATAAAATGCTGCCGGTAAACTACCCCTTTCCCTTAACCGATCTTCACCAAAACCAATAGGTCTTAAGAACTCTATAATTCAGGGATGTATGCAAAAGAGTAGTTGATTCTGTTTGAATTTGCGGCTGTTATCTTTTGCCATAAAAAAATATCGGTATGGAGAACCATACAGGACTTCCATGTTCTAAGATTTATATTTAAAATCATATTCGAAATGAAATATTTCCATAGAAACTACTTCTTTCTACTTATTGCTTCAGCCTCAAACCACAGTACTGTGGTCACTAACGTATACCACCTCACGTTTTCGCACTCGATTTTCGCTAAGATGGAAGTCGATGGCACTGGCGAAAAGTCTGGTTTTGCAGAAAACATTGGACTACGTCTAAACAGCACGGGAAGGAATTTTAACAAAGAACTACTTCTTTGTTGCGATAACGTAGTACACATACAACATTCTCGCCTCCCCCTTAAACTATAAATTTCATTTATAGAAAATTACCCCCACCCCGTTCACCTAACCACTTCATTTATAGATATTTCATCTACGTTTCTATAGTGGATTATTATGAGCTTCTTATCAAGATACTTTATTTATCAAAATTAAGTACTTTACTCTTGTTAAAACATAAAACGTTGCAGGTAAACTACCCTTTTCTCTAAACCGATCGTCACCAAAATCAATAGACCTTCAGCCCTCTACAATGCAGGGATGTATGCAAAAAAAATATTTGATTCTGTTTCAATTTGCGTCAGTTATCGTTCGTCATGGAAACATTTCTCTTGTTACAACATAACATGTTTCAGGTAAACTTCCCCTTTCCCTTTACCGATCTTCACCAAAATCAACAGGCCTTGAAATCTCTACAATTTACGAAGGTATGCAAAAAATATATGATTTTCTTTGAATTTACAGCAGTTGTCGTTCGTCATAGAAAAAATTACCCTTGTTAAAACATAAAACGTTGCAGGTAAACTACCCCTTTCTCTAAACCGATCTTCACCAGAATCAACAGAACTTCAGTCCTCAACAGATCAGGGCAGTATGCAAAACATTATTTGATTCTGTTTACATTTGCGGCTTTTATCGTTTGCCATAGAAAATACCCTTGTTAAAATATAAAATGTTGCTGGTAAACTACCCCTTTCCCTTAACCGATCTTCACCAAAAACAATAGGTCTTGAGAACTCTATAATTCAGGGCTGTATGCAAAAGACTAGTTGATTCTCTTTGAATTTGCGGCTGTTTTTATATTTGTCAAAGAAACAAATTACCCTTGATTAAAATAAACCGTTGCCAGTAAACTACCCCTTTCCCTTTACCGATCATCACCAAAAACAACAGGTACTCTACAATTCAGGGCTGTATGCAAAAAATTATTTGATTCTGTTTGAATTTGCGGCTCTTATCGTTTGCCATACTAAATACCCTTGTTAAAATATAAAGCGTTGCAGGTAAACTACCCATTTCCCTTAACCGATTTTCAACAAAATCAACAGACCCTGAGTTCTGTATAACTCAAATAGGAATGCAAAAGAGTAGTTGACTCTGTACGAATTTGCGGCTGAAATCGTTTGCCATAGGAACAAATTACCCTGGATAAAAACAAATGTTGCCGGCAAACTACCCCTTTCACTTAACCGATCTTCACCAAAAACATCATGAGAACTCTACTATTCAGCGCTGTATGCAGAATATTATTTGATTCTGTTGACATTTGCGGCTTTTATCGTTTGCCATAGAAAATACCCTTATTAAAATATAAAATGCTGCTGGTAAACTACCCCTTTCCCTTAACCGATCTTCACCAAAACCAATAGGTCTTAAGAACTCTATAATTCAGGGATGTATGCAAAAGAGTAGTTGATTCTGTTTGAATTTGCGGCTGTTATCGTTTGCCATAAAAAAATATCGGTATGGAGAACCATACAGGACTTCCATGTTCTAAGATTTATATTTAAAATCATATTCGAAATGAAATATTTCCATAGAAACTACTTCTTTCTACTTATTGCTTCAGCCTCAAACCACAGTACTGTGGTCACTAACGTATACCACCTCACGTTTTCGCACTCGATTTTCGCTAAGATGGAAGTCGATGGCACTGGCGAAAAGTCTGGTTTTGCAGAAAACATTGGACTACGTCTAAACAGCACGGGAAGGAATTTTAACAAAAAACTACTTCTTTGTTGCGATAACGTAGTACACATACAACATTCTCGCCTCCCCCTTAAACTATAAATTTCATTTATAGAAAATTACCCCCACCCCGTTCACCTAACCACTTCATTTATAGATATTTCATCTACGTTTCTATAGTGGATTATTATGAGCTTCTTATCAAGATACTTTATTTATCAAAATTAAGTACTTTAATCTTGTTAAAACATAAAACGTTGCAGGTAAACTACCCGTTTCTCTAAACCGATCGTCACCAAAATCAATAGACCTTCAGCCCTCTACAATGCAGGGATGTATGCAAAAAAATATTTGATTCTGTTTCAATTTGCGTCAGTTATCGTTCGTCATGGAAACATTTCTCTTGTTACAACATAACATGTTTCAGGTAAACTTCCCCTTTCCCTTTACCGATCTTCACCAAAATCAACAGGCCTTGAGATCTCTACAATTTACGAAGGTATGCAAAAAATATATGATTTTCCTTGAATTTACAACAGTTGTCGTTCGTCATAGAAAAAATTACCCTTGTTAAAACATAAAACGTTGCTGGTAAACTACCCCTTTCTCTAAACCGATCTTCACCAAAATCAATAGACCATCAGTCCTCAACAATTCAGAGCTGTATGCAAAACATTATTTGATTCTGTTTACATTTGCGGCTTTTATCGTTTGCCATAGAAAATACCCTTGTTAAAATATAAAATGTTGCTGGTAAACTACCCCTTTCCCTTAACCGATCTTCACCAAAAACAATAGGTCTTGAGAACTCTATAATTCAGGGCTGTATGCAAAAGAGTAGTTGATTCTCTTTGAATTTGCGGCTGTTTTTATATTTGTCAAAGAAACAAATTACCCTTGATTAAAATAAACCGTTGCCAGTAAACTACCCCTTTCCCTTTACCGATCATCACCAAAAACAACAGGTACTCTACAATTCAGGGCAGTATGCAAAAAATTATTTGATTCTGTTTGAATTTGCGGCTCTTATCGTTTGCCATACTAAATACCCTTGTTAAAATATAAAGCGTTGCTGGTAAACTACCCATTTCCCTTAACCGATTTTCAACAAAATCAACAGACCCTGAGTTCTGTATAACTCAAATAGGAATGCAAAAGAGTAGTTGACTCTGTACGAATTTGCGGCTGAAATCGTTTGCCATAGGAACAAATTACCCTGGATAAAAACAAATGTTGCCGGCAAACTACCCCTTTCACTTAACCGATCTTCACCAAAAACATCATGAGAACTCTACTATTCAGCGCTGTATGCAGAATATTATTTGATTCTGTTGACATTTGCGGCTTTTATCGTTTGCCATAGAAAATACCCTTATTAAAATATAAAATGCTGCAGGTAAACTACCCCTTTCCCTTAACCGATCTTCACCAAAACCAATAGGTCTTAAGAACTCTATAATTCAGGGATGTATGCAAAAGAGTAGTTGATTCTGTTTGAATTTGCGGCTGTTATCGTTTGCCATAAAAAAATATCGGTATGGAGAACCATACAGGACTTCCATGTTCTACGATTTATATTTAAAATCATATTCGAAATGAAATATTTCCATAGAAACTACTTCTTTCTACTTATTGCTTCAGCCTCAAACCACAGTACTGTGGTCACTAACGTATACCACCTCACGTTTTCGCACTCGATTTTCGCTAAGATGGAAGTCGATGGCACTGGCGAAAAGTCTGGTTTTGCAGAAAACATTGGACTACGTCTAAACAGCACGGGAAGGAATTTTAACAAAAAACTACTTCTTTGTTGCGATAACGTAGTACACATACAACATTCTCGCCTCCCCCTTAAACTATAAATTTCATTTATAGAAAATTACCCCCACCCCGTTCACCTAACCACTTCATTTATAGATATTTCATCTACGTTTCTATAGTGGATTATTATGAGCTTCTTATCAAGATACTTTATTTATCAAAATTAAGTACTTTAATCTTGTTAAAACATAAAACGTTGCAGGTAAACTACCCGTTTCTCTAAACCGATCGTCACCAAAATCAATAGACCTTCAGCCCTCTACAATGCAGGGATGTATGCAAAAAAATATTTGATTCTGTTTCAATTTGCGTCAGTTATCGTTCGTCATGGAAACATTTCTCTTGTTACAACATAACATGTTTCAGGTAAACTTCCCCTTTCCCTTTACCGATCTTCACCAAAATCAACAGGCCTTGAGATCTCTACAATTTACGAAGGTATGCAAAAAATATATGATTTTCCTTGAATTGACAGCAGTTGTCGTTCGTCATAGAAAAAATTACCCTTGTTAAAACATAAAACGTTGCTGGTAAACTACCCCTTTCTCTAAACCGATCTTCACCAAAATCAACAGACCATCAGTCCTCAACAATTCAGAGCTGTATGCAAAACATTATTTGATTCTGTTTACATTTGCGGCTTTTATCGTTTGCCATAGAAAATACCCTTGTTAAAATATAAAATGTTGCTGGTAAACTACCCCTTTCCCTTAACCGATCTTCACCAAAAACAATAGGTCTTGAGAACTCTATAATTCAGGCCTGTATGCAAAAGAGTAGTTGATTCTCTTTGAATTTGCGGCTGTTTTTATATTTGTCAAAGAAACAAATTACCCTTGATTAAAATAAACCGTTGCCAGTAAACTACCCCTTTCCCTTTACCGATCATCACCAAAAACAACAGGTACTCTACAATTCAGGGCAGTATGCAAAAAATTATTTGATTCTGTTTGAATTTGCGGCTCTTATCGTTTGCCATACTAAATACCCTTGTTAAAATATAAAGCGTTGCTGGTAAACTACCCATTTCCCTTAACCGATTTTCAACAAAATCAACAGACCCTGAGTTCTGTATAACTCAAATAGGAATGCAAAAGAGTAGTTGACTCTGTACGAATTTGCGGCTGAAATCGTTTGCCATAGGAACAAATTACCCTGGATAAAAACAAATGTTGCCGGCAAACTACCCCTTTCACTTAACCGATCTTCACCAAAAACATCATGAGAACTCTACTATTCAGCGCTGTATGCAGAATATTATTTGATTCTGTTGACATTTGCGGCTTTTATCGTTTGCCATAGAAAATACCCTTATTAAAATATAAAATGCTGCAGGTAAACTACCCCTTTCCCTTAACCGATCTTCACCAAAACCAATAGGTCTTAAGAACTCTATAATTCAGGGATGTATGCAAAAGAGTAGTTGATTCTGTTTGAATTTGCGGCTGTTATCGTTTGCCATAAAAAAATATCGGTATGGAGAACCATACAGGACTTCCATGTTCTAAGATTTATATTTAAAATCATATTCGAAATGAAATATTTCCATAGAAACTACTTCTTTCTACTTATTGCTTCAGCCTCAAACCACAGTACTGTGGTCACTAACGTATACCACCTCACGTTTTCGCACTCGATTTTCGCTCAGATGGAAGTCGATGGCACTGGCGAAAAGTCTGGTTTTGCAGAAAACATTGGACTACGTCTAAACAGCACGGGAAGGAATTTTAACAAAGAACTACTTCTTTGTTGCGATAACGTAGTACACATACAACATTCTCGCCTCCCCCTTAAACTATAAATTTCATTTATAGAAAATTACCCCCACCCCGTTCACCTAACCACTTCATTTATAGATATTTCATCTACGTTTCTATAGTGGATTATTATGAGCTTCTTATCAAGATACTTTATTTATCAAAATTAAGTACTTTACTCTTGTTAAAACATAAAACGTTGCAGGTAAACTACCCGTTTCTCTAAACCGATCGTCACCAAAATCAATAGACCTTCAGCCCTCTACAATGCAGGGATGTATGCAAAAAAATATTTGATTCTGTTTCAATTTGCGTCAGTTATCGTTCGTCATGGAAACATTTCTCTTGTAACAACATAACATGTTTCAGGTAAACTTCCCCTTTCCCTTTACCGATCTTCACCAAAATCAACAGGCCTTGAGATCTCTACAATTTACGAAGGTATGCAAAAAATATATGATTTTCTTTGAATTTACAGCAGTTGTCGTTCGTCATAGAAAAAATTACCCTTGTAAAAACATAAAACGTTGCAGGTAAACTACCCCTTTCTCTAAACCGATCTTCACCAAAATCAACAGACCATCAGTCCTCAACAATTCAGAGCTGTATGCAAAACATTATTTGATTCTGTTTACATTTGCGGCTTTTATCGTTTGCCATAGAAAATACCCTTGTTAAAATATAAAATGTTGCTGGTAAACTACCCCTTTCCCTTAACCGATCTTCACCAAAAACAATAGGTCTTGAGAACTCTATAATTCAGGGCTGTATGCAAAAGAGTAGTTGATTCTCTTTGAATTTGCGGCTGTTTTTATATTTGTCAAAGAAACAAATTACCCTTGATTAAAATAAACCGTTGCCAGTAAACTACCCCTTTCCCTTTACCGATCATCACCAAAAACAACAGGTACTCTACAATTCAGGGCTGTATGCAAAAAATTATTTGATTCTGTTTGAATTTGCGGCTCTTATCGTTTGCCATACTAAATACCCTTGTTAAAATATAAAGCGTTGCAGGTAAACTACCCATTTCCCTTAACCGATTTTCAACAAAATCAACAGACCCTGAGTTCTGTATAACTCAAATAGGAATGCAAAAGAGTAGTTGACTCTGTACGAATTTGCGGCTGAAATCGTTTGCCATAGGAACAAATTACCCTGGATAAAAACAAATGTTGCCGGCAAACTACCCCTTTCACTTAACCGATCTTCACCAAAAACATCATGAGAACTCTACTATTCAGCGCTGTATGCAGAATATTATTTGATTCTGTTGACATTTGCGGCTTTTATCGTTTGCCATAGAAAATACCCTTATTAAAATATAAAATGCTGCAGGTAAACTACCCCTTTCCCTTAACCGATCTTCACCAAAACCAATAGGTCTTAAGAACTCTATAATTCAGGGATGTATGCAAAAGAGTAGTTGATTCTGTTTGAATTTGCGGCTGTTATCGTTTGCCATAAAAAAATATCGGTATGGAGAACCATACAGGACTTCCATGTTCTAAGATTTATATTTAAAATCATATTCGAAATGAAATATTTCCATAGAAACTACTTCTTTCTACTTATTGCTTCAGCCTCAAACCACAGTACTGTGGTCACTAACGTATACCACCTCACGTTTTCGCACTCGATTTTCGCTCAGATGGAAGTCGATGGCACTGGCGAAAAGTCTGGTTTTGCAGAAAACATTGGACTACGTCTAAACAGCACGGGAAGGAATTTTAACAAAGAACTACTTCTTTGTTGCGATAACGTAGTACACATACAACATTCTCGCCTCCCCCTTAAACTATAAATTTCATTTATAGAAAATTACCCCCACCCCGTTCACCTAACCACTTCATTTATAGATATTTCATCTACGTTTCTATAGTGGATTATTATGAGCTTCTTATCAAGATACTTTATTTATCAAAATTAAGTACTTTACTCTTGTTAAAACATAAAACGTTGCAGGTAAACTACCCGTTTCTCTAAACCGATCGTCACCAAAATCAATAGACCTTCAGCCCTCTACAATGCAGGGATGTATGCAAAAAAATATTTGATTCTGTTTCAATTTGCGTCAGTTATCGTTCGTCATGGAAACATTTCTCTTGTAACAACATAACATGTTTCAGGTAAACTTCCCCTTTCCCTTTACCGATCTTCACCAAAATCAACAGGCCTTGAGATCTCTACAATTTACGAAGGTATGCAAAAAATATATGATTTTCTTTGAATTTACAGCAGTTGTCGTTCGTCATAGAAAAAATTACCCTTGTAAAAACATAAAACGTTGCAGGTAAACTACCCCTTTCTCTAAACCGATCTTCACCAAAATCAACAGACCATCAGTCCTCAACAATTCAGAGCTGTATGCAAAACATTATTTGATTCTGTTTACATTTGCGGCTTTTATCGTTTGCCATAGAAAATACCCTTGTTAAAATATAAAATGTTGCTGGTAAACTACCCCTTTCCCTTAACCGATCTTCACCAAAAACAATAGGTCTTGAGAACTCTATAATTCAGGGCTGTATGCAAAAGAGTAGTTGATTCTCTTTGAATTTGCGGCTGTTTTTATATTTGTCAAAGAAACAAATTACCCTTGATTAAAATAAACCGTTGCCAGTAAACTACCCCTTTCCCTTTACCGATCATCACCAAAAACAACAGGTACTCTACAATTCAGGGCTGTATGCAAAAAATTATTTGATTCTGTTTGAATTTGCGGCTCTTATCGTTTGCCATACTAAATACCCTTGTTAAAATATAAAGCGTTGCAGGTAAACTACCCATTTCCCTTAACCGATTTTCAACAAAATCAACAGACCCTGATTTCTGTATAACTCAAATAGGAATGCAAAAGAGTAGTTGACTCTGTACGAATTTGCGGCTGAAATCGTTTGCCATAGGAACAAATTACCCTGGATAAAAACAAATGTTGCCGGCAAACTACCCCTTTCACTTAACCGATCTTCACCAAAAACATCATGAGAACTCTACTATTCAGCGCTGTATGCAGAATATTATTTGATTCTCTTTACATTTGCGGCTTTTATCGTTTGCCATAGAAAATACCCTTATTAAAATATAAAATGCTGCAGGTAAACTACCCCTTTCCCTTAACCGATCTTCACCAAAACCAATAGGTCTTAAGAACTCTATAATTCAGGGATGTATGCAAAAGAGTAGTTGATTCTGTTTGAATTTGCGGCTGTTATCGTTTGCCATAAAAAAATATCGGTATGGAGAACCATACAGGACTTCCATGTTCTAAGATTTATATTTAAAATCATATTCGAAATGAAATATTTCCATAGAAACTACTTCTTTCTACTTATTGCTTCAGCCTCAAACCACAGTACTGTGGTCACTAACGTATACCACCTCACGTTTTCGCACTCGATTTTCGCTCAGATGGAAGTCGATGGCACTGGCGAAAAGTCTGGTTTTGCAGAAAACATTGGACTACGTCTAAACAGCACGGGAAGGAATTTTAACAAAGAACTACTTCTTTGTTGCGATAACGTAGTACACATACAACATTCTCGCCTCCCCCTTAAACTATAAATTTCATTTATAGAAAATTACCCCCACCCCGTTCACCTAACCACTTCATTTATAGATATTTCATCTACGTTTCTATAGTGGATTATTATGAGCTTCTTATCAAGATACTTTATTTATCAAAATTAAGTACTTTACTCTTGTTAAAACATAAAACGTTGCTGGTAAACTACCCGTTTCTCTAAACCGATCGTCACCAAAATCAATAGACCTTCAGCCCTCTACAATGCAGGGATGTATGCAAAAAAATATTTGATTCTGTTTCAATTTGCGTCAGTTATCGTTCGTCATGGAAACATTTCTCTTGTTACAACATAACATGTTTCAGGTAAACTTCCCCTTTCCCTTTACCGATCTTCACCAAAATCAACAGGCCTTGAGATCTCTACAATTTACGAAGGTATGCAAAAAATATACGATTTTCTTTGAATTTACAGCAGTTGTCGTTCGTCATAGAAAAAATTACCCTTGTTAAAACATAAAACGGTGCAGGTAAACTACCCCTTTCTCTAAACCGATCTTCACCAAAATCAACAGACCATCAGTCCTCAACAATTCAGAGCTGTATGCAAAACATTATTTGATTCTGTTTACATTTGCGGCTTTTATCGTTTGCCATAGAAAATACCCTTGTTAAAATATAAAATGTTGCTGGTAAACTACCCCTTTCCCTTAACCGATCTTCAACAAAAACAATAGGTCTTGAGAACTCTATAATTCAGGCCTGTATGCAAAAGAGTAGTTGATTCTCTTTGAATTTGCGGCTGTTTTTATATTTGTCAAAGAAACAAATTACCCTTGATTAAAATAAACCGTTGCCAGTAAACTACCCCTTTCCCTTTACCGATCATCACCAAAAACAACAGGTACTCTACAATTCAGGGCTGTATGCAAAAAATTATTTGATTCTGTTTGAATTTGCGGTTCTTATCGTTTGCCATACTAAATACCCTTGTTAAAATATAAAGCGTTGCAGGTAAACTACCCATTTCCCTTAACCGATTTTCAACAAAATCAACAGACCCTGAGTTCTGTATAACTCAAATAGGTATGCAAAAGAGTAGTTGACTCTGTACGAATTTGCGGCTGTTATCGTTTACCATAGGAACAAATTACCCTGGATAAAAACAAATGTTGACAGCAAACTACCCCTTTCACTTAACCGATCTTCACCAAAAACATCATGAGAACTCTACTATTCAGCGCTGTATGCAGAATATTATTTGATTCCCTTTACATTTGCGGCTTTTATCGTTTGCCATAGAAAATACCCTTATTAAAATATAAAATGCTGCAGGTAAACTACCCCTTTCCCTTAACCGATCTTCACCAAAACCAATAGGTCTTGAGAACTCTATAATTCAGGGATGTATGCAAAAGAGTAATTGATTCTGTTTGAATTTGCGGCTGTTATCGTTTGCCATAAAAAAATATCGGTATGGAGAACCATACAGGACTTCCATGTTCTAAGATTTATATTTAAAATCATATTCGAAATGAAATATTTCCAAAGAAACTACTTCTTTCTACTTATTGCTTCAGCCTCAAACCACAGTACTGTGGTCACTAAGGTATACCACCTCACGTTTTCGCACTCGATTTTCGCTGAGATGGAAGTCGATGGCACTGGCGAAAAGTCTGGTTTTGCAGAAAACATTGGACTACGTCTAAACAGCACGGGAAGGAATTTTAACAAAGAACTACTTCTTTGTTGCGATAACGTAGTACACATACAACATTCTCGCCTCCCCCTTAAACTATAAATTTCATTTATAGAAAATTACCCCCACCCCGTTCACCTAACCACTTCATTTATAGATATTTCATCTACGTTTCTATAGTGGATTATTATGAGCTTCTTATCAAGATACTTTATTTATCAAAATTAAGTACTTTACTCTTGTTAAAACATAAAACGTTGCAGGTAAACTACCCGTTTCTCTAAACCGATCGTCACCAAAATCAATAGACCTTCAGCCCTCTACAATGCAGGGATGTATGCAAAAAAATATTTGATTCTGTTTCAATTTGCGTCAGTTATCGTTCGTCATAGAAACATTTCTCTTGTTACAACATAACATGTTTCAGGTAAACTTCCCCTTTCCCTTTACCGATCTTCACCAAAATCAACAGGCCTTGAGATCTCTACAATTTACGAAGGTATGCAAAAAATATTTGATTTACATTGAATTTACAGCAGTTGTCGTTCGTCATAGAAAAAATTACCCTTGTTAAAACATAAAACGTTGCCGGTAAACTAACCCTTTCTCTAAACCGATCTTCACCAAAATCAACAGACCATCAGTCCTCAACAATTCAGGGCTGTATGCAAAACATTATTTGATTCTGTTTACATTTGCGGCTTTTATCGTTTGCCATAGAAAATACCCTTGTTAAAATATAAAATGTTGCTGGTAAACTACCCCTTTCCCTTAACCGATCTTCACCAAAAACAATAGGTCTTGAGAACTCTATAATTCAGGGCTGTATGCAAAAGAGTAGTTGATTCTCTTTGAATTTGCGGCTGTTTTTATATTTGTCAAAGAAACAAATTACCCTTGATTAAAATAAACCGTTGCCAGTAAACTACCCCTTTCCCTTTACCGATCATCACCAAAAACAACAGGTACTCTACAATTCAGGGCTGTATGCAAAAAATTATTTGATTCTGTTTGAATTTGCGGCTCTTATCGTTTGCCATACTAAATACCCTTGTTAAAATATAAAGCGTTGCAGGTAAACTACCCATTTCCCTTAACCGATTTTCAACAAAATCAACAGACCCTGAGTTCTGTATAACTCAAATAGGAATGCAAAAGAGTAGTTGACTCTGTACGAATTTGCGGCTGAAATCGTTTGCCATAAGAACAAATTACCCTGGATAAAAACAAATGTTGCCGGCAAACTACCCCTTTCACTTAACCGATCTTCACCAAAAACATCATGAGAACTCTACTATTCAGCGCTGTATGCAGAATATTATTTGATTCCCTTTACATTTGCGGCTTTTATCGTTTGCCATAGAAAATACCCTTATTAAAATATAAAATGCTGCAGGTAAACTACCCCTTTCCCTTAACCGATCTTCACCAAAACCAATAGGTCTTAAGAACTCTATAATTCAGGGATGTATGCAAAAGAGTAGTTGATTCTGTTTGAATTTGCGGCTGTTATCGTTTGCCATAAAAAAATATCGGTATGGAGAACCATACAGGACTTCCATGTTCTAAGATTTATATTTAAAATCATATTCGAAATGAAATATTTCCATAGAAACTACTTCTTTCTACTTATTGCTTCAGCCTCAAACCACAGTACTGTGGTCACTAACGTATACCACCTCACGTTTTCGAACTCGATTTTCGCTAAGATGGAAGTCGATGGCACTGGCGAAAAGTCTGGTTTTGCAGAAAACATTGGACTACGTCTAAACAGCACGGGAAGGAATTTTAACAAAGAACTACTTCTTTGTTGCGATAACGTAGTACACATACAACATTCTCGCCTCCCCCTTAAACTATAAATTTCATTTATAGAAAATTACCCCCACCCCGTTCACCTAACCACTTCATTTATAGATATTTCATCTACGTTTCTATAGTGGATTATTATGAGCTTCTTACCAAGATACTTTATTTATCAAAATTAAGTACTTTACTCTTGTTAAAACATAAAACGTTGCAGGTAAACTACCCGTTTCTCTAAACCGATCGTCACCAAAATCAATAGACCTTCAGCCCTCTACAATGCAGGGATGTATGCAAAAAAATATTTGATTCTGTTTCAATTTGCGTCAGTTATCGTTCGTCATGGAAACATTTCTCTTGTTACAACATAACATGTTTCAGGTAAACTTCCCCTTTCCCTTTACCGATCTTCACCAAAATCAACAGGCCTTGAGATCTCTACAATTTACGAAGGTATGCAAAAAATATATGATTTTCTTTGAATTAACAGCAGTTGTCGTTCGTCATAGGAAAAATTACCCTTGTTAAAACATAAAACGTTGCAGGTAAACTACCCCTTTCTCTAAACCGATCTTCACCAAAATCAACAGACCATCAGTCCTCAACAATTCAGAGCTGTATGCAAAACATTATTTGATTCTGTTTACATTTGCGGCTATTATCGTTTGCCATAGAAAATACCCTTGTTAAAATATAAAATGTTGCTGGTAAACTACCCCTTTCCCTTAACCGATCTTCACCAAAAACAATAGGTCTTGAGAACTCTGTAATTCAGGGCTGTATGCAAAAGAGTAGTTGATTCTCTTTGAATTTGCGGCTGTTTTTATATTTGTCAAAGAAACAAATTACCCTTGATTAAAATAAACCGTTGCCAGTAAACTACCCCTTTCCCTTTACCGATCATCACCAAAAACAACAGGTACTCTACAATTCAGGGCAGTATGCAAAAAATTATTTGATTCTGTTTGAATTTGCGGCTCTTATCGTTTGCCATACTAAATACCCTTGTTAAAATATAAAGCGTTGCAGGTAAACTACCCATTTCCCTTAACCGATTTTCAACAAAATCAACAGACCCTGAGTTCTGTATAACTCAAATAGGAATGCAAAAGTGTAGTTGACTCTGTACGAATTTGCGGCTGAAATCGTTTGCCATAGGAACAAATTACCCTGGTTAAAAACAAATGTTGCCGGCAAACTACCCCTTTCACTTAACCGATCTTCACCAAAAACATCATGAGAACTCTACTATTCAGCGCTGTATGCAGAATATTATTTGATTCTGTTGACATTTGCGGCTTTTATCGTTTGCCATAGAAAATACCCTTATTAAAATATAAAATGCTGCAGGTAAACTACCCCTTTCCCTTAACCGATCTTCACCAAAACCAATAGGTCTTAAGAACTCTATAATTCAGGGATGTATGCAAAAGAGTAGTTGATTCTGTTTGAATTTGCGGCTGTTATCGTTTGCCATAAAAAAATATCGGTATGGAGAACCATACAGGACTTCCATGTTCTAAGATTTATATTTAAAATCATATTCGAAATGAAATATTTCCATAGAAACTACTTCTTTCTACTTATTGCTTCAGCCTCAAACCACAGTACTGTGGTCACTAACGTATACCACCTCACGTTTTCGCACTCGATTTTCGCTCAGATGGAAGTCGATGGCACTGGCGAAAAGTCTGGTTTTGCAGAAAACATTGGACTACGTCTAAACAGCACGGGAAGGAATTTTAACAAAGAACTACTTCTTTGTTGCGATAACGTAGTACACATACAACATTCTCGCCTCCCCCTTAAACTATAAATTTCATTTATAGAAAATTACCCCCACCCCGTTCACCTAACCACTTCATTTATAGATATTTCATCTACGTTTCTATAGTGGATTATTATGAGCTTCTTATCAAGATACTTTATTTATCAAAATTAAGTACTTTACTCTTGTTAAAACATAAAACGTTGCAGGTAAACTACCCGTTTCTCTAAACCGATCGTCACCAAAATCAATAGACCTTCAGCCCTCTACAATGCAGGGATGTATGCAAAAAAATATTTGATTCTGTTTCAATTTGCGTCAGTTATCGTTCGTCATGGAAACATTTCTCTTGTAACAACATAACATGTTTCAGGTAAACTTCCCCTTTCCCTTTACCGATCTTCACCAAAATCAACAGGCCTTGAGATCTCTACAATTTACGAAGGTATGCAAAAAATATATGATTTTCTTTGAATTTACAGCAGTTGTCGTTCGTCATAGAAAAAATTACCCTTGTAAAAACATAAAACGTTGCAGGTAAACTACCCCTTTCTCTAAACCGATCTTCACCAAAATCAACAGACCATCAGTCCTCAACAATTCAGAGCTGTATGCAAAACATTATTTGATTCTGTTTACATTTGCGGCTTTTATCGTTTGCCATAGAAAATACCCTTGTTAAAATATAAAATGTTGCTGGTAAACTACCCCTTTCCCTTAACCGATCTTCACCAAAAACAATAGGTCTTGAGAACTCTATAATTCAGGGCTGTATGCAAAAGAGTAGTTGATTCTCTTTGAATTTGCGGCTGTTTTTATATTTGTCAAAGAAACAAATTACCCTTGATTAAAATAAATCGTTGCCAGTAAACTACCCCTTTCCCTTTACCGATCATCACCAAAAACAACAGGTACTCTACAATTCAGGGCTGTATGCAAAAAATTATTTGATTCTGTTTGAATTTGCGGCTCTTATCGTTTGCCATACTAAATACCCTTGTTAAAATATAAAGCGTTGCAGGTAAACTACCCATTTCCCTTAACCGATTTTCAACAAAATCAACAGACCCTGAGTTCTGTATAACTCAAATAGGAATGCAAAAGAGTAGTTGACTCTGTACGAATTTGCGGCTGAAATCGTTTGCCATAGGAACAAATTACCCTGGATAAAAACAAATGTTGCCGGCAAACTACCCCTTTCACTTAACCGATCTTCACCAAAAACATCATGAGAACTCTACTATTCAGCGCTGTATGCAGAATATTATTTGATTCTCTTTACATTTGCGGCTTTTATCGTTTGCCATAGAAAATACCCTTATTAAAATATAAAATGCTGCAGGTAAACTACCCCTTTCCCTTAACCGATCTTCACCAAAACCAATAGGTCTTAAGAACTCTATAATTCAGGGATGTATGCAAAAGAGTAGTTGATTCTGTTTGAATTTGCGGCTGTTATCGTTTGCCATAAAAAAATATCGGTATGGAGAACCATACAGGACTTCCATGTTCTAAGATTTACATTTAAAATCATATTCGAAATGAAATATTTCCATAGAAACTACTTCTTTCTACTTATTGCTTCAGCCTCAAACCACAGTACTGTGGTCACTAACGTATACCACCTCACGTTTTCGCACTCGATTTTCGCTCAGATGGAAGTCGATGGCACTGGCGAAAAGTCTGGTTTTGCAGAAAACATTGGACTACGTCTAAACAGCACGGGAAGGAATTTTAACAAAGAACTACTTCTTTGTTGCGATAACGTAGTACACATACAACATTCTCGCCTCCCCCTTAAACTATAAATTTCATTTATAGAAAATTACCCCCACCCCGTTCACCTAACCACTTCATTTATAGATATTTCATCTACGTTTCTATAGTGGATTATTATGAGCTTCTTATCAAGATACTTTATTTATCAAAATTAAGTACTTTACTCTTGTTAAAACATAAAACGTTGCAGGTAAACTACCCGTTTCTCTAAACCGATCGTCACCAAAATCAATAGACCTTCAGCCCTCTACAATGCAGGGATGTATGCAAAAAAATATTTGATTCTGTTTCAATTTGCGTCAGTTATCGTTCGTCATGGAAACATTTCTCTTGTTACAACATAACATGTTTCAGGTAAACTTCCCCTTTCCCTTTACCGATCTTCACCAAAATCAACAGGCCTTGAGATCTCTACAATTTACGAAGGTATGCAAAAAATATACGATTTTCTTTGAATTTACAGCAGTTGTCGTTCGTCATAGAAAAAATTACCCTTGTTAAAACATAAAACGGTGCAGGTAAACTACCCCTTTCTCTAAACCGATCTTCACCAAAATCAACAGACCATCAGTCCTCAACAATTCAGAGCTGTATGCAAAACATTATTTGATTCTGTTTACATTTGCGGCTTTTATCGTTTGCCATAGAAAATACCCTTGTTAAAATATAAAATGTTGCTGGTAAACTACCCCTTTCCCTTAACCGATCTTCACCAAAAACAATAGGTCTTGAGAACTCTATAATTCAGGCCTGTATGCAAAAGAGTAGTTGATTCTCTTTGAATTTGCGGCTGTTTTTATATTTGTCAAAGAAACAAATTACCCTTGATTAAAATAAACCGTTGCCAGTAAACTACCCCTTTCCCTTTACCGATCATCACCAAAAACAACAGGTACTCTACAATTCAGGGCTGTATGCAAAAAATTATTTGATTCTGTTTGAATTTGCGGTTCTTATCGTTTGCCATACTAAATACCCTTGTTAAAATATAAAGCGTTGCAGGTAAACTACCCATTTCCCTTAACCGATTTTCAACAAAATCAACAGACCCTGAGTTCTGTATAACTCAAATAGGTATGCAAAAGAGTAGTTGACTCTGTACGAATTTGCGGCTGTTATCGTTTACCATAGGAACAAATTACCCTGGATAAAAACAAATGTTGACAGCAAACTACCCCTTTCACTTAACCGATCTTCACCAAAAACATCATGAGAACTCTACTATTCAGCGCTGTATGCAGAATATTATTTGATTCTGTTTACATTTGCGGCTTTTATCGTTTGCCATAGAAAATACCCTTATTAAAATATAAAATGCTGCAGGTAAACTACCCCTTTCCCTTAACCGATCTTCACCAAAACCAATAGGTCTTGAGAACTCTATAATTCAGGGATGTATGCAAAAGAGTAATTGATTCTGTTTGAATTTGCGGCTGTTATCGTTTGCCATAAAAAAATATCGGTATGGAGAACCATACAGGACTTCCATGTTCTAAGATTTATATTTAAAATCATATTCGAAATGAAATATTTCCAAAGAAACTACTTCTTTCTACTTATTGCTTCAGCCTCAAACCACAGTACTGTGGTCACTAACGTATACCACCTCACGTTTTCGCACTCGATTTTCGCTGAGATGGAAGTCGATGGCACTGGCGAAAAGTCTGGTTTTGCAGAAAACATTGGACTACGTCTAAACAGCACGGGAAGGAATTTTAACAAAGAACTACTTCTTTGTTGCGATAACGTAGTACACATACAACATTCTCGCCTCCCCCTTAAACTATAAATTTCATTTATAGAAAATTACCCCCACCCCGTTCACCTAACCACTTCATTTATAGATATTTCATCTACGTTTCTATAGTGGATTATTATGAGCTTCTTATCAAGATACTTTATTTATCAAAATTAAGTACTTTACTCTTGTTAAAACATAAAACGTTGCAGGTAAACTACCCGTTTCTCTAAACCGATCGTCACCAAAATCAATAGACCTTCAGCCCTCTACAATGCAGGGATGTATGCAAAAAAATATTTGATTCTGTTTCAATTTGCGTCAGTTATCGTTCGTCATAGAAACATTTCTCTTGTTACAACATAACATGTTTCAGGTAAACTTCCCCTTTCCCTTTACCGATCTTCACCAAAATCAACAGGCCTTGAGATCTCTACAATTTACGAAGGTATGCAAAAAATATTTGATTTACATTGAATTTACAGCAGTTGTCGTTCGTCATAGAAAAAATTACCCTTGTTAAAACATAAAACGTTGCCGGTAAACTAACCCTTTCTCTAAACCGATCTTCACCAAAATCAACAGACCATCAGTCCTCAACAATTCAGGGCTGTATGCAAAACATTATTTGATTCTGTTTACATTTGCGGCTTTTATCGTTTGCCATAGAAAATACCCTTGTTAAAATATAAAATGTTGCTGGTAAACTACCCCTTTCCCTTAACCGATCTTCACCAAAAACAATAGGTCTTGAGAACTCTATAATTCAGGGCTGTATGCAAAAGAGTAGTTGATTCTCTTTGAATTTGCGGCTGTTTTTATATTTGTCAAAGAAACAAATTACCCTTGATTAAAATAAACCGTTGCCAGTAAACTACCCCTTTCCCTTTACCGATCATCACCAAAAACAACAGGTACTCTACAATTCAGGGCTGTATGCAAAAAATTATTTGATTCTGTTTGAATTTGCGGCTCTTATCGTTTGCCATACTAAATACCCTTGTTAAAATATAAAGCGTTGCAGGTAAACTACCCATTTCCCTTAACCGATTTTCAACAAAATCAACAGACCCTGAGTTCTGTATAACTCAAATAGGAATGCAAAAGAGTAGTTGACTCTGTACGAATTTGCGGCTGAAATCGTTTGCCATAAGAACAAATTACCCTGGATAAAAACAAATGTTGCCGGCAAACTACCCCTTTCACTTAACCGATCTTCACCAAAAACATCATGAGAACTCTACTATTCAGCGCTGTATGCAGAATATTATTTGATTCCCTTTACATTTGCGGCTTTTATCGTTTGCCATAGAAAATACCCTTATTAAAATATAAAATGCTGCAGGTAAACTACCCCTTTCCCTTAACCGATCTTCACCAAAACCAATAGGTCTTAAGAACTCTATAATTCAGGGATGTATGCAAAAGAGTAGTTGATTCTGTTTGAATTTGCGGCTGTTATCGTTTGCCATAAAAAAATATCGGTATGGAGAACCATACAGGACTTCCATGTTCTAAGATTTATATTTAAAATCATATTCGAAATGAAATATTTCCATAGAAACTACTTCTTTCTACTTATTGCTTCAGCCTCAAACCACAGTACTGTGGTCACTAACGTATACCACCTCACGTTTTCGAACTCGATTTTCGCTAAGATGGAAGTCGATGGCACTGGCGAAAAGTCTGGTTTTGCAGAAAACATTGGACTACGTCTAAACAGCACGGGAAGGAATTTTAACAAAGAACTACTTCTTTGTTGCGATAACGTAGTACACATACAACATTCTCGCCTCCCCCTTAAACTATAAATTTCATTTATAGAAAATTACCCCCACCCCGTTCACCTAACCACTTCATTTATAGATATTTCATCTACGTTTCTATAGTGGATTATTATGAGCTTCTTATCAAGATACTTTATTTATCAAAATTAAGTACTTTACTCTTGTTAAAACATAAAACGTTGCAGGTAAACTACCCGTTTCTCTAAACCGATCGTCACCAAAATCAATAGACCTTCAGCCCTCTACAATGCAGGGATGTATGCAAAAAAATATTTGATTCTGTTTCAATTTGCGTCAGTTATCGTTCGTCATGGAAACATTTCTCTTGTTACAACATAACATGTTTCAGGTAAACTTCCCCTTTCCCTTTACCGATCTTCACCAAAATCAACAGGCCTTGAGATCTCTACAATTTACGAAGGTATGCAAAAAATATATGATTTTCTTTGAATTAACAGCAGTTGTCGTTCGTCATAGGAAAAATTACCCTTGTTAAAACATAAAACGTTGCAGGTAAACTACCCCTTTCTCTAAACCGATCTTCACCAAAATCAACAGACCATCAGTCCTCAACAATTCAGAGCTGTATGCAAAACATTATTTGATTCTGTTTACATTTGCGGCTATTATCGTTTGGCATAGAAAATACCCTTGTTATAATATAAAATGTTGCTGGTAAACTACCCCTTTCCCTTAACCGATCTTCACCAAAAACAATAGGTCTTGAGAACTCTATAATTCAGGGCTGTATGCAAAAGAGTAGTTGATTCTCTTTGAATTTGCGGCTCTTATCGTTTGCCATACTAAATACCCTTGTTAAAATATAAAGCGTTGCAGGTAAACTACCCATTTCCCTTAACCGATTTTCAACAAAATCAACAGACCCTGAGTTCTGTATAACTCAAATAGGAATGCAAAAGTGTAGTTGACTCTGTACGAATTTGCGGCTGAAATCGTTTGCCATAGGAACAAATTACCCTGGTTAAAAACAAATGTTGCCGGCAAACTACCCCTTTCACTTAACCGATCTTCACCAAAAACATCATGAGAACTCTACTATTCAGCGCTGTATGCAGAATATTATTTGATTCTGTTGACATTTGCGGCTTTTATCGTTTGCCATAGAAAATACCCTTATTAAAATATAAAATGCTGCAGGTAAACTACCCCTTTCCCTTAACCGATCTTCACCAAAACCAATAGGTCTTAAGAACTCTATAATTCAGGGATGTATGCAAAAGAGTAGTTGATTCTGTTTGAATTTGCGGCTGTTATCGTTTGCCATAAAAAAATATCGGTATGGAGAACCATACAGGACTTCCATGTTCTAAGATTTATATTTAAAATCATATTCGAAATGAAATATTTCCATAGAAACTACTTCTTTCTACTTATTGCTTCAGCCTCAAACCACAGTACTGTGGTCACTAACGTATACCACCTCACGTTTTCGCACTCGATTTTCGCTCAGATGGAAGTCGATGGCACTGGCGAAAAGTCTGGTTTTGCAGAAAACATTGGACTACGTCTAAACAGCACGGGAAGGAATTTTAACAAAGAACTACTTCTTTGTTGCGATAACGTAGTACACATACAACATTCTCGCCTCCCCCTTAAACTATAAATTTCATTTATAGAAAATTACCCCCACCCCGTTCACCTAACCACTTCATTTATAGATATTTCATCTACGTTTCTATAGTGGATTATTATGAGCTTCTTATCAAGATACTTTATTTATCAAAATTAAGTACTTTACTCTTGTTAAAACATAAAACGTTGCAGGTAAACTACCCGTTTCTCTAAACCGATCGTCACCAAAATCAATAGACCTTCAGCCCTCTACAATGCAGGGATGTATGCAAAAAAATATTTGATTCTGTTTCAATTTGCGTCAGTTATCGTTCGTCATGGAAACATTTCTCTTGTAACAACATAACATGTTTCAGGTAAACTTCCCCTTTCCCTTTACCGATCTTCACCAAAATCAACAGGCCTTGAGATCTCTACAATTTACGAAGGTATGCAAAAAATATATGATTTTCTTTGAATTTACAGCAGTTGTCGTTCGTCATAGAAAAAATTACCCTTGTAAAAACATAAAACGTTGCAGGTAAACTACCCCTTTCTCTAAACCGATCTTCACCAAAATCAACAGACCATCAGTCCTCAACAATTCAGAGCTGTATGCAAAACATTATTTGATTCTGTTTACATTTGCGGCTTTTATCGTTTGCCATAGAAAATACCCTTGTTAAAATATAAAATGTTGCTGGTAAACTACCCCTTTCCCTTAACCGATCTTCACCAAAAACAATAGGTCTTGAGAACTCTATAATTCAGGGCTGTATGCAAAAGAGTAGTTGATTCTCTTTGAATTTGCGGCTGTTTTTATATTTGTCAAAGAAACAAATTACCCTTGATTAAAATAAACCGTTGCCAGTAAACTACCCCTTTCCCTTTACCGATCATCACCAAAAACAACAGGTACTCTACAATTCAGGGCTGTATGCAAAAAATTATTTGATTCTGTTTGAATTTGCGGCTCTTATCGTTTGCCATACTAAATACCCTTGTTAAAATATAAAGCGTTGCAGGTAAACTACCCATTTCCCTTAACCGATTTTCAACAAAATCAACAGACCCTGAGTTCTGTATAACTCAAATAGGAATGCAAAAGAGTAGTTGACTCTGTACGAATTTGCGGCTGAAATCGTTTGCCATAGGAACAAATTACCCTGGATAAAAACAAATGTTGCCGGCAAACTACCCCTTTCACTTAACCGATCTTCACCAAAAACATCATGAGAACTCTACTATTCAGCGCTGTATGCAGAATATTATTTGATTCTCTTTACATTTGCGGCTTTTATCGTTTGCCATAGAAAATACCCTTATTAAAATATAAAATGCTGCAGGTAAACTACCCCTTTCCCTTAACCGATCTTCACCAAAACCAATAGGTCTTAAGAACTCTATAATTCAGGGATGTATGCAAAAGAGTAGTTGATTCTGTTTGAATTTGCGGCTGTTATCGTTTGCCATAAAAAAATATCGGTATGGAGAACCATACAGGACTTCCATGTTCTAAGATTTATATTTAAAATCATATTCGAAATGAAATATTTCCATAGAAACTACTTCTTTCTACTTATTGCTTCAGCCTCAAACCACAGTACTGTGGTCACTAACGTATACCACCTCACGTTTTCGCACTCGATTTTCGCTCAGATGGAAGTCGATGGCACTGGCGAAAAGTCTGGTTTTGCAGAAAACATTGGACTACGTCTAAACAGCACGGGAAGGAATTTTAACAAAGAACTACTTCTTTGTTGCGATAACGTAGTACACATACAACATTCTCGCCTCCCCCTTAAACTATAAATTTCATTTATAGAAAATTACCCCCACCCCGTTCACCTAACCACTTCATTTATAGATATTTCATCTACGTTTCTATAGTGGATTATTATGAGCTTCTTATCAAGATACTTTATTTATCAAAATTAAGTACTTTACTCTTGTTAAAACATAAAACGTTGCAGGTAAACTACCCGTTTCTCTAAACCGATCGTCACCAAAATCAATAGACCTTCAGCCCTCTACAATGCAGGGATGTATGCAAAAAAATATTTGATTCTGTTTCAATTTGCGTCAGTTATCGTTCGTCATGATAACATTTCTCTTGTTACAACATAACATGTTTCAGGTAAACTTCCCCTTTCCCTTTACCGATCTTCACCAAAATCAACAGGCCTTGAGATCTCTACAATTTACGAAGGTATGCAAAAAATATACGATTTTCTTTGAATTTACAGCAGTTGTCGTTCGTCATAGAAAAAATTACCCTTGTTAAAACATAAAACGGTGCAGGTAAACTACCCCTTTCTCTAAACCGATCTTCACCAAAATCAACAGACCATCAGTCCTCAACAATTGAGAGCTGTATGCAAAACATTATTTGATTCTGTTTACATTTGCGGCTTTTATCGTTTGCCATAGAAAATACCCTTGTTAAAATATAAAATGTTGCTGGTAAACTACCCCTTTCCCTTAACCGATCTTCACCAAAAACAATAGGTCTTGAGAACTCTATAATTCAGGCCTGTATGCAAAAGAGTAGTTGATTCTCTTTGAATTTGCGGCTGTTTTTATATTTGTCAAAGAAACAAATTACCCTTGATTAAAATAAACCGTTGCCAGTAAACTACCCCTTTCCCTTTACCGATCATCACCAAAAACAACAGGTACTCTACAATTCAGGGCTGTATGCAAAAAATTATTTGATTCTGTTTGAATTTGCGGTTCTTATCGTTTGCCATACTAAATACCCTTGTTAAAATATAAAGCGTTGCAGGTAAACTACCCATTTCCCTTAACCGATTTTCAACAAAATCAACAGACCCTGAGTTCTGTATAACTCAAATAGGTATGCAAAAGAGTAGTTGACTCTGTACGAATTTGCGGCTGTTATCGTTTACCATAGGAACAAATTACCCTGGATAAAAACAAATGTTGACAGCAAACTACCCCTTTCACTTAACCGATCTTCACCAAAAACATCATGAGAACTCTACTATTCAGCGCTGTATGCAGAATATTATTTGATTCTGTTTACATTTGCGGCTTTTATCGTTTGCCATAGAAAATACCCTTATTAAAATATAAAATGCTGCAGGTAAACTACCCCTTTCCCTTAACCGATCTTCACCAAAACCAATAGGTCTTGAGAACTCTATAATTCAGGGATGTATGCAAAAGAGTAATTGATTCTGTTTGAATTTGCGGCTGTTATCGTTTGCCATAAAAAAATATCGGTATGGAGAACCATACAGGACTTCCATGTTCTAAGATTTATATTTAAAATCATATTCGAAATGAAATATTTCCAAAGAAACTACTTCTTTCTACTTATTGCTTCAGCCTCAAACCACAGTACTGTGGTCACTAACGTATACCACCTCACGTTTTCGCACTCGATTTTCGCTGAGATGGAAGTCGATGGCACTGGCGAAAAGTCTGGTTTTGCAGAAAACATTGGACTACGTCTAAACAGCACGGGAAGGAATTTTAACAAAGAACTACTTCTTTGTTGCGATAACGTAGTACACATACAACATTCTCGCCTCCCCCTTAAACTATAAATTTCATTTATAGAAAATTACCCCCACCCCGTTCACCTAACCACTTCATTTATAGATATTTCATCTACGTTTCTATAGTGGATTATTATGAGCTTCTTATCAAGATACTTTATTTATCAAAATTAAGTACTTTACTCTTGTTAAAACATAAAACGTTGCAGGTAAACTACCCGTTTCTCTAAACCGATCGTCACCAAAATCAATAGACCTTCAGCCCTCTACAATGCAGGGATGTATGCAAAAAAATATTTGATTCTGTTTCAATTTGCGTCAGTTATCGTTCGTCATAGAAACATTTCTCTTGTTACAACATAACATGTTTCAGGTAAACTTCCCCTTTCCCTTTACCGATCTTCACCAAAATCAACAGGCCTTGAGATCTCTACAATTTACGAAGGTATGCAAAAAATATTTGATTTACATTGAATTTACAGCAGTTGTCGTTCGTCATAGAAAAAATTACCCTTGTTAAAACATAAAACGTTGCCGGTAAACTAACCCTTTCTCTAAACCGATCTTCACCAAAATCAACAGACCATCAGTCCTCAACAATTCAGGGCTGTATGCAAAACATTATTTGATTCTGTTTACATTTGCGGCTTTTATCGTTTGCCATAGAAAATACCCTTGTTAAAATATAAAATGTTGCTGGTAAACTACCCCTTTCCCTTAACCGATCTTCACCAAAAACAATAGGTCTTGAGAACTCTATAATTCAGGGCTGTATGCAAAAGAGTAGTTGATTCTCTTTGAATTTGCGGCTGTTTTTATATTTGTCAAAGAAACAAATTACCCTTGATTAAAATAAACCGTTGCCAGTAAACTACCCCTTTCCCTTTACCGATCATCACCAAAAACAACAGGTACTCTACAATTCAGGGCTGTATGCAAAAAATTATTTGATTCTGTTTGAATTTGCGGCTCTTATCGTTTGCCATACTAAATACCCTTGTTAAAATATAAAGCGTTGCAGGTAAACTACCCATTTCCCTTAACCGATTTTCAACAAAATCAACAGACCCTGAGTTCTGTATAACTCAAATAGGAATGCAAAAGAGTAGTTGACTCTGTACGAATTTGCGGCTGAAATCGTTTGCCATAAGAACAAATTACCCTGGATAAAAACAAATGTTGCCGGCAAACTACCCCTTTCACTTAACCGATCTTCACCAAAAACATCATGAGAACTCTACTATTCAGCGCTGTATGCAGAATATTATTTGATTCCCTTTACATTTGCGGCTTTTATCGTTTGCCATAGAAAATACCCTTATTAAAATATAAAATGCTGCAGGTAAACTACCCCTTTCCCTTAACCGATCTTCACCAAAACCAATAGGTCTTAAGAACTCTATAATTCAGGGATGTATGCAAAAGAGTAGTTGATTCTGTTTGAATTTGCGGCTGTTATCGTTTGCCATAAAAAAATATCGGTATGGAGAACCATACAGGACTTCCATGTTCTAAGATTTATATTTAAAATCATATTCGAAATGAAATATTTCCATAGAAACTACTTCTTTCTACTTATTGCTTCAGCCTCAAACCACAGTACTGTGGTCACTAACGTATACCACCTCACGTTTTCGAACTCGATTTTCGCTAAGATGGAAGTCGATGGCACTGGCGAAAAGTCTGGTTTTGCAGAAAACATTGGACTACGTCTAAACAGCACGGGAAGGAATTTTAACAAAGAACTACTTCTTTGTTGCGATAACGTAGTACACATACAACATTCTCGCCTCCCCCTTAAACTATAAATTTCATTTATAGAAAATTACCCCCACCCCGTTCACCTAACCACTTCATTTATAGATATTTCATCTACGTTTCTATAGTGGATTATTATGAGCTTCTTATCAAGATACTTTATTTATCAAAATTAAGTACTTTACTCTTGTTAAAACATAAAACGTTGCTGGTAAACTACCCGTTTCTCTAAACCGATCGTCACCAAAATCAATAGACCTTCAGCCCTCTACAATGCAGGGATGTATGCAAAAAAATATTTGATTCTGTTTCAATTTGCGTCAGTTATCGTTCGTCATGGAAACATTTCTCTTGTTACAACATAACATGTTTCAGGTAAACTTCCCCTTTCCATTTACCGATCTTCACCAAAATCAACAGGCCTTGAGATCTCTACAATTTACGAAGGTATGCAAAAAATATATGATTTTCTTTGAATTAACAGCAGTTGTCGTTCGTCATAGGAAAAATTACCCTTGTTAAAACATAAAACGTTGCAGGTAAACTACCCCTTTCTCTAAACCGATCTTCACCAAAATCAACAGACCATCAGTCCTCAACAATTCAGAGCTGTATGCAAAACATTATTTGATTCTGTTTACATTTGCGGCTATTATCGTTTGCCATAGAAAATACACTTGTTAAAATATAAAATGTTGCTGGTAAACTACCCCTTTCCCTTAACCGATCTTCACCAAAAACAATAGGTCTTGAGAACTCTATAATTCAGGGCTGTATGCAAAAGAGTAGTTGATTCTCTTTGAATTTGCGGCTGTTTTTATATTTGTCAAAGAAACAAATTACCCTTGATTAAAATAAACCGTTGCCAGTAAACTACCCCTTTCCCTTTACCGATCATCACCAAAAACAACAGGTACTCTACAATTCAGGGCAGTATGCAAAAAATTATTTGATTCTGTTTGAATTTGCGGCTCTTATCGTTTGCCATACTAAATACCCTTGTTAAAATATAAAGCGTTGCAGGTAAACTACCCATTTCCCTTAACCGATTTTCAACAAAATCAACAGACCCTGAGTTCTGTATAACTCAAATAGGAATGCAAAAGTGTAGTTGACTCTGTACGAATTTGCGGCTGAAATCGTTTGCCATAGGAACAAATTACCCTGGTTAAAAACAAATGTTGCCGGCAAACTACCCCTTTCACTTAACCGATCTTCACCAAAAACATCATGAGAACTCTACTATTCAGCGCTGTATGCAGAATATTATTTGATTCTGTTGACATTTGCGGCTTTTATCGTTTGCCATAGAAAATACCCTTATTAAAATATAAAATGCTGCAGGTAAACTACCCCTTTCCCTTAACCGATCTTCACCAAAACCAATAGGTCTTAAGAACTCTATAATTCAGGGATGTATGCAAAAGAGTAGTTGATTCTGTTTGAATTTGCGGCTGTTATCGTTTGCCATAAAAAAATATCGGTATGGAGAACCATACAGGACTTCCATGTTCTAAGATTTATATTTAAAATCATATTCGAAATGAAATATTTCCATAGAAACTACTTCTTTCTACTTATTGCTTCAGCCTCAAACCACAGTACTGTGGTCACTAACGTATACCACCTCACGTTTTCGCACTCGATTTTCGCTAAGATGGAAGTCGATGGCACTGGCGAAAAGTCTGGTTTTGCAGAAAACATTGGACTACGTCTAAACAGCACGGGAAGGAATTTTAACAAAGAACTACTTCTTTGTTGCGATAACGTAGTACACATACAACATTCTCGCCTCCCCCTTAAACTATAAATTTCATTTATAGAAAATTACCCCCACCCCGTTCACCTAACCACTTCATTTATAGATATTTCATCTACGTTTCTATAGTGGATTATTATGAGCTTCTTATCAAGATACTTTATTTATCAAAATTAAGTACTTTACTCTTGTTAAAACATAAAACGTTGCAGGTAAACTACCCGTTTCTCTAAACCGATCGTCACCAAAATCAATAGACCTTCAGCCCTCTACAATGCAGGGATGTATGCAAAAAAATATTTGATTCTGTTTCAATTTGCGTCAGTTATCGTTCGTCATGGAAACATTTCTCTTGTTACAACATAACCTGTTTCAGGTAAACTTCCCCTTTCCCTTTACCGATCTTCACCAAAATCAACAGGCCTTGAGATCTCTACAATTTACGAAGGTATGCAAAAAATATATGATTTTCTTTGAATTTACAGCAGTTGTCGTTCGTCATAGAAAAAATTACACTTGTTAAAACATAAAACGTTGCAGGTAAACTACCCCTTTCTCTAAACCGATCTTCACCAAAATCAACAGACCATCAGTCCTCAACAATTCAGAGCTGTATGCAAAACATTATTTGATTCTGTTTACATTTGCGGCTTTTATCGTTTGCCATAGAAAATACCCTTGTTAAAATATAAAATGTTGCTGGTAAACTACCCCTTTCCCTTAACCGATCTTCACCAAAAACAATAGGTCTTGAGAACTCTATAATTCAGGGCTGTATGCAAAAGAGTAGTTGATTCTCTTTGAATTTGCGGCTGTTTTTATATTTGTCAAAGAAACAAATTACCCTTGATTAAAATAAACCGTTGCCAGTAAACTACCCCTTTCCCTTTACCGATCATCACCAAAAACAACAGGTACTCTACAATTCAGGGCAGTATGCAAAAAATTATTTGATTCTGTTTGAATTTGCGGCTCTTATCGTTTGCCATACTAAATACCCTTGTTAAAATATAAAGCGTTGCAGGTAAACTACCCATTTCCCTTAACCGATTTTCAACAAAATCAACAGACCCTGAGTTCTGTATAACTCAAATAGGAATGCAAAAGAGTAGTTGACTCTGTACGAATTTGCGGCTGAAATCGTTTGCCATAGGAACAAATTACCCTGGATAAAAACAAATGTTGCCGGCAAACTACCCCTTTCACTTAACCGATCTTCACCAAAAACATCATGAGAACTCTACTATTCAGCGCTGTATGCAGAATATTATTTGATTCTGTTGACATTTGCGGCTTTTATCGTTTGCCATAGAAAATACCCTTATTAAAATATAAAATGCTGCAGGTAAACTACCCCTTTCCCTTAACCGATCTTCACCAAAACCAATAGGTCTTAAGAACTCTATAATTCAGGGATGTATGCAAAAGAGTAGTTGATTCTGTTTGAATTTGCGGCTGTTATCGTTTGCCATAAAAAAATATCGGTATGGAGAACCATACAGGACTTCCATGTTCTAAGATTTATATTTAAAATCATATTCGAAATGAAATATTTCCATAGAAACTACTTCTTTCTACTTATTGCTTCAGCCTCAAACCACAGTACTGTGGTCACTAACGTATACCACCTCACGTTTTCGCACTCGATTTTCGCTCAGATGGAAGTCGATGGCACTGGCGAAAAGTCTGGTTTTGCAGAAAACATTGGACTACGTCTAAACAGCACGGGAAGGAATTTTAACAAAGAACTACTTCTTTGTTGCGATAACGTAGTACACATACAACATTCTCGCCTCCCCCTTAAACTATAAATTTCATTTATAGAAAATTACCCCCACCCCGTTCACCTAACCACTTCATTTATAGATATTTCATCTACGTTTCTATAGTGGATTATTATGAGCTTCTTATCAAGATACTTTATTTATCAAAATTAAGTACTTTACTCTTGTTAAAACATAAAACGTTGCAGGTAAACTACCCGTTTCTCTAAACCGATCGTCACCAAAATCAATAGACCTTCAGCCCTCTACAATGCAGGGGGGATGTATGCAAAAAAATATTTGATTCTGTTTCAATTTGCGTCAGTTATCGTTCGTCATGGAAACATTTCTCTTGTTACAACATAACATGTTTCAGGTAAACTTCCCCTTTCCCTTTACCGATCTTCACCAAAATCAACAGGCCTTGAGATCTCTACAATTTACGAAGGTATGCAAAAAATATATGATTTTCTTTGAATTTACAGCAGTTGTCGTTCGTCATAGAAAAAATTACCCTTGTTAAAACATAAAATGTTGCAGGTAAACTACCCCTTTCTCTAAACCGATCTTCACCAAAATCAACAGACCATCAGTCCTCAACAATTCAGAGCTGTATGCAAAACATTATTTGATTCTGTTTACATTTGCGGCTTTTATCGTTTGCCATAGAAAATACCCTTGTTAAAATATAAAATTTTGCTGGTAAACTACCCCTTTCCCTTAACCGATCTTCACCAAAAACAATAGGTCTTGAGAACTCTATAATTCAGGGCTGTATGCAAAAGAGTAGTTGATTCTCTTTGAATTTGCGGCTGTTTTTATATTTGTCAAAGAAACAAATTACCCTTGATTAAAATAAACCGTTGCCAGTAAACTACCCCTTTCCCTTTACCGATCATCACCAAAAACAACAGGTACTCTACAATTCAGGGCAGTATGCAAAAAATTATTTGATTCTGTTTGAATTTGCGGCTCTTATCGTTTGCCATACTAAATACCCTTGTTAAAATATAAAGCGTTGCAGGTAAACTACCCATTTCCCTTAACCGATTTTCAACAAAATCAACAGACCCTGAGTTCTGTATAACTCAAATAGGAATGCAAAAGAGTAGTTGACTCTGTACGAATTTGCGGCTGAAATCGTTTGCCATAGGAACAAATTACCCTGGATAAAAACAAATGTTGCCGGCAAACTACCCCTTTCACTTAACCGATCTTCACCAAAAACATCATGAGAACTCTACTATTCAGCGCTGTATGCAGAATATTATTTGATTCTGTTGACATTTGCGGCTTTTATCGTTTGCCATAGAAAATACCCTTATTAAAATATAAAATGCTGCAGGTAAACTACCCCTTTCCCTTAACCGATCTTCACCAAAACCAATAGGTCTTAAGAACTCTATAATTCAGGGATGTATGCAAAAGAGTAGTTGATTCTGTTTGAATTTGCGGCTGTTATCGTTTGCCATAAAAAAATATCGGTATGGAGAACCATACAGGACTTCCATGTTCTAAGATTTATATTTAAAATCATATTCGAAATGAAATATTTCCATAGAAACTACTTCTTTCTACTTATTGCTTCAGCCTCAAACCACAGTACTGTGGTCACTAACGTATACCACCTCACGTTTTCGCACTCGATTTTCGCTCAGATGGAAGTCGATGGCACTGGCGAAAAGTCTGGTTTTGCAGAAAACATTGGACTACGTCTAAACAGCACGGGAAGGAATTTTAACAAAGAACTACTTCTTTGTTGCGATAACGTAGTACACATACAACATTCTCGCCTCCCCCTTAAACTATAAATTTCATTTATAGAAAATTACCCCCACCCCGTTCACCTAACCACTTCATTTATAGATATTTCATCTACGTTTCTATAGTGGATTATTATGAGCTTCTTATCAAGATACTTTATTTATCAAAATTAAGTACTTTACTCTTGTTAAAACATAAAACGTTGCAGGTAAACTACCCGTTTCTCTAAACCGATCGTCACCAAAATCAATAGACCTTCAGCCCTCTACAATGCAGGGGGGATGTATGCAAAAAAATATTTGATTCTGTTTCAATTTGCGTCAGTTATCGTTCGTCATGGAAACATTTCTCTTGTTACAACATAACATGTTTCAGGTAAACTTCCCCTTTCCCTTTACCGATCTTCACCAAAATCAACAGGCCTTGAGATCTCTACAATTTACGAAGGTATGCAAAAAATATATGATTTTCTTTGAATTTACAGCAGTTGTCGTTCGTCATAGATAAAATTACACTTGTTAAAACATAAAACGTTGCAGGTAAACTACCCCTTTCTCTAAACCGATCTTCACCAAAATCAACAGACCATCAGTCCTCAACAATTCAGAGCTGTATGCAAAACATTATTTGATTCTGTTTACATTTGCGGCTTTTATCGTTTGCCATAGAAAATACCCTTGTTAAAATATAAAATGTTGCTGGTAAACTACCCCTTTCCCTTAACCGATCTTCACCAAAAACAATAGGTCTTGAGAACTCTATAATTCAGGGCTGTATGCAAAAGAGTAGTTGATTCTCTTTGAATTTGCGGCTGTTTTTATATTTGTCAAAGAAACAAATTACCCTTGATTAAAATAAACCGTTGCCAGTAAACTACCCCTTTCCCTTTACCGATCATCACCAAAAACAACAGGTACTCTACAATTCAGGGCAGTATGCAAAAAATTATTTGATTCTGTTTGAATTTGCGGCTCTTATCGTTTGCCATACTAAATACCCTTGTTAAAATATAAAGCGTTGCAGGTAAACTACCCATTTCCCTTAACCGATTTTCAACAAAATCAACAGACCCTGAGTTCTGTATAACTCAAATAGGAATGCAAAAGAGTAGTTGACTCTGTACGAATTTGCGGCTGAAATCGTTTGCCATAGGAACAAATTACCCTGGATAAAAACAAATGTTGCCGGCAAACTACCCCTTTCACTTAACCGATCTTCACCAAAAACATCATGAGAACTCTACTATTCAGCGCTGTATGCAGAATATTATTTGATTCTGTTGACATTTGCGGCTTTTATCGTTTGCCATAGAAAATACCCTTATTAAAATATAAAATGCTGCAGGTAAACTACCCCTTTCCCTTAACCGATCTTCACCAAAACCAATAGGTCTTAAGAACTCTATAATTCAGGGATGTATGCAAAAGAGTAGTTGATTCTGTTTGAATTTGCGGCTGTTATCGTTTGCCATAAAAAAATATCGGTATGGAGAACCATACAGGACTTCCATGTTCTAAGATTTATATTTAAAATCATATTCGAAATGAAATATTTCCATAGAAACTACTTCTTTCTACTTATTGCTTCAGCCTCAAACCACAGTACTGTGGTCACTAACGTATACCACCTCACGTTTTCGCACTCGATTTTCGCTCAGATGGAAGTCGATGGCACTGGCGAAAAGTCTGGTTTTGCAGAAAACATTGGACTACGTCTAAACAGCACGGGAAGGAATTTTAACAAAGAACTACTTCTTTGTTGCGATAACGTAGTACACATACAACATTCTCGCCTCCCCCTTAAACTATAAATTTCATTTATAGAAAATTACCCCCACCCCGTTCACCTAACCACTTCATTTATAGATATTTCATCTACGTTTCTATAGTGGATTATTATGAGCTTCTTATCAAGATACTTTATTTATCAAAATTAAGTACTTTACTCTTGTTAAAACATAAAACGTTGCAGGTAAACTACCCGTTTCTCTAAACCGATCGTCACCAAAATCAATAGACCTTCAGCCCTCTACAATGCAGGGGGGATGTATGCAAAAAAATATTTGATTCTGTTTCAATTTGCGTCAGTTATCGTTCGTCATGGAAACATTTCTCTTGTTACAACATAACATGTTTCAGGTAAACTTCCCCTTTCCCTTTACCGATCTTCACCAAAATCAACAGGCCTTGAGATCTCTACAATTTACGAAGGTATGCAAAAAATATATGATTTTCTTTGAATTTACAGCAGTTGTCGTTCGTCATAGAAAAAATTACCCTTGTTAAAACATAAAATGTTGCAGGTAAACTACCCCTTTCTCTAAACCGATCTTCACCAAAATCAACAGACCATCAGTCCTCAACAATTCAGAGCTGTATGCAAAACATTATTTGATTCTGTTTACATTTGCGGCTTTTATCGTTTGCCATAGAAAATACCCTTGTTAAAATATAAAATTTTGCTGGTAAACTACCCCTTTCCCTTAACCGATCTTCACCAAAAACAATAGGTCTTGAGAACTCTATAATTCAGGGCTGTATGCAAAAGAGTAGTTGATTCTCTTTGAATTTGCGGCTGTTTTTATATTTGTCAAAGAAACAAATTACCCTTGATTAAAATAAACCGTTGCCAGTAAACTACCCCTTTCCCTTTACCGATCATCACCAAAAACAACAGGAACTCTACAATTCAGGGCAGTATGCAAAAAATTATTTGATTCTGTTTGAATTTGCGGCTCTTATCGTTTGCCATACTAAATACCCTTGTTAAAATATAAAGCGTTGCAGGTAAACTACCCATTTCCCTTAACCGATTTTCAACAAAATCAACAGACCCTGAGTTCTGTATAACTCAAATAGGAATGCAAAAGAGTAGTTGACTCTGTACGAATTTGCGGCTGAAATCGTTTGCCATAGGAACAAATTACCCTGGATAAAAACAAATGTTGCCGGCAAACTACCCCTTTCACTTAACCGATCTTCACCAAAAACATCATGAGAACTCTACTATTCAGCGCTGTATGCAGAATATTATTTGATTCTGTTGACATTTGCGGCTTTTATCGTTTGCCATAGAAAATACCCTTATTAAAATATAAAATGCTGCAGGTAAACTACCCCTTTCCCTTAACCGATCTTCACCAAAACCAATAGGTCTTAAGAACTCTATAATTCAGGGATGTATGCAAAAGAGTAGTTGATTCTGTTTGAATTTGCGGCTGTTATCGTTTGCCATAAAAAAATATCGGTATGGAGAACCATACAGGACTTCCATGTTCTAAGATTTATATTTAAAATCATATTCGAAATGAAATATTTCCATAGAAACTACTTCTTTCTACTTATTGCTTCAGCCTCAAACCACAGTACTGTGGTCACTAACGTATACCACCTCACGTTTTCGCACTCGATTTTCGCTCAGATGGAAGTCGATGGCACTGGCGAAAAGTCTGGTTTTGCAGAAAACATTGGACTACGTCTAAACAGCACGGGAAGGAATTTTAACAAAGAACTACTTCTTTGTTGCGATAACGTAGTACACATACAACATTCTCGCCTCCCCCTTAAACTATAAATTTCATTTATAGAAAATTACCCCCACCCCGTTCACCTAACCACTTCATTTATAGATATTTCATCTACGTTTCTATAGTGGATTATTATGAGCTTCTTATCAAGATACTTTATTTATCAAAATTAAGTACTTTACTCTTGTTAAAACATAAAACGTTGCAGGTAAACTACCCGTTTCTCTAAACCGATCGTCACCAAAATCAATAGACCTTCAGCCCTCTACAATGCAAGGATGTATGCAAAAAAATATTTGATTCTGTTTCAATTTGCGTCAGTTATCGTTCGTCATGGAAACATTTCTCTTGTTACAACATAACATGTTTCAGGTAAACTTCCCCTTTCCCTTTACCGATCTTCACCAAAATCAACAGGCCTTGAGATCTCTACAATTTACGAAGGTATGCAAAAAATATACGATTTTCTTTGAATTTACAGCAGTTGTCGTTCGTCATAGAAAAAATTACCCTTGTTAAAACATAAAACGTTGCAGGTAAACTACCCCTTTCTCTAAACCGATCTTCACCAAAATCAACAGACCATCAGTACTCAACAATTCAGAGCTGTATGCAAAACATTATTTGATTCTGTTTACATTTGCGGCTTTTATCGTTTGCCATAGAAAATACCCTTGTTAACATATAAAATGTTGCTGGTAAACTACCCCTTTCCCTTAACCGATCTTCACCAAAAACAATAGGTCTTGAGAACTCTATAATTCAGGCCTGTATGCAAAAGAGTAGTTGATTCTCTTTGAATTTGCGGCTGTTTTTATATTTGTCAAAGAAACAAATTACCCTTGATTAAAATAAACCGTTGCCAGTAAACTACCCCTTTCCCTTTACCGATCATCACCAAAAACAACAGGTACTCTACAATTCAGGGCTGTATGCAAAAAATTATTTGATTCTGTTTGAATTTGCGGTTCTTATCGTTTGCCATACTAAATAGCCTTGTTAAAATATAAAGCGTTGCAGGTAAACTACCCATTTCCCTTAACCGATTTTCAACAAAATCAACAGACCCTGAGTTCTGTATAACTCAAATAGGAATGCAAAAGAGTAGTTGACTCTGTACGAATTTGCGGCTGAAATCGTTTGCCATAGGAACAAATTACCCTGGATAAAAACAAATGTTGCCGGCAAACTACCCCTTTCACTTAACCGATCTTCACCAAAAACATCATGAGAACTCTACTATTCAGCGCTGTATGCAGAATATTATTTGATTCTGTTGACATTTGCGGCTTTTATCGTTTGCCATAGAAAATACCCTTATTAAAATATAAAATGCTGCAGGTAAACTACCCCTTTCCCTTAACCGATCTTCACCAAAACCAATAGGTCTTAAGAACTCTATAATTCAGGGATGTATGCAAAAGAGTAGTTGATTCTGTTTGAATTTGCGGCTGTTATCGTTTGCCATAAAAAAATATCGGTATGGAGAACCATACAGGACTTCCATGTTCTAAGATTTATATTTAAAATCATATTCGAAATGAAATATTTCCATAGAAACTACTTCTTTCTACTTATTGCTTCAGCCTCAAACCACAGTACTGTGGTCACTAACGTATACCACCTCACGTTTTCGCACTCGATTTTCGCTCAGATGGAAGTCGATGGCACTGGCGAAAAGTCTGGTTTTGCAGAAAACATTGGACTACGTCTAAACAGCACGGGAAGGAATTTTAACAAAGAACTACTTCTTTGTTGCGATAACGTAGTACACATACAACATTCTCGCCTCCCCCTTAAACTATAAATTTCATTTATAGAAAATTACCCCCACCCCGTTCACCTAACCACTTCATTTATAGATATTTCATCTACGTTTCTATAGTGGATTATTATGAGCTTCTTATCAAGATACTTTATTTATCAAAATTAAGTACTTTACTCTTGTTAAAACATAAAACGTTGCTGGTAAACTACCCGTTTCTCTAAACCGATCGTCACCAAAATCAATAGACCTTCAGCCCTCTACAATGCAGGGATGTATGCAAAAAAATATTTGATTCTGTTTCAATTTGCGTCAGTTATCGTTCGTCATGGAAACATTTCTCTTGTAACAACATAACATGTTTCAGGTAAACTTCCCCTTTCCCTTTACCGATCTTCACCAAAATCAACAGGCCTTGAGATCTCTACAATTTACGAAGGTATGCAAAAAATATATGATTTTCTTTGAATTTACAGCAGTTGTCGTTCGTCATAGAAAAAATTACCCTTGTTAAAACATAAAATGTTGCAGGTAAACTACCCCTTTCTCTAAACCGATCTTCACCAAAATCAACAGACCATCAGTCCTCAACAATTCAGAGCTGTATGCAAAACATTATTTGATTCTGTTTACATTTGCGGCTTTTATCGTTTGCCATAGAAAATACCCTTGTTAAAATATAAAATGTTGCTGGTAAACTACCCCTTTCCCTTAACCGATCTTCACCAAAAACAATAGGTCTTGAGAACTCTATAATTCAGGGCTGTATGCAAAAGAGTAGTTGATTCTCTTTGAATTTGCGGCTGTTTTTATATTTGTCAAAGAAACAAATTACCCTTGATTAAAATAAACCGTTGCCAGTAAACTACCCCTTTCCCTTTACCGATCATCACCAAAAACAACAGGTACTCTACAATTCAGGGCAGTATGCAAAAAATTATTTGATTCTGTTTGAATTTGCGGCTCTTATCGTTTGCCATACTAAATACCCTTGTTAAAATATAAAGCGTTGCAGGTAAACTACCCATTTCCCTTAACCGATTTTCAACAAAATCAACAGACCCTGAGTTCTGTATAACTCAAATAGGAATGCAAAAGAGTAGTTGACTCTGTACGAATTTGCGGCTGAAATCGTTTGCCATAGGAACAAATTACCCTGGATAAAAACAAATGTTGCCGGCAAACTACCCCTTTCACTTAACCGATCTTCACCAAAAACATCATGAGAACTCTACTATTCAGCGCTGTATGCAGAATATTATTTGATTCTGTTGACATTTGCGGCTTTTATCGTTTGCCATAGAAAATACCCTTATTAAAATATAAAATGCTGCAGGTAAACTACCCCTTTCCCTTAACCGATCTTCACCAAAACCAATAGGTCTTAAGAACTCTATAATTCAGGGATGTATGCAAAAGAGTAGTTGATTCTGTTTGAATTTGCGGCTGTTATCGTTTGCCATAAAAAAATATCGGTATGGAGAACCATACAGGACTTCCATGTTCTAAGATTTATATTTAAAATCATATTCGAAATGAAATATTTCCATAGAAACTACTTCTTTCTACTTATTGCTTCAGCCTCAAACCACAGTACTGTGGTCACTAACGTATACCACCTCACGTTTTCGCACTCGATTTTCGCTCAGATGGAAGTCGATGGCACTGGCGAAAAGTCTGGTTTTGCAGAAAACATTGGACTACGTCTAAACAGCACGGGAAGGAATTTTAACAAAGAACTACTTCTTTGTTGCGATAACGTAGTACACATACAACATTCTCGCCTCCCCCTTAAACTATAAATTTCATTTATAGAAAATTACCCCCACCCCGTTCACCTAACCACTTCATTTATAGATATTTCATCTACGTTTCTATAGTGGATTATTATGAGCTTCTTATCAAGATACTTTATTTATCAAAATTAAGTACTTTACTCTTGTTAAAACATAAAACGTTGCAGGTAAACTACCCGTTTCTCTAAACCGATCGTCACCAAAATCAATAGACCTTCAGCCCTCTACAATGCAAGGATGTATGCAAAAAAATATTTGATTCTGTTTCAATTTGTGTCAGTTATCGTTCGTCATGGAAACATTTCTCTTGTTACAACATAACATGTTTCAGGTAAACTTCCCCTTTCCCTTTACCGATCTTCACCAAAATCAACAGGCCTTGAGATCTCTACAATTTACGAAGGTATGCAAAAAATATACGATTTTCTTTGAATTTACAGCAGTTGTCGTTCGTCATAGAAAAAATTACCCTTGTTAAAACATAAAACGTTGCAGGTAAACTACCCCTTTCTCTAAACCGATCTTCACCAAAATCAACAGACCATCAGTACTCAACAATTCAGAGCTGTATGCAAAACATTATTTGATTCTGTTTACATTTGCGGCTTTTATCGTTTGCCATAGAAAATACCCTTGTTAACATATAAAATGTTGCTGGTAAACTACCCCTTTCCCTTAACCGATCTTCACCAAAAACAATAGGTCTTGAGAACTCTATAATTCAGGCCTGTATGCAAAAGAGTAGTTGATTCTCTTTGAATTTGCGGCTGTTTTTATATTTGTCAAAGAAACAAATTACCCTTGATTAAAATAAACCGTTGCCAGTAAACTACCCCTTTCCCTTTACCGATCATCACCAAAAACAACAGGTACTCTACAATTCAGGGCTGTATGCAAAAAATTATTTGATTCTGTTTGAATTTGCGGTTCTTATCGTTTGCCATACTAAATACCCTTGTTAAAATATAAAGCGTTGCAGGTAAACTACCCATTTCCCTTAACCGATTTTCAACAAAATCAACAGACCCTGAGTTCTGTATAACTCAAATAGGTATGCAAAAGAGTAGTTGACTCTGTACGAATTTGCGGCTGTTATCGTTTACCATAGGAACAAATTACCCTGGATAAATCAAATGTTGCCGGCAAACTACCCCTTTCACTTAACCGATCTTCACCAAAAACATCATGAGAACTCTACTATTCAGCGCTGTATGCAGAATATTATTTGATTCTGTTTACATTTGCGGCTTTTATCGTTTGCCATAGAAAATACCCTTATTAAAATATAAAATTCTGCAGGTAAACTACCCCTTTCCCTTAACCGATCTTCACCAAAACCAATAGGTCTTGAGAACTCTATAATTCAGGGATGTATGCAAAAGAGTAGTTGATTCTGTTTGAATTTGCGGCTGTTATCGTTTGCCATAAAAAAATATCGGTATGGAGAACCATACAGGACTTCCATGTTCTAAGATTTATATTTAAAATCATATTCGAAATGAAATATTTCCAAAGAAACTACTTCTTTCTACTTATTGCTTCAGCCTCAAACCACAGTACTGTGGTCACTAACGTATACCACCTCACGTTTTCGCACTCGATTTTCGCTGAGATGGAAGTCGATGGCACTGGCGAAAAGTCTGGTTTTGCAGAAAACATTGGACTACGTCTAAACAGCACGGGAAGGAATTTTAACAAAGAACTACTTCTTTGTTGCGATAACGTAGTACACATACAACATTCTCGCCTCCCCCTTAAACTATAAATTTCATTTATATAAAATTACCCCCACCCCGTTCACCTAACCACTTCATTTATAGATATTTCATCTACGTTTCTATAGTGGATTATTATGAGCTTCTTATCAAGATACTTTATTTATCAAAATTAAGTACTTTACTCTTGTTAAAACATAAAACGTTGCTGGTAAACTACCCGTTTCTCTAAACCGATCGTCACCAAAATCAATAGACCTTCAGCCCTCTACAATGCAGGGATGTATGCAAAAAAATATTTGATTCTGTTTCAATTTGCGTCAGTTATCGTTCGTCATGGAAACATTTCTCTTGTTACAACATAACATGTTTCAGATAAACTTCCCCTTTCCCTTTACCGATCTTCACCAAAATCAACAGGCCTTGAGATCTCTACAATTTACGAAGGTATGCAAAAAATATATGATTTTCTTTGAATTTACAGCAGTTGTCGTTCGTCAAAGAAAAAATTACCCTTGTTAAAACATAAAACGTTGCAGGTAAACTACCCCTTTCTCTAAACCGATCTTCACCAAAATCAACAGACCATCAGTCCTCAACAATTCAGGGCTGTATGCAAAACATTATTTGATTCTGTTTACATTTGCGGCTTTTATCGTTTGCCATAGAAAATACACTTGTTAAAATATAAAATGTTGCTGGTAAACTACCCCTTTCCCTTAACCGATCTTCACCAAAAACAATAGGTCTTGAGAACTCTATAATTCAGGCCTGTATGCAAAAGAGTAGTTGATTCTCTTTGAATTTGCGGCTGTTTTTATATTTGTCAAAGAAACAAATTACCCTTGATTAAAATAAACCGTTGCCAGTAAACTACCCCTTTCCCTTTACCGATCATCTTCAAAAACAACAGGTACTCTACAATTCAGGGCTGTATGCAAAAAATTATTTGATTCTGTTTGAATTTGCGGTTCTTATCGTTTGCCATACTAAATACCCTTGTTAAAATATAAAGCGTTGCAGGTAAACTACCCATTTCCCTTAACCGATTTTCAACAAAATCAACAGACCCTGAGTTCTGTATAACTCAAATAGGTATGCAAAAGAGTAGTTGACTCTGTACGAATTTGCGGCTGTTATCGTTTACCATAGGAACAAATTACCCTGGATAAAAACAAATGTTGCCGGCAAACTACCCCTTTCACTTAACCGATCTTCACCAAAAACATCATGAGAACTCTACTATTCAGCGCTGTATGCAGAATATTATTTGATTCTGTTTACATTTGCGGCTTTTATCGTTTGCCATAGAAAATACCCTTATTAAAATATAAAATGCTGCCGGTAAACTACCCCTTTCCCTTAACCGATCTTCACCAAAACCAATAGGTCTTGAGAACTCTATAATTCAGGGATGTATGCAAAAGAGTAGTTGATTCTGTTTGAATTTGCGGCTGTTATCGTTTGCCATAAAAAAATATCGGTATGGAGAACCATACAGGACTTCCATGTTCTAAGATTTATATTTAAAATCATATTCGAAATGAAATATTTCCAAAGAAACTACTTCTTTCTACTTATTGCTTCAGCCTCAAACCACAGTACTGTGGTCACTAACGTATACCACCTCACGTTTTCGCACTCGATTTTCGCTGAGATGGAAGTCGATGGCACTGGCGAAAAGTCTGGTTTTGCAGAAAACATTGGACTACGTCTAAACAGCACGGGAAGGAATTTTAACAAAGAACTACTTCTTTGTTGCGATAACGTAGTACACATACAACATTCTCGCCTCCCCCTTAAACTATAAATTTCATTTATAGAAAATTACCCCCACCCCGTTCACCTAACCACTTCATTTATAGATATTTCATCTACGTTTCTATAGTGGATTATTATGAGCTTCTTATCAAGATACTTTATTTATCAAAATTAAGTACTTTACTCTTGTTAAAACATAAAACGTTGCAGGTACACTACCCGTTTCTCTAAACCGATCGTCACCAAAATCAATAGACCTTCAGCCCTCTACAATGCAGGGATGTATGCAAAAAAATATTTGATTCTGTTTCAATTTGCGTCAGTTATCGTTCGTCATAGAAACATTTCTCTTGTTACAACATAACATGTTTCAGGTAAACTTCCCCTTTCCCTTTACCGATCTTCACCAAAATCAACAGGCCTTGAGATCTCTACAATTTACGAAGGTATGCAAAAAATATTTGATTTTCTTTGAATTTACAGCAGTTGTCGTTCGTCATAGAAAAAATTACCCTTGTTAAAACATAAAACGTTGCCGGTAAACTACCCCTTTCTCTAAACCGATCTTCACCAAAATCAACAGACCATCAGTCCTCAACAATTCAGGGCTGTATGCAAAACATTATTTGATTCTGATTACATTTGCGGCTTTTATCGTTTGCCATAGAAAATACCCTTGTTAAAATATAAAATGTTGCTGGTAAACTACCCCTTTCCCTTAACCGATCTTCACCAAAAACAATAGGTCTTGAGAACTCTATAATTCAGGCCTGTATGCAAAAGAGTAGTTGATTCTCTTTGAATTTGCGGCTGTTTTTATATTTGTCAAAGAAACAAATTACCCTTGATTAAAATAAACCGTTGCCAGTAAACTACCCCTTTCCCTTTACCGATCATCACCAAAAACAACAGGTACTCTACAATTCAGGGCTGTATGCAAAAAATTATTTGATTCTGTTTGAATTTGCGGCTCTTATCGTTTGCCATACTAAATACCCTTGTTAAAATATAAAGCGTTGCAGGTAAACTACCCATTTCCCTTAACCGATTTTCAACAAAATCAACAGACCCTGAGTTCTGTATAACTCAAATAGGAATGCAAAAGAGTAGTTGACTCTGTACGAATTTGCGGCTGAAATCGTTTGCCATAGGAACAAATTACCCTGGATAAAAACAAATGTTGCCGGCAAACTACCCCTTTCACTTAACCGATCTTCACCAAAAACATCATGAGAACTCTACTATTCAGCGCTGTATGCAGAATATTATTTGATTCTGTTGACATTTGCGGCTTTTATCGTTTGCCATAGAAAATACCCTTATTAAAATATAAAATGCTGCAGGTAAACTACCCCTTTCCCTTAACCGATCTTCACCAAAACCAATAGGTCTTAAGAACTCTATAATTCAGGGATGTATCCAAAAGAGTAGTTGATTCTGTTTGAATTTGCGGCTGTTATCGTTTGCCATAAAAAAATATCGGTATGGAGAACCATACAGGACTTCCATGTTCTAAGATTTATATTTAAAATCATATTCGAAATGAAATATTTCCATAGAAACTACTTCTTTCTACTTATTGCTTCAGCCTCAAACCACAGTACTGTGGTCACTAACGTATACCACCTCACGTTTTCGCACTCGATTTTCGCTAAGATGGAAGTCGATGGCACTGGCGAAAGGTCTGGTTTTGCAGAAAACATTGGACTACGTCTAAACAGCACGGGAAGGAATTTTAACAAAGAACTACTTCTTTGTTGCGATAACGTAGTACACATACAACATTCTCGCCTCCCCCTTAAACTATAAATTTCATTTATAGAAAATTACCCCCACCCCGTTCACCTAACCACTTCATTTATAGATATTTCATCTACGTTTCTATAGTGGATTATTATGAGCTTCTTATCAAGATACTTTATTTATCAAAATTAAGTACTTTACTCTTGTTAAAACATAAAACGTTGCAGGTAAACTACCCGTTTCTCTAAACCGATCGTCACCAAAATCAATAGACCTTCAGCCCTCTACAATGCAGGGATGTATGCAAAAAAATATTTGATTCTGTGTCAATTTGCGTCAGTTATCGTTCGTCATAGAAACATTTCTCTTGTTACAACATAACATGTTTCAGGTAAACTTCCCCTTTCCCTTTACCGATCTTCACCAAAATCAACAGGCCTTGAGATCTCTAAAATTTACGAAGGTATGCAAAAAATATTTGATTTTCTTTGAATTTACAGCAGTTGTCGTTCGTCAAAAAAAATTACCCTTGTTAAAACATAAAACGTTGCCGGTAAACTACCCCTTTCTCTAAACCGATCTTCACCAAAATCAACAGACCATCAGTCCCCAACAATTCAGGGCTGTATGCAAAACATTATTTGATTCTGATTACATTTGCGGCTTTTATCGTTTGCCATAGAAAATACCCTTGTTAAAATATAAAATGTTGCTGGTAAACTACCCCTTTCCCTTAACCGATCTTCACCAAAAACAATAGGTCTTGAGAACTCTATAATTCAGGCCTGTATGCAAAAGAGTAGTTGATTCTCTTTGAATTTGCGGCTGTTTTTATATTTGTCAAAGAAACAAATTACCCTTGATTAAAATAAACCGTTGCCAGTAAACTACCCCTTTCCCTTTACCGATCATCACCAAAAACAACAGGTACTCTACAATTCAGGGCTGTATGCAAAAAATTATTTGATTCTGTTTGAATTTGCGGCTCTTATCGTTTGCCATACTAAATACCCTTGTTAAAATATAAAGCGTTGCAGGTAAACTACCCATTTCCCTTAACCGATTTTCAACAAAATCAACAGACCCTGAGTTCTGTATAACTCAAATAGGAATGCAAAAGAGTAGTTGACTCTGTACGAATTTGCGGCTGAAATCGTTTGCCATAGGAACAAATTACCCTGGATAAAAACAAATGTTGCCGGCAAACTACCCCTTTCACTTAACCGATCTTCACCAAAAACATCATGAGAACTCTACTATTCAGCGCTGTATGCAGAATATTATTTGATTCTCTTTACATTTGCGGCTTTTATCGTTTGCCATAGAAAATACCCTTATTAAAATATAAAATGCTGCTGCTAAACTACCCCTTTCCCTTAACCGATCTTCACCAAAACCAATAGGTCTTGAGAACTCTATAATTCAGGGATTTATGCAAAAGAGTAGTTGATTCTGTTTGAATTTGCGGCTGTTATCGTTTGCCATAAAAAAATATCGGTATGGAGAACCATACAGGACTTCCATGTTCTAAGATTTATATTTAAAATCATATTCGAAATGAAATATTTCCATAGAAACTACTTCTTTCTACTTATTGCTTCAGCCTCAAACCACAGTACTGTGGTCACTAACGTATACCACCTCACGTTTTCGCACTCGATTTTCGCTAAGATGGAAGTCGATGGCACTGGCGAAAAGTCTGGTTTTGCAGAAAACATTGGACTACGTCTAAACAGCACGGGAAGGAATTTTAACAAAGAACTACTTCTTTGTTGCGATAACGTAGTACACATACAACATTCTCGCCTCCCCCTTAAACTATAAATTTCATTTATAGAAAATTACCCCCACCCCGTTCACCTAACCACTTCATTTATAGATATTTCATCTACGTTTCTATAGTGGATTATTATGAGCTTCTTATCAAGATACTTTATTTATCAAAATTAAGTACTTTACTCTTGTTAAAACATAAAACGTTGCAGGTAAACTACCCGTTTCTCTAAACCGATCGTCACCAAAATCAATAGACCTTCAGCCCTCTACAATGCAGGGATGTATGCAAAAAAATATTTGATTCTGTTTCAATTTGCGTCAGTTATCGTTCGTCATAGAAACATTTCTCTTGTTACAACATAACATGTTTCAGGTAAACTTCCCCTTTCCCTTTACCGATCTTCACCAAAATCAACAGGCCTTGAGATCTCAAAAATTTACGAAGGTATGCAAAAAATATTTGATTTTCTTTGAATTTACAGCAGTTGTCGTTCGTCAAAAAAAATTACCCTTGTTAAAACATAAAACGTTGCCGGTAAACTACCCCTTTCTCTAAACCGATCTTCACCAAAATCAACAGACCATCAGTCCTCAACAATTCAGGGCTGTATGCAAAACATTATTTGATTTTGATTACATTTGCGGCTTTTATCGTTTGCCATAGAAAATACCCTTGTTAAAATATAAAATGTTGCTGGTAAACTACCCCTTTCCCTTAACCGATCTTCACCAAAAACAATAGGTCTTGAGAACTCTATAATTCAGGCCTGTATGCAAAAGAGTAGTTGATTCTCTTTGAATTTGCGGCTGTTTTTATATTTGTCAAAGAAACAAATTACCCTTGATTAAAATAAACCGTTGCCAGTAAACTACCCCTTTCCCTTTACCGATCATCACCAAAAACAACAGGTACTCTACAATTCAGGGCTGTATGCAAAAAATTATTTGATTCTGTTTGAATTTGCGGCTCTTATCGTTTGCCATACTAAATACCCTTGTTAAAATATAAAGCGTTGCAGGTAAACTACCCATTTCCCTTAACCGATTTTCAACAAAATCAACAGACCCTGAGTTCTGTATAACTCAAATAGGAATGCAAAAGAGTAGTTGACTCTGTACGAATTTGCGGCTGAAATCGTTTGCCATAGGAACAAATTACCCTGGATAAAAACAAATGTTGCCGGCAAACTACCCCTTTCACTTAACCGATCTTCACCAAAAACATCATGAGAACTCTACTATTCAGCGCTGTATGCAGAATATTATTTGATTCTCTTTACATTTGCGGCTTTTATCGTTTGCCATAGAAAATACCCTTATTAAAATATAAAATGCTGCTGCTAAACTACCCCTTTCCCTTAACCGATCTTCACCAAAACCAATAGGTCTTGAGAACTCTATAATTCAGGGACGTATGCAAAAGAGTAGTTGATTCTGTTTGAATTTGCGGCTGTTATCGTTTGCCATAAAAAAATATCGGTATGGAGAACCATACAGGACTTCCATGTTCTAAGATTTATATTTAAAATCATATTCGAAATGAAATATTTCCATAGAAACTACTTCTTTCTACTTATTGCTTCAGCCTCAAACCACAGTACTGTGGTCACTAACGTATACCACCTCACGTTTTCGCACTCGATTTTCGCTAAGATGGAAGACGATGGCACTGGCGAAAAGTCTGGTTTTGCAGAAAACATTGGACTACGTCTAAACAGCACGGGAAGGAATTTTAACAAAGAACTACTTCTTTGTTGCGATAACGTAGTACACATACAACATTCTCGCCTCCCCCTTAAACTATAAATTTCATTTATAGAAAATTACCCCCACCCCGTTCACCTAACCACTTCATTTATAGATATTTCATCTACGTTTCTATAGTGGATTATTATGAGCTTCTTATCAAGATACTTTATTTATCAAAATTAAGTACTTTACTCTTGTTAAAACATAAAACGTTGCAGGTAAACTACCCGTTTCTCTAAACCGATCGTCACCAAAATCAATAGACCTTCAGCCCTCTACAATGCAGGGATGTATGCAAAAAAATATTTGATTCTGTTTCAATTTGCGTCAGTTATCGTTCGTCATAGAAACATTTCTCTTTTTACAACATAACATGTTTCAGGTAAACTTCCCCTTTCCCTTTACCGATCTTCACCAAAATCAACAGGCCTTGAGATCTCTACAATTTACGAAGGTATGCAAAAAATATTTGATTTTCTTTGAATTTACAGCAGTTGTCGTTCGTCATAGATAAAATTACCCTTGTTAAAACATAAAACGATGCCGGTAAACTACCCCTTTCTCTAAACCGATCTTCACCAAAATCAACAGACCATCAGTCCTCAACAATTCAGGGCTGTATGCAAAACATTATTTGATTCTGATTACATTTGCGGCTTTTATCGTTTGCCATAGAAAATACCCTTGTTAAAATATAAAATGTTGCTGGTAAACTACCCCTTTCCCTTAACCGATCTTCACCAAAAACAATAGGTCTTGAGAACTCTATAATTCAGGCCTGTATGCAAAAGAGTAGTTGATTCTCTTTGAATTTGCGGCTGTTTTTATATTTGTTAAAGAAACAAATTACCCTTGATTAAAATAAACCGTTGCCAGTAAACTACCCCTTTCCCTTTACCGATCATCACCAAAAACAACAGGTACTCTACAATTCAGGGCTGTATGCAAAAAATTATTTGATTCTGTTTGAATTTGCGGCTCTTATCGTTTGCCATACTAAATACCCTTGTTAAAATATAAAGCGTTGCAGGTAAACTACCCATTTCCCTTAACCGATTTTCAACAAAATCAACAGACCCTGAGTTCTGTATAACTCAAATAGGAATGCAAAAGAGTAGTTGACTCTGTACGAATTTGCGGCTGAAATCGTTTGCCATAGGAACAAATTACCCTGGATAAAAACAAATGTTGCCGGCAAACTACCCCTTTCACTTAACCGATCTTCACCAAAAACATCATGAGAACTCTACTATTCAGCGCTGTATGCAGAATATTATTTGATTCTGTTGACATTTGCGGCTTTTATCGTTTGCCATAGAAAATACCCTTATTAAAATATAAAATGCTGCAGGTAAACTACCCCTTTCCCTTAACCGATCTTCACCAAAACCAATAGGTCTTAAGAACTCTATAATTCAGGGATGTATGCAAAAGAGTTGTTGATTCTGTTTGAATTTGCGGCTGTTATCGTTTGCCATAAAAAAATATCGGTATGGAGAACCATACAGGACTTCCTTGTTCTAAGATTTATATTTAAAATCATATTCGAAATGAAATATTTCCATAGAAACTACTTCTTTCTACTTATTGCTTCAGCCTCAAACCACAGTACTGTGGTCACTAACGTATACCACCTCACGTTTTCGCACTCGATTTTCGCTAAGATGGAAGTCGATGGCACTGGCGAAAAGTCTGGTTTTGCAGAAAACATTGGACTACGTCTAAACAGCACGGGAAGGAATTTTAACAAAGAACTACTTCTTTGTTGCGATAACGTAGTACACATACAACATTCTCGCCTCCCCCTTAAACTATAAATTTCATTTATAGAAAATTACCCCCACCCCGTTCACCTAACCACTTCATTTATAGATATTTCATCTACGTTTCTATAGTGGATTATTATGAGCTTCTTATCAAGATACTTTATTTATCAAAATTAAGTACTTTACTCTTGTTAAAACATAAAACGTTGCTGGTAAACTACCCGTTTCTCTAAACCGATCGTCACCAAAATCAATAGACCTTCAGCCCTCTACAATGCAGGGATGTATGCAAAAAAATATTTGATTCTGTTTCAATTTGCGTCAGTTATCGTTCGTCATAGAAACATTTCTCTTGTTACAACATAACATGTTTCAGGTAAACTTCCCCTTTCCCTTTACCGATCTTCACCAAAATCAACAGGCCTTGAGATCTCTACAATTTACGAAGGTATGCAAAAAATATTTGATTTTCTTTGAATTTACAGCAGTTGTCGTTCGTCAAAAAAAATTACCCTTGTTAAAACATAAAACGTTGCCGGTAAACTACCCCTTTCTCTAAACCGATCTTCACCAAAATCAACAGACCATCAGTCCTCAACAATTCAGGGCTGTATGCAAAACATTATTTGATTCTGATTACATTTGCGGCTTTTATCGTTTGCCATAGAAAATACCCTTGTTAAAATATAAAATGTTGCTGGTAAACTACCCCTTTCCCTTAACCGATCTTCACCAAAAACAATAGGTCTTGAGAACTCTATAATTCAGGCCTGTATGCAAAAGAGTAGTTGATTCTCTTTGAATTTGCGGCTGTTTTTATATTTGTCAAAGAAACAAATTACCCTTGATTAAAATAAACCGTTGCCAGTAAACTACCCCTTTCCCTTTACCGATCATCACCAAAAACAACAGGTACTCTACAATTCAGGGCTGTATGCAAAAAATTATTTGATTCTGTTTGAATTTGCGGCTCTTATCGTTTGCCATACTAAATACCCTTGTTAAAATATAAAGCGTTGCAGGTAAACTACCCATTTCCCTTAACCGATTTTCAACAAAATCAACAGACCCTGAGTTCTGTATAACTCAAATAGGAATGCAAAAGAGTAGTTGACTCTGTACGAATTTGCGGCTGAAATCGTTTGCCATAGGAACAAATTACCCTGGATAAAAACAAATGTTGCCGGCAAACTACCCCTTTCACTTAACCGATCTTCACCAAAAACATCATGAGAACTCTACTATTCAGCGCTGTATGCAGAATATTATTTGATTCTCTTTACATTTGCGGCTTTTATCGTTTGCCATAGAAAATACCCTTATTAAAATATAAAATGCTGCTGCTAAACTACCCCTTTCCCTTAACCGATCTTCACCAAAACCAATAGGTCTTGAGAACTCTATAATTCAGGGATGTATGCAAAAGAGTAGTTGATTCTGTTTGAATTTGCGGCTGTTATCGTTTGCCATAAAAAAATATCGGTATGGAGAACCATACAGGACTTCCATGTTCTAAGATTTATATTTAAAATCATATTCGAAATGAAATATTTCCATAGAAACTACTTCTTTCTACTTATTGCTTCAGCCTCAAACCACAGTACTGTGGTCACTAACGTATACCACCTCACGTTTTCGCACTCGATTTTCGCTAAGATGGAAGTCGATGGCACTGGCGAAAAGTCTGGTTTTGCAGAAAACATTGGACTACGTCTAAACAGCACGGGAAGGAATTTTAACAAAGAACTACTTCTTTGTTGCGATAACGTAGTACACATACAACATTCTCGCCTCCCCCTTAAACTATAAATTTCATTTATAGAAAATTACCCCCACCCCGTTCACCTAACCACTTCATTTATAGATATTTCATCTACGTTTCTATAGTGGATTATTATGAGCTTCTTATCAAGATACTTTATTTATCAAAATTAAGTACTTTACTCTTGTTAAAACATAAAACGTTGCAGGTAAACTACCCGTTTCTCTAAACCGATCGTCACCAAAATCAATAGACCTTCAGCCCTCTACAATGCAGGGATGTATGCAAAAAAATATTTGATTCTGTTTCAATTTGCGTCAGTTATCGTTCGTCATGGAAACATTTCTCTTGTTACAACATAACATGTTTCAGGTAAACTTCCCCTTTCCCTTTACCGATCTTCACCAAAATCAACAGGCCTTGAGATCTCTACAATTTACGCAGGTATGCAAAAAATATATGATTTTCTTTGAATTTACAGCAGTTGTCGTTCGTCATAGAAAAAATTACCCTTGTTAAAACATAAAATGTTGCTGGTAAACTACCCCTTTCTCTAAACCGATCTTCACCAAAATCAACAGACCATCAGTCCTCAACAATTCAGAGCTGTATGCAAAACATTATTTGATTCTGTTTACATTTGCGGCTTTTATCGTTTGCCATAGAAAATACCCTTGTTAAAATATAAAATGTTGCTGGTAAACTACCCCTTTCCCTTAACCGATCTTCACCAAAAACAATAGGTCTTGAGAACTCTATAATTCAGGCCTGTATGCAAAAGAGTAGTTGATTCTCTTTGAATTTGCGGCTGTTTTTATATTTGTCAAAGAAACAAATTACCCTTGATTAAAATAAACCGTTGCCAGTAAACTACCCCTTTCCCTTTACCGATCATCACCAAAAACAACAGGTACTCTACAATTCAGGGCTGTATGCAAAAAATTATTTGATTCTGTTTGAATTTGCGGCTCTTATCGTTTGCCATACTAAATACCCTTGTTAAAATATAAAGCGTTGCAGGTAAACTACCCATTTCCCTTAACCGATTTTCAACAAAATCAACAGACCCTGAGTTCTGTATAACTCAAATAGGAATGCAAAAGAGTAGTTGACTCTGTACGAATTTGCGGCTGAAATCGTTTGCCATAGGAACAAATTACCCTGGATAAAAACAAATGTTGCCGGCAAACTACCCCTTTCACTTAACCGATCTTCACCAAAAACATCATGAGAACTCTACTATTCAGCGCTGTATGCAGAATATTATTTGATTCTCTTTACATTTGCGGCTTTTATCGTTTGCCATAGAAAATACCCTTATTAAAATATAAAATGCTGCCGGTAAACTACCCCTTTCCCTTAACCGATCTTCACCAAAACCAATAGGTCTTGAGAACTCTATAATTCAGGGATGTATGCAAAAGAGTAGTTGATTCTGTTTGAATTTGCGGCTGTTATCGTTTGCCATAAAAAAATATCGGTATGGAGAACCATACAGGACTTCCATGTTCTAAGATTTATATTTCAAATCATATTCGAAATGAAATATTTCCAAAGAAACTACTTCTTTCTACTTATTGCTTCAGCCTCAAACCACAGTACTGTGGTCACTAACGTATACCACCTCACGTTTTCGCACTCGATTTTCGCTGAGATGGAAGTCGATGGCACTGGCGAAAAGTCTGGTTTTGCAGAAAACATTGGACTACGTCTAAACAGCACGGGAAGGAATTTTAACAAAGAACTACTTCTTTGTTGCGATAACGTAGTACACATACAACATTCTCGCCTCCCCCTTAAACTATAAATTTCATTTATAGAAAATTACCCCCACCCCGTTCACCTAACCACTTCATTTATAGATATTTCATCTACGTTTCTATAGTGGATTATTATGAGCTTCTTATCAAGATACTTTATTTATCAAAATTAAGTACTTTACTCTTGTTAAAACATAAAACGTTGCAGGTAAACTACCCGTTTCTCTAAACCGATCGTCACCAAAATCAATAGACCTTCAGCCCTCTACAATGCAGGGATGTATGCAAAAAAATATTTGATTCTGTTTCAATTTGCGTCAGTTATCGTTCGTCATAGAAACATTTCTCTTGTTACAACATAACATGTTTCAGGTAAACTTCCCCTTTCCCTTTACCGATCTTCACCAAAATCAACAGGCCTTGAGATCTCTACAATTTACGAAGGTGTGCAAAAAATAATTGATTTTCTTTTAATTTACAGCAGTTGTCGTTCGTCATAGAAAAAATTACCCTTGTTAAAACATAAAACGTTGCCGGTAAACTACCCCTTTCTCTAAACCGATCTTCACCAAAATCAACAGACCATCAGTCCTCAACAATTCAGGGCTGTATGCAAAACATTATTTGATTCTGATTACATTTGCGGCTTTTATCGTTTGCCATAGAAAATACCCTTGTTAAAATATAAAATGTTGCTGGTAAACTACCCCTTTCCCTTAACCGATCTTCACCAAAAACAATAGGTCTTGAGAACTCTATAATTCAGGCCTGTATGCAAAAGAGTAGTTGATTCTCTTTGAATTTGCGGCTGTTTTTATATTTGTCAAAGAAACAAATTACCCTTGATTAAAATAAACCGTTGCCAGTAAACTACCCCTTTCCCTCTACCGATCATCACCAAAAACAACAGGTACTCTACAATTCAGGGCTGTATGCAAAAAATTATTTGATTCTGTTTGAATTTGCGGCTCTTATCGTTTGCCATACTAAATACCCTTGTTAAAATATAAAGCGTTGCAGGTAAACTACCCATTTCCCTTAACCGATTTTCAACAAAATCAACAGACCCTGAGTTCTGTATAACTCAAATAGGAATGCAAAAGAGTAGTTGACTCTGTACGAATTTGCGGCTGAAATCGTTTGCCATAGGAACAAATTACCCTGGATAAAAACAAATGTTGCCGGCAAACTACCCCTTTCACTTAACCGATCTTCACCAAAAACATCATGAGAACTCTACTATTCAGCGCTGTATGCAGAATATTATTTGATTCTCTTTACATTTGCGGCTTTTATCGTTTGCCATAGAAAATACCCTTATTAAAATATAAAATGCTGCTGCTAAACTACCCCTTTCCCTTAACCGATCTTCACCAAAACCAATAGGTCTTGAGAACTCTATAATTCAGGGATTTATGCAAAAGAGTAGTTGATTCTGTTTGAATTTGCGGCTGTTATCGTTTGCCATAAAAAAATATCGGTATGGAGAACCATACAGGACTTCCATGTTCTAAGATTTATATTTAAAATCATATTCGAAATGAAATATTTCCATAGAAACTACTTCTTTCTACTTATTGCTTCAGCCTCAAACCACAGTACTGTGGTCACTAACGTATACCACCTCACGTTTTCGCACTCGATTTTCGCTAAGATGGAAGTCGATGGCACTGGCGAAAAGTCTGGTTTTGCAGAAAACATTGGACTACGTCTAAACAGCACGGGAAGGAATTTTAACAAAGAACTACTTCTTTCTTGCGATAACGTAGTACACATACAACATTCTCGCCTCCCCCTTAAACTATAAATTTCATTTATAGAAAATTACCCCCACCCCGTTCACCTAACCACTTCATTTATAGATATTTCATCTACGTTTCTATAGTGGATTATTATGAGCTTCTTATCAAGATACTTTATTTATCAAAATTAAGTACTTTACTCTTGTTAAAACATAAAACGTTGCAGGTAAACTACCCGTTTCTCTAAACCGATCGTCACCAAAATCAATAGACCTTCAGCCCTCTACAATGCAGGGATGTATGCAAAAAAATATTTGATTCTGTTTCAATTTGCGTCAGTTATCGTTCGTCATGGGAACATTTCTCTTGTTACAACATAACATGTTTCAGGTAAACTTCCCCTTTCCCTTTACCGATCTTCACCAAAATCAACAGGCCTTGAGATCTCTACAATTTACGAAGGTATGCAAAAAATATATGATTTTCTTTGAATTTACAGCAGTTGTCGTTCGTCATAGAAAAAATTACCCTTGTTAAAACATAAAATGTTGCAGGTAAACTACCCCTTTCTCTAAACCGATCTTCACCAAAATCAACAGACCATCAGTCCTCAACAATTCAGAGCTGTATGCAAAACATTATTTGATTCTGTTTACATTTGCGGCTTTTATCGTTTGCCATAGAAAATACCCTTGTTAAAATATAAAATGTTGCTGGTAAACTACCCCTTTCCCTTAACCGATCTTCACCAAAAACAATAGGTCTTGAGAACTCTATAATTCAGGCCTGTATGCAAAAGAGTAGTTGATTCTCTTTGAATTTGCGGCTGTTTTTATATTTGTCAAAGAAACAAATTACCCTTGATTAAAATAAACCGTTGCCAGTAAACTACCCCTTTCCCTTTACCGATCATCACCAAAAACAACAGGTACTCTAAAATTCAGGGCTGTATGCAAAAAATTATTTGATTCTGTTTGAATTTGCGGTTCTTATCGTTTGCCATACTAAATACCCTTGTTAAAATATAAAGCGTTGCAGGTAAACTACCCATTTCCCTTAACCGATTTTCAACAAAATCAAAAGACCCTGAGTTCTGTATAACTCAAATAGGTATGCAAAAGAGTAGTTGACTCTGTACGAATTTGCGGCTGTTATCGTTTACCATAGGAACAAATTACCCTGGATAAAAACAAATGTTGCCGGCAAACTACCCCTTTCACTTAACCGATCTTCACCAAAAACATCATGAGAACTCTACTATTCAGCGCTGTATGCAGAATATTATTTGATTCTGTTTACATTTGCGGCTTTTATCGTTTGCCATAGAAAATACCCTTATTAAAATATAAAATGCTGCAGGTAAACTACCCCTTTCCCTTAACCGATCTTCACCAAAACCAATAGGTCTTGAGAACTCTATAATTCAGGGATGTATGCAAAAGAGTAGTTGATTCTGTTTGAATTTGCGGCTGTTATCGTTTGCCATAAAAAAATATCGGTATGGAGAACCATACAGGACTTCCATGTTCTAAGATTTATATTTAAAATCATATTCGAAATGAAATATTTCCAAAGAAACTACTTCTTTCTACTTATTGCTTCAGCCTCAAACCACAGTACTGTGGTCACTAACGTATACCACCTCACGTTTTCGCACTCGATTTTCGCTGAGATGGAAGTCGATGGCACTGGCGAAAAGTCTGGTTTTGCAGAAAACATTGGACTACGTCTAAACAGCACGGGAAGGAATTTTAACAAAGAACTACTTCTTTGTTGCGATAACGTAGTACACATACAACATTCTCGCCTCCCCCTTAAACTATAAATTTCATTTATAGAAAATTACCCCCACCCCGTTCACCTAACCACTTCATTTATAGATATTTCATCTACGTTTCTATAGTGGATTATTATGAGCTTCTTATCAAGATACTTTATTTATCAAAATTAAGTACTTTACTCTTGTTAAAACATAAAACGTTGCAGGTAAACTACCCGTTTCTCTAAACCGATCGTCACCAAAATCAATAGACCTTCAGCCCTCTACAATGCAGGGATGTATGCAAAAAAATATTTGATTCTGTTTCAATTTGCGTCAGTTATCGTTTGTCATAGAAACATTTCTCTTGTTACAACATATCATGTTTCAGGTAAACTTCCCCTTTCCCTTTACCGATCTTCACCAAAATCAACAGGCCTTGAGATCTCTACAATTTACGAAGGTATGCAAAAAATATTTGATTTTCTTTGAATTTACAGCAGTTGTCGTTCGTCATAGAAAAAATTACCCTTGTTAAAACATAAAACGTTGCCGGTAAACTACCCCTTTCTCTAAACCGGTCTTCACCAAAATCAACAGACCATCAGTCCTCAACAATTCAGGGCTGTATGCAAAACATTATTTGATTCTGTTTACATTTGCGGCTTTTATCGTTTGCCATAGAAAATACCCTTGTTAAAATATAAAATGTTGCTGGTAAACTACCCCTTTCCCTTAACCGATCTTCACCAAAAACAATAGGTCTTGAGAACTCTATAATTCAGGGCTGTATGCAAAAGAGTAGTTGATTCTCTTTGAATTTGCGGCTGTTTTTATATTTGTCAAAGAAACAAATTACCCTTGATTAAAATAAACCGTTGCCAGTAAACTACCCCTTTCCCTTTACCGATCATCACCAAAAACAACAGGTACTCTACAATTCAGGGCTGTATGCAAAAAATTATTTGATTCTGTTTGAATTTGCGGCTCTTATCGTTTGCCATACTAAATACCCTTGTTAAAATATAAAGCGTTGCAGGTAAACTACCCATTTCCCTTAACCGATTTTCAACAAAATCAACAGACCCTGAGTTCTGTATAACTCAAATAGGAATGCAAAAGAGTAGTTGACTCTGTACGAATTTGCGGCTGAAATCGTTTGCCATAGGAACAAATTACCCTGGATAAAAACAAATGTTGCCGGCAAACTACCCCTTTCACTTAACCGATCTTCACCAAAAACATCATGAGAACTCTACTATTCAGCGCTGTATGCAGAATATTATTTGATTCTCTTTACATTTGCGGCTTTTATCGTTTGCCATAGAAAATACCCTTATTAAAATATAAAATGCTGCTGCTAAACTACCCCTTTCCCTTAACCGATCTTCACCAAAACCAATAGGTCTTGAGAACTCTATAATTCAGGGATTTATGCAAAAGAGTAGTTGATTCTGTTTGAATTTGCGGCTGTTATCGTTTGCCATAAAAAAATATCGGTATGGAGAACCATACAGGACTTCCATGTTCTAAGATTTATATTTAAAATCATATTCGAAATGAAATATTTCCATAGAAACTACTTCTTTCTACTTATTGCTTCAGCCTCAAACCACAGTACTGTGGTCACTAACGTATACCACCTCACGTTTTCGCACTCGATTTTCGCTATGATGGAAGTCGATGGCACTGGCGAAAAGTCTGGTTTTGCAGAAAACATTGGACTACGTCTAAACAGCACGGGAAGGAATTTTAACAAAGAACTACTTCTTTCTTGCGATAACGTAGTACACATACAACATTCTCGCCTCCCCCTTAAACTATAAATTTCATTTATAGAAAATTACCCCCACCCCGTTCACCTAACCACTTCATTTATAGATATTTCATCTACGTTTCTATAGTGGATTATTATGAGCTTCTTATCAAGATACTTTATTTATCAAAATTAAGTACTTTACTCTTGTTAAAACATAAAACGTTGCAGGTAAACTACCCGTTTCTCTAAACCGATCGTCACCAAAATCAATAGACCTTCAGCCCTCTACAATGCAGGGATGTATGCAAAAAAATATTTGATTCTGTTTCAATTTGCGTCAGTTATCGTTCGTCATGGAAACATTTCTCTTGTTACAACATAACATGTTTCAGGTAAACTTCCCCTTTCCCTTTACCGATCTTCACCAAAATCAACAGGCCTTGAGATCTCTACAATTTACGAAGGTATGCAAAAAATATATGATTTTCTTTGAATTTACAGCAGTTGTCGTTCGTCATAGAAAAAATTACCCTTGTTAAAACATAAAATGTTGCTGGTAAACTACCCCTTTCTCTAAACCGATCTTCACCAAAATCAACAGACCATCAGTCCTCAACAATTCAGAGCTGTATGCAAAACATTATTTGATTCTGTTTACATTTGCGGCTTTTATCGTTTGCCATAGAAAATACCCTTGTTAAAATATAAAATGTTGCTGGTAAACTACCCCTTTCCCTTAACCGATCTTCACCAAAAACAATAGGTCTTGAGAACTCTATAATTCAGGCCTGTATGCAAAAGAGTAGTTGATTCTCTTTGAATTTGCGGCTGTTTTTATATTTGTCAAAGAAACAAATTACCCTTGATTAAAATAAACCGTTGCCAGTAAACTACCCCTTTCCCTTTACCGATCATCACCAAAAACAACAGGTACTCTAAAATTCAGGGCTGTATGCAAAAAATTATTTGATTCTGTTTGAATTTGCGGTTTTTATCGTTTGCCATACTAAATACCCTTGTTAAAATATAAAGCGTTGCAGGTAAACTACCCATTTCCCTTAACCGATTTTCAACAAAATCAAAAGACCCTGAGTTCTGTATAACTCAAATAGGTATGCAAAAGAGTAGTTGACTCTGTACGAATTTGCGGCTGTTATCGTTTACCATAGGAACAAATTACCCTGGATAAAAACAAATGTTGCCGGCAAACTACCCCTTTCACTTAACCGATCTTCACCAAAAACATCATGAGAACTCTACTATTCAGCGCTGTATGCACAATATTATTTGATTCTGTTTACATTTGCGGCTTTTATCGTTTGCCATAGAAAATACCCTTATTAAAATATAAAATGCTGCAGGTAAACTACCCCTTTCCCTTAACCGATCTTCACCAAAACCAATAGGTCTTGAGAACTCTATAATTCAGGGATGTATGCAAAAGAGTAGTTGATTCTGTTTGAATTTGCGGCTGTTATCGTTTGCCATAAAAAAATATCGGTATGGAGAACCATACAGGACTTCCATGTTCTAAGATTTATATTTAAAATCATATTCGAAATGAAATATTTCCAAAGAAACTACTTCTTTCTACTTATTGCTTCAGCCTCAAACCACAGTACTGTGGTCACTAACGTATACCACCTCACGTTTTCGCACTCGATTTTCGCTGAGATGGAAGTCGATGGCACTGGCGAAAAGTCTGGTTTTGCAGAAAACATTGGACTACGTCTAAACAGCACGGGAAGGAATTTTAACAAAGAACTACTTCTTTGTTGCGATAACGTAGTACACATACAACATTCTCGCCTCCCCCTTAAACTATAAATTTCATTTATAGAAAATTACCCCCACCCCGTTCACCTAACCACTTCATTTATAGATATTTCATCTACGTTTCTATAGTGGATTATTATGAGCTTCTTATCAAGATACTTTATTTATCAAAATTAAGTACTTTACTCTTGTTAAAACATAAAACGTTGCTGGTAAACTACCCGTTTCTCTAAACCGATCGTCACCAAAATCAATAGACCTTCAGCCCTCTACAATGCAGGGATGTATGCAAAAAAATATTTGATTCTGTTTCAATTTGCGTCAGTTATCGTTTGTCATAGAAACATTTCTCTTGTTACAACATATCATGTTTCAGGTAAACTTCCCCTTTCCCTTTACCGATCTTCACCAAAATCAACAGGCCTTGAGATCTCTACAATTTACGAAGGTATGCAAAAAATATTTGATTTTCTTTGAATTTACAGCAGTTGTCGTTCGTCATAGAAAAAATTACCCTTGTTAAAACATAAAACGTTGCCGGTAAACTACCCCTTTCTCTAAACCGGTCTTCACCAAAATCAACAGACCATCAGTCCTCAACAATTCAGGGCTGTATGCAAAACATTATTTGATTCTGTTTACATTTGCGGCTTTTATCGTTTGCCATAGAAAATACCCTTGTTAAAATATAAAATGTTGCTGGTAAACTACCCCTTTCCCTTAACCGATCTTCACCAAAAACAATAGGTCTTGAGAACTCTATAATTCAGGGCTGTATGCAAAAGAGTAGTTGATTCTCTTTGAATTTGCGGCTGTTTTTATATTTGTCAAAGAAACAAATTACCCTTGATTAAAATAAACCGTTGCCAGTAAACTACCCCTTTCCCTTTACCGATCATCACCAAAAACAACAGGTACTCTACAATTCAGGGCTGTATGCAAAAAATTATTTGATTCTGTTTGAATTTGCGGCTCTTATCGTTTGCCATACTAAATACCCTTGTTAAAATATAAAGCGTTGCAGGTAAACTACCCATTTCCCTTAACCGATTTTCAACAAAATCAACAGACCCTGAGTTCTGTATAACTCAAATAGGAATGCAAAAGAGTAGTTGACTCTGTACGAATTTGCGGCTGAAATCGTTTGCCATAGGAACAAATTACCCTGGATAAAAACAAATGTTGCCGGCAAACTACCCCTTTCACTTAACCGATCTTCACCAAAAACATCATGAGAACTCTACTATTCAGCGCTGTATGCAGAATATTATTTGATTCTCTTTACATTTGCGGCTTTTATCGTTTGCCATAGAAAATACCCTTATTAAAATATAAAATGCTGCTGCTAAACTACCCCTTTCCCTTAACCGATCTTCACCAAAACCAATAGGTCTTGAGAACTCTATAATTCAGGGATTTATGCAAAAGAGTAGTTGATTCTGTTTGAACTTGCGGCTGTTATCGTTTGCCATAAAAAAATATCGGTATGGAGAACCATACAGGACTTCCATGTTCTAAGATTTATATTTAAAATCATATTCGAAATGAAATATTTCCATAGAAACTACTTCTTTCTACTTATTGCTTCAGCCTCAAACCACAGTACTGTGGTCACTAACGTATACCACCTCACGTTTTCGCACTCGATTTTCGCTAAGATGGAAGTCGATGGCACTGGCGAAAAGTCTGGTTTTGCAGAAAACATTGGACTACGTCTAAACAGCACGGGAAGGAATTTTAACAAAGAACTACTTCTTTCTTGCGATAACGTAGTACACATACAACATTCTCGCCTCCCCCTTAAACTATAAATTTCATTTATAGAAAATTACCCCCACCCCGTTCACCTAACCACTTCATTTATAGATATTTCATCTACGTTTCTATAGTGGATTATTATGAGCTTCTTATCAAGATACTTTATTTATCAAAATTAAGTACTTTACTCTTGTTAAAACATAAAACGTTGCAGGTAAACTACCCGTTTCTCTAAACCGATCGTCACCAAAATCAATAGACCTTCAGCCCTCTACAATGCAGGGATGTATGCAAAAAAATATTTGATTCTGTTTCAATTTGCGTCAGTTATCGTTCGTCATGGAAACATTTCTCTTGTTACAACATAACATGTTTCAGGTAAACTTCCCCTTTCCCTTTACCGATCTTCACCAAAATCAACAGGCCTTGAGATCTCTACAATTTACGAAGGTATGCAAAAAATATATGATTTTCTTTGAATTTACAGCAGTTGTCGTTCGTCATAGAAAAAATTACCCTTGTTAAAACATAAAATGTTGCAGGTAAACTACCCCTTTCTCTAAACCGATCTTCACCAAAATCAACAGACCATCAGTCCTCAACAATTCAGAGCTGTATGCAAAACATTATTTGATTCTGTTTACATTTGCGGCTTTTATCGTTTGCCATAGAAAATACCCTTGTTAAAATATAAAATGTTGCTGGTAAACTACCCCTTTCCCTTAACCGATCTTCACCAAAAACAATAGGTCTTGAGAACTCTATAATTCAGGCCTGTATGCAAAAGAGTAGTTGATTCTCTTTGAATTTGCGGCTGTTTTTATATTTGTCAAAGAAACAAATTACCCTTGATTAAAATAAACCGTTGCCAGTAAACTACCCCTTTCCCTTTACCGATCATCACCAAAAACAACAGGTACTCTAAAATTCAGGGCTGTATGCAAAAAATTATTTGATTCTGTTTGAATTTGCGGTTTTTATCGTTTGCCATACTAAATACCCTTGTTAAAATATAAAGCGTTGCAGGTAAACTACCCATTTCCCTTAACCGATTTTCAACAAAATCAAAAGACCCTGAGTTCTGTATAACTCAAATAGGTATGCAAAAGAGTAGTTGACTCTGTACGAATTTGCGGCTGTTATCGTTTACCATAGGAACAAATTACCCTGGATAAAAACAAATGTTGCCGGCAAACTACCCCTTTCACTTAACCGATCTTCACCAAAAACATCATGAGAACTCTACTATTCAGCGCTGTATGCACAATATTATTTGATTCTGTTTACATTTGCGGCTTTTATCGTTTGCCATAGAAAATACCCTTATTAAAATATAAAATGCTGCAGGTAAACTACCCCTTTCCCTTAACCGATCTTCACCAAAACCAATAGGTCTTGAGAACTCTATAATTCAGGGATGTATGCAAAAGAGTAGTTGATTCTGTTTGAATTTGCGGCTGTTATCGTTTGCCATAAAAAAATATCGGTATGGAGAACCATACAGGACTTCCATGTTCTAAGATTTATATTTAAAATCATATTCGAAATGAAATATTTCCAAAGAAACTACTTCTTTCTACTTATTGCTTCAGCCTCAAACCACAGTACTGTGGTCACTAACGTATACCACCTCACGTTTTCGCACTCGATTTTCGCTGAGATGGAAGTCGATGGCACTGGCGAAAAGTCTGGTTTTGCAGAAAACATTGGACTACGTCTAAACAGCACGGGAAGGAATTTTAACAAAGAACTACTTCTTTGTTGCGATAACGTAGTACACATACAACATTCTCGCCTCCCCCTTAAACTATAAATTTCATTTATAGAAAATTACCCCCACCCCGTTCACCTAACCACTTCATTTATAGATATTTCATCTACGTTTCCATAGTGGATTATTATGAGCTTCTTATCAAGATACTTTATTTATCAAAATTAAGTACTTTACTCTTGTTAAAACATAAAACGTTGCAGGTAAACTACCCGTTTCTCTAAACCGATCGTCACCAAAATCAATAGACCTTCAGCCCTCTACAATGCAGGGATGTATGCAAAAAAATATTTGATTCTGTTTCAATTTGCGTCAGTTATCGTTTGTCATAGAAACATTTCTCTTGTTACAACATAACATGTTTCAGGTAAACTTCCCCTTTCCCTTTACCGATCTTCACCAAAATCAACAGGCCTTGAGATCTCTACAATTTACGAAGGTATGCAAAAAATATTTGATTTTCTTTGAATTTACAGCAGTTGTCGTTCGTCATAGAAAAAATTACCCTTGTTAAAACATAAAACGTTGCCGGTAAACTACCCCTTTCTCTAAACCGGTCTTCACCAAAATCAACAGACCATCAGTCCTCAACAATTCAGGGCTGTATGCAAAACATTATTTGATTCTGTTTACATTTGCGGCTTTTATCGTTTGCCATAGAAAATACCCTTGTTAAAATATAAAATGTTGCTGGTAAACTACCCCTTTCCCTTAACCGATCTTCACCAAAAACAATAGGTCTTGAGAACTCTATAATTCAGGGCTGTATGCAAAAGAGTAGTTGATTCTCTTTGAATTTGCGGCTGTTTTTATATTTGTCAAAGAAACAAATTACCCTTGATTAAAATAAACCGTTGCCAGTAAACTACCCCTTTCCCTTTACCGATCATCACCAAAAACAACAGGTACTCTACAATTCAGGGCTGTATGCAAAAAATTATTTGATTCTGTTTGAATTTGCGGCTCTTATCGTTTGCCATACTAAATACCCTTGTTAAAATATAAAGCGTTGCAGGTAAACTACCCATTTCCCTTAACCGATTTTCAACAAAATCAACAGACCCTGAGTCCTGTATAACTCAAATAGGAATGCAAAAGAGTAGTTGACTCTGTACGAATTTGCGGCTGAAATCGTTTGCCATAGGAACAAATTACCCTGGATAAAAACAAATGTTGCCGGCAAACTACCCCTTTCACTTAACCGATCTTCACCAAAAACATCATGAGAACTCTACTATTCAGCGCTGTATGCAGAATATTATTTGATTCTCTTTACATTTGCGGCTTTTATCGTTTGCCATAGAAAATACCCTTATTAAAATATAAAATGCTGCCGGTAAACTACCCCTTTCCCTTAACCGATCTTCACCAAAACCAATAGGTCTTGAGAACTCTATAATTCAGGGATGTATGCAAAAGAGTAGTTGATTCTGTTTGAATTTGCGGCTGTTATCGTTTGCCATAAAAAAATATCGGTATGGAGAACCATACAGGACTTCCATGTTCTAAGATTTATATTTCAAATCATATTCGAAATGAAATATTTCCAAAGAAACTACTTCTTTCTACTTATTGCTTCAGCCTCAAACCACAGTACTGTGGTCACTAACGTATACCACCTCACGTTTTCGCACTCGATTTTCGCTGAGATGGAAGTCGATGGCACTGGCGAAAAGTCTGGTTTTGCAGAAAACATTGGACTACGTCTAAACAGCACGGGAAGGAATTTTAACAAAGAACTACTTCTTTGTTGCGATAACGTAGTACACATACAACATTCTCGCCTCCCCCTTAAACTATAAATTTCATTTATAGAAAATTACCCCCACCCCGTTCACCTAACCACTTCATTTATAGATATTTCATCTACGTTTCTATAGTGGATTATTATGAGCTTCTTATCAAGATACTTTATTTATCAAAATTAAGTACTTTACTCTTGTTAAAACATAAAACGTTGCAGGTAAACTACCCGTTTCTCTAAACCGATCGTCACCAAAATCAATAGACCTTCAGCCCTCTACAATGCAGGGATGTATGCAAAAAAATATTTGATTCTGTTTCAATTTGCGTCAGTTATCGTTTGTCATAGAAACATTTCTCTTGTTACAACATAACATGTTTCAGGTAAACTTCCCCTTTCCCTTTACCGATCTTCACCAAAATCAACAGGCCTTGAGATCTCTACAATTTACGAAGGTATGCAAAAAATATTTGATTTTCTTTGAATTTACAGCAGTTGTCGTTCGTCATAGAAAAAATTACCCTTGTTAAAACATAAAACGTTGCCGGTAAACTACCCCTTTCTCTAAACCGGTCTTCACCAAAATCAACAGACCATCAGTCCTCAACAATTCAGGGCTGTATGCAAAACATTATTTGATTCTGTTTACATTTGCGGCTTTTATCGTTTGCCATAGAAAATACCCTTGTTAAAATATAAAATGTTGCTGGTAAACTACCCCTTTCCCTTAACCGATCTTCACCAAAAACAATAGGTCTTGAGAACTCTATAATTCAGGGCTGTATGCAAAAGAGTAGTTGATTCTCTTTGAATTTGCGGCTGTTTTTATATTTGTCAAAGAAACAAATTACCCTTGATTAAAATAAACCGTTGCCAGTAAACTACCCCTTTCCCTTTACCGATCATCACCAAAAACAACAGGTACTCTACAATTCAGGGCTGTATGCAAAAAATTATTTGATTCTGTTTGAATTTGCGGCTCTTATCGTTTGCCATACTAAATACCCTTGTTAAAATATAAAGCGTTGCAGGTAAACTACCCATTTCCCTTAACCGATTTTCAACAAAATCAACAGACCCTGAGTCCTGTATAACTCAAATAGGAATGCAAAAGAGTAGTTGACTCTGTACGAATTTGCGGCTGAAATCGTTTGCCATAGGAACAAATTACCCTGGATAAAAACAAATGTTGCCGGCAAACTACCCCTTTCACTTAACCGATCTTCACCAAAAACATCATGAGAACTCTACTATTCAGCGCTGTATGCAGAATATTATTTGATTCTCTTTACATTTGCGGCTTTTATCGTTTGCCATAGAAAATACCCTTATTAAAATATAAAATGCTGCCGGTAAACTACCCCTTTCCCTTAACCGATCTTCACCAAAACCAATAGGTCTTGAGAACTCTATAATTCAGGGATGTATGCAAAAGAGTAGTTGATTCTGTTTGAATTTGCGGCTGTTATCGTTTGCCATAAAAAAATATCGGTATGGAGAACCATACAGGACTTCCATGTTCTAAGATTTATATTTCAAATCATATTCGAAATGAAATATTTCCAAAGAAACTACTTCTTTCTACTTATTGCTTCAGCCTCAAACCACAGTACTGTGGTCACTAACGTATACCACCTCACGTTTTCGCACTCGATTTTCGCTGAGATGGAAGTCGATGGCACTGGCGAAAAGTCTGGTTTTGCAGAAAACATTGGACTACGTCTAAACAGCACGGGAAGGAATTTTAACAAAGAACTACTTCTTTGTTGCGATAACGTAGTACACATACAACATTCTCGCCTCCCCCTTAAACTATAAATTTCATTTATAGAAAATTACCCCCACCCCGTTCACCTAACCACTTCATTTATAGATATTTCATCTACGTTTCTATAGTGGATTATTATGAGCTTCTTATCAAGATACTTTATTTATCAAAATTAAGTACTTTACTCTTGTTAAAACATAAAACGTTGCAGGTAAACTACCCGTTTCTCTAAACCGATCGTCACCAAAATCAATAGACCTTCAGCCCTCTACAATGCAGGGATGTATGCAAAAAAATATTTGATTCTGTTTCAATTTGCGTCAGTTATCGTTCGTCATAAAAACATTTCTCTTGTTACAACATAACATGTTTCAGGTAAACTTCCCCTTTCCCTTTACCGATCTTCACCAAAATCAACAGGCCTTGAGATCTCTACAATTTACGAAGGTGTGCAAAAAATATTTGATTTTCTTTTAATTTACAGCAGTTGTCGTTCGTCATAGAAAAAATTACCCTTGTTAAAACATAAAACGTTGCCGGTAAACTACCCCTTTCTCTAAACCGATCTTCACCAAAATCAACAGACCATCAGTCCTCAACAATTCAGGGCTGTATGCAAAACATTATTTGATTCTGATTACATTTGCGGCTTTTATCGTTTGCCATAGAAAATACCCTTGTTAAAATATAAAATGTTGCTGGTAAACTACCCCTTTCCCTTAACCGATCTTCACCAAAAACAATAGGTCTTGAGAACTCTATAATTCAGGCCTGTATGCAAAAGAGTAGTTGATTCTCTTTGAATTTGCGGCTGTTTTTATATTTGTCAAAGAAACAAATTACCCTTGATTAAAATAAACCGTTGCCAGTAAACTACCCCTTTCCCTTTACCGATCATCACCAAAAACAACAGGTACTCTACAATTCAGGGCTGTATGCAAAAAATTATTTGATTCTGTTTGAATTTGCGGCTCTTATCGTTTGCCATACTAAATACCCTTGTTAAAATATAAAGCGTTGCAGGTAAACTACCCATTTCCCTTAACCGATTTTCAACAAAATCAACAGACCCTGAGTTCTGTATAACTCAAATAGGAATGCAAAAGAGTAGTTGACTCTGTACGAATTTGCGGCTGAAATCGTTTGCCATAGGAACAAATTACCCTGGATAAAAACAAATGTTGCCGGCAAACTACCCCTTTCACTTAACCGATCTTCACCAAAAACATCATGAGAACTCTACTATTCAGCGCTGTATGCAGAATATTATTTGATTCTCTTTACATTTGCGGCTTTTATCGTTTGCCATAGAAAATACCCTTATTAAAATATAAAATGCTGCTGCTAAACTACCCCTTTCCCTTAACCGATCTTCACCAAAACCAATAGGTCTTGAGAACTCTATAATTCAGGGATTTATGCAAAAGAGTAGTTGATTCTGTTTGAATTTGCGGCTGTTATCGTTTGCCATAAAAAAATATCGGTATGGAGAACCATACAGGACTTCCATGTTCTAAGATTTATATTTAAAATCATATTCGAAATGAAATATTTCCATAGAAACTACTTCTTTCTACTTATTGCTTCAGCCTCAAACCACAGTACTGTGGTCACTAACGTATACCACCTCACGTTTTCGCACTCGATTTTCGCTAAGATGGAAGTCGATGGCACTGGCGAAAAGTCTGGTTTTGCAGAAAACATTGGACTACGTCTAAACAGCACGGGAAGGAATTTTAACAAAGAACTACTTCTTTCTTGCGATAACGTAGTACACATACAACATTCTCGCCTCCCCCTTAAACTATAAATTTCATTTATAGAAAATTACCCCCACCCCGTTCACCTAACCACTTCATTTATAGATATTTCATCTACGTTTCTATAGTGGATTATTATGAGCTTCTTATCAAGATACTTTATTTATCAAAATTAAGTACTTTACTCTTGTTAAAACATAAAACGTTGCAGGTAAACTACCCGTTTCTCTAAACCGATCGTCACCAAAATCAATAGACCTTCAGCCCTCTACAATGCAGGGATGTATGCAAAAAAATATTTGATTCTGTTTCAATTTGCGTCAGTTATCGTTCGTCATGGAAACATTTCTCTTGTTACAACATAACATGTTTCTGGTAAACTTCCCCTTTCCCTTTACCGATCTTCACCAAAATCAACAGGCCTTGAGATCTCTACAATTTACGAAGGTATGCAAAAAATATATGATTTTCTTTGAATTTACAGCAGTTGTCGTTCGTCATAGAAAAAATTACCCTTGTTAAAACATAAAATGTTGCAGGTAAACTACCCCTTTCTCTAAACCGATCTTCACCAAAATCAACAGACCATCAGTCCTCAACAATTCAGAGCTGTATGCAAAACATTATTTGATTCTGTTTACATTTGCGGCTTTTATCGTTTGCCATAGAAAATACCCTTGTTAAAATATAAAATGTTGCTGGTAAACTACCCCTTTCCCTTAACCGATCTTCACCAAAAACAATAGGTCTTGAGAACTCTATAATTCAGGCCTGTATGCAAAAGAGTAGTTGATTCTCTTTGAATTTGCGGCTGTTTTTATATTTGTCAAAGAAACAAATTACCCTTGATTAAAATAAACCGTTGCCAGTAAACTACCCCTTTCCCTTTACCGATCATCACCAAAAACAACAGGTACTCTAAAATTCAGGGCTGTATGCAAAAAATTATTTGATTCTGTTTGAATTTGCGGTTCTTATCGTTTGCCATACTAAATACCCTTGTTAAAATATAAAGCGTTGCAGGTAAACTACCCATTTCCCTTAACCGATTTTCAACAAAATCAAAAGACCCTGAGTTCTGTATAACTCAAATAGGTATGCAAAAGAGTAGTTGACTCTGTACGAATTTGCGGCTGTTATCGTTTACCATAGGAACAAATTACCCTGGATAAAAACAAATGTTGCCGGCAAACTACCCCTTTCACTTAACCGATCTTCACCAAAAACATCATGAGAACTCTACTATTCAGCGCTGTATGCACAATATTATTTGATTCTGTTTACATTTGCGGCTTTTATCGTTTGCCATAGAAAATACCCTTATTAAAATATAAAATGCTGCAGGTAAACTACCCCTTTCCCTTAACCGATCTTCACCAAAACCAATAGGTCTTGAGAACTCTATAATTCAGGGATGTATGCAAAAGAGTAGTTGATTCTGTTTGAATTTGCGGCTGTTATCGTTTGCCATAAAAAAATATCGGTATGGAGAACCATACAGGACTTCCATGTTCTAAGATTTATATTTAAAATCATATTCGAAATGAAATATTTCCAAAGAAACTACTTCTTTCTACTTATTGCTTCAGCCTCAAACCACAGTACTGTGGTCACTAACGTATACCACCTCACGTTTTCGCACTCGATTTTCGCTGAGATGGAAGTCGATGGCACTGGCGAAAAGTCTGGTTTTGCAGAAAACATTGGACTACGTCTAAACAGCACGGGAAGGAATTTTAACAAAGAACTACTTCTTTGTTGCGATAACGTAGTACACATACAACATTCTCGCCTCCCCCTTAAACTATAAATTTCATTTATAGAAAATTACCCCCACCCCGTTCACCTAACCACTTCATTTATAGATATTTCATCTACGTTTCTATAGTGGATTATTATGAGCTTCTTATCAAGATACTTTATTTATCAAAATTAAGTACTTTACTCTTGTTAAAACATAAAACGTTGCTGGTAAACTACCCGTTTCTCTAAACCGATCGTCACCAAAATCAATAGACCTTCAGCCCTCTACAATGCAGGGATGTATGCAAAAAAATATTTGATTCTGTTTCAATTTGCGTCAGTTATCGTTTGTCATAGAAACATTTCTCTTGTTACAACATATCATGTTTCAGGTAAACTTCCCCTTTCCCTTTACCGATCTTCACCAAAATCAACAGGCCTTGAGATCTCTACAATTTACGAAGGTATGCAAAAAATATTTGATTTTCTTTGAATTTACAGCAGTTGTCGTTCGTCATAGAAAAAATTACCCTTGTTAAAACATAAAACGTTGCCGGTAAACTACCCCTTTCTCTAAACCGGTCTTCACCAAAATCAACAGACCATCAGTCCTCAACAATTCAGGGCTGTATGCAAAACATTATTTGATTCTGTTTACATTTGCGGCTTTTATCGTTTGCCATAGAAAATACCCTTGTTAAAATATAAAATGTTGCTGGTAAACTACCCCTTTCCCTTAACCGATCTTCACCAAAAACAATAGGTCTTGAGAACTCTATAATTCAGGCCTGTATGCAAAAGAGTAGTTGATTCTCTTTGAATTTGCGGCTGTTTTTATATTTGTCAAAGAAACAAATTACCCTTGATTAAAATAAACCGTTGCCAGTAAACTACCCCTTTCCCTTTACCGATCATCACCAAAAACAACAGGTACTCTACAATTCAGGGCTGTATGCAAAAAATTATTTGATTCTGTTTGAATTTGCGGCTCTTACCGTTTGCCATACTAAATACCCTTGTTAAAATATAAAGCGTTGCAGGTAAACTACCCATTTCCCTTAACCGATTTTCAACAAAATCAACAGACCCTGAGTTCTGTATAACTCAAATAGGAATGCAAAAGAGTAGTTGACTCTGTACGAATTTGCGGCTGAAATCGTTTGCCATAGGAACAAATTACCCTGGATAAAAACAAATGTTGCCGGCAAACTACCCCTTTCACTTAACCGATCTTCACCAAAAACATCATGAGAACTCTACTATTCAGCGCTGTATGCAGAATATTATTTGATTCTCTTTACATTTGCGGCTTTTATCGTTTGCCATAGAAAATACCCTTATTAAAATATAAAATGCTGCTGCTAAACTACCCCTTTCCCTTAACCGATCTTCACCAAAACCAATAGGTCTTGAGAACTCTATAATTCAGGGATTTATGCAAAAGAGTAGTTGATTCTGTTTGAATTTGCGGCTGTTATCGTTTGCCATAAAAAAATATCGGTATGGAGAACCATACAGGACTTCCATGTTCTAAGATTTATATTTAAAATCATATTCGAAATGAAATATTTCCATAGAAACTACTTCTTTCTACTTATTGCTTCAGCCTCAAACCACAGTACTGTGGTCACTAACGTATACCACCTCACGTTTTCGCACTCGATTTTCGCTAAGATGGAAGTCGATGGCACTGGCGAAAAGTCTGGTTTTGCAGAAAACATTGGACTACGTCTAAACAGCACGGGAAGGAATTTTAACAAAGAACTACTTCTTTCTTGCGATAACGTAGTACACATACAACATTCTCGCCTCCCCCTTAAACTATAAATTTCATTTATAGAAAATTACCCCCACCCCGTTCACCTAACCACTTCATTTATAGATATTTCATCTACGTTTCTATAGTGGATTATTATGAGCTTCTTATCAAGATACTTTATTTATCAAAATTAAGTACTTTACTCTTGTTAAAACATAAAACGTTGCAGGTAAACTACCCGTTTCTCTAAACCGATCGTCACCAAAATCAATAGACCTTCAGCCCTCTACAATGCAGGGATGTATGCAAAAAAATATTTGATTCTGTTTCAATTTGCGTCAGTTATCGTTCGTCATGGAAACATTTCTCTTGTTACAACATAACATGTTTCAGGTAAACTTCCCCTTTCCCTTTACCGATCTTCACCAAAATCAACAGGCCTTGAGATCTCTACAATTTACGAAGGTATGCAAAAAATATATGATTTTCTTTGAATTTACAGCAGTTGTCGTTCGTCATAGAAAAAATTACCCTTGTTAAAACATAAAATGTTGCAGGTAAACTACCCCTTTCTCTAAACCGATCTTCACCAAAATCAACAGACCATCAGTCCTCAACAATTCAGAGCTGTATGCAAAACATTATTTGATTCTGTTTACATTTGCGGCTTTTATCGTTTGCCATAGAAAATACCCTTGTTAAAATATAAAATGTTGCTGGTAAACTACCCCTTTCCCTTAACCGATCTTCACCAAAAACAATAGGTCTTGAGAACTCTATAATTCAGGCCTGTATGCAAAAGAGTAGTTGATTCTCTTTGAATTTGCGGCTGTTTTTATATTTGTCAAAGAAACAAATTACCCTTGATTAAAATAAACCGTTGCCAGTAAACTACCCCTTTCCCTTTACCGATCATCACCAAAAACAACAGGTACTCTAAAATTCAGGGCTGTATGCAAAAAATTATTTGATTCTGTTTGAATTTGCGGTTTTTATCGTTTGCCATACTAAATACCCTTGTTAAAATATAAAGCGTTGCAGGTAAACTACCCATTTCCCTTAACCGATTTTCAACAAAATCAAAAGACCCTGAGTTCTGTATAACTCAAATAGGTATGCAAAAGAGTAGTTGACTCTGTACGAATTTGCGGCTGTTATCGTTTACCATAGGAACAAATTACCCTGGATAAAAACAAATGTTGCCGGCAAACTACCCCTTTCACTTAACCGATCTTCACCAAAAACATCATGAGAACTCTACTATTCAGCGCTGTATGCACAATATTATTTGATTCTGTTTACATTTGCGGCTTTTATCGTTTGCCATAGAAAATACCCTTATTAAAATATAAAATGCTGCAGGTAAACTACCCCTTTCCCTTAACCGATCTTCACCAAAACCAATAGGTCTTGAGAACTCTATAATTCAGGGATGTATGCAAAAGAGTAGTTGATTCTGTTTGAATTTGCGGCTGTTATCGTTTGCCATAAAAAAATATCGGTATGGAGAACCATACAGGACTTCCATGTTCTAAGATTTATATTTAAAATCATATTCGAAATGAAATATTTCCAAAGAAACTACTTCTTTCTACTTATTGCTTCAGCCTCAAACCACAGTACTGTGGTCACTAACGTATACCACCTCACGTTTTCGCACTCGATTTTCGCTGAGATGGAAGTCGATGGCACTGGCGAAAAGTCTGGTTTTGCAGAAAACATTGGACTACGTCTAAACAGCACGGGAAGGAATTTTAACAAAGAACTACTTCTTTGTTGCGATAACGTAGTACACATACAACATTCTCGCCTCCCCCTTAAACTATAAATTTCATTTATAGAAAATTACCCCCACCCCGTTCACCTAACCACTTCATTTATAGATATTTCATCTACGTTTCTATAGTGGATTATTATGAGCTTCTTATCAAGATACTTTATTTATCAAAATTAAGTACTTTACTCTTGTTAAAACATAAAACGTTGCAGGTAAACTACCCGTTTCTCTAAACCGATCGTCACCAAAATCAATAGACCTTCAGCCCTCTACAATGCAGGGATGTATGCAAAAAAATATTTGATTCTGTTTCAATTTGCGTCAGTTATCGTTTGTCATAGAAACATTTCTCTTGTTACAACATATCATGTTTCAGGTAAACTTCCCCTTTCCCTTTACCGATCTTCACCAAAATCAACAGGCCTTGAGATCTCTACAATTTACGAAGGTATGCAAAAAATATTTGATTTTCTTTGAATTTACAGCAGTTGTCGTTCGTCATAGAAAAAATTACCCTTGTTAAAACATAAAACGTTGCCGGTAAACTACCCCTTTCTCTAAACCGGTCTTCACCAAAATCAACAGACCATCAGTCCTCAACAATTCAGGGCTGTATGCAAAACATTATTTGATTCTGTTTACATTTGCGGCTTTTATCGTTTGCCATAGAAAATACCCTTGTTAAAATATAAAATGTTGCTGGTAAACTACCCCTTTCCCTTAACCGATCTTCACCAAAAACAATAGGTCTTGAGAACTCTATAATTCAGGGCTGTATGCAAAAGAGTAGTTGATTCTCTTTGAATTTGCGGCTGTTTTTATATTTGTCAAAGAAACAAATTACCCTTGATTAAAATAAACCGTTGCCAGTAAACTACCCCTTTCCCTTTACCGATCATCACCAAAAACAACAGGTACTCTACAATTCAGGGCTGTATGCAAAAAATTATTTGATTCTGTTTGAATTTGCGGCTCTTATCGTTTGCCATACTAAATACCCTTGTTAAAATATAAAGCGTTGCAGGTAAACTACCCATTTCCCTTAACCGATTTTCAACAAAATCAACAGACCCTGAGTTCTGTATAACTCAAATAGGAATGCAAAAGAGTAGTTGACTCTGTACGAATTTGCGGCTGAAATCGTTTGCCATAGGAACAAATTACCCTGGATAAAAACAAATGTTGCCGGCAAACTACCCCTTTCACTTAACCGATCTTCACCAAAAACATCATGAGAACTCTACTATTCAGCGCTGTATGCAGAATATTATTTGATTCTCTTTACATTTGCGGCTTTTATCGTTTGCCATAGAAAATACCCTTATTAAAATATAAAATGCTGCTGCTAAACTACCCCTTTCCCTTAACCGATCTTCACCAAAACCAATAGGTCTTGAGAACTCTATAATTCAGGGATGTATGCAAAAGAGTAGTTGATTCTGTTTGAATTTGCGGCTGTTATCGTTTGCCATAAAAAAATATCGGTATGGAGAACCATACAGGACTTCCATGTTCTAAGATTTATATTTAAAATCATATTCGAAATGAAATATTTCCATAGAAACTACTTCTTTCTACTTATTGCTTCAGCCTCAAACCACAGTACTGTGGTCACTAACGTATACCACCTCACGTTTTCGCACTCGATTTTCGCTAAGATGGAAGTCGATGGCACTGGCGAAAAGTCTGGTTTTGCAGAAAACATTTGACTACGTCGAAACAGCACGGGAAGGAATTTTAACAAAGAACTACTTCTTTGTTGCGATAACGTAGTACACATACAACATTCTCGCCTCCCCCTTAAACTATAAATTTCATTTATAGAAAATTACCCCCACCCCGTTCACCTAACCACTTCATTTATAGATATTTCATCTACGTTTCTATAGTGGATTATTATGAGCTTCTTATCAAGATACTTTATTTATCAAAATTAAGTACTTTACTCTTGTTAAAACATAAAACGTTGCAGGTAAACTACCCGTTTCTCTAAACCGATCGTCACCAAAATCAATAGACCTTCAGCCCTCTACAATGCAGGGATGTATGCAAAAAAATATTTGATTCTGTTTCAATTTGCGTCAGTTATCGTTCGTCATAGAAACATTTCTCTTGTTACAACATAACATGTTTCAGGTAAACTTCCCCTTTCCCTTTACCGATCTTCACCAAAATCAACAGGCCTTGAGATCTCTACAATGTACGAAGGTATGCAAAAAATATTTGATTTTCTTTGAATTTACAGCAGTTGTCGTTCGTCATAGAAAAAATTACCCTTGTTAAAACATAAAACGTTGCCGGTAAACTACCCCTTTCTCTAAACCGGTCTTCACCAAAATCAACAGACCATCAGTCCTCAACAATTCAGGGCTGTATGCAAAACATTATTTGATTCTGTTTACATTTGCGGCTTTTATCGTTTGCCATAGAAAATACCCTTGTTAAAATATAAAATGTTGCTGGTAAACTACCCCTTTCCCTTAACCGATCTTCACCAAAAACAATAGGTCTTGAGAACTCTATAATTCAGGGCTGTATGCAAAAGAGTAGTTGATTCTCTTTGAATTTGCGGCTGTTTTTATATTTGTCAAAGAAACAAATTACCCTTGATTAAAATAAACCGTTGCCAGTAAACTACCCCTTTCCCTTTACCGATCATCACCAAAAACAACAGGTACTCTACAATTCAGGGCTGTATGCAAAAAATTATTTGATTCTGTTTGAATTTGCGGCTCTTATCGTTTGCCATACTAAATACCCTTGTTAAAATATAAAGCGTTGCAGGTAAACTACCCATTTCCCTTAACCGATTTTCAACAAAATCAACAGACCCTGAGTTCTGTATAACTCAAATAGGTATGCAAAAGAGTAGTTGACTCTGTATGAATTTGCGGTTTGTTATCGTTTACCATAGGAACAAATTACCCTGGATAAAAACAAATGTTGCCGGCAAACTACCCCTTTCACTTAACCGATCTTCACCAAAAGCATCATGAGAACTCTACTATTCAGTGCTGTATGCAGAATATTATTAGATTCTGTTTACATTTGCGGCTTTTATCGTTTGCCATAAAAAATACCCTTATTAAAATATAAAATGCTGCAGGTAAACTACCCCTTTCCCTTAACCGATCTTCACCAAAACCAATAGGTCTTGAGAACTCTATAATTCAGGGATGTATGCAAAAGAGTAGTTGATTCTGTTTGAATTTGCGGCTGTTATCGTTTGCCATAAAAAATTATCGGTATGGAGAACCATACAGGACTTCCATGTTCTAAGATTTATATTTAAAATCATATTCGAAATGAAATATTTCCATAGAAACTACTTCTTTCTACTTATTGCTTCAGCCTCAAACCACAGTACTGTGGTCACTAACGTATACCACCTCACGTTTTCGCACTCGATTTTCGCTGAGATGGAAGTCGATGGCACTGGCGAAAAGTCTGGTTTTGCAGAAAACATTGGACTACGTCTAAACAGCACGGGAAGGAATTTTAACAAAGAACTACTTCTTTGTTGCGATAACGTAGTACACATACAACATTCTCGCCTCCCCCTTAAACTATAAATTTCATTAATAGAAAATTACCCCCACCCCGTTCACCTAACCACTTCATTTATAGATATTTCATCTACGTTTCTATAGTGGATTATTATGAGCTTCTTATCAAGATACTTTATTTATCAAAATTAAGTACTTTACTCTTGTTAAAACATAAAACGTTGCAGGTAAACTACCCGTTTCTCTAAACCGATCGTCACCAAAATCAATAGACCTTCAGCCCTCTACAATGCAGGGATGTATGCAAAAAAATATTTGATTCTGTTTCAATTTGCGTCAGTTATCGTTTGTCATAGAAACATTTCTCTTGTTACAACATATCATGTTTCAGGTAAACTTCCCCTTTCCCTTTACCGATCTTCACCAAAATCAACAGGCCTTGAGATCTCTACAATTTACGAAGGTATGCAAAAAATATTTGATTTTCTTTGAATTTACAGCAGTTGTCGTTCGTCATAGAAAAAATTACCCTTGTTAAAACATAAAACGTTGCCGGTAAACTACCCCTTTCTCTAAACCGGTCTTCACCAAAATCAACAGACCATCAGTCCTCAACAATTCAGGGCTGTATGCAAAACATTATTTGATTCTGTTTACATTTGCGGCTTTTATCGTTTGCCATAGAAAATACCCTTGTTAAAATATAAAATGTTGCTGGTAAACTACCCCTTTCCCTTAACCGATCTTCACCAAAAACAATAGGTCTTGAGAACTCTATAATTCAGGGCTGTATGCAAAAGAGTAGTTGATTCTCTTTGAATTTGCGGCTGTTTTTATATTTGTCAAAGAAACAAATTACCCTTGATTAAAATAAACCGTTGCCAGTAAACTACCCCTTTCCCTTTACCGATCATCACCAAAAACAACAGGTACTCTACAATTCAGGGCTGTATGCAAAAAATTATTTGATTCTGTTTGAATTTGCGGCTCTTATCGTTTGCCATACTAAATACCCTTGTTAAAATATAAAGCGTTGCAGGTAAACTACCCATTTCCCTTAACCGATTTTCAACAAAATCAACAGACCCTGAGTTCTGTATAACTCAAATAGGAATGCAAAAGAGTAGTTGACTCTGTACGAATTTGCGGCTGAAATCGTTTGCCATAGGAACAAATTACCCTGGATAAAAACAAATGTTGCCGGCAAACTACCCCTTTCACTTAACCGATCTTCACCAAAAACATCATGAGAACTCTACTATTCAGCGCTGTATGCAGAATATTATTTGATTCTCTTTACATTTGCGGCTTTTATCGTTTGCCATAGAAAATACCCTTATTAAAATATAAAATGCTGCTGCTAAACTACCCCTTTCCCTTAACCGATCTTCACCAAAACCAATAGGTCTTGAGAACTCTATAATTCAGGGATGTATGCAAAAGAGTAGTTGATTCTGTTTGAATTTGCGGCTGTTATCGTTTGCCATAAAAAAATATCGGTATGGAGAACCATACAGGACTTCCATGTTCTAAGATTTATATTTAAAATCATATTCGAAATGAAATATTTCCATAGAAACTACTTCTTTCTACTTATTGCTTCAGCCTCAAACCACAGTACTGTGGTCACTAACGTATACCACCTCACGTTTTCGCACTCGATTTTCGCTAAGATGGAAGTCGATGGCACTGGCGAAAAGTCTGGTTTTGCAGAAAACATTTGACTACGTCGAAACAGCACGGGAAGGAATTTTAACAAAGAACTACTTCTTTGTTGCGATAACGTAGTACACATACAACATTCTCGCCTCCCCCTTAAACTATAAATTTCATTTATAGAAAATTACCCCCACCCCGTTCACCTAACCACTTCATTTATAGATATTTCATCTACGTTTCTATAGTGGATTATTATGAGCTTCTTATCAAGATACTTTATTTATCAAAATTAAGTACTTTACTCTTGTTAAAACATAAAACGTTGCAGGTAAACTACCCGTTTCTCTAAACCGATCGTCACCAAAATCAATAGACCTTCAGCCCTCTACAATGCAGGGATGTATGCAAAAAAATATTTGATTCTGTTTCAATTTGCGTCAGTTATCGTTCGTCATAGAAACATTTCTCTTGTTACAACATAACATGTTTCAGGTAAACTTCCCCTTTCCCTTTACCGATCTTCACCAAAATCAACAGGCCTTGAGATCTCTACAATGTACGAAGGTATGCAAAAAATATTTGATTTTCTTTGAATTTACAGCAGTTGTCGTTCGTCATAGAAAAAATTACCCTTGTTAAAACATAAAACGTTGCCGGTAAACTACCCCTTTCTCTAAACCGGTCTTCACCAAAATCAACAGACCATCAGTCCTCAACAATTCAGGGCTGTATGCAAAACATTATTTGATTCTGTTTACATTTGCGGCTTTTATCGTTTGCCATAGAAAATACCCTTGTTAAAATATAAAATGTTGCTGGTAAACTACCCCTTTCCCTTAACCGATCTTCACCAAAAACAATAGGTCTTGAGAACTCTATAATTCAGGGCTGTATGCAAAAGAGTAGTTGATTCTCTTTGAATTTGCGGCTGTTTTTATATTTGTCAAAGAAACAAATTACCCTTGATTAAAATAAACCGTTGCCAGTAAACTACCCCTTTCCCTTTACCGATCATCACCAAAAACAACAGGTACTCTACAATTCAGGGCTGTATGCAAAAAATTATTTGATTCTGTTTGAATTTGCGGCTCTTATCGTTTGCCATACTAAATACCCTTGTTAAAATATAAAGCGTTGCAGGTAAACTACCCATTTCCCTTAACCGATTTTCAACAAAATCAACAGACCCTGAGTTCTGTATAACTCAAATAGGTATGCAAAAGAGTAGTTGACTCTGTATGAATTTGCGGTTTGTTATCGTTTACCATAGGAACAAATTACCCTGGATAAAAACAAATGTTGCCGGCAAACTACCCCTTTCACTTAACCGATCTTCACCAAAAGCATCATGAGAACTCTACTATTCAGTGCTGTATGCAGAATATTATTAGATTCTGTTTACATTTGCGGCTTTTATCGTTTGCCATAAAAAATACCCTTATTAAAATATAAAATGCTGCAGGTAAACTACCCCTTTCCCTTAACCGATCTTCACCAAAACCAATAGGTCTTGAGAACTCTATAATTCAGGGATGTATGCAAAAGAGTAGTTGATTCTGTTTGAATTTGCGGCTGTTATCGTTTGCCATAAAAAATTATCGGTATGGAGAACCATACAGGACTTCCATGTTCTAAGATTTATATTTAAAATCATATTCGAAATGAAATATTTCCATAGAAACTACTTCTTTCTACTTATTGCTTCAGCCTCAAACCACAGTACTGTGGTCACTAACGTATACCACCTCACGTTTTCGCACTCGATTTTCGCTGAGATGGAAGTCGATGGCACTGGCGAAAAGTCTGGTTTTGCAGAAAACATTGGACTACGTCTAAACAGCACGGGAAGGAATTTTAACAAAGAACTACTTCTTTGTTGCGATAACGTAGTACACATACAACATTCTCGCCTCCCCCTTAAACTATAAATTTCATTAATAGAAAATTACCCCCACCCCGTTCACCTAACCACTTCATTTATAGATATTTCATCTACGTTTCTATAGTGGATTATTATGAGCTTCTTATCAAGATACTTTATTTATCAAAATTAAGTACTTTACTCTTGTTAAAACATAAAACGTTGCCGGTAAACTACCCGTTTCTCTAAACCGATCGTCACCAAAATCAATAGACCTTCAGCCCTCTACAATGCAGGGATGTATGCAAAAAAATATTTGATTCTGTTTCAATTTGCGTCAGTTATCGTTCGTCATAGAAACATTTCTCTTGTTACAACATAACATGTTTCAGGTAAACTTCCCCTTTCCCTTTACCGATCTTCACCAAAATCAACAGGCCTTGAGATCTCTACAATCTACGAAGGTATGCAAAAAATATTTGATTTTCTTTGAATTTACAGCAGTTGTCGTTCGTCATAGAAAAAATTACCCTTGTTAAAACATAAAACGTTGCAGGTAAACTACCCCTTTCTCTAAACCGATCTTCACCAAAATCAACAGACCATCAGTCCTCAACAATTCAGGGCTGTATGCCGAATATTATCTGATTCTGTTTACATTTGCGGCTTTTATCGTTTGCCATAGAAAATACTCTTGTTAAAATATAAAATGTTGCTGGTAAACTACCCCTATCCCATAACCGATCTTCACCAAAAACAATAGGTCTTGAGAACTCTATAATTCAGGGCTGTATGCAAAAGAGTAGTTGATTCTCTTTGAATTTGCGGCTGTTTTTATATTTGTCAAAGAAACAAATTACCCTTGATTAAAATAAACCGTTGCCAGTAAACTACCCCTTTCCCTTTACCGATCATCACCAAAAACAACAGGTACTCTACAATTCAGGGCTGTATGCAAAAAATTATTTGATTCTGTTTGAATTTGCGGCTCTTATCGTTTGCCATACTAAATACCCTTGTTAAAATATAAAGCGTTGCAGGTAAACTACCCATTTCCCTTAACCGATTTTCAACAAAATCAACAGACCCTGAGTTCTGTATAACTCAAATAGGAATGCAAAAGAGTAGTTGACTCTGTACGAATTTGCGGCTGAAATCGTTTGCCATAGGAACAAATTACCCTGGATAAAAACAAATGTTGCCGGCAAACTACCCCTTTCACTTAACCGATCTTCACCAAAAACATCATGAGAACTCTACTATTCAGCGCTGTATGCAGAATATTATTTGATTCTGTTTACATTTGCGGCTATTATCGTTTGCCATAGAAAATACCCTTATTAAAATATAAAATGCTGCTGCTAAACTACCCCTTTCCCTTAACCGATCTTCACCAAAACCAATAGGTCTTAAGAACTCTATAATTCAGGGATGTATGCAAAAGAGTAGTTGATTCTGTTTGAATTTGCGGCTGTTATCGTTTGCCATAAAAAAATATCGGTATGGAGAACCATACAGGACTTCCATGTTCTAAGATTTATATTTAAAATCATATTCGAAATGAAATATTTCCATAGAAACTACTTCTTTCTACTTATTGCTTCAGCCTCAAACCACAGTACTGTGGTCACTAACGTATACCACCTCACGTTTTCGCACTCGATTTTCGCTAAGATGGAAGTCGATGGCACTGGCGAAAAGTCTGGTTTTGCAGAAAACATTGGACTACGTCTAAACAGCACGGGAAGGAATTTTAACAAAGAACTACTTCTTTGTTGCGATAACGTAGTACACATACAACATTCTCGCCTCCCCCTTAAACTATAAATTTCATTTATAGAAAATTACCCCCACCCCGTTCACCTAACCACTTCATTTATAGATATTTCATCTACGTTTCTATAGTGGATTATTATGAGCTTCTTATCAAGATACTTTATTTATCAAAATTAAGTACTTTACTCTTGTTAAAACATAAAACGTTGCAGGTAAACTACCCGTTTCTCTAAACCGATCGTCACCAAAATCAATAGACCTTCAGCCCTCTACAATGCAGGGATGTATGCAAAAAAATATTTGATTCTGTTTCAATTTGCGTCAGTTATCGTTCGTCATGGAAACATTTCTCTTGTTACAACATAACATGTTTCAGGTAAACTTCCCCTTTCCCTTTACCGATCTTCACCAAAATCAACAGGCCTTGAGATCTCTACAATTTACGAAGGTATTCAAAAAATATATGATTTTCTTTGAATTTACAGCAGTTGTCGTTCGTCATAGAAAAAATTACCCTTGTTAAAACATAAAACGTTGCTGGTAAACTACCCCTTTCTCTAAACCGATCTTCACCAAAATCAACAGACCATCAGTCCTCAACAATTCAGGGCTGTATGCAAAACATTATTTGATTCTGTTTACATTTGCGGCTTTTATCGTTTGCCATAGAAAATACCCTTGTTAAAATATAAAATGTTGCTGGTAAACTACCCCTTTCCCTTAACTGATCTTCACCAAAAACAATAGGTCTTGAGAACTCTATAATTCAGGGCTGTATGCAAAAGAGTAGTTGATTCTCTTTGAATTTGCGGCTGTTTTTATATTTGTCAAAGAAACAAATTACCCTTGATTAAAATAAACCGTTGCCAGTAAACTACCCCTTTCCCTTTACCGATCATCACCAAAAACAACAGGTACTCTACAATTCAGGGCTGTATGCAAAAAATTATTTGATTCTGTTTGAATTTGCGGCTCTTATCGTTTGCCATACTAAATACCCTTGTTAAAATATAAAGCGTTGCAGGTGAACTACCCATTTCCCTTAACCGATTTTCAACAAAATCAACAGACCCTGAGTTCTGTATAACTCAAATAGGTATGCAAAATAGTAGTTGACTCTGTACGAATTTGCGGCTGTTATCGTTTACCATAGGAACAAATTACCCTGGATAAAAACAAATGTTGCCGGCAAACTACCCCTTTCACTTAACCGATCTTCACCAAAAACATCATGAGAACTCTACTATTCAGCGCTGTATGCAGAATATTATTTGATTCTGTTTACATTTGCGGCTTTTATCTTTTGCCATAGAAAATACCCTTATTAAAATATAAAATGCTGCTGGTAAACTACCCCTTTCCCTTAACCGATCTTCACCAAAACCAATAGGTCTTAAGAACTCTATAATTCAGGGATGTATGCAAAAGAGTAGTTGATTCTGTTTGAATTTGCGGCTGTTATCGTTTGCCATAAAAAAATATCGGTATGGAGAACCATACAGGACTTCCATGTTCTAAGATTTATATTTAAAATCATATTCGAAATGAAATATTTCCATAGAAACTACTTCTTTCTACTTATTGCTTCAGCCTCAAACCACAGTACTGTGGTCACTAACGTATACCACCTCACGTTTTCGCACTCGATTTTCGCTAAGATGGAAGTCGATGGCACTGGCGAAAAGTCTGGTTTTGCAGAAAACATTGGACTACGTCTAAACAGCACGGGAAGGAATTTTAACAAAGAACTACTTCTTTGTTGCGATAACGTAGTACACATACAACATTCTCGCCTCCCCCTTAAACTATAAATTTCATTTATAGAAAATTACCCCCACCCCGTTCACCTAACCACTTCATTTATAGATATTTCATCTACGTTTCTATAGTGGATTATTATGAGCTTCTTATCAAGATACTTTATTTATCAAAATTAAGTACTTTACTCTTGTTAAAACATAAAACGTTGCAGGTAAACTACCCGTTTCTCTAAACCGATCGTCACCAAAATCAATAGACCTTCAGCCCTCTACAATGCAGGGATGTATGCAAAAAAATATTTGATTCTGTTTCAATTTGCGTCAGTTATCGTTCGTCATGGAAACATTTCTCTTGTTACAACATAACATGTTTCAGGTAAACTTCCCCTTTCCCTTTACCGATCTTCACCAAAATCAACAGGCCTTGAGATCTCTACAATTTACGAAGGTATGCAAAAAATATATGATTTTCTTTGAATTTACAGCAGTTGTCGTTCGTCATAGAAAAAATTACCCTTGTTAAAACATAAAACGTTGCTGTTAAACTACCCCTTTCTCTAAACCGATCTTCACCAAAATCAACAGACCATCAGTCCTCAACAATTCAGGGCTGTATGCAAAACATTATTTGATTCTGTTTACATTTGCGGCTTTTATCGTTTGCCATAGAAAATACCCTTGTTAAAATATAAAATGTTGCTGGTAAACTACCCCTTTCCCTTAACTGATCTTCACCAAAAACAATAGGTCTTGAGAACTCTATAATTCAGGGCTGTATGCAAAAGAGTAGTTGATTCTCTTTGAATTTGCGGCTGTTTTTATATTTGTCAAAGAAACAAATTACCCTTGATTAAAATAAACCGTTGCCAGTAAACTACCCCTTTCCCTTTACCGATCATCACCAAAAACAACAGGTACTCTACAATTCAGGGCTGTATGCAAAAAATTATTTGATTCTGTTTGAATTTGCGGCTCTTATCGTTTGCCATACTAAATACCCTTGTTAAAATATAAAGCGTTGCAGGTAAACTACCCATTTCCCTTAACCGATTTTCAACAAAATCAACAGACCCTGAGTTCTGTATAACTCAAATAGGTATGCAAAAGAGTAGTTGACTCTGTACGAATTTGCGGCTGTTATCGTTTACCATAGGAACAAATTACCCTGGATAAAAACAAATGTTGCCGGCAAACTACCCCTTTCACTTAACCGACCTTCACCAAAAACATCATGAGAACTCTACTATTCAGTGCTGTATGCAGAATATTATTTGATTCTGTTTACATTTGCGGCTTTTATCGTTTGCCATAGAAAATACCCTTATTAAAATATAAAATGCTGCAGGTAAACTACCCCTTTCCCTTAACCGATCTTCACCAAAACCAATAGGTCTTGAGAACTCTATAATTCAGGGATGTATGCAAAAGAGTAGTTGATTCTGTTTGAATTTGCGGCTGTTATCGTTTGCCATAAAAAAATATCGGTATGGAGAACCATACAGGACTTCCATGTTCTAAGATTTATATTTAAAATCATATTCGAAATGAAATATTTCCATAGAAACTACTTCTTTCTACTTATTGCTTCAGCCTCAAACCACAGTACTGTGGTCACTAACGTATACCACCTCACGTTTTCGCACTCGATTTTCGCTGAGATGGAAGTCGATGGCACTGGCGAAAAGTCTGGTTTTGCAGAAAACATTGGACTACGTCTAAACAGCACGGGAAGGAATTTTAACAAAGAACTACTTCTTTGTTGCGATAACGTAGTACACATACAACATTCTCGCCTCCCCCTTAAACTATAAATTTCATTTATAGAAAATTACCCCCACCCCGTTCACCTAACCACTTCATTTATAGATATTTCATCTACGTTTCTATAGTGGATTATTATGAGCTTCTTATCAAGATACTTTATTTATCAAAATTAAGTACTTTACTCTTGTTAAAACATAAAACGTTGCAGGTAAACTACCCGTTTCTCTAAACCGATCGTCACCAAAATCAATAGACCTTCAGCCCTCTACAATGCAGGGATGTATGCAAAAAAATATTTGATTCTGTTTCAATTTGCGTCAGTTATCGTTCGTCATGGAAACATTTCTCTTGTTACAACATAACATGTTTCAGGTAAACTTCCCCTTTCCCTTTACCGATCTTCACCAAAATCAACAGACCATCAGTCCTCAACAATTCAGGGCTGTATGCAAAACATTATTTGATTCTGTTTACATTTGCGGCTTTTATCGTTTGCCATAGAAAATACCCTTGTTAAAATATAAAATGTTGCTGGTAAACTACCCCTTTCCCTTAACTGATCTTCACCAAAAACAATAGGTCTTGAGAACTCTATAATTCAGGGCTGTATGCAAAAGAGTAGTTGATTCTCTTTGAATTTGCGGCTGTTTTTATATTTGTCAAAGAAACAAATTACCCTTGATTAAAATAAACCGTTGCCAGTAAACTACCCCTTTCCCTTTACCGATCATCACCAAAAACAACAGGTACTCTACAATTCAGGGCTGTATGCAAAAAATTATTTGATTCTGTTTGAATTTGCGGCTCTTATCGTTTGCCATAGTAAATACCCTTGTTAAAATATAAAGCGTTGCAGGTAAACTACCCATTTCCCTTAACCGATTTTCAACAAAATCAACAGACCCTGAGTTCTGTATAACTCAAATAGGTATGCAAAAGAGTAGTTGACTCTGTACGAATTTGCGGCTGTTATCGTTTACCATAGGAACAAATTACCCTGGATAAAAACAAATGTTGCCGGCAAACTACCCCTTTCACTTAACCGATCTTCACCAAAAACATCATGAGAACTCTACTACTCTTAAATATCGGTATGGAGAACCATACAGGACTTCCATGTTCTAAGATTTATATTTAAAATCATATTCGAAATGAAATATTTCCATAGAAACTACTTCTTTCTACTTATTGCTTCAGCCTCAAACCACGGTACTGTGGTCACTAACGTATACCACCTCACGTTTTCGCACTCGATTTTCGCTGAGATGGAAGTCGATGGCACTGGCGAAAAGTCTGGTTTTGCAGAAAACATTGGACTACGTCTAAACAGCACGGGAAGGAATTTTAACAAAGAACTACTTCTTTGTTGCGATAACGTAGTACACATACAACATTCTCGCCTCCCCCTTAAACTATAAATTTCATTTATAGAAAATTACCCCCACCCCGTTCACCTAACCACTTCATTTATAGATATTTCATCTACGTTTCTATAGTGGATTATTATGAGCTTCTTATCAAGATACTTTATTTATCAAAATTAAGTACTTTACTCTTGTTAAAACATAAAACGTTGCAGGTAAACTACCCGTTTCTCTAAACCGATCGTCACCAAAATCAATAGACCTTCAGCCCTCTACAATGCAGGGATGTATGCAAAAAAATATTTGATTCTGTTTCAATTTGCGTCAGTTATCGTTCGTCATGGAAACATTTCTCTTGTTACAACATAACATGTTTCAGGTAAACTTCCCCTTTCCCTTTACCGATCTTCACCAAAATCAACAGGCCTTGAGATCTCTACAATTTACGAAGGTATGCAAAAAATATATGATTTTCTTTGAATTTACAGCAGTTGTCGTTCGTCATAGAAAAAATTACCCTTGTTAAAACATAAAACGTTGCTGGTAAACTACCCCTTTCTCTAAACCGATCTTCACCAAAATCAACAGACCATCAGTCCTCAACAATTCAGGGCTGTATGCAAAACATTATTTGATTCTGTTTACATTTGCGGCTTTTATCGTTTGCCATAGAAAATACCCTTGTTAAAATATAAAATGTTGCTGGTAAACTACCCCTTTCCCTTAACCGATCTTCACCAAAAACAATAGGTCTTGAGAACTCTATAATTCAGGCCTGTATGCAAAAGAGTAGTTGATTCTCTTTGAATTTGCGGCTGTTTTTATATTTGTCAAAGAAACAAATTACCCTTGATTAAAATAAACCGTTGCCAGTAAACTACCCCTTTCCCTTTACCGATCATCACCAAAAACAACAGGTACTCTACAATTCAGGGCTGTATGCAAAAAATTATTTGATTCTGTTTGAATTTGCGGCTCTTATCGTTTGCCATACTAAATACCCTTGTTAAAATATAAAGCGTTGCAGGTAAACTACCCATTTCCCTTAACCGATTTTCAGCAAAATCAACAGACCCTGAGTTCTGTATAACTCAAATAGGAATGCAAAAGAGTAGTTGACTCTGTACGAATTTGCGGCTGAAATCGTTTGCCATAGGAACAAATTACCCTGGATAAAAACAAATGTTGCCGGCAAACTACCCCTTTCACTTAACCGATCTTCACCAAAAACATCATAAGAACTCTACTATTCAGCGCTGTATGCAGAATATTATTTGAATCTCTTTACATTTGCGGTTTTTTGTCGTTTGCCATAGAAAATACCCTTATTAAAATATAAAATGCTGCAGGTAAACTACCCCTTTCCCTTAACCGATCTTCACCAAAACCAATAGGTCTTGAGAACTCTATAATTCAGGGATGTATGCAAAAGAGTAGTTGATTCTGTTTGAATTTGCGGCTGTTATCGTTTGCCATAAAAAAATATCGGTATGGAGAACCATACAGGTCTTCCATGTTCTAAGATTTATATTTAAAATCATATTCGAAATGAAATATTTCCATAGAAACTACTTCTTTCTACTTATTGCTTCAGCCTCAAACCACGGTACTGTGGTCACTAACGTATACCACCTCACGTTTTCGCACTCGATTTTCGCTAAGATGGAAGTCGATGGCACTGGCGAAAAGTCTGGTTTTGCAGAAAACATTGGACTACGTCTAAACAGCACGGGAAGGAATTTTAACAAAGAACTACTTCTTTGTTGCGATAACGTAGTACACATACAACATTCTCGCCTCCCCCTTAAACTATAAATTTCATTTATAGAAAATTACCCCCACCCCGTTCACCTAACCACTTCATTTATAGATATTTCATCTACGTTTCTATAGTGGATTATTATGAGCTTCTTATCAAGATACTTTATTTATCAAAATTAAGTACTTTACTCTTGTTAAAACATAAAACGTTGCAGGTAAACTACCCGTTTCTCTAAACCGATCGTCACCAAAATCAATAGACCTTCAGCCCTCTACAATGCAGGGATGTATGCAAAAAAATATTTGATTCTGTTTCAATTTGCGTCAGTTATCGTTCGTCATGGAAACATTTCTCTTGTTACAACATAACATGTTTCAGGTAAACTTCCCCTTTCCCTTTACCGATCTTCACCAAAATCAACAGGCCTTGAGATCTCTACAATTTTCGAAGGTATGCAAAAAATATATGATTTTCTTTGAATTTACAGCAGTTGTCGTTCGTCATAGAAAAAATTACCCTTGTTAAAACATAAAACGTTGCAGGTAAACTACCCCTTTCTCTAAACCGATCTTCACCAAAATCAAAAGACCATCAGTCCTCAACAATTCAGGGCTGTATGCAAAACATTATTTGATTCTGTTTACATTTGCGGCTTTTATCGTTTGCCATATAAAATACCCTTGTTAAAATATAAAATGTTGCTGGTAAACTACCCCTTTCCCTTAACCGATCTTCACCAAAAACAATAGGTCTTGAGAACTCTACAATTCAGGGCTGTATGCAAAAGAGTAGTTGATTCTCTTTGAATTTGCGGCTGTTTTTATATTTGTCAAAGAAACAAATTACCCTTGATTAAAATAAACCGTTGCCAGTAAACTACCCCTTTCCCTTTACCGATCATCACCAAAAACAACAGGTACTCTACAATTCAGGGCTGTATGCAAAAAATTATTTGATTCTGTTTGAATTTGCGGCTCTTATCGTTTGCCATACTAAATACCCTTGTTAAAATATAAAGCGTTGCAGGTTAACTACCCATTTCCCTTAACCGATTTTCAACAAAATCAACAGACCCTGAGTTCTGTATAACTCAAATAGGTATGCAAAAGAGTAGTTGACTCTGTATGAATTTGCGGCTGTTATCGTTTACCATAGGAACAAATTACCCTGGATAAAAACAAATGTTGCCGGCAAACTACCCCTTTCACTTAACCGATCTTCACCAAAAACATCATGAGAACTCTACTATTCAGCGCTGTATGCAGAATATTATTTGATTCTGTTTACATTTGCGGCTTTTATCGTTTGCCATAGAAAATACCCTTATTAAAATATAAAATGCTGCAGGTAAACTACCCCTTTCCATTAACCGATCTTCACCAAAACCAATAGGTCTTGAGAACTCTATAATTCAGGGATGTATGCAAAAGAGTAGTTGATTCTGTTTGAATTTGCGGCTGTTATCGTTTGCCATAAAAAAATATCGGTATGGAGAACCATACAGGACTTCCATGTTCTAAGATTTATATTTAAAATCATATTCGAAATGAAATATTTCCATAGAAACTACTTCTTTCTACTTATTGCTTCAGCCTCAAACCACGGTACTGTGGTCACTAACGTATACCACCTCACGTTTTCGCACTCGATTTTCGCTAAGATGGAAGTCGATGGCACTGGCGAAAAGTCTGGTTTTGCAGAAAACATTGGACTACGTCTAAACAGCACGGGAAGGAATTTTAACAAAGAACTACTTCTTTGTTGCGATAACGTAGTACACATACAACATTCTCGCCTCCCCCTTAAACTATAAATTTCATTTATAGAAAATTACCCCCACCCCGTTCACCTAACCACTTCATTTATAGATATTTCATCTACGTTTCTATAGTGGATTATTATGAGCTTCTTATCAAGATACTTTATTTATCAAAATTAAGTACTTTACTCTTGTTAAAACATAAAACGTTGCTGGTAAACTACCCGTTTCTCTAAACCGATCGTCACCAAAATCAATAGACCTTCAGCCCTCTACAATGCAGGGATGTATGCAAAAAAATATTTGATTCTGTTTCAATTTGCGTCAGTTATCGTTCGTCATGGAAACATTTCTCTTGTTACAACATAACATGTTTCAGGTAAACTTCCCCTTTCCCTTTACCGATCTTCACCAAAATCAACAGGCCTTGAGATCTCTACAATTTACGAAGGTATGCAAAAAATATTTGATTTTCTTTGAATTTACAGCAGTTGTCGTTCGTCATAGAAAAAATTACCCTTGTTAAAACATAAAACTTTGCTGGTAAACTACCCCTTTCTCTAAACCGATCTTCACCAAAATCAACAGACCATCAGTCCTCAACAATTCAGGGCTGTATGCAAAACATTATTTGATTCTGTTTACATTTGCGGCTTTTATCGTTTGCCATAGAAAATACCCTTGTTAAAATATAAAATGTTGCTGGTAAACTACCCCTTTCCCTTAACCGATCTTCACCAAAAACAATAGGTCTTGAGAACTCTATAATTCAGGGCTGTATGCAAAAGAGTAGTTGATTCTCTTTGAATTTGCGGCTGTTTTTATATTTGTCAAAGAAACAAATTACCCTTGATTAAAATAAACCGTTGCCAGTAAACTACCCCTTTCCCTTTACCGATCATCACCAAAAACAACAGGTACTCTACAATTCAGGGCTGTATGCAAAAAATTATTTGATTCTGTTTGAATTTGCGGCTCTTATCGTTTGCCATACTAAATACCCTTGTTAAAATATAAAGCGTTGCAGGTAAACTACCCATTTCCCTTAACCGATTTTCAACAAAATCAACAGACCCTGAGTTCTGTATAACTCAAATAGGAATGCAAAAGAGTAGTTGACTCTGTACGAATTTGCGGCTGAAATCGTTTGCCATAGGAACAAATTACCCTGGATAAAAACAAATGTTGCCGGCAAACTACCCCTTTCACTTAACCGATCTTCACCAAAAACATCATAAGAACTCTACTATTCAGCGCTGTATGCAGAATATTATTTGATTCTCTTTACATTTGCGGCTTTTATCGTTTGCCATAGAAAATACCCTTATTAAAATATAAAATGCTGCAGGTAAACTACCCCTTTCCCTTAACCGATCTTCACCAAAACCAATAGGTCTTGAGAACTCTATAATTCAGGGATGTATGCAAAAGAGTAGTTGATTCTGTTTGAATTTGCGGCTGTTATCGTTTGCCATAAAAAAATATCGGTATGGAGAACCATACAGGACTTCCATGTTCTAAGATTTATATTTAAAATCATATTCGAAATGAAATATTTCCATAGAAACTACTTCTTTCTACTTATTGCTTCAGCCTCAAACCACAGTACTGTGGTCACTAACGTATACCACCTCACGTTTTCGCACTCGATTTTCGCTGAGATGGAAGTCGATGGCACTGGCGAAAAGTCTGGTTTTGCAGAAAACATTGGACTACGTCTAAACAGCACGGGAAGGAATTTTAACAAAGAACTACTTCTTTGTTGCGATAACGTAGTACACATACAACATTCTCGCCTCCCCCTTAAACTATAAATTTCATTTATAGAAAATTACCCCCACCCCGTTCACCTAACCACTTCATTTATAGATATTTCATCTACGTTTCTATAGTGGATTATTATGAGCTTCTTATCAAGATACTTTATTTATCAAAATTAAGTACTTTACTCTTGTTAAAACATAAAACGTTGCAGGTAAACTACCCGTTTCTCTAAACCGATCGTCACCAAAATCAATAGACCTTCAGCCCTCTACAATGCAGGGATGTATGCAAAAAAATATTTGATTCTGTTTCAATTTGCGTCAGTTATCGTTCGTCATGGAAACATTTCTCTTGTTACAACATAACATGTTTCAGGTAAACTTCCCCTTTCCCTTTACCGATCTTCACCAAAATCAACAGGCCTTGAGATCTCTACAATTTACGAAGGTATGCAAAAAATATATGATTTTCTTTGAATTTACAGCAGTTGTCGTTCGTCATAGAAAAAATTACCCTTGTTAAAACATAAAACGTTGCTGGTAAACTACCCCTTTCTCTAAACCGATCTTCACCAAAATCAACAGACCATCAGTCCTCAACAATTCAGGGCTGTATGCAAAACATTATTTGATTCTGTTTACATTTGCGGCTTTTATCGTTTGCCATAGAAAATACCCTTGTTAAAATATAAAATGTTGCTGGTAAACTACCCCTTTCCCTTAACCGATCTTCACCAAAAACAATAGGTCTTGAGAACTCTATAATTCAGGCCTGTATGCAAAAGAGTAGTTGATTCTCTTTGAATTTGCGGCTGTTTTTATATTTGTCAAAGAAACAAATTACCCTTGATTAAAATAAACCGTTGCCAGTAAACTACCCCTTTCCCTTTACCGATCATCACCAAAAACAACAGGTACTCTACAATTCAGGGCTGTATGCAAAAAATTATTTGATTCTGTTTGAATTTGCGGCTCTTATCGTTTGCCATACTAAATACCCTTGTTAAAATATAAAGCGTTGCAGGTAAACTACCCATTTCCCTTAACCGATTTTCAGCAAAATCAACAGACCCTGAGTTCTGTATAACTCAAATAGGAATGCAAAAGAGTAGTTGACTCTGTACGAATTTGCGGCTGAAATCGTTTGCCATAGGAACAAATTACCCTGGATAAAAACAAATGTTGCCGGCAAACTACCCCTTTCACTTAACCGATCTTCACCAAAAACATCATAAGAACTCTACTATTCAGCGCTGTATGCAGAATATTATTTGAATCTCTTTACATTTGCGGTTTTTTGTCGTTTGCCATAGAAAATACCCTTATTAAAATATAAAATGCTGCAGGTAAACTACCCCTTTCCCTTAACCGATCTTCACCAAAACCAATAGGTCTTGAGAACTCTATAATTCAGGGATGTATGCAAAAGAGTAGTTGATTCTGTTTGAATTTGCGGCTGTTATCGTTTGCCATAAAAAAATATCGGTATGGAGAACCATACAGGTCTTCCATGTTCTAAGATTTATATTTAAAATCATATTCGAAATGAAATATTTCCATAGAAACTACTTCTTTCTACTTATTGCTTCAGCCTCAAACCACGGTACTGTGGTCACTAACGTATACCACCTCACGTTTTCGCACTCGATTTTCGCTAAGATGGAAGTCGATGGCACTGGCGAAAAGTCTGGTTTTGCAGAAAACATTGGACTACGTCTAAACAGCACGGGAAGGAATTTTAACAAAGAACTACTTCTTTGTTGCGATAACGTAGTACACATACAACATTCTCGCCTCCCCCTTAAACTATAAATTTCATTTATAGAAAATTACCCCCACCCCGTTCACCTAACCACTTCATTTATAGATATTTCATCTACGTTTCTATAGTGGATTATTATGAGCTTCTTATCAAGATACTTTATTTATCAAAATTAAGTACTTTACTCTTGTTAAAACATAAAACGTTGCAGGTAAACTACCCGTTTCTCTAAACCGATCGTCACCAAAATCAATAGACCTTCAGCCCTCTACAATGCAGGGATGTATGCAAAAAAATATTTGATTCTGTTTCAATTTGCGTCAGTTATCGTTCGTCATGGAAACATTTCTCTTGTTACAACATAACATGTTTCAGGTAAACTTCCCCTTTCCCTTTACCGATCTTCACCAAAATCAACAGGCCTTGAGATCTCTACAATTTTCGAAGGTATGCAAAAAATATATGATTTTCTTTGAATTTACAGCAGTTGTCGTTCGTCATAGAAAAAATTACCCTTGTTAAAACATAAAACGTTGCAGGTAAACTACCCCTTTCTCTAAACCGATCTTCACCAAAATCAAAAGACCATCAGTCCTCAACAATTCAGGGCTGTATGCAAAACATTATTTGATTCTGTTTACATTTGCGGCTTTTATCGTTTGCCATATAAAATACCCTTGTTAAAATATAAAATGTTGCTGGTAAACTACCCCTTTCCCTTAACCGATCTTCACCAAAAACAATAGGTCTTGAGAACTCTACAATTCAGGGCTGTATGCAAAAGAGTAGTTGATTCTCTTTGAATTTGCGGCTGTTTTTATATTTGTCAAAGAAACAAATTACCCTTGATTAAAATAAACCGTTGCCAGTAAACTACCCCTTTCCCTTTACCGATCATCACCAAAAACAACAGGTACTCTACAATTCAGGGCTGTATGCAAAAAATTATTTGATTCTGTTTGAATTTGCGGCTCTTATCGTTTGCCATACTAAATACCCTTGTTAAAATATAAAGCGTTGCAGGTTAACTACCCATTTCCCTTAACCGATTTTCAACAAAATCAACAGACCCTGAGTTCTGTATAACTCAAATAGGTATGCAAAAGAGTAGTTGACTCTGTATGAATTTGCGGCTGTTATCGTTTACCATAGGAACAAATTACCCTGGATAAAAACAAATGTTGCCGGCAAACTACCCCTTTCACTTAACCGATCTTCACCAAAAACATCATGAGAACTCTACTATTCAGCGCTGTATGCAGAATATTATTTGATTCTGTTTACATTTGCGGCTTTTATCGTTTGCCATAGAAAATACCCTTATTAAAATATAAAATGCTGCAGGTAAACTACCCCTTTCCATTAACCGATCTTCACCAAAACCAATAGGTCTTGAGAACTCTATAATTCAGGGATGTATGCAAAAGAGTAGTTGATTCTGTTTGAATTTGCGGCTGTTATCGTTTGCCATAAAAAAATATCGGTATGGAGAACCATACAGGACTTCCATGTTCTAAGATTTATATTTAAAATCATATTCGAAATGAAATATTTCCATAGAAACTACTTCTTTCTACTTATTGCTTCAGCCTCAAACCACGGTACTGTGGTCACTAACGTATACCACCTCACGTTTTCGCACTCGATTTTCGCTAAGATGGAAGTCGATGGCACTGGCGAAAAGTCTGGTTTTGCAGAAAACATTGGACTACGTCTAAACAGCACGGGAAGGAATTTTAACAAAGAACTACTTCTTTGTTGCGATAACGTAGTACACATACAACATTCTCGCCTCCCCCTTAAACTATAAATTTCATTTATAGAAAATTACCCCCACCCCGTTCACCTAACCACTTCATTTATAGATATTTCATCTACGTTTCTATAGTGGATTATTATGAGCTTCTTATCAAGATACTTTATTTATCAAAATTAAGTACTTTACTCTTGTTAAAACATAAAACGTTGCAGGTAAACTACCCGTTTCTCTAAACCGATCGTCACCAAAATCAATAGACCTTCAGCCCTCTGCAATGCAGGGATGTATGCAAAAAAATATTTGATTCTGTTTCAATTTGCGTCAGTTATCGTTCGTCATGGAAACATTTCTCTTGTTACAACATAACATGTTTCAGGTAAACTTCCCCTTTCCCTTTACCGATCTTCACCAAAATCAACAGGCCTTGAGATCTCTACAATTTTCGAAGGTATGCAAAAAATATATGATTTTCTTTGAATTTACAGCAGTTGTCGTTCGTCATAGAAAAAATTACCCTTGTTAAAACATAAAACGTTGCAGGTAAACTACCCCTTTCTCTAAACCGATCTTCACCAAAATCAAAAGACCATCAGTCCTCAACAATTCAGGGCTGTATGCAAAACATTATTTGATTCTGTTTACATTTGCGGCTTTTATCGTTTGCCATATAAAATACCCTTGTTAAAATATAAAATGTTGCTGGTAAACTACCCCTTTCCCTTAACCGATCTTCACCAAAAACAATAGGTCTTGAGAACTCTACAATTCAGGCCTGTATGCAAAAGAGTAGTTGATTCTCTTTGAATTTGCGGCTGTTTTTATATTTGTCAAAGAAACAAATTACCCTTGATTAAAATAAACCGTTGCCAGTAAACTACCCCTTTCCCTTTACCGATCATCGCCAAAAACAACAGGTACTCTACAATTCAGGGCTGTATGCAAAAAATTATTTGATTCTGTTTGAATTTGCGGCTCTTATCGTTTGCTCTAAATACCCTTGTTAAAATATAAAGCGTTGCAGGTAAACTACCCATTTCCCTTAACCGATTTTCAGCAAAATCAACAGACCCTGAGTTCTGTATAACTCAAATAGGAATGCAAAAGAGTAGTTGACTCTGTACGAATTTGCGGCTGAAATCGTTTGCCATAGGAACAAATTACCCTGGATAAAAACAAATGTTGCCGGCAAACTACCCCTTTCACTTAACCGATCTTCACCAAAAACATCATAAGAACTCTACTATTCAGCGCTGTATGCAGAATATTATTTGAATCTCTTTACATTTGCGGTTTTTTGTCGTTTGCCATAGAAAATACCCTTATTAAAATATAAAATGCTGCAGGTAAACTACCCCTTTCCCTTAACCGATCTTCACCAAAACCAATAGGTCTTGAGAACTCTATAATTCAGGGATGTATGCAAAAGAGTAGTTGAGTCTGTTTGAATTTGCGGCTGTTATCGTTTGCCATAAAAAAATATCGGTATGGAGAACCATACAGGTCTTCCATGTTCTAAGATTTATATTTAAAATCATATTCGAAATGAAATATTTCCATAGAAACTACTTCTTTCTACTTATTGCTTCAGCCTCAAACCACGGTACTGTGGTCACTAACGTATACCACCTCACGTTTTCGCACTCGATTTTCGCTAAGATGGAAGTCGATGGCACTGGCGAAAAGTCTGGTTTTGCAGAAAACATTGGACTACGTCTAAACAGCACGGGAAGGAATTTTAACAAAGAACTACTTCTTTGTTGCGATAACGTAGTACACATACAACATTCTCGCCTCCCCCTTAAACTATAAATTTCATTTATAGAAAATTACCCCCACCCCGTTCACCTAACCACTTCATTTATAGATATTTCATCTACGTTTCTATAGTGGATTATTATGAGCTTCTTATCAAGATACTTTATTTATCAAAATTAAGTACTTTACTCTTGTTAAAACATAAAACGTTGCAGGTAAACTACCCGTTTCTCTAAACCGATCGTCACCAAAATCAATAGACCTTCAGCCCTCTACAATGCAGGGATGTATGCAAAAAAATATTTGATTCTGTTTCAATTTGCGTCAGTTATCGTTCGTCATGGAAACATTTCTCTTGTTACAACATAACATGTTTCAGGTAAACTTCCCCTTTCCCTTTACCGATCTTCACCAAAATCAACAGGCCTTGAGATCTCTACAATTTTCGAAGGTATGCAAAAAATATATGATTTTCTTTGAATTTACAGCAGTTGTCGTTCGTCATAGAAAAAATTACCCTTGTTAAAACATAAAACGTTGCAGGTAAACTACCCCTTTCTCTAAACCGATCTTCACCAAAATCAAAAGACCATCAGTCCTCAACAATTCAGGGCTGTATGCAAAACATTATTTGATTCTGTTTACATTTGCGGCTTTTATCGTTTGCCATATAAAATACCCTTGTTAAAATATAAAATGTTGCTGGTAAACTACCCCTTTCCCTTAACCGATCTTCACCAAAAACAATAGGTCTTGAGAACTCTACAATTCAGGGCTGTATGCAAAAGAGTAGTTGATTCCCTTTGAATTTGCGGCTGTTTTTATATTTGTCAAAGAAACAAATTACCCTTGATTAAAATAAACCGTTGCCAGTAAACTACCCCTTTCCCTTTACCGATCATCACCAAAAACAACAGGTACTCTACAATTCAGGGCTGTATGCAAAAAATTATTTGATTCTGTTTGAATTTGCGGCTCTTATCGTTTGCCATACTAAATACCCTTGTTAAAATATAAAGCGTTGCAGGTTAACTACCCATTTCCCTTAACCGATTTTCAACAAAATCAACAGACCCTGAGTTCTGTATAACTCAAATAGGTATGCAAAAGAGTAGTTGACTCTGTATGAATTTGCGGCTGTTATCGTTTACCATAGGAACAAATTACCCTGGATAAAAACAAATGTTGCCGGCAAACTACCCCTTTCACTTAACCGATCTTCACCAAAAACATCATGAGAACTCTACTATTCAGCGCTGTATGCAGAATATTATTTGATTCTGTTTACATTTGCGGCTTTTATCGTTTGCCATAGAAAATACCCTTATTAAAATATAAAATGCTGCAGGTAAACTACCCCTTTCCATTAACCGATCTTCACCAAAACCAATAGGTCTTGAGAACTCTATAATTCAGGGATGTATGCAAAAGAGTAGTTGATTCTGTTTGAATTTGCGGCTGTTATCGTTTGCCATAAAAAAATATCGGTATAGAGAACCATACAGGACTTCCATGTTCTAAGATTTATATTTAAAATCATATTCGAAATGAAATATTTCCATAGAAACTACTTCTTTCTACTTATTGCTTCAGCCTCAAACCACAGTACTGTGGTCACTAACGTATACCACCTCATGTTTTCGCACTCGATTTTCGCTAAGATGGAAGTCGATGGCTCTGGCGAAAAATCTGGTTTTGCAGAAAACATTGGACTACGTCTAAACAGCACGGGAAGGAATTTTAACAAAGAACTACTTCTTTGTTGCGATAACGTAGTACACATACAACATTCTCGCCTCCCCCTTAAACTATAAATTTCATTTATAGAAAATTACCCCCACCCCGTTCACCTAACCACTTCATTTATAGATATTTCATCTACGTTTCTATAGTGGATTATTATGAGCTTCTTATCAAGATACTTTATTTATCAAAATTAAGTACTTTACTCTTGTTAAAACATAAAACGTTGCTGGTAAACTACCCGTTTCTCTAAACCGATCGTCACCAAAATCAATAGACCTTCAGCCCTCTACAATGCAGGGATGTATGCAAAAAAATATTTGATTCTGTTTCAATTTGCGTCAGTTATCGTTCGTCATGGAAACATTTCTCTTGTTACAACATAACATGTTTCAGGTAAACTTCCCCTTTCCCTTTACCGATCTTCACCAAAATCAACAGGCCTTGAGATCTCTACAATTTACGAAGGTATGCAAAAAATATTTGATTTTCTTTGAATTTACAGCAGTTGTCGTTCGTCATAGAAAAAATTACCCTTGTTAAAACATAAAACTTTGCTGGTAAACTACCCCTTTCTCTAAACCGATCTTCACCAAAATCAACAGACCATCAGTCCTCAACAATTCAGGGCTGTATGCAAAACATTATTTGATTCTGTTTACATTTGCGGCTTTTATCGTTTGCCATAGAAAATACCCTTGTTAAAATATAAAATGTTGCTGGTAAACTACCCCTTTCCCTTAACCGATCTTCACCAAAAACAATAGGTCTTGAGAACTCTATAATTCAGGGCTGTATGCAAAAGAGTAGTTGATTCTCTTTGAATTTGCGGCTGTTTTTATATTTGTCAAAGAAACAAATTACCCTTGATTAAAATAAACCGTTGCCAGTAAACTACCCCTTTCCCTTTACCGATCATCACCAAAAACAACAGGTACTCTACAATTCAGGGCTGTATGCAAAAAATTATTTGATTCTGTTTGAATTTGCGGCTCTTATCGTTTGCCATACTAAATACCCTTGTTAAAATATAAAGCGTTGCAGGTAAACTACCCATTTCCCTTAACCGATTTTCAACAAAATCAACAGACCCTGAGTTCTGTATAACTCAAATAGGAATGCAAAAGAGTAGTTGACTCTGTACGAATTTGCGGCTGAAATCGTTTGCCATAGGAACAAATTACCCTGGATAAAAACAAATGTTGCCGGCAAACTACCCCTTTCACTTAACCGATCTTCACCAAAAACATCATAAGAACTCTACTATTCAGCGCTGTATGCAGAATATTATTTGATTCTCTTTACATTTGCGGCTTTTATCGTTTGCCATAGAAAATACCCTTATTAAAATATAAAATGCTGCAGGTAAACTACCCCTTTCCCTTAACCGATCTTCACCAAAACCAATAGGTCTTGAGAACTCTATAATTCAGGGATGTATGCAAAAGAGTAGTTGATTCTGTTTGAATTTGCGGCTGTTATCGTTTGCCATAAAAAAATATCGGTATGGAGAACCATACAGGACTTCCATGTTCTAAGATTTATATTTAAAATCATATTCGAAATGAAATATTTCCATAGAAACTACTTCTTTCTACTTATTGCTTCAGCCTCAAACCACGGTACTGTGGTCACTAACGTATACCACCTCACGTTTTCGCACTCGATTTTCGCTAAGATGGAAGTCGATGGCACTGGCGAAAAGTCTGGTTTTGCAGAAAACATTGGACTACGTCTAAACAGCACGGGAAGGAATTTTAACAAAGAACTACTTCTTTGTTGCGATAACGTAGTACACATACAACATTGTCGCCTCCCCCTTAAACTATAAATTTCATTTATAGAAAATTACCCCCACCCCGTTCACCTAACCACTTCATTTATAGATATTTCATCTACGTTTCTATAGTGGATTATTATGAGCTTCTTATCAAGATACTTTATTTATCAAAATTAAGTACTTTACTCTTGTTAAAACATAAAACGTTGCAGGTAAACTACCCGTTTCTCTAAACCGATCGTCACCAAAATCAATAGACCTTCAGCCCTCTACAATGCAGGGATGTATGCAAAAAAATATTTGATTCTGTTTCAATTTGCGTCAGTTATCGTTCGTCATGGAAACATTTCTCTTGTTACAACATAACATGTTTCAGGTAAACTTCCCCTTTCCCTTTACCGATCTTCACCAAAATCAACAGGCCTTGAGATCTCTACAATTTTCGAAGGTATGCAAAAAATATATGATTTTCTTTGAATTTACAGCAGTTGTCGTTCGTCATAGAAAAAATTACCCTTGTTAAAACATAAAACGTTGCAGGTAAACTACCCCTTTCTCTAAACCGATCTTCACCAAAATCAAAAGACCATCAGTCCTCAACAATTCAGGGCTGTATGCAAAACATTATTTGATTCTGTTTACATTTGCGGCTTTTATCGTTTGCCATATAAAATACCCTTGTTAAAATATAAAATGTTGCTGGTAAACTACCCCTTTCCCTTAACCGATCTTCACCAAAAACAATAGGTCTTGAGAACTCTACAATTCAGGCCTGTATGCAAAAGAGTAGTTGATTCTCTTTGAATTTGCGGCTGTTTTTATATTTGTCAAAGAAACAAATTACCCTTGATTAAAATAAACCGTTGCCAGTAAACTACCCCTTTCCCTTTACCGATCATCACCAAAAACAACAGGTACTCTACAATTCAGGGCTGTATGCAAAAAATTATTTGATTCTGTTTGAATTTGCGGCTCTTATCGTTTGCCATACTAAATACCCTTGTTAAAATATAAAGCGTTGCAGGTAAACTACCCATTTCCCTTAACCGATTTTCAGCAAAATCAACAGACCCTGAGTTCTGTATAACTCAAATAGGAATGCAAAAGAGTAGTTGACTCTGTACGAATTTGCGGCTGAAATCGTTTGCCATAGGAACAAATTACCCTGGATAAAAACAAATGTTGCCGGCAAACTACCCCTTTCACTTAACCGATCTTCACCAAAAACATCATAAGAACTCTACTATTCAGCGCTGTATGCAGAATATTATTTGAATCTCTTTACATTTGCGGTTTTTTGTCGTTTGCCATAGACAATACCCTTATTAAAATATAAAATGCTGCAGGTAAACTACCCCTTTCCCTTAACCGATCTTCACCAAAACCAATAGGTCTTGAGAACTCTATAATTCAGGGATGTATGCAAAAGAGTAGTTGATTCTGTTTGAATTTGCGGCTGTTATCGTTTGCCATAAAAAAATATCGGTATGGAGAACCATACAGGTCTTCCATGTTCTAAGATTTATATTTAAAATCATATTCGAAATGAAATATTTCCATAGAAACTACTTCTTTCTACTTATTGCTTCAGCCTCAAACCACGGTACTGTGGTCACTAACGTATACCACCTCACGTTTTCGCACTCGATTTTCGCTAAGATGGAAGTCGATGGCACTGGCGAAAAGTCTGGTTTTGCAGAAAACATTGGACTACGTCTAAACAGCACGGGAAGGAATTTTAACAAAGAACTACTTCTTTGTTGCGATAACGTAGTACACATACAACATTCTCGCCTCCCCCTTAAACTATAAATTTCATTTATAGAAAATTACCCCCACCCCGTTCACCTAACCACTTCATTTATAGATATTTCATCTACGTTTCTATAGTGGATTATTATGAGCTTCTTATCAAGATACTTTATTTATCAAAATTAAGTACTTTACTCTTGTTAAAACATAAAACGTTGCAGGTAAACTACCCGTTTCTCTAAACCGATCGTCACCAAAATCAATAGACCTTCAGCCCTCTACAATGCAGGGATGTATGCAAAAAAATATTTGATTCTGTTTCAATTTGCGTCAGTTATCGTTCGTCATGGAAACATTTCTCTTGTTACAACATAACATGTTTCAGGTAAACTTCCCCTTTCCCTTTACCGATCTTCACCAAAATCAACAGGCCTTGAGATCTCTACAATTTTCGAAGGTATGCAAAAAATATATGATTTTCTTTGAATTTACAGCAGTTGTCGTTCGTCATAGAAAAAATTACCCTTGTTAAAACATAAAACGTTGCAGGTAAACTACCCCTTTCTCTAAACCGATCTTCACCAAAATCAAAACACCATCAGTCCTCAACAATTCAGGGCTGTATGCAAAACATTATTTGATTCTGTTTACATTTGCGGCTTTTATCGTTTGCCATATAAAATACCCTTGTTAAAATATAAAATGTTGCTGGTAAACTACCCCTTTCCCTTAACCGATCTTCACCAAAAACAATAGGTCTTGAGAACTCTACAATTCAGGCCTGTATGCAAAAGAGTAGTTGATTCTCTTTGAATTTGCGGCTGTTTTTATATTTGTCAAAGAAACAAATTACCCTTGATTAAAATAAACCGTTGCCAGTAAACTACCCCTTTCCCTTTACCGATCATCACCAAAAACAACAGGTACTCTACAATTCAGGGCTGTATGCAAAAAATTATTTGATTCTGTTTGAATTTGCGGCTCTTATCGTTTGCCATACTAAATACCCTTGTTAAAATATAAAGCGTTGCAGGTTAACTACCCATTTCCCTTAACCGATTTTCAACAAAATCAACAGACCCTGAGTTCTGTATAACTCAAATAGGTATGCAAAAGAGTAGTTGACTCTGTATGAATTTGCGGCTGTTATCGTTTACCATAGGAACAAATTACCCTGGATAAAAACAAATGTTGCCGGCAAACTACCCCTTTCACTTAACCGATCTTCACCAAAAACATCATGAGAACTCTACTATTCAGCGCTGTATGCAGAATATTATTTGATTCTGTTTACATTTGCGGCTTTTATCGTTTGCCATAGAAAATACCCTTATTAAAATATAAAATGCTGCAGGTAAACTACCCCTTTCCATTAACCGATCTTCACCAAAACCAATAGGTCTTGAGAACTCTATAATTCAGGGATGTATGCAAAAGAGTAGTTGATTCTGTTTGAATTTGCGGCTGTTATCGTTTGCCATAAAAAAATATCGGTATAGAGAACCATACAGGACTTCCATGTTCTAAGATTTATATTTAAAATCATATTCGAAATGAAATATTTCCATAGAAACTACTTCTTTCTACTTATTGCTTCAGCCTCAAACCACAGTACTGTGGTCACTAACGTATACCACCTCATGTTTTCGCACTCGATTTTCGCTAAGATGGAAGTCGATGGCTCTGGCGAAAAATCTGGTTTTGCAGAAAACATTGGACTACGTCTAAACAGCACGGGAAGGAATTTTAACAAAGAACTACTTCTTTGTTGCGATAACGTAGTACACATACAACATTCTCGCCTCCCCCTTAAACTATAAATTTCATTTATAGAAAATTACCCCCACCCCGTTCACCTAACCACTTCATTTATAGATATTTCATCTACGTTTCTATAGTGGATTATTATGAGCTTCTTATCAAGATACTTTATTTATCAAAATTAAGTACTTTACTCTTGTTAAAACATAAAACGTTGCTGGTAAACTACCCGTTTCTCTAAACCGATCGTCACCAAAATCAATAGACCTTCAGCCCTCTACAATGCAGGGATGTATGCAAAAAAATATTTGATTCTGTTTCAATTTGCGTCAGTTATCGTTCGTCATGGAAACATTTCTCTTGTTACAACATAACATGTTTCAGGTAAACTTCCCCTTTCCCTTTACCGATCTTCACCAAAATCAACAGGCCTTGAGATCTCTACAATTTACGAAGGTATGCAAAAAATATTTGATTTTCTTTGAATTTACAGCAGTTGTCGTTCGTCATAGAAAAAATTACCCTTGTTAAAACATAAAACTTTGCTGGTAAACTACCCCTTTCTCTAAACCGATCTTCACCAAAATCAACAGACCATCAGTCCTCAACAATTCAGGGCTGTATGCAAAACATTATTTGATTCTGTTTACATTTGCGGCTTTTATCGTTTGCCATAGAAAATACCCTTGTTAAAATATAAAATGTTGCTGGTAAACTACCCCTTTCCCTTAACCGATCTTCACCAAAAACAATAGGTCTTGAGAACTCTATAATTCAGGGCTGTATGCAAAAGAGTAGTTGATTCTCTTTGAATTTGCGGCTGTTTTTATATTTGTCAAAGAAACAAATTACCCTTGATTAAAATAAACCGTTGCCAGTAAACTACCCCTTTCCCTTTACCGATCATCACCAAAAACAACAGGTACTCTACAATTCAGGGCTGTATGCAAAAAATTATTTGATTCTGTTTGAATTTGCGGCTCTTATCGTTTGCCATACTAAATACCCTTGTTAAAATATAAAGCGTTGCAGGTAAACTACCCATTTCCCTTAACCGATTTTCAACAAAATCAACAGACCCTGAGTTCTGTATAACTCAAATAGGAATGCAAAAGAGTAGTTGACTCTGTACGAATTTGCGGCTGAAATCGTTTGCCATAGGAACAAATTACCCTGGATAAAAACAAATGTTGCCGGCAAACTACCCCTTTCACTTAACCGATCTTCACCAAAAACATCATAAGAACTCTACTATTCAGCGCTGTATGCAGAATATTATTTGATTCTCTTTACATTTGCGGCTTTTATCGTTTGCCATAGAAAATACCCTTATTAAAATATAAAATGCTGCCGGTAAACTACCCCTTTCCCTTAACCGATCTTCACCAAAACCAATAGGTCTTGAGAACTCTATAATTCAGGGATGTATGCAAAAGAGTAGTTGATTCTGTTTGAATTTGCGGCTGTTATCGTTTGCCATAAAAAAATATCGGTATGGAGAACCATACAGGACTTCCATGTTCTAAGATTTATATTTAAAATCATATTCGAAATGAAATATTTCCATAGAAACTACTTCTTTCTACTTATTGCTTCAGCCTCAAACCACGGTACTGTGGTCACTAACGTATACCACCTCACGTTTTCGCACTCGATTTTCGCTAAGATGGAAGTCGATGGCACTGGCGAAAAGTCTGGTTTTGCAGAAAACATTGGACTACGTCTAAACAGCACGGGAAGGAATTTTAACAAAGAACTACTTCTTTGTTGCGATAACGTAGTACACATACAACATTCTCGCCTCCCCCTTAAACTATAAATTTCATTTATAGAAAATTACCCCCACCCCGTTCACCTAACCACTTCATTTATAGATATTTCATCTACGTTTCTATAGTGGATTATTATGAGCTTCTTATCAAGATACTTTATTTATCAAAATTAAGTACTTTACTCTTGTTAAAACATAAAACGTTGCAGGTAAACTACCCGTTTCTCTAAACCGATCGTCACCAAAATCAATAGACCTTCAGCCCTCTACAATGCAGGGATGTATGCAAAAAAATATTTGATTCTGTTTCAATTTGCGTCAGTTATCGTTCGTCATGGAAACATTTCTCTTGTTACAACATAACATGTTTCAGGTAAACTTCCCCTTTCCCTTTACCGATCTTCACCAAAATCAACAGGCCTTGAGATCTCTACAATTTTCGAAGGTATGCAAAAAATATATGATTTTCTTTGAATTTACAGCAGTTGTCGTTCGTCATAGAAAAAATTACCCTTGTTAAAACATAAAACGTTGCAGGTAAACTACCCCTTTCTCTAAACCGATCTTCACCAAAATCAAAACACCATCAGTCCTCAACAATTCAGGGCTGTATGCAAAACATTATTTGATTCTGTTTACATTTGCGGCTTTTATCGTTTGCCATATAAAATACCCTTGTTAAAATATAAAATGTTGCTGGTAAACTACCCCTTTCCCTTAACCGATCTTCACCAAAAACAATAGGTCTTGAGAACTCTACAATTCAGGCCTGTATGCAAAAGAGTAGTTGATTCTCTTTGAATTTGCGGCTGTTTTTATATTTGTCAAAGAAACAAATTACCCTTGATTAAAATAAACCGTTGCCAGTAAACTACCCCTTTCCCTTTACCGATCATCACCAAAAACAACAGGTACTCTACAATTCAGGGCTGTATGCAAAAAATTATTTGATTCTGTTTGAATTTGCGGCTCTTATCGTTTGCCATACTAAATACCCTTGTTAAAATATAAAGCGTTGCAGGTTAACTACCCATTTCCCTTAACCGATTTTCAACAAAATCAACAGACCCTGAGTTCTGTATAACTCAAATAGGTATGCAAAAGAGTAGTTGACTCTGTATGAATTTGCGGCTGTTATCGTTTACCATAGGAACAAATTACCCTGGATAAAAACAAATGTTGCCGGCAAACTACCCCTTTCACTTAACCGATCTTCACCAAAAACATCATGAGAACTCTACTATTCAGCGCTGTATGCAGAATATTATTTGATTCTGTTTACATTTGCGGCTTTTATCGTTTGCCATAGAAAATACCCTTATTAAAATATAAAATGCTGCAGGTAAACTACCCCTTTCCATTAACCGATCTTCACCAAAACCAATAGGTCTTGAGAACTCTATAATTCAGGGATGTATGCAAAAGAGTAGTTGATTCTGTTTGAATTTGCGGCTGTTATCGTTTGCCATAAAAAAATATCGGTATAGAGAACCATACAGGACTTCCATGTTCTAAGATTTATATTTAAAATCATATTCGAAATGAAATATTTCCATAGAAACTACTTCTTTCTACTTATTGCTTCAGCCTCAAACCACAGTACTGTGGTCACTAACGTATACCACCTCATGTTTTCGCACTCGATTTTCGCTAAGATGGAAGTCGATGGCTCTGGCGAAAAATCTGGTTTTGCAGAAAACATTGGACTACGTCTAAACAGCACGGGAAGGAATTTTAACAAAGAACTACTTCTTTGTTGCGATAACGTAGTACACATACAACATTCTCGCCTCCCCCTTAAACTATAAATTTCATTTATAGAAAATTACCCCCACCCCGTTCACCTAACCACTTCATTTATAGATATTTCATCTACGTTTCTATAGTGGATTATTATGAGCTTCTTATCAAGATACTTTATTTATCAAAATTAAGTACTTTACTCTTGTTAAAACATAAAACGTTGCTGGTAAACTACCCGTTTCTCTAAACCGATCGTCACCAAAATCAATAGACCTTCAGCCCTCTACAATGCAGGGATGTATGCAAAAAAATATTTGATTCTGTTTCAATTTGCGTCAGTTATCGTTCGTCATGGAAACATTTCTCTTGTTACAACATAACATGTTTCAGGTAAACTTCCCCTTTCCCTTTACCGATCTTCACCAAAATCAACAGGCCTTGAGATCTCTACAATTTACGAAGGTATGCAAAAAATATTTGATTTTCTTTGAATTTACAGCAGTTGTCGTTCGTCATAGAAAAAATTACCCTTGTTAAAACATAAAACTTTGCTGGTAAACTACCCCTTTCTCTAAACCGATCTTCACCAAAATCAACAGACCATCAGTCCTCAACAATTCAGGGCTGTATGCAAAACATTATTTGATTCTGTTTACATTTGCGGCTTTTATCGTTTGCCATAGAAAATACCCTTGTTAAAATATAAAATGTTGCTGGTAAACTACCCCTTTCCCTTAACCGATCTTCACCAAAAACAATAGGTCTTGAGAACTCTATAATTCAGGGCTGTATGCAAAAGAGTAGTTGATTCTCTTTGAATTTGCGGCTGTTTTTATATTTGTCAAAGAAACAAATTACCCTTGATTAAAATAAACCGTTGCCAGTAAACTACCCCTTTCCCTTTACCGATCATCACCAAAAACAACAGGTACTCTACAATTCAGGGCTGTATGCAAAAAATTATTTGATTCTGTTTGAATTTGCGGCTCTTATCGTTTGCCATACTAAATACCCTTGTTAAAATATAAAGCGTTGCAGGTAAACTACCCATTTCCCTTAACCGATTTTCAACAAAATCAACAGACCCTGAGTTCTGTATAACTCAAATAGGAATGCAAAAGAGTAGTTGACTCTGTACGAATTTGCGGCTGAAATCGTTTGCCATAGGAACAAATTACCCTGGATAAAAACAAATGTTGCCGGCAAACTACCCCTTTCACTTAACCGATCTTCACCAAAAACATCATAAGAACTCTACTATTCAGCGCTGTATGCAGAATATTATTTGATTCTCTTTACATTTGCGGCTTTTATCGTTTGCCATAGAAAATACCCTTATTAAAATATAAAATGCTGCAGGTAAACTACCCCTTTCCCTTAACCGATCTTCACCAAAACCAATAGGTCTTGAGAACTCTATAATTCAGGGATGTATGCAAAAGAGTAGTTGATTCTGTTTGAATTTGCGGCTGTTATCGTTTGCCATAAAAAAATATCGGTATGGAGAACCATACAGGACTTCCATGTTCTAAGATTTATATTTAAAATCATATTCGAAATGAAATATTTCCATAGAAACTACTTCTTTCTACTTATTGCTTCAGCCTCAAACCACGGTACTGTGGTCACTAACGTATACCACCTCACGTTTTCGCACTCGATTTTCGCTAAGATGGAAGTCGATGGCACTGGCGAAAAGTCTGGTTTTGCAGAAAACATTGGACTACGTCTAAACAGCACGGGAAGGAATTTTAACAAAGAACTACTTCTTTGTTGCGATAACGTAGTACACATACAACATTCTCGCCTCCCCCTTAAACTATAAATTTCATTTATAGAAAATTACCCCCACCCCGTTCACCTAACCACTTCATTTATAGATATTTCATCTACGTTTCTATAGTGGATTATTATGAGCTTCTTATCAAGATACTTTATTTATCAAAATTAAGTACTTTACTCTTGTTAAAACATAAAACGTTGCAGGTAAACTACCCGTTTCTCTAAACCGATCGTCACCAAAATCAATAGACCTTCAGCCCTCTACAATGCAGGGATGTATGCAAAAAAATATTTGATTCTGTTTCAATTTGCGTCAGTTATCGTTCGTCATGGAAACATTTCTCTTGTTACAACATAACATGTTTCAGGTAAACTTCCCCTTTCCCTTTACCGATCTTCACCAAAATCAACAGGCCTTGAGATCTCTACAATTTTCGAAGGTATGCAAAAAATATATGATTTTCTTTGAATTTACAGCAGTTGTCGTTCGTCTTAGAAAAAATTACCCTTGTTAAAACATAAAACGTTGCAGGTAAACTACCCCTTTCTCTAAACCGATCTTCACCAAAATCAAAAGACCATCAGTCCTCAACAATTCAGGGCTGTATGCAAAACATTATTTGATTCTGTTTACATTTGCGGCTTTTATCGTTTGCCATATAAAATACCCTTGTTAAAATATAAAATGTTGCTGGTAAACTACCCCTTTCCCTTAACCGATCTTCACCAAAAACAATAGGTCTTGAGAACTCTATAATTCAGGGCTGTATGCAAAAGAGTAGTTGATTCTCTTTGAATTTGCGGCTGTTTTTATATTTGTCAAAGAAACAAATTACCCTTGATTAAAATAAACCGTTGCCAGTAAACTACCCCTTTCCCTTTACCGATCATCACCAAAAACAACAGGTACTCTACAATTCAGGGCTGTATGCAAAAAATTATTTGATTCTGTTTGAATTTGCGGCTCTTATCGTTTGCCATACTAAATACCCTTGTTAAAATATAAAGCGTTGCAGGTAAACTACCCATTTCCCTTAACCGATTTTCAGCAAAATCAACAGACCCTGAGTTCTGTATAACTCAAATAGGAATGCAAAAGAGTAGTTGACTCTGTACGAATTTGCGGCTGAAATCGTTTGCCATAGGAACAAATTACCCTGGATAAAAACAAATGTTGCCGGCAAACTACCCCTTTCACTTAACCGATCTTCACCAAAAACATCATAAGAACTCTACTATTCGGCGCTGTATGCAGAATATTATTTGAATCTCTTTACATTTGCGGTTTTTTGTCGTTTGCCATAGAAAATACCCTTATTAAAATATAAAATGCTGCAGGTAAACTACCCCTTTCCCTTAACCGATCTTCACCAAAACCAATAGGTCTTGAGAACTCTATAATTCAGGGATGTATGCAAAAGAGTAGTTGATTCTGTTTGAATTTGCGGCTGTTATCGTTTGCCATAAAAAAATATCGGTATGGAGAACCATACAGGTCTTCCATGTTCTAAGATTTATATTTAAAATCATATTCGAAATGAAATATTTCCATAGAAACTACTTCTTTCTACTTATTGCTTCAGCCTCAAACCACGGTACTGTGGTCACTAACGTATACCACCTCACGTTTTCGCACTCGATTTTCGCTAAGATGGAAGTCGATGGCACTGGCGAAAAGTCTGGTTTTGCAGAAAACATTGGACTACGTCTAAACAGCACGGGAAGGAATTTTAACAAAGAACTACTTCATTGTTGCGATAACGTAGTACACATACAACATTCTCGCCTCCCCCTTAAACTATAAATTTCATTTATAGAAAATTACCCCCACCCCGTTCACCTAACCACTTCATTTATAGATATTTCATCTACGTTTCTATAGTGGATTATTATGAGCTTCTTATCAAGATACTTTATTTATCAAAATTAAGTACTTTACTCTTGTTAAAACATAAAACGTTGCAGGTAAACTACCCGTTTCTCTAAACCGATCGTCACCAAAATCAATAGACCTTCAGCCCTCTACAATGCAGGGATGTATGCAAAAAAATATTTGATTCTGTTTCAATTTGCGTCAGTTATCGTTCGTCATGGAAACATTTCTCTTGTTACAACATAACATGTTTCAGGTAAACTTCCCCTTTCCCTTTACCGATCTTCACCAAAATCAACAGGCCTTGAGATCTCTACAATTTTCGAAGGTATGCAAAAAATATATGATTTTCATTGAATTTACAGCAGTTGTCGTTCGTCATAGAAAAAATTACCCTTGTTAAAACATAAAACGTTGCAGGTAAACTACCCCTTTCTCTAAACCGATCTTCACCAAAATCAAAAGACCATCAGTCCTCAACAATTCAGGGCTGTATGCAAAACATTATTTGATTCTGTTTACATTTGCGGCTTTTATCGTTTGCCATATAAAATACCCTTGTTAAAATATAAAATGTTGCTGGTAAACTACCCCTTTCCCTTAACCGATCTTCACCAAAAACAATAGGTCTTGAGAACTCTACAATTCAGGCCTGTATGCAAAAGAGTAGTTGATTCTCTTTGAATTTGCGGCTGTTTTTATATTTGTCAAAGAAACAAATTACCCTTGATTAAAATAAACCGTTGCCAGTAAACTACCCCTTTCCCTTTACCGATCATCACCAAAAACAACAGGTACTCTACAATTCAGGGCTGTATGCAAAAAATTATTTGATTCTGTTTGAATTTGCGGCTCTTATCGTTTGCCATACTAAATACCCTTGTTAAAATATAAAGCGTTGCAGGTTAACTACCCATTTCCCTTAACCGATTTTCAACAAAATCAACAGACCCTGAGTTCTGTATAACTCAAATAGGTATGCAAAAGAGTAGTTGACTCTGTATGAATTTGCGGCTGTTATCGTTTACCATAGGAACAAATTACCCTGGATAAAAACAAATGTTGCCGGCAAACTACCCCTTTCACTTAACCGATCTTCACCAAAAACATCATGAGAACTCTACTATTCAGCGCTGTATGCAGAATATTATTTGATTCTGTTTACATTTGCGGCTTTTATCGTTTGCCATAGAAAATACCCTTATTAAAATATAAAATGCTGCAGGAAAACTACCCCTTTCCATTAACCGATCTTCACCAAAACCAATAGGTCTTGAGAACTCTATAATTCAGGGATGTATGCAAAAGAGTAGTTGATTCTGTTTGAATTTGCGGCTGTTATCGTTTGCCATAAAAAAATATCGGTATAGAGAACCATACAGGACTTCCATGTTCTAAGATTTATATTTAAAATCATATTCGAAATGAAATATTTCCATAGAAACTACTTCTTTCTACTTATTGCTTCAGCCTCAAACCACAGTACTGTGGTCACTAACGTATACCACCTCATGTTTTCGCACTCGATTTTCGCTAAGATGGAAGTCGATGGCTCTGGCGAAAAATCTGGTTTTGCAGAAAACATTGGACTACGTCTAAACAGCACGGGAAGGAATTTTAACAAAGAACTACTTCTTTGTTGCGATAACGTAGTACACATACAACATTCTCGCCTCCCCCTTAAACTATAAATTTCATTTATAGAAAATTACCCCCACCCCGTTCACCTAACCACTTCATTTATAGATATTTCATCTACGTTTCTATAGTGGATTATTATGAGCTTCTTATCAAGATACTTTATTTATCAAAATTAAGTACTTTACTCTTGTTAAAACATAAAACGTTGCTGGTAAACTACCCGTTTCTCTAAACCGATCGTCACCAAAATCAATAGACCTTCAGCCCTCTACAATGCAGGGATGTATGCAAAAAAATATTTGATTCTGTTTCAATTTGCGTCAGTTATCGTTCGTCATGGAAACATTTCTCTTGTTACAACATAACATGTTTCAGGTAAACTTCCCCTTTCCCTTTACCGATCTTCACCAAAATCAACAGGCCTTGAGATCTCTACAATTTACGAAGGTATGCAAAAAATATTTGATTTTCTTTGAATTTACAGCAGTTGTCGTTCGTCATAGAAAAAATTACCCTTGTTAAAACATAAAACTTTGCTGGTAAACTACCCCTTTCTCTAAACCGATCTTCACCAAAATCAACAGACCATCAGTCCTCAACAATTCAGGGCTGTATGCAAAACATTATTTGATTCTGTTTACATTTGCGGCTTTTATCGTTTGCCATAGAAAATACCCTTGTTAAAATATAAAATGTTGCTGGTAAACTACCCCTTTCCCTTAACCGATCTTCACCAAAAACAATAGGTCTTGAGAACTCTATAATTCAGGGCTGTATGCAAAAGAGTAGTTGATTCTCTTTGAATTTGCGGCTGTTTTTATATTTGTCAAAGAAACAAATTACCCTTGATTAAAATAAACCGTTGCCAGTAAACTACCCCTTTCCCTTTACCGATCATCACCAAAAACAACAGGTACTCTACAATTCAGGGCTGTATGCAAAAAATTATTTGATTCTGTTTGAATTTGCGGCTCTTATCGTTTGCCATACTAAATACCCTTGTTAAAATATAAAGCGTTGCAGGTAAACTACCCATTTCCCTTAACCGATTTTCAACAAAATCAACAGACCCTGAGTTCTGTATAACTCAAATAGGAATGCAAAAGAGTAGTTGACTCTGTACGAATTTGCGGCTGAAATCGTTTGCCATAGGAACAAATTACCCTGGATAAAAACAAATGTTGCCGGCAAACTACCCCTTTCACTTAACCGATCTTCACCAAAAACATCATAAGAACTCTACTATTCAGCGCTGTATGCAGAATATTATTTGATTCTCTTTACATTTGCGGCTTTTATCGTTTGCCATAGAAAATACCTTTATTAAAATATAAAATGCTGCCGGTAAACTACCCCTTTCCCTTAACCGATCTTCACCAAAACCAATAGGTCTTGAGAACTCTATAATTCAGGGATGTATGCAAAAGAGTAGTTGATTCTGTATGAATTTGCGGCTGTTATCGTTTGCCATAAAAAAATATCGGTATGGAGAACCATACAGGACTTCCATGTTCTAAGATTTATATTTAAAATCATATTCGAAATGAAATATTTCCATAGAAACTACTTCTTTCTACTTATTGCTTCAGCCTCAAACCACGGTACTGTGGTCACTAACGTATACCACCTCACGTTTTCGCACTCGATTTTCGCTAAGATGGAAGTCGATGGCACTGGCGAAAAGTCTGGTTTTGCAGAAAACATTGGACTACGTCTAAACAGCACGGGAAGGAATTTTAACAAAGAACTACTTCTTTGTTGCGATAACGTAGTACACATACAAAATTCTCGCCTCCCCCTTAAACTATAAATTTCATTTATAGAAAATTACCCCCACCCCGTTCACCTAACCACTTCATTTATAGATATTTCATCTACGTTTCTATAGTGGATTATTATGAGCTTCTTATCAAGATACTTTATTTATCAAAATTAAGTACTTTACTCTTGTTAAAACATAAAACGTTGCAGGTAAACTACCCGTTTCTCTAAACCGATCGTCACCAAAATCAATAGACCTTCAGCCCTCTACAATGCAGGGATGTATGCAAAAAAATATTTGATTCTGTTTCAATTTGCGTCAGTTATCGTTCGTCATGGAAACATTTCTCTTGTTACAACATAACATGTTTCAGGTAAACTTCCCCTTTCCCTTTACCGATCTTCACCAAAATCAACAGGCCTTGAGATCTCTACAATTTTCGAAGGTATGCAAAAAATATATGATTTTCTTTGAATTTACAGCAGTTGTCGTTCGTCATAGAAAAAATTACCCTTGTTAAAACATAAAACGTTCCAGGTAAACTACCCCTTTCTCTAAACCGATCTTCACCAAAATCAACAGACCATCAGTCCTCAACAATTCAGGGCTGTATGCAAAACATTATTTGATTCTGTTTACATTTGCGGCTTTTATCGTTTGCCATAGAAAATACCCTTGTTAAAATATAAAATGTTGCTGGTAAACTACCCCTTTCCCTTAACCGATCTTCACCAAAAACAATAGGTCTTGAGAACTCTACAATTCAGGCCTGTATGCAAAAGAGTAGTTGATTCTCTTTGAATTTGCGGCTGTTTTTATATTTGTCAAAGAAACAAATTACCCTTGATTAAAATAAACCGTTGCCAGTAAACTACCCCTTTCCCTTTACCGATCATCACCAAAAACAACAGGTACTCTACAATTCAGGGCTGTATGCAAAAAATTATTTGATTCTGTTTGAATTTGCGGCTCTTATCGTTTGCCATACTAAATACCCTTGTTAAAATATAAAGCGTTGCAGGTAAACTACCCATTTCCCTTAACCGATTTTCAGCAAAATCAACAGACCCTGAGTTCTGTATAACTCAAATAGGAATGCAAAAGAGTAGTTGACTCTGTACGAATTTGCGGCTGAAATCGTTTGCCATAGGAACAAATTACCCTGGATAAAAACAAATGTTGCCGGCAAACTACCCCTTTCACTTAACCGATCTTCACCAAAAACATCATAAGAACTCTACTATTCAGCGCTGTATGCAGAATATTATTTGATTCTCTTTACATTTGCGGCTTTTATCGTTTGCCATAGAAAATACCCTTATTAAAATATAAAATGCTGCAGGTAAACTACCCCTTTCCCTTAACCGATCTTCACCAAAACCAATAGGTCTTGAGAACTCTATAATTCAGGGATGTATGCAAAAAGTAGTTGATTCTGTTTGAATTTGCGGCTGTTATCGTTTGCCATAAAAAAATATCGGTATTTAGAACCATACAGGACTTCCATGTTCTAAGATTTATATTTAAAATCATATTCGAAATGAAATATTTCCATAGAAATTACTTCTTTCTACTTATTGCTTCAGCCTCAAACCACAGTACTGTGGTCACTAACGTATACCACCTCACGTTTTCGCACTCGATTTTCGCTAAGATGGAAGTCGATGGCACTGGCGAAAAGCCTGGTTTTGCAGAAAACATTGGACTACGTCTAAACAGCACGGGAAGGAATTTTAACAAAGAACTACTTCTTTGTTGCGATAACGTAGTACACATACAAAATTCTCGCCTCCCCCTTAAACTATAAATTTCATTTATAGAAAATTACCCCCACCCCGTTCACCTAACCACTTCATTTATAGATATTTCATCTACGTTTCTATAGTGGATTATTATGAGCTTCTTATCAAGATACTTTATTTATCAAAATTAAGTACTTTACTCTTGTTAAAACATAAAACGTTGCAGGTAAACTACCCGTTTCTCTAAACCGATCGTCACCAAAATCAATAGACCTTCAGCCCTCTACAATGCAGGGATGTATGCAAAAAAATATTTGATTCTGTTTCAATTTGCGTCAGTTATCGTTCGTCATGGAAACATTTCTCTTGTTACAACATAACATGTTTCAGGTAAACTTCCCCTTTCCCTTTACCGATCTTCACCAAAATCAACAGGCCTTGAGATCTCTACAATTTTCGAAGGTATGCAAAAAATATATGATTTTCTTTGAATTTACAGCAGTTGTCGTTCGTCATAGAAAAAATTACCCTTGTTAAAACATAAAACGTTCCAGGTAAACTACCCCTTTCTCTAAACCGATCTTCACCAAAATCAACAGACCATCAGTCCTCAACAATTCAGGGCTGTATGCAAAACATTATTTGATTCTGTTTACATTTGCGGCTTTTATCGTTTGCCATAGAAAATACCCTTGTTAAAATATAAAATGTTGCTGGTAAACTACCCCTTTCCCTTAACCGATCTTCACCAAAAACAATAGGTCTTGAGAACTCTACAATTCAGGCCTGTATGCAAAAGAGTAGTTGATTCTCTTTGAATTTGCGGCTGTTTTTATATTTGTCAAAGAAACAAATTACCCTTGATTAAAATAAACCGTTGCCAGTAAACTACCCCTTTCCCTTTACCGATCATCACCAAAAACAACAGGTACTCTACAATTCAGGGCTGTATGCAAAAAATTATTTGATTCTGTTTGAATTTGCGGCTCTTATCGTTTGCCATACTAAATACCCTTGTTAAAATATAAAGCGTTGCAGGTAAACTACCCATTTCCCTTAACCGATTTTCAGCAAAATCAACAGACCCTGAGTTCTGTATAACTCAAATAGGAATGCAAAAGAGTAGTTGACTCTGTACGAATTTGCGGTTGAAATCGTTTGCCATAGGAACAAATTACCCTGGATAAAAACAAATGTTGCCGGCAAACTACCCCTTTCACTTAACCGATCTTCACCAAAAACATCATAAGAACTCTACTATTCAGCGCTGTATGCAGAATATTATTTGATTCTCTTTACATTTGCGGCTTTTATCGTTTGCCATAGAAAATACCCTTATTAAAATATAAAATGCTGCAGGTAAACTACCCCTTTCCCTTAACCGATCTTCACCAAAACCAATAGGTCTTGAGAACTCTATAATTCAGGGATGTATGCAAAAAGTAGTTGATTCTGTTTGAATTTGCGGCTGTTATCGTTTGCCATAAAAAAATATCGGTATTTAGAACCATACAGGACTTCCATGTTCTAAGATTTATATTTAAAATCATATTCGAAATGAAATATTTCCATAGAAATTACTTCTTTCTACTTATTGCTTCAGCCTCAAACCACAGTACTGTGGTCACTAACGTATACCACCTCACGTTTTCGCACTCGATTTTCGCTAAGATGGAAGTCGATGGCACTGGCGAAAAGCCTGGTTTTGCAGAAAACATTGGACTACGTCTAAACAGCACGGGAAGGAATTTTAACAAAGAACTACTTCTTCGTTGCGATAACGTAGTACACATACAAAATTCTCGCCTCCCCTTTAAACTATAAATTTCATTTATAGAAAATTACCCCCACCCCGTTCACCTAACCACTTCATTTATAGATATTTCATCTACGTTTCTATAGTGGATTATTATGAGCTTCTTATCAAGATACTTTATTTATCAAAATTAAGTACTTTACTCTTGTTAAAACATAAAACGTTGCAGGTAAACTACCCGTTTCTCTAAACCGATCGTCACCAAAATCAATAGACCTTCAGCCCTCTACAATGCAGGGATGTATGCAAAAAAATATTTGATTCTGTTTCAATTTGCGTCAGTTATCGTTCGTCATGTAAACATTTCTCTTGTTACAACATAACATGTTTCAGGTAAACTTCCCCTTTCCCTTTACCGATCTTCACCAAAATCAACAGGCCTTGAGATCTCTACAATTTTCGAAGGTATGCAAAAAATATATGATTTTCTTTGAATTTACAGCAGTTGTCGTTCGTCATAGAAAAAATTACCCTTGTTAAAACATAAAACGTTGCAGGTAAACTACCCCTTTCTCTAAACCGATCTTCACCAAAATCAACAGACCATCAGTCCTCAACAATTCAGGGCTGTATGCAAAACATTATTTGATTCTGTTTACATTTGCGGCTTTTATTGTTTGCCATAGAAAATACCCTTGTTAAAATATAAAATGTTGCTGGTAAACTACCCCTTTCCCTTAACCGATCTTCACCAAAAACAATAGGTCTTGAGAACTCTACAATTCAGGGCTGTATGCAAAAGAGTAGTTGATTCTCTTTGAATTTGCGGCTGTTTTTATATTTGTCAAAGAAACAAATTACCCTTGATTAAAATAAACCGTTGCCAGTAAACTACCCCTTTCCCTTTACCGATCATCACCAAAAACAACAGGTACTCTACAATTCAGGGCTGTATGCAAAAAATTATTTGATTCTGTTTGAATTTGCGGCTCTTTTCGTTTGCCATACTAAATACCCTTGTTAAAATATAAAGCGTTGCAGGTTAACTACCCATTTCCCTTAACCGATTTTCAACAAAATCAACAGACCCTGAGTTCTGTATAACTCAAATAGGTATGCAAAAGAGTAGTTGACTCTGTATGTATTTGCGGCTGTTATCGGTTTGCCATAAAAAAAATTTCCCTTGATGAAAAAAAAACCGTTGCCGATAACCTACCCCTTTCCCTTAACCGATATTCACCAAAATCAACAGGCCTTGAGATCTTTACTATATAGGAAGGTATGCGAAAAATATTTGATTTTCTTTGAAGTTACGGCAGTCATCGTTCGTCATAAGGAAAGTAAAAATTACCCTTGTTAAAACATAAAACGTAGCTGGTAAACTACCCCTTTCCCTTAACCGATCTTCACCAAAAACAATAGGTCTTGAGTACTCTACAATTCAGGGTTGTATGCAAAAAATTATTTGATTCTGTTTGAATTTGCGGCTCTTGTCGTTTGCCATACTAAATACCCTTATTAAAATATAAAACGTTGCTGGTAAACTACCCCTTTCCCTTAACCGATCTGCAACAAAATATACAGACCTTGAGTTCTGTATAACTCAAAAAGGTATGCAAAAGAGTAGTTGATTCTGTTTGAATTTACGGCAGTTATCGTTCGTCATAGAAAACATTACCCTATTTAAAACATAAAAGGTTGCAGGTAACTACCCCATTCCCTTAAACGATCTTCAACAAAATGTACACACCTTGAGTTCGGTATAATTAAAAAAGGTATGAAAAAAACTAGTTGATTCTGTTTGAACTTGCGGCTATCGTTTGCCATAGAATAAAATTACACTTGATAAGAAAAACGTTGCTGGTAAACTACCCCTTCCCGTTAACCGATCTTCACCAAAAACAATAGATCTTGAGTACCCTAATAATCGGAGCTGTATGCAAAAAAATTATTTGATTTTGTTTGAATTTGCGACTCTTATCGTTTGCCAAGTAATACCCTTTTAAAACATATTACCTTGCAGGTAAACTACCCCTTTCCATTAACCGATCTTCACCAAAAACTATAGGTCTTGTGCACTCTAACAATCAGGAATGTATGCAAAACATTGTTTGATTATGTTTTAATTTGCGGCTCTTATCGTTTGCCATATAAAATACCCTTTCAAAACATAAAACGTTGCTGGTAAACTACCCCTTTCCCTTAACCGATCTCCATCAAAAATAATCGGTCCTAAGAACACTACAATTCAGGGCTGTATGCAAACATTATTTGATTCTGTTTACATTTGCGGCTTTTATCGTTTGCCATAGAAAAAATACACTTATTAAAATATAAAATGTTGCTGGTAAACTACCCCTTTCCCTTAACCGATCTTCACCAAAACCAATAGGTCTTGAGAACTCTATAATTCAGGGCTGTATGCAAAAGAGTAGTTGATTCTGTTTGAATTTGCGGCTGTTATCGTTTGCCATAAAAAAATATCGGTATGGAGAACCATACAGGACTTCCATGTTCTAAGATTTATATTTAAAATCATATTCGAAATGAATTATTTCCATAGAAAATACTTCTTTCTAACTATTGCTTCAGCCTCAAACCACAGTACTGTGGTCACTAACGTATACCACCTCACGTTTTCGCACTCGATTTTCGCTGAGTGGAAGTCGATGGCACTGGCGAAAAGTCTGGTTTTGCAGAAAACACTGGACTACGTCTAAACAGCCCGGGAAGGAATTTTAACAAAGAACTACTTCTTTGTTGCGATAACGTAGTACACATACAACATTCTCGCCTCCCCCTTAAACTATAAATTTCATTTATAGAAAATTACCCCCACCCCGTTCACCTAACCAATTCATTTATAGATATTTCATCTACGTTTCCATAGTGGATTATTATGAGCTTCTTATCAAGATACTTTATTTATCAAAATTAAGTACTTTACTCTTGTTAAAACATAAAACGTTGCTGGTAAACTACCCGTTTCTCTAAACCGATCGTCACCAACATCAATAGACCTTCAGCCCTCTACAATGCAGGGATGTATGCAAAAAAATATTTGATTCTGTTTCAATTTGCGTCAGTTATCGTTCGTCATGAGAACATTTCTCTTGTTACAACATAACATGTTTCTGGTAAACTACCCCTTTCCCTTTACCGATATTCACCAAAATCAACAGGCCTTGAGATCTCTACAATTTACGAAGGTATGCAAAAAAATATTTGATTTTCTTTGAATTTACAGCAGTTATCGTTCGTCATAGAAAAAATTACCCTTGTTAAAAAATAAAACGTTGCAGGTAAACTACCCCTTTCTCTAAACCGATCTTCACCAAAATCAACAGACCTTCAGTCCTCAACAATTCAGGGCTGTATGCAAAACATTATTTGATTCTGTTTGAATTTGCGGCTCTTATCGTTTGCCATACTAAATACCATTGTTAAAATATAAAGCGTTGCAGGTAAACTACCCATTTCCCTTAACCGATTTTCAACAAAATCAACAGACCCTGAGTTCTGTATAACTCAAATAGGTATGCAAAAGAGTAGTTGACTCTGTATGAATTTGCGGCTGTTATCGTTTGCCATAGGAACAAATTACCCTTGATAAAAACAAATGTTGCCGGCAAACTACCCCATTCACTTAACCGATCTTCGCCAAAAACATCATGAGAACTCTACTATTCAGCGCTGTATGCAGAATATTATTTGACTCTGTTTACATTTGCGGCTGTTATCGTTTGCCATAGAAAATACCCTTGTTAAAATATAAAATGCTGCAGGTAAACTACCGCTTTCCCTTAACTGATCTTCACCAAAACCAGTAGGTCTTGAGGACTCTATAATTCAGGGATGTATGCAAAAGAGTAGTTGATTCTGTTTGAATTTGCGGCTGTTATCGTTTGCCATAGAAAAAATTTCCCTTGATGAAAAAAAAACCGTTGCTGGTAAACTACCCCTTTCCCTTAACCGATCTTCACCAAAATCAACAGGCCTTGAGATCTTTACTATGTAGGAAGGTATGCAAAAAATATTTGCTTTCTTTGAAGTTACGGCAGTCATCGTTCGTCATAAGGAAAGTAAAAATTACCCTTGTTAAAACATAAAACGTAGCTGGTAAACTACCCCTTTCCCTTAACCGATCTTCACCAAAAACAATAGGTCTTGAGTACTCAACAATTCAGGGTTGTATGCAAAAAATTATTTGATTCTGTTTGAATTTGCGGCTCTTGTCGTTTGCCATACTAAATACCCTTATTAAAATATAAAACGTTGCTGGTAAACTACCCCTTTCCCTTAACCGATCTTCAAAAAAATCAACAGACCTTGAGCTCTGTATATCTCAAAAAGGTATGCAAAAGAGTTGTTGATTCTGTTTGAATTTACGGCAGTTATCGTTCGTCATAGAAAACATTACCCTATTTAAAACATAAAACGTAGCTGGTAAACTACCCCTTTCCCTTAACCGATCTTCACCAAAAACAATAGGTCTTGAGTACTCAACAATTCAGGGTTGTATGCAAAAAATTATTTGATTCTGTTTGAATTTGCGGCTCTTGTCGTTTGCCATACTAAATACCCTTATTAAAATATAAAACGTTGCTGGTAAACTACCCCTTTCCCTTAACCGATCTTCAAAAAAATCAACAGACCTTGAGCTCTGTATATCTCAAAAAGGTATGCAAAAGAGTAGTTGATTCTGTTTGAATTTACGGCAGTTATCGTTCGTCATAGAAAACATTACCCTATTTAAAACATAAAAGGTTGCAGGTAAACTACCCCATTCCCTTAAACGATCTTCAACAAAATCTACACACCTTGAGGTCGGTATAATTAAAAAAAGTATGAAAAAACTAGTTGATTCTGTTTGAATTTGCGGCTATCGTTTTCCATAGAATAAAATTACACTTGATAAAACATAAAACGTAGCTGGTAAACTACCTCTTTCCTTAACCGATCATCACCAAAAACAACAGGTACTCTACAATTCAGGGCTCTATGCAAACAATTATTTGATTCTGTTTGAATTTGCAGCTCTTATCGTTTGCCATACTAAATACCCTTGTTAAAATATAAAGCGTTGCAGGTAAACTACCCATTTCCCTTAACCGATTTTCAACAAAATCAACAGACCCTGAGTTCTGTATAACTCAAATAGGTATGCAAAAGAGTAGTTGACTCTGTATGAATTTGCGGCTGTTATCGTTTGCCATAAGAACAAATTACCCTTGATAAAAACAAATGTTGCTGGCAAACTACCCCTTTCACTTAACCGATCTTCACCAAAAACCTCAATGAGAACTCTACTATTCAGCTGCCTGTATGCAGAATATTATTTGATTCTGTTTACATTTGCGGCTTTTATCGTTTGCCATAGACAATACCTTTGTTAAAATATAAAATGCTGCAGGTAAACTACCCCTTTCCCTTAACCGATCTTCACCAAAACCAATAGGTCTTGAGAACTCTATAATTCAGGGATGTATGCAAAAGAGTAGTTGATTCTGTTTGAATTTGCGGCTGTTATCGTTTGCCATAGAAAAAATTTCCCTTGATGAAAAAAAAACCGTTGCAGGTAAACTACCCCTTTCCCTTAACCGATCTTCACCAAAATCAACAGGCCTTGAGACCTTTACTATATAGGTAGGTTTGCAAAAAATATTTGATTTTCTTTAAAGTTACGGCAGTCATCGTTCGTCATAAAGAAGTAAAAATTACCCTTGTTAAAACATAAAACGTGCTGGTAAACTACCCCTTTCCCTTAACCGATCTTCACCAAAAACAATAGGTCTTGAGTACTCTACAATTCAGGGTTGTATGCAAAAAATATTTGATTCTGTTTGAATTTGCGGCTCTTGTCGTTTGCCATACTAAATACCCTTATTAACGATCTTCAACAAAATCTACACACCTTCAGTTCGGTATAATAAAAAAGGTATGAAAAAGACTAGTTGATTCTGTTTGAATTTGCGGCTATCGTTTGCCATAGAATAAAATTAAACTTGATAAGCAAAATGTTGCTGGTAAACTACCCCTTCCCGTTAACCGATCTTCACCAAAAACAATAGATCTTGAGTACCCTAATAATCAGAGCTGTATGCCAAAAAAGTATTTGATTTTGTTTGAATTTGCGACTCTTATCGTTTGCCAAATTGTACCCTTTTAAAACATAATACGTTGCTGGTAAACTACCCCTTTCCCTTAACCGATCTGAATAAAAAATAATCGGTCCTGAGAACTCTACAATTCAGGGTTGTATGCAAAACATTATTTGATTCTGTTTACATTTGCGGCTTTTATCGTTTGCCATAGGAAAAATACACTTATATAAAATATAAAATGTTGCTGGTAAACTACCCCTTTCCCTTAACCGATCTTCACCAAAACCAATAGGTCTTGAGATCTCTATAATTCAGGGCTGTATGCAAAAGAGTAGTTGATTCTGTTTGAATTTGCGGCTGTTATCGTTTGCCATAAAAAAATATCGATATGGAGAACCATACAGGACTTCCATGTTCTAAGATTTATATTTAAAATCATATTCGACATGAAATATTTCCATAGAAACTACTTCTTTCTACTTATTGCTTCAGCCTCAAACCACAGTACTGTGGTCACTAACGTATACCACCTCACGTTTTCGCACTCGATTTTCGCTGAGATGGAAGTCGATGGCACTGGCGAAAAGTCTGGTTTTGCAGAAAACATTGGACTACGTCTAAACAGCCCGGGAAGGAATTTTAACAAAGAACTACTTCTTTGTTGCGATAACGTAGTACACATACAACATTCTCGCCTCCCCCTTAAACTATAAATTTCATTTATAGAAAATTACCCCCACCCCGTTCACCTTACCACTTCATTTATAGATATTTCATCTACGTCTCCATAGTGGATTCAGTATCGGTCGTGCATTCGTAGAGTGCGGTTATAAGTTTGTGCTCCGTTATCTCTTGTGTTATTGTTTTGTTATGTTTATGAATATAGTTTATCATCTTAGTTTAACATTTATCTAATCTGTATATACTTAGTCTGTTTAGACTACCAGTGCGTGCGTGCGCTGTGTGTGTGTGATTGTGTGTTAGTGTGTGTCCAACTTGTCAACATACAATAATGAATTATCAGCAACCAGGCCTGTCAACTAACGTTGAACCTGTTCCTACAGTCCACTCAGGAACTTCAGTACCTCCAATGTCGCAAAATGCCCCTCAATCCTATAACAGTCAACAGCCAGGCAGAAATGTTAATGTTGATTTCACACAACACGGATCCCACAGCTGGCAGATGGTGAAAAAACGAAAAAGAAGTCGTCAATCTTCAGAAAACACATCTGAAACACACACTCAGCTTAATGACCACAATAGATTTACGGTGTTACCTATAGATGACCCTGATGACGTCCAACCTACTCAAGTCTTAGCTCAGCCGAAAGTACCTAGACCTCCTCCTGTATACCTTCATGGTATCGTCAATTACAGTGAAATGATCAATAATCTTACAGCAATTTTGGAATCAGAACAGTACACTACTAAATCGTTCGACGACAATACGGTGAAAACCAACACTTTTGCACCTGATTCTTACAGAAAATTAATTCGTCACCTCGAGGACGAAAAAATTATTTACCATACTTATCAAATTAAAGACCAGCGAGCATACCGGGTTGTCATAAGAAACATTCATCCTAGCAACGGTGTACACTTTATTAAAGAAGCACTAAAAGAAAAAGGACACTCGGTCAGAAACATAATCAACGTTCGACACAGAGTCGAGAAAACACCCCTCCCTCTCTTCTTTGTTGATCTTGAACCTGCAGCAAACAATAAACAAATATATAGCCTAAGGTCTTTAGGTAACATGCAGATTGCTGTAGAACCACCTCGGAGAAAAAACTTTATCATACAGTGCACTCGTTGTCAGTCATACGGTCACAGTAAGACGTATTGTAGGAAACCATTCCAGTGTGTCAAGTGCGGAGGTGAACACAACTCCGCAACTTGTTCCAAATCTAAGGATACACCAGCCACATGTGCATTATGTGATGGTCCTCATACAGCTAATTATAAGGGCTGTGAAGTTTGTCAAAACCTGCAGGCCAGAAAAAGCCCCGTACGAAACTCCACACCTAGGAGAACCCCTTCAATGTTTAGGACTATGAACACGGAACAGAACATGAATACCCGTAACGTCTCTTCTCCTACTTACGCTCAAATTGCAGGACTACCACAATACTCAGAATCATCGCCCCCTTATGACAGCAATCTCAAACAGACAGCAAATGAGGACATCACTCTTTCACACTTCCTGACAAAATTCGAGACTATGTTCAGTCAACTCATGCAGCAAAATAGCGTCATGCTTAATCTCCTTACAACACTTGTCAATAAACTTTCTAATTAATAATGAATAACAATTACAGGATTGGATTATGGAACGCCAATGGACTCTCTCAACGCACCCTAGAACTCAAAGCTTTTCTTCTTGAAAACAGATTAGACGTAATGCTTATATCTGAGACACACTTCACAGACAGAAGCCATATTAGGATTCCAGGCTTTACTGTTTATGATACCCAACATCCGGACGGGACAGCTCGTGGCGGAACCGCTCTGTTAATCCGAAACAATATAAAACATTATCTCTTCTCTAACGTCAAAACTGCTCACCTACAGGCGACCAACGTTTTAATTGAAGATCAAAGAGGCCCTCTAATTGTTTCTGCAGTCTACTGTCCCCCAAAACACAGAATCAATGAAACTGACTTCAGCTCTTTTCTTGGAACTCTTGGTGCACGTTTTTTGGTGGGAGGTGACTTTAACGCAAAACACCCGCAATGGGGTTCGAGATTAGCTAATCCAAGAGGTAGAATTTTATATAACGTCATTAGACAAGAATCCCTGTCCTTTCTGTCCACTGGTCAACCAACCTATTGGCCTTCTGACACAAATAAAATACCTGACCTAATTGATTTCTTCTTAATACGAGGCTTGTCTCATAAATACTACAAAGTTGAATCTTGCCTTGATTTGTCCTCTGACCACACTCCAATTATTGCCACTATTAGCAATACTATAATTGAGTCTGAAAGTCTACCAACACTCACAAATCGTCTTACTGACTGGGATTACTTTAGAGAGCTTGTAAATTATAATATCTCGCTCGAACTTCCACTCCACACGCCTGCTGAATTGGATGCGGCTGTAAATTCTCTCACCAGTACTTTTCAAAAATCAGCCTGGGAAGCTACACCTTGCAATACAGCGAAGAATAAGCACTTGAACCTTCCTCTGGTTGTCCGGAAGAAATTAGCTGAGAAGCGTAAATTGCGACGAATTTGGCAGCATACTCATCATCCGGATGATAAAAGAAAGTGGAATTCCGCGGCCAGACAACTTAAACGATTGTTGGAAAATCTAAAGAATGAAGGGATTCAGGATTATCTAGAAAATCTGTCACCAAATGAAAGTACTGATTATTCTCTGTGGAAGGCTACTAAACGATTAAAAAGGCCACTATTACAAATACCACCAATACATAAACCAGATGGTAGCTGGGCGCGCAGCAATACAGAGAAATCCCAGGTTTTTGCCGAACATTTGGTCAACGTTTTTCAACCTGAAGCCAGCAAGAACGTCTCTTTCGATGAAGAGGTACAAAGATACTTACACTCCCCGCTCCAAATGACTCTACCTATTAAGCCTTTTAAAGTTAAGGAAATCAAGGAAATAATCCTGTATAATTTGAAAAGTAAAAAGGCTCCCGGCATTGATTTGCTATCGGGGAAAGTTCTAAAGGAGCTGCCTCACAAAGGCGTTGTACTAATAACATACATTTTCAATGCCATACTCAGACTCGAATACTTTCCTCTTCTCTGGAAATCGGCTCAAGTTATCATGGTCTTAAAACCTGGTAAAAACCCTCAAGAGCCCTCTTCTTATCGACCCATAAGCCTTCTACCGATACTTGGTAAGATCTTTGAAAAGCTGTTTGTAAAACGACTTATGCCAACAATTGTAGAAAACAACCTAATTCCGGATCACCAATTTGGTTTTCGAGAAAAGCACTCTACGGTAGATCAAATACACAGACTAACAAATGTTATCAATAAATCGCTGGAATCGAAGATGTTCTGCTCAGGTGTGTTTCTCGACGTTTCCCAGGCATTTGACAAAGTCTGGCATCTTGGACTCTTATATAAAATAAAGAAAAATCTGCCACATAATTGTTACCGTATCTTACATTCCTACTTAGTGGGCAGAGTGTTTCAAGTCAAGTACTCCGATGCTACTTCTCCTCTATTACCAGTGGGGTCGGGTGTTCCGCAGGGTAGCGTCCTGGGTCCTCTGCTCTACCTCCTGTTCACCTCGGACTTACCGTCAGCAAGTGAAACCACTGTTGCTACCTACGCCGATGACACAGCGATCCTAGCGACACACTCCGACCCCTCAATAGCATCTCTTATACTACAAGAATCATTAAACAGCGTTCAGTTATGGCTTGATAATTGGCGCATAAAAATCAATTCATCGAAGTCAGTCCACGTTACCTTCACCACACGTAAGGCAAACTGCCCTCCAGTCACAATTAACGGTCAACCAGTACCGCAAGCTGAAAGTGCTAAGTACCTTGGGATGCATCTGGACAGGAGACTAACATGGAAAAAACATATAACATCTAAGAAGCTTCAACTTAATCACAAGGTCAGAAACATCTATTGGCTTATAGGCAGACAATCACGGTTAAGTCTCGTCAACAAACTCTTGATCTATAAAGTCGTGCTTAAACCGGTATGGACTTATGGTATTCAACTTTGGGGTACTGCAAGTACAAGTAATATTGAGATTATCCAGCGCTTTCAGTCCAAAACACTTAGATCAATAGTCGACGCTCCATGGTTTGTCTCAAATAACTCTATACACCGCGACCTCAAAGTTTCAACCGTGAAAGAAGAAATCATGCGCGTCTGCAGGACTCACATCTCCAAACTAGAACAGCATCCCAACCACCTGGCAATTAACTTGTTAGACAACAGTGAAGATATTTATAGACTAAAAAGACACAAACTATTAGACTTACCATTCAGGTTTAACTCATAATGTATTCTCTGTATTTTCTGTATTGTACTGTCTGTGATATCTGTTCTGTATGTTTTTGTACTCGTGTCATTCATACGTGTTAATGTCAACCTGTATATGTGCCTTATGGGCCCAGTGTTTAATGTTTGAACTTATTGTATCATGCCAGCAGGAAGTGATAGTGACTTTTGTTCATTTTTTTACATGTTTTTATCATTTAGTTTTGTATTTTGTTACCTCTTTAATCTATTATCAAAACAAGAAGAGCTGTCAATGGTCAGCTCTTCATAATCCTGTGTGTGTTGTCAGCCAATTTGTTAAATGTTCGCTCAGTCGAACAGCTTACAGATCTCCAAAAAAAAAAAAAAAAAAAAAAAAAAGTGGATTATTATGAGCTTCTTATCAAGCTACTTTATTTATCAAAATTAAGTACTTTACTCTTGTTAAAACATAAAACGTTGCTGGTAAACTACCCGTTTCTCTAAACCGATCGTCACCAAAATCAATAGACCTTCAGCCCCCTACAATGCAGGGATGTATGCAAAATATATTTGATTCTGTTTCAATTTGCGTCAGTTATCGTTCGTCATGAGAACATTTCTCTTGTTACAACATAACATGTTTCAGATAAACTACCCCTTTCCCTTTATAGAACTTCACCAAAATCAACAGGCCTTGAGATCACTACAATTTACGAAGGTATGCAAAAAAATATTTGATTTTCTTTGAATTTACAGCAGTTATCGTTCGTCATAGAAAAAATTACCCTTTGTAAAACATAAAACGTTGCAGGTAAACTACCCCTTTCTCTAACCCGATCTTCCCCCAAATCAACAGACCTTCAGTCCTCAACAATTCAGGGCGGTATGCAAAACATTATTTGATTCTGTTTACATTTGCGGCTTTTATCGTTTGCCATAGAAAATACCCTTGTTAAAATATACAATGTTGCAGGTAAACTACCCCTTTCCCTTAACCGATCTTCACCAAAAACAATAGGTCTTGAGAACTCTATAATTCAGGGCTGTATGCAAAAGAGTAGTTGATTCTCCTTGAATTTGCGGCTGTTTTTATATTTGTCAAAGAAACAAATTACCCTTGATTAAAATAAACCGTTGCCGGTAAACTACCCCTTTCCCTTAACCGATCATCATCACAAACAACAGGTACTCTACAATTCAGGGCTGTATGCAAAAAATTATTTGATTCTGTTTGAATTTGCGGCTCTTATCGTTTGCCATACAAATACCCTTGTTAAAATATGAAGCGTTGCAGGTAAACTACCCATTTCCCTTAACCGATTTTCAACAAAATCAACAGACCCTGAGTTCTGTATAACTCAAATAGGTATGCAAAAGAGTAGTTGACTCTGTATGAATTTGCGGATGTTGTCTTTTGCCATAGGAACAAATTACCCTTGATAAAAACAAATGTTGCCGCCAAACTACCCCTTTCACTTAACCGATCTACACCAAAAACATCATGAGAACTCTACAATTCAGGACTGTATGCAAAACATTATTTGATTCTGTTTACATTTGCGGCTTTTATCGTTTGCCATAGAAAATACCCTTGTTAAAATATACAATGTTGCAGGTAAACTACCCCTTTCCCTTAACCAATCTTCACCAAAAACAATAGATCTTGAGAACTCTATAATTCAGGTATGTATGCAAAAGAGTAGTTGATTCTCTTTGAATTTGCGGCTGTTTTTATATTTGTCAAAGAAACAAATTACCCTTGATTAAAATAAACCGTTGCCAGTAAACTACCCCTTTCCCTTAACCGATCATCACCAAAAACAACAGGTACTCTACAATTCAGGGCTCTATGCAAAAAATTATTTGATTCTGTTTGAATTTGCGGCTCTTATCGTTTGCCATACTAAATACCATTGTTAAAATATAAAGCGTTGCACGTAAACTACCCATTTCCCTTAACCGATTTTCAACAAAATCAACAGACCCTGAGTTCTGTATAACTCAAATAGGTATGCAAAAGAGTAGTTGACTCTGTATGAATTTGCTGATGTTATCGTTTGCCATAGGAACAAATTACCATTGATAAAAACAAATGTTGCCGGCAAACTACCCTTTTCACTTAACCGATCTTCACCAAAAACATCATGAGAACTCTACTATTCAGCGCTGTATGGAGAATATTATTTGATTCTGTTTACATTTGCGGCTTTTATCGTTTGCCATAGAAAATACCCTTGTTAAAATATAAAATGCTGCAGGTAAACTACCCCTTTCCCTTAACCGATCTTCACCAAAACCAAAAGGTGTTGAGAACTCTATAATTCAGGGATGTATGCAAAAGAGTAGTTGATTCTGTTTGAATTTGAGGCTGGTATCGTTTGCAATAGAAAAAATTTCCCATGATGAAAAAAACCGTTGCAGGTAAACTACCCCTTTCCCTTAACCGATCTTCACCAAAATCAACAGCCTTTGAGATCTTTACTATATACGAAGGTATGCAAAAAATATTTGATTTTCTTTGAAGTTACGGCAGTCATCGTTCGTCATAAATAAAGTAAAAATTACCCTTGTTAAAACATAAAAAGGAGCTGGTAAACTACCCCTTTCCCTTAACCGATCTTCACCAAAAACAATAGGTCTTGAGTACTCTACAATTCAGGGTTGTTTGCAAAAAATTATTTGATTCTGTTTGAAATTGCGGCTCTTGTCATTTGCCATACTAAATACCCTTATTAAAATATAAAACGTTGCTGGTAAACTACCCCTTTCCGTTAACCGATCTTCAACAAAATCAACAGACCTTAGGTTCTGAATAACTGAAAAAGGTATACAAAAATGTAGTTGATTCTGTTTGAATTTACGGCAGTTATCGTTCGTCATAGAAAACATTACCCTATTTAAAACATAAAAGGTTGCAGGAAAACTACCCCATTCCCTTAAACGATCTTCAACAAAATCTACACACCTTCAGTTCGGTAGAATTAAAAAAGGTATGAAAAAGACTAGTTGATTCTGTTTGAATTTGCGGCTATCGTTTGCCATAGAATAAAATTAAACTTGATAAGAAAAACGTTGCTGGTAAACTACCCCTTCCCGTTAACCGATATTCACCAAAAACAATGGATCTTGAGTACCCTAATAATCAGAGCTGTATGCAACAAAAGTATTTGATTTTGTTTGATTTTGCGACTCTTATCGTTTGCCAAATAATACCCTTTTAAAACATAATACGTTGCAGGTAAACTACCCCTTTCCATTAACCGATCTTCACCAAAAACAATAGGTCTTGTGCACTCTAAAAATTAGGATTGTATACAAAACATTGTTTGATTATGTTTTAATTTGCGGCTCTTATCGTTTGCCATAAAAAATACCCTTTCAAACATAAAACGTTGCTGGTAAACTACCCCTTTCCCTTAACCGATCTCCATCAAAAATAATCGGTCCTAAGAACTCTACAATTCAGGGCTGTATGCACAACATTTTTGATTCTGTTTACATTTGCGGCTTTTATCGTTTGCCATAGAAAAAATACACTTATTAAAATATAAAATGTTGCCGGTAAACTACCCCTTTCCCTTAACCGATCTTCACCAAAACCAATAGGTCTTGAGAACTCTACAATTCAGTGCTGTATGCAAAAGAGTAGTTGATTCTGTTTGAATTTGCGGCTGTTATCGTTTGCCATAAAAAAATATCGGTATGGAGAACCATACAGGACTTCCATGTTCTAAGATTTATATTTAAAATCATATTCGAAATGAAATATTTCCATAGAAACTACTTCTTTCTACTTATTGCTTCAGCCTCAAACCACAGTACTGTGGTCACTAACGTATACCACCTCACGTTTTCGCACTCGATTTTCGCTGAGATGGAAGTCGATGGCACTGGCGAAAAGTCTGGTTTTGCAGAAAACATTGGACTACGTCTAAACAGCCCGGGAAGGAATTTTAACAAAGAACTACTTCTTTGTTGCGATAACGTAGTACACATACAACATTCTCGCCTCCCCCTTAAACTATAAATTTCATTTATAGAAAATTAACACCACCCCGTTCACCTAACCACTTCATTTATAGATATTTCATCTACGTTTCTATAGTGGATTATTATGAGCTTCTTATCAAGATACTTTATTTATCAAAATTAAGTACTTTACTCTTGTTAAAACATAAAACGTTGCAGGTAAACTACCCGTTTCTCTAAACCGATCGTCACCAAAATCAATAGACCTTCAGCCCTCTACAATGCAGGGATGTATGCAAAAAAATATTTGATTCTGTTTCAATTTGCGTCAGTATCGTTCGTCATGAAAACATTTCTCTTGTTACAACATAACATGTTTCAGGTAAACTACCCCTTTCCCTTTACCGATCTTCACCAAAATCAATAGGCCTTGAGACCTCTACAATTTACGAAGGTATGCAAAAAAATATTTGATTTTCTTTGAATTTACAGCAGTTATCGTTCGTCATAGAAAAAATTACCCTTGTTAAAACATAAAACGTTGCCGGTAAACTACCCCTTTCTCAAAACCGATCTTCACCAAAATCAACAGACCTTCAGTTCTCAACAATTTAGGGCTGCATGCAAAACATTATTTGATTCTGTTTACATTTGCGGCTTTTATCGTTTGCCATATAAAATACCCTTGTTAAAATATAAAATGTTGCAGGTAAACTACCTCTTTCCCTTAACCGATCTTCACCAAAAACAAAAGGTCTTGAGAACTCTATAATTCAGAGCTTTATGCAAAAGAGTAGTTGATTCTCTTTGAATTTGCGGCTGTTATCGTTTGTCAAAGAAACAAATTACCCTTGATTAAAATAAACCGTTGCCGGTAAACTACCCCTTTCCCTTAACCGATCATCACCAAAAACAACAGGTACTCTACAATTCAGGGCTGTATGCAAAAAATTATTTGATTCTGTTTGAATTTGCGGCTCTTATCGTTTGCCATATTAAATACCCTTGTTGAAATATAAAGCGTTGCCGGTAAACTACCCATTTCCCTTAACCGATTTTCAACAAAATCAACAGACCCTGAGTTCTGTATAACTCAAATAGGTATGCAAAAGAGTAGTTGACTCTGTATGAATTTGCGGCTGTTATCGTTTGCCATAGGAACAAATTACCCTTGATAAAAACAAATTTTGCCGGCAAACTACCCTTTTCACTTAACCGATCTTCACCAAAAACATCATGAGAACTCTACTATTCAGCGCTGTATGCAGAATATTATTTGATTCTGTTTACATTTGCGGCTTTTATCGTTTGCCATAGAAAATACCCTTGTTAAAATATAAAATACTGCCGGTAAACTACCCCTTTCCCTTAACCGATCTTCACCAAAACCAACAGGTCTTGAGAACTCTATAATTCAGGGATGTATGCAAAAGAGTAGTTGATTCTGTTTGAATTTGCGGTTGTTACCGTTTGCCATAGAAAAAATTTCCCTTGATGAAAAAAAAACCGTTGCAGGTAAACTACCCCTTTTCCTTAACCGATCTTCACCAAAATCAACAGGCCTTGAGATCTTTACTATATAGGATGGTATGCAAAAAATATTTGATTTTCTTTGAAGTTACGGCAGTCATCGTTCGTCATAAAAAAAGTAAAAATTACCCTTGTTAAAACATAAAACGTAACTGGTAAACTACCCCTTTCCCTTAACCGATCTTCACCAAAAACAATAGGTCTTGAGTACTCTACAATTCAGGGTTGTATGCAAAAAATTATTTGATTCTGTTTGAATTTGCGGCTCTTGTCGTTTGCCATACTAAATACCCTTATTAAAATATAAAACGTTGCTGGTAAACTACCCCTTTCCCTTAACCGATCTTCAACAAAATCAGCAGACCTTGAGTTCTGTATAACTCACAAAGGTATGCAAAAGAGTAGTTGATTCTGTTTGAATTTACGGCAGTTATCGTTCGTCATAAAAAACATTACCCTATTTAAAACATAAAAGGTTGCAGGTAAACTACCCCATTCCCTTAAACGATCTTCAACAAAATCTACACACCTTGAGCTCGGTATAATTAAAAAAGGTATGAATAAGACTAGTTGATTCTGTTTGAATTTACGGCTATCGTTTGCCATAGAATAAAATTAAACTTGATAAGAAAAACGTTGCTGGTAAACTACCCCTTCCCGTTAACCGATCTTCACCAAAAACAACAGATCTTGAGTACCCTAACAATCAGAGCTGTATGCAAAAAAGTATTTGATTTTGTTTGAATTTGCGACTCTTATCGTCCGCCAAATAATACCCTTTTAAAACATAATACGTTGCAGGTAAACTACCCCTTTCCATTAACCGAATCTTCACCAAAACAATAGGTCTTGTGCACTCTAAAAATCAGGATTGTATGCAAAACATTGTTTGATTATGTTTTAATTTGCGGCTCTTATCGTTTGCCATAAAAAATACCCTTTCAAAACATAAAACGTTGCAGGTAAACTACCCCTTTCCCTTAACTGATCTCCATCAAAAATAATCGGTCCTAAGAACTCTACAATTCAGGGCTGTATGCAAAATATTATTTGATTCTGTTTACATTTGCGGCTTTTATCGTTTGCCATAGAAAAAAATACACTTATTAAAATATAAAATGTTGCTGGTAAACTACCCCTTTCCCTTAACCGATCTTCACCAAAACCAATAGGTCTTGAGAACTATATAATTGAGGGCTGTATGCAAAAGAGTAGTTGATTCTGTTTGAATTTGCGGCTGTTATCGTTTGCCATAAAACAATATCGGTATGGAGAACCATACAGGACTTACATGTTCTAAAATTTATATTTAAAATCATATTCGAAATGAAAATTTCCATAGAAACTACTTCTTTCTACTTATTGCTTCAGCCTCAAACCACAGTACTGTGGTCACTAACGTATACCACCTCACGTTTTCGCACTCGATTTTCGCTGAGATGGAAGTCGATGGCACTGGCGAAAAGTCTGGTTTTGCAGAAAACATTGGACTACGTCTAAACAGCCCGGGAAGGAATTTTAACAAAGAACTACTTCTTTGTTGCGATAACGTAGTACACATACAACATTCTCGCCTCCCCCTTTAACTATAAATTTCATTTATAGAAATTTCCCCCACCCCGTTCACCAAACCACTTCATTTATAGATATTTCATCTACGTTTCTATAGTGGATTATTATGAGCTTCTTATCAAGATACTTTATTTATCAAAATTAAGTACTTTACTCTTGTTAAAACATAAAACGTTGCAGGTAAACTACCCGTTTCTCTGAACCGATCGTCACCAAAATCAATAGACCTTCATCCCTCTACAATGCAGGGATGTATGCAAAAAAGTATTTGATTCTGTTTCAATTTGCGTCAGTTATCGTTCGTCATGAAAACATTTCTCTTGTTACAACATAACATGTTACAGGTAAACTACCCCTTTCCCTTTACCGATCTTCACCAAAATCAACAGGCCTTGAGATCTCTACAATTTACGAAGGTATGCAAAAAAATATTTGATTTTCCTTGAATTTACAGCAGTTATCGTTCGTCATAGAAAAAATTACCCTTGTTAAAACATAAAACGTTGCAGGTAAACTACCCCTTTCTCTAAACCGATCTTCACCAAAATCAACAGACCTTCAGTACTCAACAATTCAGGGCTGCATGCAGAACATTATTTGATTCTGTTTACATTTGCGGCTTTTATCGTTTGCCATATAAAATACCCTTGTTAAAATATAAAATGTTGCAGGTAAACTACCTCTTTCCCTTAACCGATCTTCACCAAAAACAAAAGGTCTTGAGAACTCTATAATTCAGAGCTTTATGCAAAAGAGTAGTTGATTCTCTTTGAATTTGCGGCTGTTATCGTTTGTCAAAGAAACAAATTACCCTTGATTAAAATAAACCGTTGCCGGTAAACTACCCCTTTCCCTTAACCGATCATCACCAAAAACAACAGGTACTCTACAATTCAGGGCTGTATGCAAAAAATTATTTGATTCTGTTTGAATTTGCGGCTCTTATCGTTTGCCATACTAAATACCCTTGTTGAAATATAAAGCGTTGCCGGTAAACTACCCATTTCCCTTAACCGATTTTCAACAAAATCAACAGACCCTGAGTTCTGTATAACTCAAATAGGTATGCAAAAGAGTAGTTGACTCTGTATGAATTTGCGGCTGTTATCGTTTGCCATAGGAACAAATTACCCTTGATAAAAACAAATTTTGCCGGCAAACTACCCTTTTCACTTAACCGATCTTCACCAAAAACATCATGAGAACTCTACTATTCAGCGCTGTATGCAGAATATTATTTGATTCTGTTTACATTTGCGGCTTTTATCGTTTGCCATAGAAAATACCCTTGTTAAAATATAAAATACTGCCGGTAAACTACCCCTTTCCCTTAACCGATCTTCACCAAAACCAACAGGTCTTGAGAACTCTATAATTCAGGGATGTATGCAAAAGAGTAGTTGATTCTGTTTGAATTTGCGGCTGTTACCGTTTGCCATAGAAAAAATTTCCCTTGATGAAAAAAAAACCGTTGCCGGTAAACTACCCCTTTTCCTTAACCGATCTTCACCAAAATCAACAGGCCTTGAGATCTTTATTATATGGGATGGTATGCAAAAAATATTTGATTTTCTTTGAAGTTACGGCAGTCATCGTTCGTCATAAAAAAAGTAAAAATTACCCTTGTTAAAACATAAAACGTAGCTGGTAAACTACCCCTTTCCCTTAACCGATCTTCACCAAAAACAATAGGTCTTGAGTACTCAACAATTCAGGGTTGTATGCAAAAAATTATTTGATTCTGTTTGAATTTGCGGCTCTTGTCGTTTGCCATACTAAATACCCTTATTAAAATATAAAACGTTGCTGGTAAACTACCCCTTTCCCTTAACCGATCTTCAACAAAATCAACAGACCTTGAGTTCTGTATAACTCACAAAGGTATGCAAAAGAGTAGTTGATTCTGTTTGAATTTACGGCAGTTATCGTTCGTCATATAAAACATTACCCTATTTAAAACATAAAAGGTTGCAGGTAAACTACCCCATTCCCTTAAACGATCTTCAACAAAATCTACACACCTTGAGCTCGGTATAATTAAAAAAGGTATGAATAAGACTAGTTGATTCTGTTTGAATTTACGGCTATCGTTTGCCATAGAATAAAATTAAACTTGATAAGAAAAACGTTGCTGGTAAACTACCCCTTCCCGTTAACCGATCTTCACCAAAAACAATAGATCTTGAGTACCCTAATAATCAGAGCTGTATGCAAAAAAGTATTTGATTTTGTTTGAATTTGCGACTCTTATCGTCCGCCAAATAATACCCTTTTAAAACATAATACGTTGCAGGTAAACTACCCCTTTCCATTAACCGATCTTCACCAAAACAATAGGTCTTGTGCACTCTAAAAATCAGGATTGTATGCAAAACATTGTTTGATTATGTTTTAATTTGCGGCTCTTATCGTTTGCCATAAAAAATACCCTTTCAAAACATAAAACGTTGCAGGTAAACTACCCCTTTCCCTTAACTGATCTCCATCAAAAATAATCGGTCCTAAGAACTCTACAATTCAGGGCTGTATGCAAAATATTATTTGATTCTGTTTACATTTGCGGCTTTTATCGTTTGCCATAGAAAAAATACACTTATTAAAATATAAAATGTTGCTGGTAAACTACCCCTTTCCCTTAACCGATCTTCACCAAAACCAATAGGTCTTGAGAACTCTATAATTGAGGGCTGTATGCAAAAGAGTAGTTGATTCTGTTTGAATTTGCGGCTGTTATCGTTTGCCATAAAACAATATCGGTATGGAGAACCATACAGGACTTACATGTTCTAAAATTTATATTTAAAATCATATTCGAAATGAAAATTTCCATAGAAACTACTTCTTTCTACTTATTGCTTCAGCCTCAAACCACAGTACTGTGGTCACTAACGTATACCACCTCACGTTTTCGAACTCGATTTTCGCTGAGATGGAAGTCGATGGCACTGGCGAAAAGTCTGGTTTTGCAGAAAACATTGGACTACGTCTAAACAGCCCGGGAAGGAATTTTAACAAAGAACTACTTCTTTGTTGCGATAACGTAGTACACATACAACATTCTCGCCTCCCCCTTTAACTATAAATTTCATTTATAGAAATTTCCCCCACCCCGTTCACCAAACCACTTCATTTATAGATATTTCATCTACGTTTCTATAGTGGATTATTATGAGCTTCTTATCAAGATACTTTATTTATCAAAATTAAGTACTTTACTCTTGTTAAAACATAAAACGTTGCTGGTAAACTACCCGTTTCTCTGAACCGATCGTCACCAAAATCAATAGACCTTCATCCCTCTACAATGCAGGGATGTATGCAAAAAAGTATTTGATTCTGTTTCAATTTGCGTCAGTTATCGTTCGTCATGAAAACATTTCTCTTGTTACAACATAACATGTTACAGGTAAACTACCCCTTTCCCTTTACCGATCTTCACCAAAATCAACAGGCCTTGAGATCTCTACAATTTACGAAGGTATGCAAAAAAATATTTGATTTTCTTTGAATTTACAGCAGTTATCGTTCGTCATAGAAAAAATTACCCTTGTTAAAACATAAAACGTTGCAGGTAAACTACCCCTTTCTCTACACCGATCTTCACCAAAATCAACAGACCTTCAGTACTCAACAATTCAGGGCAGCATGCAGAACATTATTTGATTCTCTTTACATTTGCGGCTTTTATCGTTTGCCATAGAAAATACCCTATTTAAAATATACAATGTTGCAGGTAAACTACCCCTTTCCCTTAACCGATCTTCACCAAAAACAATAGGTCTTGAGAACTCTATAATTCAGGGCTGTATGCAAAAGAGTAGTTGATTCTCCTTGAATTTGCGGCTGTTTTTATATTTGTCAAAGAAACAAATTAACCTTGATTAAAATAAACCGTTGCCGGTAAACTACCCCTTTCCCTTAACCGATCATCATCACAAACAACAGGTACTCTACAATTCAGGGCTGTATGCAAAAAATTATTTGATTCTGTTTGAATTTGCGGCTCTTATCGTTTGCCATACAAATACCCTTGTTAAAATATGAAGCGTTGCAGGTAAACTACCCATTTCCCTTAACCGATTTTCAACAAAATCAACAGACCCTGAGTTCTGTATAACTCAAATAGGTATGCAAAAGAGTAGTTGACTCTGTATGAATTTGCGGATGTTATCTTTTGCCATAGTAACAAATTACCCTTGATAAAAACAAATGTTGCCGCCAAACTACCCCTTTCACTTAACCGATCTACACAAAAAACATCATGAGAACTCTACAATTCAGGGCTGTATGCAAAACATTATTTGATTCTGTTTACATTTGCGGCTTTTATCGTTTGCCATAAAAAAATATCGGTATGGAGAACCATACAGGACTTACATGTTCTATAATTTATATTTAAAATCATATTCGAAATGAAAAATTTCCATAGAAACTACTTCTTTCTACTTATTGCTTCAGCCTCAAACCACAGTACTGTGGTCACTAACGTATACCACCTCACGTTTTCGAACTCGATTTTCGCTGAGATGGAAGTCGATGGCACTGGCGAAAAGTCTGGTTTTGCAGAAAACAGTGGACTACGTCTAAACAGCCCGGGAAGGAATTTTAACAAAGAACTACTTCTTTGTTGCGATAACGTAGTACACATACAACATTCTCGCCTCCCCCTTAAACTATAAATTTCATTTATAGAAATTTCCCCCACCCCGTTCACCAAACCACTTCATTTATAGATATTTCATCTACGTTTCTATAGTGGATTATTATGAGCTTCTTATCAAGATACTTTATTTATCAAAATTAAGTACTTTACTCTTGTTAAAACATAAAAGGTTGCAGGTAAACTACCCGTTTCTCTAAACCGATCGTCACCAAAATCACCAAAATGTAGACCTTCAGCCCTCTACAATGCAGGGATGTATGCAAAAAAATATTTGATTCTGTTTCAATTTGCGTCAGTTATCGTTCGTCATGAAAACATTTCTCTTGTTACAACATAACATGTTTCAGGTAAACTACCCCTTTCCATTTACCGATCTTCACCAAAATCAATAGGCCTTGAGATCTCTACAATTTACGAAGGTATGCAAAAAAATATTTGATTTTCTTTGAATTTACAGCAGTTATCGTTCGTCATAGAAAAAATTACCCTTCTTCAACATAAAACGTTGCCGGTAAACTACCCCTTTCTCTAAACCGATCTTCACCAAAATCAACAGACCTTCAGTTCTCAACACTTCAGGGCTGTATGCAAAACATTATTTGATTCTGTTTACATTTGCGGCTTTTATCGTTTGCCATAGAAAATACCCTTGTTAAAATATACAATGTTGCAGGTAAACTACCCCTTTCCCTTAACCGATCTTCACCAAAAACAATAGGTCTTGAGAACTCTATAATTCAGGGCTGTATGCAAAAGAGTAGTTGATTCTCTTTGAATTTGCGGCTGTTTTTATATTTGTCAAAGAAACAAATTACCCTTGATTAAAATAAACCGTTGCCAGTAAACTACCCCTTTCCCTTAACCGATCATCACCAAAAACAACAGGTACTCTACAATTCAGGGCTGTATGCAAAAAATTATTTGATTCTGTTTGAATTTGCGGCTCTTATCGTTTGCCATACTAAATACCCTTGTTAAAATATAAAGCGTTGCAGGTAAACTACCCATTTCCCTTAACCGATTTTCAACAAAATCAACAGACCCTGAGTTCTGTATAACTCAAATAGGTATGCAAAAGAGAAGTTGACTCTGTATGAATTTGCTGATGTTATCGTTTGCCATAGGAACAAATTACCATTGATAAAAACAAATGTTGCCGGCAAACTACCCTTTTCACTTAACCGATCTTCACCAAAAACATCATGAGAACTCTACTATTCAGCGCTGTATGGAGAATATTATTTGATTCTGTTTACATTTGCGGCTTTTATCGTTTGCCATAGAAAATACCCTTGTTAAAATATAAAATGCTGCTGGTAAACTACCCCTTTCCCTTAACCGATCTTCACCAAAACCAATAGGTCTTGAGAACTCTATAATTCAGGGATGTATGCAAAAGAGTAGTTGATTCTGTTTGAATTTGCGGCTGGTATCGTTTGCAATAGAAAAAATTTCCCATGATGAAAAAAACCGTTGCAGGTAAACTATCCCTTTCCCTTAACCGATCTTCACCAAAATCAACAGCCTTTGAGATCTTTACTATATAGGAAGGTATGCAAAAAATATTTGATTTTCTTTGAAGTTACGGCAGTCATCGTTCGTCATAAATAAAGTAAAAATTACCCGTGTTAAAACATAAAACGTAGCTGGTAAACTACCCCTTTCCCTAAACCGATCTTCACCAAAAACAATAGGTCTTGAGTACTCTACAATTCAGGTTGTTTGCAAAAAATTAATTGATTCTTTTTGAAATTGCGGCTCTTGTCATTTGCCATACTAAATACCCTTATTAAAATATAAAACGTTGCTGGTAAACTACCCCTTTCCCTTAACCGATCTTCAACAAAATCAACAGACCTTAGGTTCTGTATAACTGAAAAAGGTATGCAAAAATGTAGTTGATTCTGTTTGAATTTACGGCAGTTATCGTTCGTCATAGAAAACATTACCCTATTTAAAACATAAAAGGTTGCAGGAAAACTACCCCATTCCCTTAAACGATCTTCAACAAAATCTACACACCTTGAGTTCGGTAGAATTAAAAAAGGTATGAAAAAGACTAGTTGATTCTGTTTGAATTTGCGGCTATCGTTTGCCATAGAATAAAATTAAACTTGATAAGAAAAACGTTGCTGGTAAACTACCCCTTCCCGTTAACCGATCTTCACCAAAAACAATGGATCTTGAGTACCCTAATAATCAGAGCTGTATGCAAAAAAGTATTTGATTTTGTTTGAATTTGCGACTCTTATCGTTTGCCAAATAATACCCTTTTAAAACATAATACCTTGCAGGTAAACTACCCCTTTCCATTAACCGATCTTCACCAAAAACTATAGGTCTTGTGCACTCTAACAGTCAGGAATGTATGCAAAACATTGTTTGATTATGTTTTAATTTGCGGCTCTTATCGTTTGCCATAAAAAATACCCTTTCAAACATAAAACGTTGCTGGTAAACTACCCCTTTCCCTTAACCGATCTCCATCAAAAATAATCGGTCCTAAGAACTCTACAATTCAGGGCTGTATGCACAACATTTTTGATTCTGTTTACATTTGCGGCTTTTATCGTTTGCCATAGAAAAAATACACTTATTAAAATATAAAATGTTGCCGGTAAACTACCCCCTTCACTCAACCGATCTTCACCAAAACCAATAGGTCTTGAGAACTCTATAATTCAGTGCTGTATGCAAAAGAGTAGTTGATTCTGTTTGAATTTGCGGCTGTTATCGTTTGCCATAAAAAAATATCGGTATGGAGAACCATACAGGACTTCCATGTTCTAAGATTTATATTTAAAATCATATTCGAAATGAAATATTTCCATAGAAACTACTTCTTTCTACTTATTGCTTCAGCCTCAAACCACAGTACTGTGGTCACTAACGTATACCACCTCACGTTTTCGCACTCGATTTTCGCTGTGATGGAAGTCGATGGCACTGGCGAAAAGTCTGGTTTAGCAGAAAACATTGGACTACGTCTAAACAGCCCGGGAAGGTATTTTAACAAAGAACTACTTCTTTGTTGCGATAACGTAGTACACATACAACATTCTCGCCTCCCCCTTAAACTATAAATTTCATTTATAGAAAATTAACACCACCCCGTTCACCTAACCACTTCATTTATAGATATTTCATCTACGTTTCTATAGTGGATTATTATGAGCTTCTTATCAAGATACTTTATTTATCAAAATTAAGTACTTTACTCTTGTTAAAACATAAAACGTTGCATTTAAACTACCCGTTTCTCTAAACCGATCGTCACAAAAATCAATAGACCTTCAGCCCTCTACAATGCAGGGATGTATGCAAAAAAATATTTCATTCTGTTTCAATTTGCGTCAGTATCGTTCGTCATGAAAACATTTCTCTTGTTACAACATAACATGTTTCAGGTAAACTACCCCTTTCCCTTTACCGATCTTCACCAAAATCAATAGGCCTTGAGATCTCTACAATTTACGAAGGTATGCAAAAAAATATTTGATTTTCTTTGAATTTACAGCAGTTATCGTTCGTCATAGAAAAAATTACCCTTGTTAAAACATAAAACGTTGCCGGTAAACTACCCCTTTCTCAAAACCGATCTTCACCAAAATCAACAGACCTTCAGTTCTCAACAACATAGGGCTGCATGCAGAACATTATTTGATTCTGTTTACATTTGCGGCTTTTATCGTTTGCCATAGAAAATACCCTTGTTAAAATATAAAATGTTGCAGGTAAACTACCTCTTTCCCTTAACCGATCTTCACCAAAAACAAAAGGTCTTGAGAACTCTATAATTCAGGGCTTTATGCAAAAGAGTAGTTGATTCTCTTTGAATTTGCGGCTGTTATCGTTTGTCAAAGAAACAAATTACCCTTGATTAAAATAAACCGTTGCCGGTAAACTACCCCTTTCCCTTAACCGATCATCACCAAAAACAACAGGTACTCTACAATTCAGGGCTGTATGCAAAAAATTATTTGATTCTGTTTGAATTTGCGGCTCTTATCGTTTGCCATACTAAATACCCTTGTTGAAATATAAAGCGTTGCCGGTAAACTACCCATTTCCCTTAACCGATTTTCAACAAAATCAACAGACCCTGAGTTCTGTATAACTCAAATAGGTATGCAAAAGCGTAGTTGACTCTGTATGAATTTGCGGCTGTTATCGTTTGCCATAGGAACAAATTACCCTTGATAAAAACAAATTTTGCCGGCAAACTACCCTTTTCACTTAACCGATCTTCACCAAAAACATCATGAGAACTCTACTATTCAGCGCTGTATGCAGAATATTATTTGATTCTGTTTACATTTGCGGCTTTTATCGTTTGCCATAGAAAATACCCTTGTTAAAATATAAAATGCTGCTGGTAAACTACCCCATTCCCTTAACCGATCTTCACCAAAACCGAAAGGTCTTGAGAACTCTATAATTCAGGGATGTATGCAAAAGAGTAGTTGATTCTGTTTGAATTTGCGGCTGTTACCGTTTGCCAAAAAAAAATTTCCCTTGATGAAAAAAAAACCGTTGCAGGTAAACTACCCCTTTTCCTTAACCGATCTTCACCAAAATCAACAGGCCTTGAGATCTTTACTATGTAAGATGGTATGCAAAAAATATTTGATTTTCTTTGAAGTTACGGCAGTCATCGTTCGTCATAAATAAAGTAAAAATTACCCTTGTTAAAACATAAAACGTAGCTGGTAAACTACCCCTTTCCCTTAACCGATCTTCACCAAAAACAATAGGTCTTGAGTACTCTACAATTCAGGGTTGTATGCAAAAAATTATTTGATTCTGTTTGAATTTGCGGCTCTTGTCGTTTGCCATACTAAATACCCTTATTAAAATATAAAACGTTGCTGGTAAACTACCCCTTTCCCTTAACCGATCTTCAACAAAATCAACAGACCTTGAGTTCTGTATAACTCACAAAGGTATGCAAAAGAGTAGTTGATTCTGTTTGAATTTACGGCAGTTATCGTTCGTCATAAAAAACATTACCCTATTTAAAACATAAAAGGTTGCAGGTAAACTACCCCATTCCCTTAAACGATCTTCAACAAAATCTACACACCTTGAGCTCGGTATAATTAAAAAAGGTATGAATAAGACTAGTTGATTCTGTTTGAATTTACGGCTATCGTTTGCCATAGAATAAAATTAAACTTGATAAGAAAAACGTTGCTGGTAAACTACCCCTTCCCGTTAACCGATCTTCACCAAAAACAATAGATCTTGAGTACCCTAATAATCAGAGCTGTATGCAAAAAAGTATTTGATTTTGTTTGAATTTGCGACTCTTATCGTCCGCCAAATAAAACCCTTTTAAAACATAATACGTTGCAGGTAAACTACCCCTTTCCATTAACCGATCTTCACCAAAACAATAGGTCTTGTGCACTCTAAAAATCAGGATTGTATGCAAAACATTGTTTGATTATGTTTTAATTTGCGGCTCTTATCGTTTGCCATAAAAAATACCCTTTCAAAACATAAAACGTTGCAGGTAAACTACCCCTTTCCCTTAACTGATCTCCATCAAAAATAATCGGTCCTAAGAACTCTACAATTCAGGGCTGTATGCAAAATATTATTTGATTCTGTTTACATTTGCGGCTTTTATCGTTTGCCATAGAAAAAATACACTTATTAAAATATAAAATGTTGCTGGTAAACTACCCCTTTCCCTTAACCGATCTTCACCAAAACCAATAGGTCTTGAGAACTCTATAATTGAGGGCTGTATGCAAAAGAGTAGTTGATTCTGTTTGAATTTGCGGCTGTTATCGTTTGCCATAAAAAAATATCGGTATGGAGAACCATACAGGACTTACATGTTCTAAAATTTATATTTAAAATCATATTCGAAATGAAAAATTTCCATAGAAACTACTTCTTTCTACTTATTGCTTCAGCCTCAAACCACAGTACTGTGGTCACTAACGTATACCACCTCACGTTTTCGAACTCGATTTTCGCTGAGATGGAAGTCGATGGCACTGGCGAAAAGTCTGGTTTTGCAGAAAACATTGGACTACGTCTAAACAGCCCGGGAAGGAATTTTAACAAAGAACTACTTCTTTGTTGCGATAACGTAGTACACATACAACATTCTCGCCTCCCCCTTTAACTATAAATTTCATTTATAGAAATTTCCCCCACCCCGTTCACCAAACCACTTCATTTATAGATATTTCATCTACGTTTCTATAGTGGATTATTATGAGCTTCTTAACAAGATACTTTATTTATCAAAATTAAGTACTTTACTCTTGTTAAAACATAAAACGTTGCAGGTAAACTACCCGTTTCTCTGAACCGATCGTCACCAAAATCAATAGACCTTCAGCCCTCTACAATGCAGGGATGTATGCAAAAAAATATTTGATTCTGTTTCAATTTGCGTCAGTTATCGTTCGTCATGAAAACATTTCTCTTGTTACAACATAACATGTTACAGGTAAACTACCCCTTTCCCTTTACCGATCTTCACCAAAATCAACAGGCCTTGAGATCTCTACAATCTACGAAGGTATGCAAAAAAATATTTGATTTTCTTTGAATATACAGCAGTTATCGTTCGTCATAGAAAAAATTACCCTTGTTAAAACATAAAACGTTGCAGGTAAACTACCCCTTTCTCTACACCGATCTTCACCAAAATCAACAGACCTTCCGTCCTCAACAATTCAGGGCTGTATGCAAAACATTATTTGATTCTGTAGGAATTTACGGCTGTTATCGTTTGCCATAAAAAATACCCTTGTTAAAATATAAAATGTTGCCGGTAAACTACCTCTTTCCCTCAACCGATCTTCACCAAAAACAATAGCTCTTGAGAACTCTATAATTCAGGGCTGTATGCAAAAGAGTAGTTGATTCTCTTTGAATTTGCGGCTGTTTTTATATTTGTCAAAGAAACAAATTACCCTTGATTAAAATAAACCGTTGCCAGTAAACTATCCCTTTCCCTTAACCGATCATCACCAAAAACAACAGGTACTCTACAATTCAGGGCTCTATGCAAAAAATTATTTGATTCTGTTTGAATTTGCGGCTCTTATCGTTTGCCATACTAAATACCCTTGTTAAAATATAAAGCGTTGCTGGTAAACTACCCATTTCCCTTAACCGATTTTCACCAAAATCAACAGACCCTGAGTTCTGTATAACTCAAATAGGTATGCAAAAGAGTAGTTGACTCTGTATGAATTTGCGGCTGTTATCGTTTGCCATAGGAACAAATTACCCTTGAAAAAAACAAATTTTGCCGGCAAACTACCCCTTTCACTTAACCGATCTTCACCAAAAACATCATGAGAACTCTACCATTCAGCGCTGTATGCAGAATATTATTTGATTCTGTTTAAATTTGCGGCTTTTATAGTTTGCCATAGAAAATACCCTTGTTAAAATATAAAATGCTGCAGGTAAACTACCCCTTTCCCTTAACCGATCTTCACCAAAACCAATAGGTCTTGAGAACTCTATAATTCAGGGATGTATGCAAAAGAGTAGTTGATTCTGTTTGAATTTGCGGCTGTTACCGTTTGCAATAAGAAAAATTTCCCTTGATGAAAAAAAACCGTTGCAGGTAAACTACCCCTTTCCCTTAACCGATCTTCACCAAAATCAACAGGCCTTGAGATCTTTCCTATATAGGAAGGTATGCAAAAAATATTTGATTTTCTTTGAAGTTACGGCAGTCATCGTTCGTCATAAATAAAGTAAAAATTACCCTTGTTAAAACATAAAACGTAGCTGGTAAACTACCCCTTTCCTTTAACCGATCTTCACCAAAAACAATAGGTCTTGAGTACTCTACAATTCAGGGTTGTTTGCAAAAAATTATTTGATTCTGTTTGAAATTGCGGCTCTTGTCGTTTGACATACTAAATACCCTTATTAAAATATAAAACGTTGCTGGTAAACTACCCCTTTCCCTTAACCGATCTTCAACAAAATCAACAGACCTTGAGTTCTGTATAACTGACAAGGTATGCAAAAATGTAGTTGATTCTGTTTGAATTTACGGCAGTTATCGTTCGTCATAGAAAACATCCCTATTTAAAACATAAAAGGTTGCAGGTAAACTACCCCATTCCCTTAAACGATCTTCAACAAAATCTACACACCTTGAGTTCGGTATAATTAAAAAAGGTATGAAAAAGACTAGTTGATTCTCTTTGAATTTGCGGCTATCGTTTGCCATAGAATAAAATTAAACTTGATAAGAAGAACGTTGCTGGTAAACTACCCCTTCCCGTTAACCGATCTTCACCAAAAACAAAGGATTTTGAGTACCCTAATAATCAGAGCTGTATGCAAAAATGTATTTGATTTTGTTTGAATTTGCGACTCTTATCGTTTGCCAAATAATACCCTTTTAAAACATAATACGTTGCAGGTAAACTACCCCTTTCCATTAACCGATCTTCACCAAAAACAACAGGTCTTGTGCACTTTAAAAATTAGGATTGTATACAAAATATTGTTTGATTATGTTTTAATTTGCGGCTCTTATCGTTTGCCATATAAAATACCCTTTCAAACATAAAACGTTGCTGGTAAACTACCCCTTTCCCTTAACCGATCTCCATCAAAAATAATCGGTCCTAAGAACTCTACAATTCAGGGCTGTATGCACAACATTATTTGATTCTGTTTACATTTGCGGCTTTTATCGTTTGCCAAAAAAAAATACACTTATTAAAATATAAAATGTTGCCGGTAAACTACCCCTTTCCCTTAACCGATCTTCACCAAAACCAATAGGTCTTGAGAACTCTATAATTCAGTGCTGTATGCAAAAGAGTAGTTGATTCTGTTTGAATTTGCGGCTGTTATCGTTTGCCATAAAAAAATATCGGTATGGAGAACCATACAGGACTTACATGTTCTAAGACTTATATTTAAAATCATATTCGAAATGAAATATTTCCATAGAAACTACTTCTTTCTACTTATTGCTTCAGCCTCAAACCACAGTACTGTGGTCACTAACGTATACCACCTCACGTTTTCGCACTCGATTTTCGCTGAGATGGAAGTCGATGGCACTGGCGAAAAGTCTGGTTTTGCAGAAAACATTGGACTACGTCTAAACAGCCCGGGAAGGAATTTTAACAAAGAACTACTTCTTTGTTGCGATAACGTAGTACACATACAACATTCTCGCCTCCCCCTTAAACTATAAATTTCATTTATAGAAAATTACCCCCACCCCGTTCACCAAACCACTTCATTTATAGATATTTCATCTACGTTTCTATAGTGGATTATTATGAGCTTCTTATCAAGATACTTTATTTATCAAAATTAAGTACTTTACTCTTGTTAAAACATAAAACGTTGCAGGTAAACTACCCGTTTCTCTAAACCGATCGTCACCAAAAACAATAGACCTTCAGCCCTCTACAATGCAGGGATGTATGCAAAAAAATATTTGATTCTGTTTCAATTTGCGTCAGTTATCGTTCGTCATGAAAACATTTCTCTTGTTACTACATAATATGTTTCTGGTAAACTACCCCTTTCCCTTTACCGATCTTCACCAAAATCAACAGGCCTTGAGATCTCTACAATTTACGGAGGTATGAAAAAAAATATTTGATTTTCTTTGAATTTGCAGCAGTTATCATTCGTCATAGAAAAAATTACCCTTGTTAAAACATAAAACGTTGCAGGTAAACTACCCCTTTCTCTAAACCGATCTTCACCAACATCAACAGACCTTCAGTTCCCAACAATTCAGGGCTGTATACAAAACATTATTTGATTCTGTTTACATTTGCGGCTTTTATCGTTTGCCATAGAAAATACCCTTGTTAAAATATACAATGTTGCAGGTAAACTACCCCTTTCCCTTAACCGATCTTCACCAAAAACAAAAGGTCTTGAGAACTCTATAATTCAGGGCTGTATGCAAAAGAGTAGTTGATTCTCTTTGAATTTGCGGCTGTTATCGTTTGTCAAAGAAACAAATTACCCTTGATTAAAATAAACCGTTGCCGGTAAACTACCCCTTTCCCTTAACCGATCATCACCAAAAACAACAGGTACTCTACAATTCAGGGCTGTATGCAAAAAATTATTTGATTCTGTTTGAATTTGCGGCTCTTATCGTTTGCCATACTAAGTACCCTTGTTAAAATATAAAGCGTTGCAGGTAAACTACCCATTTCCCTTAACCGATTTTCAACAAAATCAACAGACCCTGAGTTCTGTATAACTCAAATAGGTATGCAAAAGAGTAGTTGACTCTGTATGAATTTGCGGCTGTTATCGTTTGCCATAGGAACAAATTACCCTTGATAAAAACAAATGTTGCCGGCAAACTACCCCTTTCACTTAACCGATCTTCACCAAAAACATCATGAGAACTCTACTATTCAGCGCTGTATGCAGAATATTATTTGATTCTGTTTACATTTGCGGCTTTTATCGTTTGCCATAGAAAATACCCTTATTAAAATATAAAATGCTGCAGGTAAACTACCCCTTTCCCTTAACCGATCTTCACCAAAACCAACAGGTCTTGAGAACTCTATAATTCAGGGATGTATGCAAAAGAGTAGTTGATTCTGTTTGACTTGCGGCTGTTATCGTTTGCCATAAAAAAAATTTCCCTTGATTGAAAAAAAACCGTTGCAGGTAAACTACCCCTTTCCCTTAACCGATCTTCACCAAAAACAACAAGTCTTGAGTACTCCACAATTCAGGGTTGTATGCAAAAAATTATTTGATTCTGTTTGAATTTGCGGCTCTTATCGTTTGCCATACTAAATACCCTTGTTAAAATATAAAGCGTTGCGGGTAAACTACCCATTTCCCTTAACCGATTTTCAACAAAATCAACAGAACCTGAGTTCTGTATAACTCAAATAGGTTTGCAAAAGAGTAGTTGACTCTGTATGAATTTGCGGCTGTTATCGTTTGCCATAGGAACAAATTACCATTGATAAAAACAAATGTTGCCGGCAAACTACCCTTTTCACTTAACCGATCTTCACCAAAAACATCATGAGAACTCTACTATTCAGCGCTGTATGCAGAATATTATTTGATTCTGTTTACATTTGCGGCTTTTATCGTTTGCCATAGAAAATACCCTTGTTAAAATATAAAATGTGCTGGTAAACTACCCCTTTCCCTTAACCAATCTTCACCAAAACCAACAGGTCTTGAGAACTCTATAATTCAGGGACGTATGTAAAAGAGTAGTTGATTCTGTTTGAATTTGCGGCTGTTATCGTTTGCCATAGAAAAAATTTCCCTTGATGAAAAAAAAACCGTTGCAGGTAAATTACCCGTTTCCCTTAACCGATCTTCACCAAAATCAACAGGCCTTGAGATCTTTACTATATAGGAAGGTATGCAAAAAATATTTGATTTTCTTTGAAGTTACGGCAGTCATCGTTCGTCATAAAAAAAGTAAAAATTACCCTTGTTAAAACATAAAACGTAGCTGGTAAACTACCCCTTTCCCTTAACCGATCTTCACCAAAAAGAATAGGTCACTCTACATAAGTAAGTAAGTAAGTAAGTAAGTAAGTAAATAAGTACTCTACAATTCAGGGTTGTATGCAAAAAATTATTTGATTCTGTTTGAATTTGCGGCTCTTGTCGTTTGCCATACTAAATACCCTTATTAAAATATAAAACGTTGCTGATAAACTACCCCTTTCCCTTAACCGATCTTCAACAAAATCAACAGACCTTGAGTTCTATATAACTCAAAAAGGTATGCAGAAGAGTAGTTGATTCTGTTTGAATTTACGGCAGTTATCTTTCGTCATAGAAAACATTACCCTATTTAAAACATAAAAGGTTGCTGGTAAACTACCCCATTCCCTTAAACGATCTTCAACAAAATCTACACACCTTGAGTTCGGTATAATTAAAAAAGTATGAAAAAGACTAGTTGATTCTGTTTGAATTTGCGGCTATCGTTTGCCATAGAATAAAATTAAACTTGATAAGAAAAACGTTGCTGGTAAACTACCCCTTCCCGTTAACCGATCTTCACCAAAAACAATAGATCTTGAGTACCCTAATAATCAGAGATGTATGCAAAAAAAGTATTTGATTTTGTTTGAATTTGCGACTCTTATCGTTTGCCAAATAATACCCTTTTAAAACATAATACGTTGCAGGTAAACTACCCCTTTCCATTAACCGATCTTCACCAAAAACAATAGGTCTTGTGCACTCTAAAAATCAGGATTGTATGCCATACATTGTTTGATTATGTTTTAATTTGCGGCTCTTATCGTTTGCCATAAAAAATACCCTTTCAAAACATAAACGTTGCAGGTAAACTACCCCTTTCCCTTAACCGATATCCATAAAAAATAATCGGTCCTAAGAACTCTACAATTCAGGGCTGTATGCAAAACATTATTTGATTCTGTTTACATTTGCGGCTTTTATCGTTTGCCATAAAAAAAATACACTTATTAAAATATAAAATGTTGCTGGTAAACTACCCCTTTCCCTTAACCGATCTTCACCAAAACCAATAGATCTTGAGAACTCTATAATTCAGTGCCGTATGCAAAAGAGTAGTTGATTCTGTTTGAATTTGCGGCTGTTATCGTTTGCCATATAAAAATATCGGTATGGAGAACCATACAGGACTTCCATGTTCTAAGATTTATATTTAAAATCATATTCGAAATGAAATATTTCCATAGAAACTACTTCTTTCTACTTATTGCTTCAGCCTCAAACCACAGTAATGTGGTCACTAACGTATACCACCTCACGTTTTCGCACTCGATTTTCGCTGAGATGGAAGTCGATGGCACTGGCGAAAAGCCTGGTTTTGCAGAAAACATTGGACTACGTCTAAACAGCCCGGGAAGGAATTTTAACAAAGAACTACTTCTTTGTTGCGATAACGTAGTACACATACAACATTCTCGCCTCCCCCTTAAACTATAAATTTCATTTATAGAAAATTACCCCCACCCCGTTCACCTAACCACTTCATTTATAGATATTTCATCTACGTTTCTATAGTGGATTATTATGAGCTTCTTATCAAGATACTTTATTTATCAAAATTAAGTACTTTACTCTTGTTAAAACGTAAAACGTTGCAGGTGCACTACCCGTTTCCCTTAACCGATCTTCAACAAAATCAACAGACCTTGAGTTCTTTATAATTCAAAAAGGTATGCAGAAGAGCAGTTGATTCTGTTTTAATGTACGGCAGTTATCGTTCGTCATAAAAAAATTTACCCTGGTTAAAACATAAAATGTTGCAGGTAAACTACCCTATTCCCTTAACCGATCTTCACCAAAACCAACAGGTCTTGAGAACTACAATTCAGGGCTGTATGCAAAATATTATTTGATTATGTTTGAATTTGCGGCTGTTATCGTTTGCCATAAAAAATACCCTTGTTAAAACAAAAAACGTGGCTGGTATACTACCCCTTTCCTTTAACCGATCTTCACCAAAAACAATAGGTCCTGAGTACTCTACAAATCAGGGCTGTATGCCAAAACTTATTTGATTCTGTTTGAATTTGTGGCTCTTATCGTTTGCCATAGAAGATACCCTTTTCAAACAAAAAACGTTGCCGGTAAACTACCCCTTCCCCTTTACCGATCTTCACCAAAAACTATAGGTCTTTAGAACTCTATAATTCAGGGTAGTATACGAAAAATTGTTTATTATGTTTGAATTTGCGGCTGTTATTGTTTGCCATAGAAACAAATTACCCTTGATTAAAAAAAAAAGTTGCAGGTAAACTACTCCTTCAGATACCCCTATACTATAAATTACCCCTATGCAGACCTTGAGTTCTTTATAATTCAAAAAGGTATGCAGAAGAGTAGTTGATTCTGTTTTAATGGACGGCAGTTATCGTTCGTCATAAAAAAATTTACCCTTTTCAAACAAAAAACGTTGCCGGGAAACTACCCCTTCCCCTTACCCGATCTTCACCAAAAACAATAGGTCTTGAGAACTCTATAATTCAGGGTAGTATACGAAAAATTGTATGATTATGTTTGAATTTGCGGCTGTTATTGTTTGCCGTATAAACAAATTACCCTTGATTAAAAAAAAAAAGTTGCAGGTAAACTACTCCTTCAGATACCCCTATGCAGACCTTGAGTTCTTTATAATTCAAAAAGGTATGCAGAAGAGTAGTTGGTTCTGTTTTAATGTACGGTACGGCAGTTATCGTTCGCCATAAAAAAATTTACCCTTGTTAAAACATAAAATGTTGCAGGTAAACTACCCTATTCCCTTAACCGATCTTCAGCAAAACCAACAGGTCTTGAGAACTACAATTCAGGGCTGTATGCAAAATATTATTTGATTATGTTTGAATTTGCGGCTGTTATCGTTTGCCATAAAAATACCCTTGTTAAAACAAAAAACGTCGCTGCTATACTATCCCTTTCCTTTAACCGATCTTCACCAAAAACAATAGGTCTTGAGTACTCTACAAATCAGTGCTGTTTGCAAAAACTTATTTGATTCTGTTTGAATTTGCGGCTCTTATCGTTTGCCATAGAAGTACCCTTTTCAAACAAAAAACGTTGCCGGTAAACTACCCGTTCCCCTTAACCGATCTTCACCAAAATCAATAGGTCTTGAGAACTCTATAATTCAGGGTAGTACACGAAAAATTGTTTGATTATGTTTGAATTTGCGGCTGTTATTGTTTGCCATAGAAACAAATTACCCTTCATTAAAAAAAAAGTTGCAGGTAAACTACTCCTTCAGATACCCCTTGTGACGATTTAAATTCTAACTGTAATCGTAAAAAAAAAAAATTAAGTTGGCGAGCGATTAAGTATTTTTAAATCGTACTATAAAACCTAAACCCCCGTATTAACTCAGTATGAGAATGAGAAGTGATTTGAAAATCCAAAAAACACTAATAAAAAGGCCGAATTGTAAAAAGTTATTATTATCATAATTAACCCTTTGCTAGTCATCATGCGGTGACCTGTTAATTCCGGACTCAACGTGTTTACCGAGTCGTCTGTAATTTAGGAAGATATAAAAATCATAATGTTTATAATTAGAAATTTGAAGACACAAATAGTAGTTAAAATAACTCACTTAAATTATATATGTATAATTAAGGTATAGTTTTTGGTAATAAGAATGTTAACTTAAATAAAAATAGTAACTATATTGTCGCGGAGTAGTTGCCCCTCTCCTTTGTTAAGTACCAGTTGAATAAAAAAAAGACTCGCTATGTTGCCTTCACGCCGTACAGACGTAAGAGCGAGAGCTCTACCAAAATGTATTTGATTTGTTTGTTTTATTTAACTGTAGTATATTAGCTACCACTGCTAAACGTGGAAAGCATTGTGTCATGTATCAATAACATAAATATTGTTACTAGACCCTCGGCTCTTACGGTTGCGGGGTTCTCGTTGTTTCAGCCCCAACGTTGCCGGCGTCAATTTGTTACTAAACCTATGCTGGTGTGTTTTGATTTATTTTAATTATTTAAATATCTGAGATATTTGGAGTTGTGGAATATAGTAATTTAATTAACTAATATTAGCTTATCTCTCTAAGAAAAATATCAGTGTTAGTGTACTTGAAACTTAAGTAATTAATGTGTTATTCTATAATTTCGTTCAACCCTATTATACCTTGAAGAGAATTATGTAAAATTTTGTATTTTAACGCTCTTCTCTTTGGTGTCGGAGAATTCCGCTACAAGCGCTGTAGTACCGGGGCAACGAAACTTAGAGGTTAATTCACTGTTTACGTTAACCAATTATTCTATACTTAGTCAGTTACTTTTTTATTCCCAATTCATTAAATAATACTCCAAATGACAAGTTTTTGCAACTATACAAAGGTTCTTTATTTGTTCACTTCTTCAACATTAAATAAGATATGTTCCAACTGGCATACACAAAGGCTATAGATTGCGTGAATTGATTATCGATCAGTCCGATACTTTATTTAGATTCGGTTATATAATGTGTTTTAGTTTGTAATTAACTTAATTCAGGGTGTGAAGGTTATTGTAACTGTGGGGAAGATTAAAAATACATAGATAAGAATGCAAGATTTACAAATTTGAAGTGTTGTGTTGTTAATATGGTTTATACAATAATAATTTACCAGACTAGAACGAAGCGAATCGTGTAGGCTGTTGGCTGATAACTTCACCGTTCTGAATGACTATGTCGTACGATATTCTTTCTTCGATTTAATAAAATGGAATTCTTGTCCTGTTCACCTCGGAAATACACCTCCCTGGATTGATTTACTGCCAGACTGATGTTCCTTCTGCAATTTCTGGATCCAAATACGTTCTTCTTCTCTCGTTTGAAGTAATTAGTGATGTTCCGTGTATTTGAAAGGTTATGAGTTCCAGTGTAGTGTATATTATTGGTTGTGATACAGTTAACTCTTTATATTGGGTTTAATATATCGTCAATTCCTTTCGGGTATAAGATAATTCAAGTACTTCCTTGTAGAACCCAGTTATTTATTTTTTATTGTGATATCATACTATGGTCTCGTTTGGTTAAACTGTACTGGCAAGAGTCAAGAATATTATCATTAAATTTTGTGTTTTATAAGAGTATCAAATAATTTAGAATATTCCGATTATATTAGACATTTCTTAGGTTTTTTAATCTCATCACATTCAGATCATAAAAGGCAATCATTGAAAATCAACAACTTCTTCATTCCCTGTAGTCCTTAGCAACGCATTATTTTTCTTCCTTCTCCATGTTTTGTATATAGTGTTTATTTCATATATTTTTCGTCCATTCCTTATTAATTTTCTATCATATCGGAATATAACCTTACCTATAGTTTGTTTACTATTTTCAACATATATTCTGCTGGTTTTTGATATGAGTCTGTTTCTTTTATATTTATTACTTTTTCGATATCAAACGTTATCAATCGATATCATGGCATTGTGGCATTATCATAATTTGTATAAATTGAGGTGGTTTATTATATATCATTACTTATTAAATGTTTTTTCCTAGCTCTTTGAACAGTATTCATTAATTATTATTAACTCCCGTACCTAACCTTTATGTTATGAGTGGTTATATAGTGTTATTGGCTGTTAGGCCTTTTATTGTATATTGACCTACCTTTGTTTATAACCGGTGAACAACTATAGCCCTTTTACATAATTTCATACATATAATCAAATCTTAACTATTAACATTTACATAAATAATTATTCTTTCCATAACTAATCATAATTTTGTCTTGATCTATGGATCACATAAAATAAAATTGTGATCTACTAACATTAACTCTGTTTCCCACATCCTTCTATAACAGTAATTGAATAGTACATTTTGTTTCATTACCTTCCATTAACTCAACAAGTAATTAGTATAACATAACATAACATTTAACACAACATTCATCGTTACAAAATAATATCATTTAATTCATAACCCTTACTTACTATTGCTATAAGGTAAATTATTTTCTCATTTGGGTTTAATTTCATTGTCATCTACTTTGAAATTTTCTGTACTATTTTCTTTCTTACAATTCTCATTAGTATTATATTGATTTACTTTTCACTGAACATGGATCACTAACTATTGTCTAATTTACAGGTTTGTTTATCATTGTTATTTCTACCTTGCATCCTTATTTATTTTTATCTATAATTATAAATGTAATTATTAGACCTTTTGTTTTATCATGGGGTTAAATATTGATTTGCTTATTATTTTTGCTAATATAATATTTATGTAACATGGATGACTGTATTTCTGTTGCGTTACATATGCTCCCCCTCCTAAAAAAGTTTAGTTTACCTGAATGAAGTTTAGGTCAAATAAACTTGTCTTTTTCACATGCCTTTTCTTCATCTCCACATTAATGGTTATCGATGGTATTCTCAATGTAACTTTGTTAGACTAGTATTAATAATTCTTTATATAACAACATTTCATTATTTCTATTAACATTCTTGATCATATTTAATTTCTGTAAACAGTATTTGTTGATAGTTGGCTATAACATTCAATGATACTTTAGGTTCACATCTCTTCTACTTATAATTACTGTAATTACTGTATTTCTCAATTATTCTTCTGTCAGCTATTTTCTTTCTGTTTTTTCCTCGTCCTACTCTTCTGGAATCTGAGGTCATTCTTGCAACTATTCTAATATTCCTTATTATTTAATTTCCCTAACAATCCCTAATATGTGCGTTGGTACAGTTCAGAGAGGCACTGTTTGGCTTCATACTCTGCTGTCCACACCACACCTTAATATAGTACTGCTGGAATTCATCTACAGTCAGCTATAAAATATAATAATCTCCTAATAATCTCCTTAATTATTTAATAATAAACATTTGGGAAAATTTTTTTTCTCATTGTTGCTTTTTATATTTCTTTATTACTATCCTTCATACTTTTTGTGATTCCATTTTAGTTTCCTTAAACATTTTTTTTTTTTTTTTTTTTTAATAATAATTCTGACTGTTATCATTTGTAATTATTTTTGTTTTTCTTTCTTGTTGTGATAAAAACGCTAAGTATCTTCTTCATTTGTTCTTCTGATCTCAATATTTTCTAAATAGTTATTGGTTTGATTATTATTATAACTGTGTTTCTGACTAGATACAGTCTTTAGCTCAACTATTATTTTTCTTATCTTATTTCATTCTTTTGGCTGGTTATATTTCAATGAATTATGTTCATAAATATTTTTCTCGTTTTCTTTAATATTACATTGGTTACAACCAATCGTTTATTGGGGTTGTTCCTTTCACTTGGCAATGCGGTAGGTATTTTAGGTCATATTATTTTTCTTTTATTAATTTGTATAGGTAGACTTGATGTAAACAACTTTTTATCTTGGGATTTCATGATTCATTATTCACACTATTTCTTTATAGACATGTAGCAATAATTCTGGTTTTCTTCTGTAATCTTGGGGTTTGTTATTATTTCTTCTTAATACCTTCTTCATAACTATATTTTAATTCAGACTTACTTCATTTTGAATGACATGTTTTCTATTTATACAATACTGTTCAAAAAATTCTCTTTTGTTTACAAGTGTTTTCTCTTCAAAATTGGTCATAAGTTGTTCTTATTGTATTTTAGAATTTATTGGATTTATTCAAATTCTTTTTACTTCCAAGTATTTTCTCTTCAAAATTGGTAATAAGTTGTTCTTATTGTATTTTAGAATTTATTGGATTTATTCAAATTCAAATTCTTTTTATTTCCAAGTATTTTCTCTTCAAAATTGGTAATAAGTTGTTCTTATTGTATTTTAGAATTTAGTGGATTTGTTTTATTAAATAATATTTTCGTATTCTTTCCAATTGGTTGCCTGGTCAGTTTTCATCAAATCAGTCCCATTTTTCTGTTTGACTGCTTCTTTTTCTAACCATGGTCCATTAATTCGACTGCACCCATTGTCCGGATTACTGCAGTGTTCATACCAATTTTGACACTTGATAAATATCCTTCGCGTACCTGGTACCGTAATTCGGCTGATGCAAAGTCTTCATTTAAGTCAGGGTATTCAGTCATATTTAGCTTCTTTCTAATTATTAGGTATCGTATCTCCTCTATTCTAACATAATCACTGGTATATTCTACTCTTCCTTTCCCTTCGATATCTGGACTATTTATTAAATGTTTTACGGGTATCTTCCGTATTAACGATATAATTGATTTGGTCATATACTCTTTAATCGTTGATATTTTCAAATAATATTTAAATTTATTTAAGGTTCTTGTGATTGTTCTATGTTGGTTTATTTTGGTTATTTTCACGAAGTTTCTTCTATATTTCATATCTTTACATAACTCCCTTCGTTCATTGATTGGGATGTTAAACGCACTAATTAATCCACCTTTCCTCATCTCCATTTCTTCTTTGGTATTGACTATTTTCTTTCTCCATATTTTCCTTATTCTCTGGATATTCTCTTCTATGGTCAGGTTTACTATAATACCTTCGGAAGTGCGGTCTAGTGTTTCAGACATATTCTTTAAACACCTCTCCATTTCTTTATTTGTCTCCTCCTGGTATTTATCCACTCCTGGGCTAAGTGTGTTATCATTTTCAAACTTCCCTTCGAAAGTTTCCATTATCTCATTATTGAACTGCTCCTTCTTATCCTCAATCCGCTTTAAACCTGCTCCATTCATTTTCTCAATTCTTTCATCCATTCGCCTTAAATTTTCTTCGTTTCTTTGTACGATTTCTGCCTTCATTTGTTTTACACCCTCATCATTCCTATCTAACCTTTCGTAAATTTGGTTTAATCTTTCGTTCATTTGTTTTGATGTTTCTTTAATTTCCTCATTGGTTTTATCTAATTTTTCCTCCAGTCTCTTTGAGTTTTCCTTATTTTCCTCATTTGTTTTCCTTGAGTTTTCCTTAATTTCCTCTTTCTGTTTATTAAATTGTTCTGCCATAAATTTCATCATCTCTTGCCAATTTGGTATTTCTCTGGCTACCGCTTTATCTATTTGGTCCCCTTGGGCCTCTTCTCCAACTGGTTCCCTTTCCTTGTCCATAATAATTTCAGTTTCCGTTATTTCGTCTGTCTGTTGTTCCATTTCACTATCTGTTATTATTTCTATTTCCTGTTCTTGTTCACCTTCTTCCTTCTCCGTATCTTCTGCCCTCCTCTTTGATCTACCTCTGGTATCAGGCATTTTTATTCTCCCACAGTTGCCTGCTCTGGTTAAGTAATATGAATGTAATTATAGTTACTTAACTTAAGCCCTACATAAGTTGAGCGCCAATTTGTTACTAGACCCTCGGCTCTTACGGTTGCGGGGTTCTCGTTGTTTCAGCCCCACGTTGGGCGCCAATTTGTTACTAGACCCTCGGCTCTTACGGTTGTGGGGTTCTCGTTGTTTCAGCCCCAACGTTGCCGGCGTCAATTTGTTACTAAACCTATGCTGGTGTGTTTTGATTTATTTTAATTATTTAAATATCTGAGATATTTGGAGTTGTGGAATATAGTAATTTAATTAACTAATATTAGCTTATCTCTCTAAGAAAAATATCAGTGTTAGTGTACTTGAAACTTAAGTAATTAATGTGTTATTCTATAATTTCGTTCAACCCTATTATACCTTGAAGAGAATTATGTAAAATTTTGTATTTTAACGCTCTTCTCTTTGGTGTCGGAGAATTCCGCTACAAGCGCTGTAGTACCGGGGCAACGAAACTTAGAGGTTAATTCACTGTTTACGTTAACCAATTATTCTATACTTAGTCAGTTACTTTTTTATTCCCAATTCATTAAATAATACTCCAAATGACAAGTTTTTGCAACTATACAAAGGTTCTTTATTTGTTCACTTCTTCAACATTAAATAAGATATGTTCCAACTGGCATACACAAAGGCTATAGATTGCGTGAATTGATTATCGATCAGTCCGATACTTTATTTAGATTCGGTTATATAATGTGTTTTAGTTTGTAATTAACTTAATTCAGGGTGTGAAGGTTATTGTAACTGTGGGGAAGATTAAAAATACATAGATAAGAATGCAAGATTTACAAATTTGAAGTGTTGTGTTGTTAATATGGTTTATACAATAATAATTTACCAGACTAGAACGAAGCGAATCGTGTAGGCTGTTGGCTGATAACTTCACCGTTCTGAATGACTATGTCGTACGATATTCTTTCTTCGATTTAATAAAATGGAATTCTTGTCCTGTTCACCTCGGAAATACACCTCCCTGGATTGATTTACTGCCAGACTGATGTTCCTTCTGCAATTTCTGGATCCAAATACGTTCTTCTTCTCTCGTTTGAAGTAATTAGTGATGTTCCGTGTATTTGAAAGGTTATGAGTTCCAGTGTAGTGTATATTATTGGTTGTGATACAGTTAACTCTTTATATTGGGTTTAATATATCGTCAATTCCTTTCGGGTATAAGATAATTCAAGTACTTCCTTGTAGAACCCAGTTATTTATTTTTTATTGTGATATCATACTATGGTCTCGTTTGGTTAAACTGTACTGGCAAGAGTCAAGAATATTATCATTAAATTTTGTGTTTTATAAGAGTATCAAATAATTTAGAATATTCCGATTATATTAGACATTTCTTAGGTTTTTTAATCTCATCACATTCAGATCATAAAAGGCAATCATTGAAAATCAACAACTTCTTCATTCCCTGTAGTCCTTAGCAACGCATTATTTTTCTTCCTTCTCCATGTTTTGTATATAGTGTTTATTTCATATATTTTTCGTCCATTCCTTATTAATTTTCTATCATATCGGAATATAACTTTACCTATAGTTTGTTTACTATTTTCAACATATATTCTGCTGGTTTTTGATATGAGTCTGTTTCTTTTATATTTATTACTTTTTCGATATCAAACGTTATCAATCGATATCATGGCATTGTGGCATTATCATAATTTGTATAAATTGAGGTGGTTTATTATATATCATTACTTATTAAATGTTTTTTCCTAGCTCTTTGAACAGTATTCATTAATTATTATTAACTCCCGTACCTAACCTTTATGTTATGAGTGGTTATATAGTGTTATTGGCTGTTAGGCCTTTTATTGTATATTGACCTACCTTTGTTTATAACCGGTGAACAACTATAGCCCTTTTACATAATTTCATACATATAATCAAATCTTAACTATTAACATTTACATAAATAATTATTCTTTCCATAACTAATCATAATTTTGTCTTGATCTATGGATCACTTAAAATAAAATTGTGATCTACTAACATTAACTCTGTTTCCCACATCCTTCTATAACAGTAATTGAATAGTACATTTTGTTTCATTACCTTCCATTAACTCAACAAGTAATTAGTATAACATAACATAACATTTAACACAACATTCATCGTTACAAAATAATATCATTTAATTCATAACCCTTACTTACTATTGCTATAAGGTAAATTATTTTCTCATTTGGGTTTAATTTCATTGTCATCTACTTTGAAATTTTCTGTACTATTTTCTTTCTTACAATTCTCATTAGTATTATATTGATTTACTTTTCACTGAACATGGATCACTAACTATTGTCTAATTTACAGGTTTGTTTATCATTGTTATTTCTACCTTGCATCCTTATTTATTTTTATCTATAATTATAAATGTAATTATTAGACCTTTTGTTTTATCATGGGGTTAAATATTGATTTGCTTATTATTTTTGTTAATATAATATTTATGTAACATGGATGACTGTATTTCTGTTGCATTACAATATGTGTTAAGAAGAAGATGTAAAATGTAACACAAAAACACAACTAGTGGTAAGCAAGATGACGTCTCCCCTCAAGAGGTAACTCCAATTACAACATCACTCCTGAAGATGTGATCTGCAGAAACTTCATAAAGACACGTATACGATGCATAAGACATCCTCTGCCTAGGACATCCGTGAATCTACATCTACTTACACCAAAGAAACTTCAATCTCCGCAGTGAACATCCGACCTAATTCTTGCCGAAGACTCGACCCAGATGATGACGCCGGCTACAAGGATTCCCAAGACGGGCACCCCAGGACGAGTTTACTACGTTCAATTGTAAAGGTGACTCGATAGCCTTGCTATCGAGAGTTAATCATATTTGATACACAACTCACTTCTAAAAGAGACTTTTCAAAGACGATTAATTTTATTTAAAAAAAATTAAAATGAGACAATCTAAGAGTTTACTGTAAAATTCAATTATCATACGTTGTAACGCCTTAAATGTAAAAGTAATTTATTATCACTTCAAGTAATAATGCCATTCTTCAAATGGTAAAAGAAGTCTTGCAAGCTTCTAAATGAACTGAAAATAATTAGAAGTCTTTACTATAAATATACATAAAGTAAACTCGGATCCGAGGTATAAGAATACATAATCAATTTGATCCCAAACTTTTATGAAAAGCATTTAAATATTTTAGTTTAATTAATGATGTCATGGGATCTTTCAGTAACTGTTGTTAATAAAGAGAACTCGTCTTGTTACACCTGAAAATGAGTGCATAAATCAGTAAAATACCTTCCCTTGTTTCCTTATACTTATAGTAAGTAATTTGTTCAATTAATTTGACTTTAAATACAGTTCGTTACAACGTAGGCAGCCCATGTAATTGGCAGACGTCAGTTAAGATGGGTTCCCTGGATTTGTAACGCGGCAATACGTTACAAAATTGCGCCACTCTGCTTATTAATTTATTAGTAAATTAGATAACTCACGGCATTCAGTTATTGATCTATGCACTCAGGGAATGTAATTAATGTAACTTTAATTTTCAAAAAAAAAATGTATTTGTTTTGAGATACGTAAATGATAGTCAGTATAAATTGAAATATCATTGTATGAAGATATATGCATGTACCTACTTGCATACATGAATTGTGATGCTTGGTCAACTGCTCAGTCTTTAACAGGTTTATATTATGACAATCCAAGACCTGTTGTTTCTTGAATAAGCCTGCATTATTCAATCTGCATAGCATATGTTAGTGTATGTCTGTTGTCACGGTAAAGAAAAAAAATTTTGTTAATAATAATGCTCCTGTGTAAAGTAGACCCGGTTAATTACGTGGAAAGAATTTCGTAACTTGAAATTGTTACCAAATAAATAATTAATTTAATTGGGGAAAGTACATGATTGAATAAAGTCAAACTGTTATAAACCGGAACACACGTGTAAGTTGAAGGCGTGCGTTGTTGAATAAGATTCACCCTAGCGTCCGACTGGCTTCTCCAGTTTAAACCGGTCTATTTAGTTAATCGGTGGCATTGTGTAGAGAACAATACGTGAGCGTAAACCCCCCGCATTCTCACGAACACACTGACCCTACCTTTGTTTACTAAATAAAAGAGGGTGGCCTACATTCCAGCAAACAGCTGATCGGCTATTTAACTTTGAAAAATATGTGTGTGTGGAATTTCTGTCTCTCCCTTAGAAGAGAAATTGTTCTTTTCTGAATTATGCAAATTATTTACTCAAGAATTTATCTTATATATGTGATTAATGTGTAGTGTTGTAGAAGTAGTTTTAAGTACATTTTAATGTGTTAGAACTAAGATAAAAATGGCCCAATTTAATCAGGATTTGTTATTAAAAGACGAGCTGTCTTACGAAGCTCTTTTGCGTGGACTACCCCATGCGAATGTAACAGTCGCGGAATTGCGTAGGTCAATACGCGAATGTGGATTTGATACACCCGCGCAATTAAACAACCTAAGCGAACTCGATTATGAGAGCGAGAGAGAAATTTGTAATGCCAAGTATAGTGAGCTTACCTTATTGTCTCAAACCCTCCAAGACGAGAAATCTCCGGCGATAATTTTGCGGACTACCCAGAGAATAGAGCATTTAACCCGGCGAATGAAAAATTTGTTGATCTGGCCTAATCTTACGGAAATACCTCCTGAAGTACAAAACCTAGCTGACGAAGCTTTACGCCGCTTACCCACAATTATTAATGACTTAAGAAGAAGATCCGACTCATTCAGGATGGATGAAATAGAGAAGTCCTTAAAGAAATTACACATCTCCCCAGTACAATCACCTACTACTGATCTACCTCCGCCTAACATTGATCGGAACTCACCCGCCGTATCGCAAATGCAAGCTAACCAAGAGCAAAATACTGATAGAGATTTAAATGCCCCTCCTCCCGAGCGTTTTCAGATTCGTCCCGGAAATCATGAATTGACCACCCCGAATGCATCATATCGTTGTACTAAAGGAATACCAACCTTGAACCATAACGCGGACCTATACGGTAAAATGACTCATCCTGTGGAGAAAATCTTAACTGAAATCCCTTACACCGATGGATTAAATGTCTCCAAACTACTAAATTTCTTTAGCTATCTCCTGCAGATAAATGATCTACAGCAGCTGAATGACTGGCAAATTTTGCAAGTTCTGCTACCGAAATGTAAACCCCCGTTAAAGAATCGTGTGATAGAAGCTCTAACCTCTACATTTTTAGTAGAAGAGCTACATAGCTCGATAATAAAGTACTTTATCCCAACCGGTACTTACGAAGAAATTAAAAGAAAGACTGTACTCCGAGTACAAGGAAATCAGGAGAGATTAGCTCATTACATCTCCGATATCAGGGAGTCATCTCGACTACTACGTGTAGATTGGAATGAGACACAGATGGTCGACACCATTTTAATAGGACTGTCACCTGAGGAAAGATCTCGTTTATCGTTGATAAATAGACCAAACACAATTGCAGATCTAGAACAGTGCAGTATCCATTCGTCAAATGTATGGTACTCCGATCAAAATAGACATGCAATGAAACCCGCAGAAACTAATAGAAATGAATTGCGAGCCCTAGTGCCCGATGTAACAACCCCGCATGAAAGGCAAGTTTTCAGTAGACCTCACAATGTGCGCAAATCTGGTAAGTTAAGTGTAACACCATATAAAGCGGAAACAAGGTACCCTCCTCGCAATAAACCCATCTGTTATAATTGCGGCAAATATGGACACATAAGAAAAGACTGCAAGAGTAAGCCATTGGAACGGAAACACCCAGATCCAAAAAACATGTAAGGCAGGGAGACCCGAAATCCTGTGTCTTCCGCAGCAACTCGAAATCTGGTGAACATAAAGAAACTTATAAAAAAAAAATATATATATAAAATATTTTATAACCAACGTGGAAGGAAAAGAAGTTCGAAAGAAATAGATCCCTATGTGAGAGAATTTCGTGAAAAATGTAACGCGATAAATAAATGTAACTGGACTAAAAGCCTATTACCCTTAATACGAGTTGACTTAGGCGTTACCTCCACAATCGCATTAATTGATTCGGGATCTAGCAGAACTTTAATCAGCCAAGAATTAGCGGACAAATTAGCGAAACACCATCTAGTAAAACGGAGTCAACCGGTGAATATAAAGTGTGCTACCGCCAATAAACGAAATATAATAATAAAACTGAGCATTACCGTTAAGGTTAAAATCAAGAACCTAACCTGGATGTTTACAATGTTAGTATGTAAGGAATTAGGACCTGATTTAATATTAGGAGCAGACTTTATTAGTAAAACGGGAATGATTCTTGACATCTATGAGCAAAAATATTATTTCCGATTCGACCGTACACGGAAATATAGATTTGATAGTAATAATAAAAATTTTAAAAAAATATTGTTCATCTACTGCACATGTGATACACCAAGAGTCAGATTTATCTCATCTAGAAAGTAGAGATAGAGTGAGAATACTGAAATTAATAAAAGAATTTTCCTCAGTTCTTACACCTAAACTAGGACTCACTAAACTAATAGAATATAAAATTAATCTGAGTGATCAGAAAGTAATACGCCTACCTCCGTACAAGTTGTCGCCTCCCAAGATGGAAGTGATGAGAAACCATATCAACAGTTGTTGGAGCAAGGAGTCATTGAACCCTCTACTTCCCCATATTCTTCACCCTCCTTTTTAGTACCTAAAGGTCACGATAAACACAGACTAGTTGTAGACTACAGGCAATTAAACAAAAGAATAGAATTTGAATCTATCCCTCTTCCAGACATCTATAGTGCTTTCCATTACTTCACGAATGCTATGGTCTTTACGGTAATGGATCTGAATCAAGCTTTTCACCAAATACCCCTTTCTGAAGAATCAAAACGTCTAACCGCGTTTGCAGTTCCTTTTAACTTGTACCAATTTACTAGAGTACCCTTTGGAATATCTCAAGGAAGTTCCGTATGTAGTAGACTATTAGAAAGGATATTTCACGATATTAAGTTTAAATATGTGTATCACTATTTGGACGACATCGTTATATATAGCGAATCTATGGAACTACATATTAAACACCTACGCGAAGTGTTATCTCGTTTACTAAGAGCAGGATTAACTGTTAACCCAAAGAAGGTAAGTTTTGCCGTCCCACAGTTTTCGTTCTTAGGTGACATCGTGAAAGCGAATGGAAAGGTAAGCATTGACCCCGAACGAACCCGCGCTATTAGAGAATTTTCACCCCCACGAGATGCAAAAGGTTTAGCCCGATTTTTGGGAATGGTAAATTATTTCCACAAATATATTCCCCATCTTGCCGAAATAGCAGCACCCCTAAATTCCTTACGAAAGAAGGGAACGAAGTTTGAATGGAGCTCACGACATCAAAACGCGTTTGAGCAACTTAAAGAAAGTATCATATCTCCCCCAGTTTTGCAACTAGCGGATTTCACGAAACCTTTCGTAGTGCAGACCGACAGTTCCAGTGTAGCGTTAGGTACAGTGATATATCAAGAGATAGAAAACTGTAGACTACCTATTAGTTATGCATCGCGAACACTGAGCGACCAAGAAAGAAAGTATTCCGCATATGAATTGGAATGTTTAGCAATTGTCTTTGCATTCGAGAAGTTTAAGCCCTTCCTAGAACATAAAGAATTCCTTTTGGAAACTGACAATCAAGCGTTATCTTGGTTACTGAATCACCCTAAACAGTTAGGACGTATTGGGAGATGGATATTGAAGTTAAACTGCTACAAATTCAGAGTGCAGCATATAAAAGGTACCCAAAACGTAGTCGCTGATACCCTGTCCCGTATGTTCCAGTCGCCCACTAAAACTCCCGAAAGCAAGGAGAATCCGGAAATAGCACTTGCTAACGCCGTAATTACTGAGTTCCCCCTTGCCTTTACAAACATTGCTCTGTATCAACAACAAGACCCCTTACTGAAGCCTATTATAGAACAACTTACTAGATAAGTTGAATAGAAGGTATTAAATCCGAGAAATACGTTTAGAGTAAAAATGTACTATGTCATAAGATAAGAAGCGGAAAAGAACTAAGAATAATAGCCCCTGATGTAATTAAGCCCATGCTGATGGAGTACAGTACTTCCATTCATCTACCATAGGAGCCCATATGGGAATCAATAAGACAATACATCGTGTTCGAAAGGAATATCATTGGAACAATATGAACAGCGAAATAGCCAGTTTCGTAAAGAAATGTACACTATGTGCCCTCAGTAAACCAGCCAGAAATAATCAAGTAAGCCAACTGATTTCAGAAATCCCTAAGACCCCTTTTTCTAAACTTTATCTAGACTTTTCAGGTCCATATCCAAGATCCAAATCAGGTAATACAATGTTCTCATCTGTGTAGATTCGTTCACCAAATTTGTTTGGATGTATCCCATGCGACGAGCATTAGCGTCGACGACTGTAAAAATATTGCAGGAAAGATTATTTAAAGACTACGGTACACCTGTACGTATAGTATCAGATAATGGACCACAGTTTAAAGCGAAAGAATTTAGGAATATGTGTTTCAAGTTAGGAATAGACCATATAACCACTACGGAGTATCGACCGCAAGGCAATATTGCTGAAAGGTATCTACGAAACCTCAAATCTGCGTTAATCGCCTATCATGCGAACGATCATACGTCGTGGGACCAAAACCTATCCTGGATTCAATACGCCTTTAATTCAGCTTATCACGAAGGTCACAAGTCGACCCCGTTTGAGTTACTGTACAAATACCGACCAAACCACCCTTTGTCCACAAAATGGAATATACACGACCTGCTGCCTCCGCAAATAACGGATAAGCAGATAAAGCAAATATGGAATAAAGCCCGCTCTAATTTAAGAGCGAACTTAGAGAAATCCAGAAAATACCACGAGAAAGGTATTCATAACAATTCAATTAGGTACCAAGTAGGTGACTTAGTAATGTATAAGACTCACCCCACTAGTAGTGCAATTGATAAGACCACCTCTAAACTATCATACCGATGGTGTGGCCCTTACCAAATCCAGAAATACCTAACTCCAGTTACAGTAGCCCTGTACGAACCTGCGACTCGAAAATATGTGCGGAGAACACATATTTCGCAGCTAAAATTGTATAAGAAGAAGAGAAGGAATAGTATAACCCAAAATAGAAAAGGGAATACTAGGTAGTGAAGTATATTATGCTTCTGAAACCTTGGAAAATGTTAAACGTAGAGTTTGGAAATGAGGCCTGATCAACCTGAGATCCAGTTCTGCGAAGAATAAGTAAATGAGTACTCGATGAAAACAAGACAGAATTCTAAATAGCAAAAGATTTAGAAAATTACTCTACAGAGAAAGAGTAAGACAACCAAAAAAAAAAACCGGTAGTAGATTTAAGTGATAGAGATAAGAAAGAGTTTTGTGTTTTAATATGTAGATATTAAGTGTGAATAGTATGTAAAAAAAAAGGTAGTTAATAAGAAAATATAAAAGTATATTGTGTTATAGAGAAGAAGCAAGTAGATATAACGCTAATCAATAACTATGTGAAAGAAATTACACACACTGACACCATACATACTCCAAGTCCCCAATTGTGCGTTAGACTCACAAAAAAAAACACCCGTAACGTGAAACTTAAGCGGTGGAGTATGTGACGATTTAAATTCTAACTGTAATCGTAAAAAAAAAAATTAAGTTTGCGAGCGATTAAGTATTTTTAAATCGTACTATAAAACCTAAACCCCCGTATTAACTCAGTATGAGAAAGAGAAGTGATTTGAAAATCCAAAGAAACACTAATAAAAAGGCCGAATTGTAAAAAGTTATTATTATCATAATTAACCCTTTGCTAGTCATCATGCGGTGACTCAACGTGTTTACCGAGTCGTCTGTAATTTAGGAAGATATAAAAATCATATTGTTTATAATTAGAAATTTGAAGACACAAATAGTAGTTAAAATAACTCACTTAAATTATATATGTATAATTAAGTTATAGTTTTTGGTAATAAGAATGTTAACTTAAATAAAAATAGGAACTATATTGTCGCGGAGTAGTTGCCCCTCTCCTTTGTTAAGTACCAGTTGAATAAAAAAAAAGACTCGCTATGTTGCCTTCACGCCGTACAGACGTAAGAGCGAGAGCTCTACCAAAATGTATTTGATTTGTTTGTTTTATTTAACTGTAGTATATTAGCTACCACTGCTAAACGTGGAAAGCATTGTGTCATGTATCAATAACATAAATATGTGTTAAGAAGAAGATGTAAAATGTAACACAAAAACAGAACTAGTGGTAAGCAAGATCACGTCTCCCCTCAAGAGGTAACTCCAATTACAACATCACTCCTGAAGATGTGATCTGCAGAAACTTCATAAAGACACGTATACGATGCATAAGACTCTGCCTAGGACATCCGTGAATCTACATCTACTTACACCAAAGAAACTTCAATCTCCGCAGTGAACATCCGACCTAATTCTTGCCGAAGACTCGACCCAGATGATGACGCCGGCTACAAGGATTCCCAAGACGGACACCCCAGGACGAGTTTACTACGTTCAATTGTAAAGGTGACTCGATAGCCTTGCTATCGAGAGTTAATCATATTTGATACATAACTCACTTCTAAAAGAGACTTTTCAAAGACGATTAATTTTATTTAAAAAAAATTAAAATGAGACAATCTAAGAGTTTACTGTAAAATTCAATTATCATACGTTGTAACGCCTTAAATGTAAAAGTAATTTATTATCACTTCAAGTAATAATGCCATTCTTCAAATGGTAAAAGAAGTCTTGCAAGCTTCTAAATGAACTGAAAATAATTAGAAGTCTTTACTATAAATATACATAAAGTAAACTCGGATCCGAGGTATAAGAATACATAATCAATTTGATCCCAAACTTTTATGAAAAGCATTTAAATATTTTAGTTTAATTAATGATGTCATGGGATCTTTCAGTAACTGTTGTTAATAAAGAGAACTCGTCTTGTTACACCTGAAAATGAGTGCATAAATCAGTAAAATACCTTCCCTTGTTTCCTTATACTTATAGTAAGTAATTTGTTCAATTAATTTGACTTTAAATACAGTTCGTTACAACGTAGGCAGCCCATGTAATTGGCAGACGTCAGTTAAGATGGGTTCCCTGAATTTGTAACGCGGCAATACGTTACACCCTATACTATAAATTACCCCTATGCAGACCTTGAGTTCTTTATAATTCAAAAAGGTATGCAGAAGAGTAGTTGATTCTGTTTTAATGTACGGCAGTTATCGTTCGTCATAAAAAAATTTACCCTTTTCAAACATAAAACGTTGCCGGTAAACTACCCCTTCCCCTTAACCGATCTTCACGAAAAACAATAGGTCTTGAGTACTCCACAAATCAGGGCTGTATGCAAAAAATTATTTGATTCTGTTTGAATTTGCGGCTGTTATCGTTTGCCATAGAAAAAAATCTACAGTTAGACAGATAGACACACAGACACACAGACAGACACACACACACACACACACACATACACTTTTCGAAAAATGTCTTTTATTCATGTTTTGAGTGTAGTACAATCAGAATCTGCAATAATCTCGGACACGATTTTTTTTTGCCATCACCATACTTCCATTTCCTTAAGGAACATGGAAGTAAAAAAATTACCCTTGATTAAAAAAAAACGTTACTGGTAAACTACCCCTTTCCCTTAACCGATCTTCACCAAAAACAAGATGTCTTGATTACTCTACAAATCAGGGCTGTATGCAAAAAATTATTTGATTCTGTTTGAATTTGCGGCTGTTATCGTTTTCCATCGAAAAAATCTACACACACACACACTTTTCGAAAAATGATTTTTTTCATGTTTTGAGTGTAGTACAATCAGAATCTGCAATAATCTCGAACACGTTTTTTTTGCCATCACCATGTCTGGCCGCGATTGGAATGCGCGGCTTGGCGTCCCTACCATTAGACCGGCAGATGCATTGTTACTACTTAATACTATCCATTCAGTATGTACATTCAGAAATATGAAGTACACATATTTATAAATTTCTTTTTGTAATGTAATTCTACATCTTATGCTGCTCATTTCTGTATAAATTATATGTCTATAATATAATTTTGTTGATCATAAAAAAATATTTTATCAATTTTTGTTCACCCGTGCAAATTAGTGCAACATTTCAATCAACCAGTGATTGCAATCCTAATATGAAACTTATGGAGTTCATTTTACTTCCATGTTCCTTAAGGAAATGGAAGTATGGTGATGGCAAAAAAAAACGTGTTCGAGATTATTGCAGATTCTGATTGTACTACACTCAAAACATGAAAAAAAGTCATTTTTCGAAAAGTGTATGTGTTGTGTGTGTCTGTCTGTGTGTTTGTCTGTCTGTCTATGTGTCTGTGTGTCTATAGTTTTTTTATGGCAAACGATAACAGCCGCAAATTCAAACAGAATCAAATAATTTTCTGCATACAGCCCTGATTTGTAGAGTACTCAAGATCTATTATTTTTGGTGAAGATCGGTTAAGGGAAAGGGGTAGTTTACCTACAACGTTTTATGTTTTAACAAGGGTATTTTCTATGGCAAACGATAACAGCCGCAAATTCAAACAGTTGAAATTAAATTAAAAATTATAGTTGAAGGTGGAGGGGAGAATTTTTTATATGTGTACTACGTTATCGGCAACAAAGAAGTAGTTTTTTGTTAAAATTGCTTCCCGGGCTGTTTAGCCGTAGTCCAATGTTTTCTGCAAAACCAGACTTATCGGCATCGACTGCCATCATCAGTGAAAATCGAGTGCGAAAACGTGAGGTGGTATACGTTAGTGACCACAGTACTGTGGTTAATGCTGAAGCAATAAGTAGAAAGACGTAGTTTCTATGGAAATATTTCATTTCGAATATGATTTTAAATATAAATCTTAGAACATGGAAGTCATGTATGGTTCTCCATACCGATATTTTATAACGTTTTATTCAAAATAATATTTCCTTTATTATGAACAGATTTTGATTGTCATAACACTATAAATAGATTTTTGGTCGAATTATTATCTCTGTAATTTTTTAATTCTGTCAGTAAGTGTATTACAATTTGTCGTCTGTGAGGAAGTTTTTTATTTCTAAAGATAGACATATAGTGTAAGCGAGAAGTTGTAGTTAATAGTCCAAAGTTATTTTTAATGCAAATTCCAATAGCCTACTGTCGATGGTTTAGACAGAATACGTCGTTATTCGAAAAGCTTATACCGCACGCCTCTGGTGACAAGCGAGCCGCTACCGCCACAAAACAAATAGGCCTACTTATGGATGACAATAAAAGAACATAGTAGCCTATACGTCGTTATGAAACAAAACTATGTGCTTTTTGTATTGTGTTAATACAATAATATAAGAATTACTTTACAGGAAAGACTAGTTTTAGAAACAAATGTGTCGTGTTGAAGGCCATCCAATCTGTCACAAAGGGAAGGCTTTTCGACACATTTATGACGGAGCATTGTTTGGTGTATACCCTTACACCCGGCGACCACTTTGGTGTTATAAAAAAAGTATAGTATAATATTCCATATAGTATATATTCCAACTTCTTTATGTGGTCACAGCATTTTTTCCAGTCTTCATTGGTGACGTGTTTAATGGCCTCTTCTGAAAGCTGGAGAAGGCGCTGAATTCTTAAATCTCTAACATTATTTTCCCGAACGAATCTTTCATTATTGCCCATATTAATTCTATGGGGTTTAATTCGCAGTTGTAGGGCGGGAGGCGTACTACTTCGTGTCCATATTGTGCGAAGATTCTATCGATCTTGTAGTCCACTTTAGTCGGTTTATTTTTCTCAATTAGTTCGTACAGTACAGGTTTCCTCATTTCCAGGACAGCTAGAATGTTCGCCTTTGTCAGCCATTCGACCATTGTCTTTTTTGTATCATACCTATTCGGGACCTTGTTCTCTATTTTGCTGTGGTAGGGAGCATTATCCATGATGACGACACTGTTAGCAGGCAAGTTGGGGATGACCTTCTCTGTTACCCACTTCGAAAAATTGTCGTAATTCATTTGACCGTGGTAATCCCCAGTAGCCACATCAGCCCTAAAGAACAGTTGGGCCCCAGGTAGAAATCCCTCCTCAGAGCCAATACCAACAACAATAATCCTATTACTTCCACTAACACACTCCATCGCTCCAACGACACCGGGTCCTTGCCAACACTTACGAAACGTTAGGTTGGAGTCGATCCATGACTCATCAAGAAAAAATATGTTTCGATTGTCCTCTCGTATTCTTCGCATACGCATCAAATATCTACACCGCCAATCAATTATGTCGTGTCTCTCCACTAAAATTTTCCTCTTGCTCACAGCTCTTTTCCATCTGAATCCCATTTTTTTCAGTATCTCTCTCAGTTTAGTTCGTTCAAATGGAAAATTCTTTCACCTTCAGTTCATTAATAAGTTTCCGTACAGATGGGATTATCTTCTTGACTAAATAAAACTCTTCGATAGTTGATTTTATTATGTTTCTATCGAAACTGTCGACTTCTTTGGGAATCCTTGTTGGAGCTTTCCTTTTTTTGCTCGGTGAAATTACGGTTCCCTCAGTTTGTAGCTCCCGATGAATTGCCTGAAGTGTTCTTCTAGGCATACCTATATATGCTTCTGCTCGTTTAGTCGGGCTACTGAAAGGGAACATGAGTTTCTTGTCCAAACGCTCTTTTTCCATGGCGGACATCACATTTCCTAGAACCTTCCTTTCTTTCTCGTGAATCACGTGCCTCTTAGATGGCTCGGGTGAAGATGTTTCACTCCTGATCGTACTGATCAAAAGTTCGAAAGGAGACACAATACACGGCACTTCACTATAGCCTAGTAACTAAATTCTATTAACTAATAAGTAATAAACTCAATTATATACAATTAATAAGTAATACAGAAATCTCAATTATATACACGCCGTTTACGCGCCGACACCTGATACGGGAATGAGGAGCAGGGAGCGCGTTGTGAGTGTAAGTATGGGAAAAGGTAGTACAAGCGACAAGCCTGCCCATTCCCCCACTTTACCTACCCTGCGCACTCCAATCGCGGCCAGACAGTAGTTCCATTTCCTTAAGGAACATGGAAGTAAAAAAGAAAACTGTACCTTTTATGTGGCTTAGCTTTTGTACTCATTGATTATTGGGGGAAAAAGCACCTAATAAAACGATAGTTTATATTTACCATCAAGTGTTGTTCATTCAAAAAGACCTAAAACTGCATTTTCAGGAGCGTCAATTTTTCAAAATTCAACCGGACCCCCCTCCGGTTGTGGACTGTGAGTTCGAGCACCCCCACTGATTTTCAAAGCCCGGCGCCACTGCCTGTAGTAATGCTCCGCCTTGCGTGAGGTGCTCTCTGCCGCATCTCACAAAGCACTCCGATTCACCTGCTCTTAAAAGGTGCATCAACTGTGGTGGTAGTCACCCTGCCAACTACCGATCCTGCCCGGTGTAAAAACAGGAACTCCTCCGGCGAAAACTAAAGAGGCCCCTTGTAACCCCTTTTATTTGTGTTAAATTTTTTTTTTTTTTAAAGGGCTACTAGATATTTAGGACTAGACAGAAGGCCTAGAAGAAGCATAAAGTGTGCTGGGTCCAGTGATACGGGACTTGCAATTTAAACTCTCTATTAACAAACAAATAACTTTTATTATTTCATATGTTTTCATAATTCACATAGATTCATAAATTTTTTTATTACTATCACAATTCCCAAATATTTCAAATATCATTAACCTTTATTAATTCATATTATATATATATATTCACATTCATTACGATTCAAAGCTATACCATAATCTATTTTTTATATCATAACTTCATAAACATTTCGATATCACAATTCCCAAATATTTCAAATATCATTAGAGGCGAGAAATATTTCAATATTATAACACATATGAGTATCATTCATTAGCATAACACATAACATAAAGATAACACATAATTCACGAGGATAACAAATATAAATTACCAATACCATTATAAATTTAAAGCTTCTTGGGGACCGCCTGTATATTTTGTAAAAGCACAAGGTATAACTTTTAAATGTTTGCAAACCTCCTAGATAGTTTCATAGAAGTGCGATTTGTGAATTTAAAATAATCCGGCTTGGCCATAATAACAAGAAAGTATAAGTTACAACATTAAAGACTGCCAGTAAACAGCCTGTATGGTTTTATAAAAGAATACAATTTACAAATTGAAAGAAAATAAACTGGATTGGCCCGGCCGCAGACATGTTCCAAGCGGCATCCAAAAAAAAAAACAATTAACCATTAAAAAATAAATTTAGGAAAAACCCCTCAAAGACATACAGGGTGGTAGAAAGCTGGACAAAAGCCAGACCCGACAAAAGATGACATGTCCGGGAGCTTGCATGGATCTGCACCAACAGGTGACTACCCCAGATTTTGTGAAATTTTAAAAGTAACCTGACCTGATAGCAGCATGAAGAAAACTCCCAACCCATTTATGAATGTATAAAATAATTAACAAGCAGAAATACCCGAGATTGTAATAGGAACCAGACCAGCCGGTCTAGCCCCCAGCATGTACAAACAGCACCCACCTACTTCACTAAAATACAGATACCCCACTAACTTTTACCACCCCAGTCAGTACCACAGAAAAGGTAAAGCATAAAAATTAGCGACCGCAGGACACATGCCAGCGGGCAGGCCTACAATTGTTTTCGAGACTGAGTATATTATCAAGCTAAGTTACATGAAAATTGTCCAGCCGGGCACGCACCCAATTAAAATAGTTTAATGGGTAGAAAGTCATAGTGAGTCACAATGAAGTATGACTTGAGTTTTTATGGCTTGTTAAATGCACAAAACATGGTGTTTTCTGTAGAGGCCTAGTGTAAGTAAAATTGGTTAGATTTCACCTCATTTTTGTCCAGATGATAGGGGTTTACAGCGGCATGCTCATCTTGCTTCTCCTTCCGGCAGGTGAGGACGAGAGCTTGTGTGTGTGTTCAGGACCAGATGAAAGGTGGAATTTCCATGCTTGGATCAAATCCTCGACTACCTCGGGAGCCCTAAGCATAAATAAGAATTAAATTGCTGACCAAACACTTATTTCCGAGCATAACCCACACATGCACCACAGCCTGAGCTAGTCTAGACAAAATCGAACAGGCACCCCTCACCAATTCAACTATGTTCATTCTAATTAGATTTAACATCTTCTCTTTTCTACTTCACCAATAATTCTCACACAAGACCTAAAATCAATTTATAATGTTTCAATCTATAAATTACGCCTACGTGAGTATGCAAGTTCAACACACTATAACCTGTTCGAAGTTATATAAGGCCACGTGCTCACACATTCAATACTTCAAAGTTCCCCAAAATTACATAATTTTTACACCACTTGTGAGATGGGCAATTACTCTATACTAATTACAATTTATAAGGCTGTATCAGAGTTTAAATAAATTAAATTACATGACAATGAATATATTCTAAATTCGTGACCACGAGGCAGGCATGCTTCAAACATATCCATTTACATCTACTCAAATAATGCTCAAATCCATATTTTCATTCCAAGCAATCCATAATATATATTCTGAATTTACTTACCGAAGGTCGGGGCGAGTTTATCTAGCCATGAAGAATAGAATATACAACAGTTAATGAAAACTCAGCTCTGCCGGAAGAACAGCTGATCGCTTAGAAGAACAACAGGCGACTGACCAAGCTTGCAGTCCGCGTGCCTATTACCCGGTTTAGCCAACAGATGTCGCAGGCATGCCTCAACTCCACGGTAACACACGGTAAACACAGAACGACGCTGAATGAATAAATCGCAATTATATTAATAAACTCTATTTTTATATAAAAGCCCGGTTTTCAAACCGCAGCACACCCTGCCTTCTCTGAGGCATCCGGTCGTGGGTTGTAGACCTACAACTGAGCAGCCAGGCCCTTCGCCTCCTGCTACAGCTGCCATGTCTGTCGCCACTGTTTCGAAGTATAAGAAACTGAACACCAAGCGGCGGAAGCAACCACCTGTGACTCAGGCAACCCCACCTCAGGCTCCGTCCAAGCCCCGTGCCCCACCTAAGGTGAAAAAGCGCCGAAACTCCGCGGCATTTTCTAGTGAGACGTCCAAACCTGCCAATACCATCTCGGTTGTGGAGCCTGAGCCAAGTCAAACCTCCACTTCCACGGAAGACCCCTGCTTCAGAAGCAGCTTCGCCTCCCTTGCCTCCTCCGCGATACCCTCAAGTCGCAGGCAAGAAGAAACGACAGCGAAAGTCCCGAGCTCCTGCAGCCCCATCCAGATAGCCTGCGCAGCGCGTAAACAAGGCCGACGCCTTCGCATCTGTCCAGCCTTCTAGCGCCTCCGCAAAAGGCGCTACCTCTGGCCCAGTCCCTAAGGCTTCCACCAATCCACCGATTGCTAAGTCTCAGCGCTCTTATGCGCAGACAATCTCCGGGCACTTTGCCTCAAGAACCGCTTCCGACGACTTCCTTGCGGTATTTGACCTCCGCAAGGTCGCCCAGACCTTCAAGTCCATCCGCTCCCGCTTGGAGACTGCAGACACGACCGAGAGATGCTTGCTCTTGGTGGAAGCCGCCACTTGTGTAGGTCTTCTATGAATCGGGTCCTCAAACGGGATCTCTCGAATCTCTCCTGGAACGCCAATGGTATGGCGGATAAAATCCAGGACCTCCAAGAATTACTAGCCCGACTCAAACCTGAAGTGGTACTTCTCAATGAGACTCACTTGACCCCTGCGAGACGGTTCCGACTGGCTAATTATGTGTGCTATCGAAACGACAGGCCGGGCACTGCTGGTGGCGGTACCACTATTCATCATCACCGCGTTCTCTTGCCGCGAATCTCACCTAGAGGTCACCGCTGTGAAGATTCATAACACTAGGCGGAGTCCTCTTGGTGTCGGCTTTGACGGGGAAGAGGCGCCGACTTCGCATCCCAGCCATTGCTGGACCGTTCGGCCAAGTCCTGGGTCGTCCGGAAGCGAAGGCCGAGTACTTGGGTGCGTGTTTCGAGCACCAGTTCGCTCCGAACCCGCCCATGGACTGGGGCTTCGACGAAGAAGTCGAGAACGAAGTGGAAGACTTTCTATTTCTTCCGATCACTGCGAAGCCCGAACCCATTACTAGGAAAGAGGTATCAGATCGGCTCGTTGAACTCGTACCGAGAAAAGCTCCTGGCCCGAATGGCCTCTTGAACGCTGCTCTAATTCGACTACCGGAGCCAGGAATACTTTTCTTGGTCGCGCTGTTCAACGCGTGTCTTAGACTGGCCTACTTTCCCAAGAAATGGCGAAATGCGACTGTCATAGTTATCCCGAAGCAGGGAAAGGACGCTTCCCCTACTGACAACCTCCGGCCCTTTAGTCTACTGTCTGCCACGTCAAAGGTCCTCGAACGTCCGAACAACTCGTACAACGGCGAGTCCTAGACCATGTAGGAACCTTCGATGTAGTGGTCCCCAAACAGTTCGGTTTCTGTGTGGAGCATTCTACCACTCATCAGCTGATGTGACTGGTGGAATACATAACGGGCGCCGGCTGTCGGAAAGAGCAGACTGTCGCCTGTTTCCTAGATATGGAGAAGGCCTTTAATAGTGTCTGGCACGACGGGCTCTTGTTCAAGCTCCAGGAAATCCAGCTGCCATATTGCTACCTTCACTTGATTGCTAGCTTTCTGACGGAGTGGACGTTCTACGTGAGAATAGACGACCACGCCTCTTCCGAGAGACGTATCTCAGCCAGGGTAGCTCAAAGTAGGGTCGTAGGCCTCTCCTGTTCCCTGTCTATGTCAACGACGTACCGAGGGAGACTGTAGTCCAGTTTGCCGATGACACCAAGAGCTCCGCGGTGCTATTCTTAAAGCGCCGGAAGGAACCGCGAGCACGAGTGAGACTTGGTCGAACGTACCTGGCCTGGTCGAGAGGAGTTAACTACTTAGGTGTCCACCTTGACCGTCGGCTCACCTGGCGTACCCACGCACAGACGATGAGAACTAGAGCGTCTGCTCGTCTGGCGTCTCTGTTTCCCATACTTGTCAACAAGGCTGTGACCCGCAAGCTAGGTAAGTTGATCATCAACGCGTACCTGTTCCCAATCATCATCACCTATGCCATTCCCGTCTGGGGTTACCTTGCAGCTGTTCATAAAAGAAAGTTGCAAAGCGTTCTCAATAGGCGTCTTCGGCTAGCGGCCAAAGCTCCCTATCGGTTCCCTTCTCGACTTTTGAGAAGTGGACTCGGTGTCCGCTCCTTGGATGACACCGTGCGGCGACTCGCACGTAAATTTTACGTCCGAGCTGCAAGAATCCGGACAAACCCCCTCATAGCCGGCCTTGGCAAGTACCTACCACGTCCTGGTGATTCTTGGAAACGGCCTCGGCAATAACTGTACTAGAACGACCTAGTACAACCATAGCGTTGTAGCGGCCACTAAACTCTAAATTAACATTTTCCGTCTGGACACGACCACTAGGCAGGAGCTCCTTCCGGAAGCTGGGAACTAAGAAACCATAGGGACGTCTCACGACGTGCATCCCTACAGCTCTGGCAGGGCTGATACCGGGGAGCAGATGTTTGCTTCGCTACCGTCACAACTCCCCCGCGTCTTGAATGCTCTTCGGTGGCCAGCCTACTGCTCTTCGCCGGAACTTCGTACTAGAGGCCATGGTATGTAGCGGTGTTGTTGGGTGCCATGTTGGTTTGTGGGCCGGGTGGTAGCTCGCTGGCTTGGCCGTATCGGGCATTCGCACGATGATTACTGCCCCACATTAGGCGCCACCGGTGATCACCGCTACGTACCATGGCCTCAAGTACGAGGGTCCCGAGTGATATCTGCGACAGCTAGATCCGCAACTGCGGGATTACAGAGTACCATCCCCAGGCTCGAGACACACAACCTGACGCCTCGACATTGCTGTTGTCTCCCAGATCGAGGTAACTGTGTTTTTCGACTATTGTTCCATACTTGTGTACTTGGCCACCCGACACACGATTGGGAGAGGAGCTCGGTAGGTAGTTGAGTGGAATCGCTTTCTGTTGAAGGCGTCCCAAAACGGTTCCACTGGATTGTGTGGACAACGTAGACAAGTCAGTTGCCAAGTTTGATGAGACTGTTATCTCTTCTGTTGAGTTGTGCTCACATATGAAGCCCAATCTCACGCCTGACTACCACTGGGTCCCCTTGCTTAAGAGAAGAACAGACTTCGGAGACAGTGGCAGTGAACGCAAAATCTGGCCGGCAAAGCAACTTTCAATTGGGCACCAGGCAAGTTAAGTCGTGACTTGCAGGCTTTCCGACGAAGCTGCTGGGAATTTGCGGTCACCCAAATGGGTGACATTCCATGAGAGGAGAGTTTCTTCTAGATACCTTCTGTGTTGACCGGGGAGAGACGCTGACTTCCACTCACTGGGCCATCACTGAACCTGAGAGACATCTTCTTGCCAAGCCGGAATTCAGAGTTTTTGGCCAAGCATTTTGAGTGACAGTTCATTGCGAACCTGCACATTGACCTCCGACACCAATGAGGAGATATAGGATGAGGTTGAGGATTACCGTGGCCGCCCTATCACCGCTGAACACGAACTCACTTCAGAGGCAGAGGTTTTGGAATCATTTTAGCACTTTGACCCCGGAAGAGTCTTGGATCGGATAGTGTCAAGAACACCGCCCTACAGAGACTTCCGGATAGGAGAGTTTGCTCCCAGATTGACTTGTTAAGTGCCTGCTTTCAGTTCACCTCCTTTCTCCAAAGTGACACCAGGTCATGATGATCCCAAAGCTGGGTAAAGACTCCAAGTTCGCCGACAACCTTCAGCCCATCAGGTTGCTCTCATGTCAAAAGTTTTCGAACGCTTGTATGGCAGTGAATACTGGATCATCTGAAACGGTTCGACTTTCTGGTCTCCAAGCAATTCTAGTGTGCTGGACTTTTGTACAAACTGACGGAGATTCTGCTTCCACTTTGCTAAGTTTATTTTATTGCTAGCTTTCTTCAAAACAGAAACTTAGGCGTGAGAGTGGATAGTGCTCTTTCTACGGAAAGAGTAATTACATCTGGTGTACCTCAGGGAAGCATCACATAAGATGCTTTTCTCTGTATAGGCCTACATCAACGACGTACCCAACTTGCCTGAAACCTGATTAGCCATGTTCACCAACAACACAGCAGTGTATTCTGTAGATTTTAGTGTGGAAATGGCCATTCTTTGATCAGGACCAGCTAGACTCCTACATTGAGTGGGCAAAGAAATGGAGGGTCTCCAGTATCACGGCCAAGACCACAGATGAAGTCTTCTCCAGACATAGAAGGCTCTCTCCCAGAGTATATGTAGGCGATATTTCACTGCCTTGGTCTCCCATTGTGAAGGTTCCATGGGTATCACCTCGATTGATGTCTCACCTGGCGGATAAAATCTAAGCAAGTAGCCCACAAAACTGCCTATCGACTGTATCAACTCATGTCCCTGCTCTGAAGTAAATGAACGACTTGCCTGTAGGCAAATTCATCGTCATCACATATAAACCTATGCGATCCATGGCGCTACCTGGCAAATACCCATAAGCGAAAGTTATAGTATCTATTGGACTGAGATTTGTGCTCGTTCTGCAAAGCACATTACCTGACTTCAACCCAGACCATCTGAAACTCCATTTGTGTCTGTTCCTTGAACACCACTATTTCTGAAAGTTTTATGCTGCTGTGCCCTCTTCTAGGGCAATGACCTCAATAGCACCCTCAGTTAGCATCCATCTGTGCCAGGTGAATCTTGATCCAGGTTTGATGAACACTAACCCTGAATAAGACTGTGTCTAATTGAAACCCCACAGCCGGTAGCAGGCCACACATAGGAACCCCCACATATATCATGATCTCTGCATTGGGAGCTCTACAAGAAGCTTGGAACGCGACGTCAAGGCACAATCTCACCAAGATTCAATTCTTGGGCCGATTCCACTTATTATTTATTTGAATGATCTCTGCTTTGGTAATTCCAGTGGTCCTCTCACCACTTTTGCAAATGATATGCTGTTCCTGTACATCATTTCAAAATAAACTTAATTCTGTGGAAAAAGATCTAAAAAATTTAAAACTTTGGTGTGGGAAAATAAAATGTTTCTAAATGTTCACACACAAAAAAACACAAAATGTGTACCGTTTGATTTACAGGGACAGAAGCCTTATCCATTTCGCACAAAATTTCACACTGACCAGTATAATATAGTAACAGATAGTGGCTGTAACAAATTATAATAGGTGGACACAAACGTTTGGATGTCTCAGTAGGAATATACTCAATAGTCAAATTATTTGGAAAATATATAAGATATATATATAAAATAAATATTATAAGGTGAAAGGTAGCTAGCTTTTTGAGAAAATTTTATTCCTTGGAAAAAGTGTGTTCCAAGAATGCTTGTAAAAATATTTATTTTGTTTTAATTTAAAATTAACATGTGGAATTGATCGTGGAGTGGGACAAATATATTTTATTCAAATTCTCTAAACATTATATTTGATTTGTACTAGTAAAAAACAAAAGGCATAGTTTGTTTCCTTTGTTGCAGGAAATTAATTCTTTACCTTTAAGACATTTAACACAAAGAACTTCTAACATATTTCAATAGAAGTGGAGATATAGAAAAATTAATGTTTGACAATTAGATGGGAAACACTTCTGATATCCTATAAGTATTAAACTCACCTGTCTGGTAACTAATTGTGTAGGCCTATTAATAAGTAAGAGCTCCAAACTGCATCGAAACGTTCATCAGTTCGAGATAACTTCAAAATCTCTCGGACACTATGAATATTATCCATGGCTTTTTGCAGCTGCAAGAAGGAATTTTGCAGAAAGGCATTAAAAATTTCAACTGGCTCTAAATTTGCGTAAAAAGTGTAGTGACAAATAATATAAAGTCAAAAGAGCACAGAAATTTTAAGTAACCTTTAGCTTTAGCACCGGCATCAGATTTCTTGAGCTCGATTTCCTCAAAGAACAATATTAACTCTTCATAATTCTGCAAAATCGTTTTCAACGAACTTATTCTGCAACACCACCTGGTAGAGCAAAAAAGGCTGAAGAGCTACAGGGTGAATGGACTTGGGCAGCTTGCAAAGACTCAAATATTGCTAGTCGGTTGGGGGACCCGCGCACAAAATTGATCATTTCTTTAACATTTGCAAGATAGTCTCTCACCACAGTCTCATTTTGCATTGCCTCTTGGGTCACAAGGTTCAAAGAATGTGCTAAACATTGAACATGCATAACTCGCAGCTCAATTTCTCTGATTTTTGCTTGCAACCCTGAAAAAGCGCCGTCAGTAGCAATATTTGCCGCTCCGTTAGTAGCAATACCTCTGCATGACTTGATAGCCAGAGAAAAACGAGTGAGAACATCCATTAAAATTTTCATCAAGACTTCAGCTGTAGTAGATTCAGTTTTATAGAAACCAAAAAATAATTCATTAATTAGAAAATCATCACCACTGACAAATCGAAAAGAAATTGAAACTTGCTCGTGTTGACATGCGTCGCTAGTTTCATTCATTTCATGGTATGCCCAGTTAAGGAAGGTTTCAGCTGGTTCAAGATATTGGCTCCAGTAGCTGGTCATAACATATAACCCGCAACAATAAACAATGCATGTACTTCATCGACAAAACATTTAATTTTCCGCTTTGGAACTCTGTCCCACATTATTAACAATTATCAAATAGTATTGGGAGTCTTTTAGAAACCTGATCAAATTTTGTAAGACTTTGTTAGCCATAATAGAACCTAGTTCATTTGTTATATCGTGTGAAAACCATCTGTACTTTGTACGTTGAAGCCAAGAGGACAAATCGGAGTTATCTTCAGCAACTAACTCTAACAATGCATGATAATTAGAATTTTCATCTGTGTGACGTCGTAGCCATATCACTTTTTTTCATTGACGAGCAAACAATGAATTTATCCATTATAATAAAATGAATAGAGCAAACAAAGAATTAAACTAACTTACACTTACAATTTAAACATACTGGTATATGTGATATGTGCGTGACTGGAGGAGTCGCGTGACTGTGCTTACATGGGCCGACGCGAGAGCGCGCCGTCAAAATTGGCATAATCCTTTTTAACCCTTTGAAGAGTATGAAAAAATACTTACTTACTTACTTCATCCAACGCCCGTCCGTGGCTGCTCGGCCATTAGACGCCTTGCTGACCAGTAGAGCCTGGCTCGTCCTTGCAAGTTGTCGTCCACGACTTCCAGGGCTCAGCAGCTTGTGAGGTGGTCGGCCGTGCCCTCATCCTCGGAGCACAAGGGGCACAGGGGGGAGTCGGCAAGGCCGATGCGGTGCAGGTGGCCCTGGAGGTAGTCGTGGCCGGTCATTCTAAACGTGGCGACTGCGATGTCCCTTGGCAGGTTGTTGGGGATGGCGTTGGATTTTACAATCGGCTCCCATATTTTGCCAACAGCGGCTGCCTCCCAGGCTGTCTTCACCATTCTGTTGATGGATGTCGTGATGAGGCTGCAGATTGATGGGTAGCTAACTGGCCGGTTTTCTTGTGGGAGAAAGCATCCTGCTTTAGCTAGTTGATCAGCTCTCTCGTTTCCCTCGAGGTCGCAGTGGCCAGGGACCCACTGCGGACGGACTTCTGATCTTGATTCCAGCTTGAAGAGGCGTTCTTGGCACAGTGGGACAAGGTCGCCTTCTTGCGGTAGGGAGGAAGTGATGGCTTGTAGTGCTGCCGTTGAGTCGGAGAGAAAAACAATTTTCTTCAGACCAGGAAGACCCAGCAGTTTGTCTGCAGCTTCGCTGATGGCAGCTACCTCCCCGTCGAAGTTTGTTCGGTTTCTTCCCACTGGGATGGAACCCTCAAGAAAGGTTGTGTAAAACCCTGCACCGCTTTTATCGCCCATTGCAGAGCCATCGGTGTAGACATGGGTCCATTCTGCTCGTGGGTATTTGGTGGTAAGCATTTCCAGGGCAGTGGCCTTTAGAAGGTGCTGAGAAACGTTGGCTTTGCATTCCGTTATCCCGGGAAGGAACAGGTGAACTTGCAGCTCGGGCTTTTCGCGGACGAGTTTGGCCTTTCGGAACGGCAACCATTCTTGGGCATTTATTTGATACTTCTGCCGGAGTTCCAGCTCTTTAGCCAAAGGTGTGGTTTGTGTCTTAAGCCGTGCGTTCGCGGTGCAGTAGGTTTCCCAAAATTTGTCACCGACTCTGCGAGATCTCTCAAAGAACTTTAGGACCGCTTTGTCTCGTCGGGCTTTCAGGGGTTCGGTCAGAGTTTGGCTTTCAAGCGCTGTGATGGGAGTCGATCCAGCCGCTCCACAGACCAGGCGCAAGGCGTTGTTCTGCACTGTGCTCAGTTTCTTTTTGGTAGCGTCACTGGCAGTGGCGAAAGCTTCGCAGCCGTATTCCATTAATGGGCGGATGTACGTCTTATAGGTGCTGGCTAGGACATCTTGTATGGCCCCCCACTTGGTGCCTGTAAGCCTCTTAAGAATGCATAGTCTTTTAGTGGCTTTGTCGGCTGTGCTGTCAATGTACTGAGAGAAGCTTAGCTTGTTGTCTAGGGTCACGCCGAGGTATTGGGTTGCTTGGAATAGGTGAAGGGGCGTTGAATCATATGTCATATTGGTGGTGTGCTCCTTAGTGGACAATGTAAAGAGTTGGGCAGTTGTTTTGTCCTTGCTGACTATCATATCATTGTCCTTGCACCAGGCTTGGAGACGGCGAAGGGCTTTGTTGATGGAATGCTCCATTGCAGGGATTCTGGTGCTGGTGGCCCACATAGTAACGTCGTCAGCATAGCAGAGGACCTCGACTCCGAGCTCTTTCTTGAGTTCGCCGATCAAATCATTGATCATGATGTTAAAAAACACACAGCTAAGTACTGCACCCTGAGGGAGGCCCCTTTTTTGCTGGAGGTAGCTTGAGGTGGTGTCTGCAAATCGTAATTTAACGAACTCTGGGACAGGAAGATGCACAGCCATCTGATCATGTTGCCAGAGATATTGATGTCGATTAACTTGTTAAGGAGGATTTTTCTGCTCACAGTGTAGTAGGCTCCCTGGAAGTCGACGAAGCAGGCCAGGGTTGACATTTTTCGATGGAATCCGTCTTTAACAAATTGCAAAAATTTGACCACTTGGTCGGTAGTTGACCTTGTTCTTTCGCAATGTCAAAGTCTCCACCCTGTGCAAAGTCGCTGAGCGCATGGTGAACAATCGTCTCGAAGTTTTCTTCGATAAATAACGAGAAAAACATATCATTGCGAAAGAACAAGGTCAACTACCGACCAAGTGGTCAAATTTTCGCAATTTGTTAAAGACGGTTTCCATCGAAAAATGTCAACCCTGGCCTGCTTCATCGACTTCCAGGGAGCCTACGACACTGTGAGCAGAAAAATCCTCCTTAACAAGTTAATATTCCATTGTGCAACCTTGTTAGTGTCTATACATTCTGTGGTGTGGTTGATGCCATCACTTGGGGAAGCCAGTGTCTTCATCACAGCTGAGGAATGTCCCTGAGGAGTAAAACAACAACAGCGGAACACTTGTCAAATTAGGAGAATTCAGCATCGATATCGTAATTAAGTATCAACATTACTAAAGGTAGGTGAGTGAACAATGCTGACATCCATTATGTGCGTAATGAAGATAATAAGAGGATGAATTAGAAAACTAATAAAAAAGTAAATGTATGAGTGTGTGAGCGTTTGGGGGGGGGGGAATCTTTAGATGAATCTGTAAAAACTAGTAAAGCAAAAGTGACTTGACATAATTTTGAAACGAGATAGTAATTTGTATATTAATAAGAATCAAAGATAACCACAGTCAATAAAATGGCAATTCAATACTTATGATTATTCAAATGCTTCAGCAGTGGTATTCAAATATAAGTAAGTGGTAAATGAAGGATTCAGTATATATGCTATTTTAACATGAATTTTTTTAATCTCTTTTTGTATCTGATAAAATATAATTTTCTTATATATTACAACAAAGTGCTTCAACAAAATATAGTGACATCAAAGGGGCGAGAATATATACTTGAATGAAATTAATGTTTTGAATATAATATTTTTAATATGATTGTATATTAAATGTTTTTATTTGTCGCCTCACACTCACCTAACCTCTGCTTGACAGACTCGCTTTATTGTTATAAGTTGACGGGAATCTCTCCCGTTTTGTTTATTATAGTGTCTGGTTGTTCGTTTTATTATTATTGTTAAAAGCTCGTTTTTATTATTAAGTTTTGTCTTCGTGATTTATTCCACCCAATTCAATCTATTATTGAATCCGGTAGTGAATAAATCGGTTCACTTACTCTTTTTATCGTCATTTAATTATTTCAGTTTATATGGTTTAAAAATGTTTTTTAATTCACTTTCTTGAGTTCGATTCTCTGGAAGTTCCGTTGACTCTTCTATCATCAGCTATGGTGAGTTGATCAGTAATGTCTTGCCTATACACTAACATAAACATAACATAGACATGATATTTGCTATGAGTTATAATGTGTAGCAATGTATTGGATGGTGCGGTTGGTAAAAATCATTCCATTTGAATCTCCGCTTTTGACTGCTTGTACCAACCATCTCTGGTTTCTCACTAAGCTGTATTTCTATTGTTTACAATAAAAGTCAACACTTTTAAAGGTTCATAATACAATGGTTCTTTATTCAACTCAAGAAAAATTAATATTTTGATACAGTGAAATGGTTTATCTTCCTTTTGTAAAACAATTAGAATAGAACATGGACTCTAAAACATTTAAAATCTCAGGATGGTATGACTGCATTTGGCAAGTCGAATATTTTTCATTAGTAAACAAATAGGTTATAATGTTTTATAACATTTGTAAGTAGGTTCTTTGAGCCTGCAAAATACACATACATAATAAAAAGTAGCCTACTACTATAATAATAAGTAGACAAAACATAAAATCATTGATTGTTAATTTAATATAATATAAAATATGAACAACTGTTCATTGTTAATCATTGAGGTTAATACAGGTTCATGTAACCTGATTTATTTAAAATTTGTTAATTATTTTTCACTGATGCATTAGTTATTTAATATGTGATAATAATTATTTAAATTCAGTGTCGTGGTTCTGAATAATCTCCTAGATTGGATGTAACTAACACAGGTAAATTAAATTCATTTGATACATTTAGGTTACACTCTTGTGTAACTCTAAGTTCAATTATTAAAATAAAATATAAAACATTCTTAAATTCTTAAGTTCCCTTCCTTTTGGAATTCGGGCAATTTATCTACTAATTCAAATTAATTCGATTCGCTACTAGCGTTATTTAACTTATTAATTACTTGACAAGTATAGTATAATTGTTATTTGCATTGATACTTGCGTAACTGGTCGTTCGAAGAATTAACACTTTTTCTCAACTTTTGTAATTAATTAATATTCTTTAAGTAATTAATTAATTTTAATAAATGCACTGCACTCACTCCTATATGCATATACTCCGTATTAGTTCACTTGAAAATATACTGCACTGTCTTCTTCTGTTGTTCTAACCTCCACTCAAAGTTTGAGGTTAGTGAGTGTGTTTACAGCTGTTCGCTGTCAAAAGCACGTTTTTCTGGACGATCGACTTGCGTGTAGTCGCTCACGTTGCTGGTGAAAAACTGTCTCTGATTCCTCTGTCGGAATTGTTCACTTCGTATTTTTTATAGGTTCTGATTGGTTAATAGTTTTTAATTCGTTTACCCTCAGTAGGCTTCGTTAAAACAGACGCTTAGAGTCGCATCAGGAGGCTGGTTCCAAGATTATGAATTTCTGGTTCACCAACCCACGCGCAAGGGCTCAGCACTTCTCAATTATTTTTATAAGTCAAATATCTTATTTATAACTGCACTGACGTTATTTTTTATTATCCCTATCATTTCTATTTTTTAATGACGAGTATTTTGCATACCCTCATCATATAGTTCAGATTTGGGGTTGCTGAAATCGCACTTCGTATAAATACATAATGTTCATTGAGCTATTAAATACTTTAAATACATTGTTTTTATCCCATATTTTGATGGTGATAACGTATCCTCATCGTATTATTCACTTTTCCCTTAAGATTATTTACAAATAATTACATAATGTCTATTTTCATAGGTTCAAGTCCTATGCCTATTGTTATACATTTTGTTTATTAATTATATTATACTAATATTAACATTTAATTACATTCTATTATGGCCTATGCATACTGCATTGGTCGTTGTCACTACTGATAGCGTCCTTTTTCCTTATATCCTGGTTTTATTACCTTAACTATGGTTTGTTAAGTATGTTTACTATACTTCATGGAGTTACTTTATTACATGATTAGTACTCTTTTCATATTATTCTCATTGTTCTTTAAATGACTCTTATTATAGTTTTGATAGCATTGTTCTGATTGTGCAGCAGTTCATTCTGCATGTACACTGGTTATTACCTTGGTTTGGATGTTATTAAGATTAGTTGCAGCTAGTTCTTAACATAGTTTTGTTATTATTGGTATTTAGGTAGTTATACTTCTTGAATTTACTCAATTGAATAGTATTCTGCCTCACTCAATGTTGTTAGTTGAGTTCATACTCTTTTATAATAAGTTTACAACATAATTTTGTTGCATCAGGCATCTTTGCTATAACAAGCATATAGTTATATTGAATTACATTAATACAGCTTTTATATTTACTTATTACATTATCTATTGTATACAAAACGTTCCTTATATCATCTAGTTACTTCACATTATAATACATTTTAGTTTAATATTGTTTTGGCTTTGTTTTTCTTCAGTTTTAGTGGAAAACTGGTTGCCCAGATTAGGTTATGTTACATACTAGGTAAGCAGTAATGGGTTGCTGCTGGATTTGTATCTCTGGATTATATTTGATTGATTTGTTTTCATTTAATGCTGGTACATTTGTTGTTAATTATTAGAGTACCTTTTGTTTATCTTTTTCTGTCTTAATTACTGATAATAATTAGTGGTTTTTTCTAACATCAATTCCACTGTACATCTGGTTATTTATATTTTGGACATAGGCTTCTTTTTATGTCTACACATCATTTAGCTAAGAACTTATCCTATTACTATTCATTTTCTTTGTTATTCTTTATGTACAATAATTAGTCCTTATTGATTACAGTTTATTTTACATGGACAAGGAATGTATTCATTAAATGAGTTTGGGTCAGTGTTGATTTTACCTTACAGCTTAGGGATTTATATCATGTTATTTATTCCATTTCTTCTTTCTTCTTTTATAATCATTCTTTCATAGGTTTATGTTAGTTCATTATATTTCATTTTATTTCCCTTTTTGTGTCTGATCTGGATATCTTTCTTCTTCTCTTCACTGATCTCTCTCTCACTCTTAGTTAGTTTATACATGGTGTTGTCTTCACTTGTTTCCTTCTCATTGTTTTGATAAGTTTCTATCTTGAAGTTGTTTTCATGGGCTTCCTTCCCACTGTTTGTTCTTTTTTCTTTCTTGAAGTAGTTATTGCTGTTTTCTTCTCACTGATTCTTCTTACTTCCATTGTGTCCTTCTCACTGATTCTTCTTACTTCTTGTATTGTTATTGTCTGATCCTTCTCACTGATCTATTGGGTAAGGTATGTAAGTCGTCTCGTTGTTAGTCTTCTTTATTTTATTTATTCGTACATTTACTAGTAATTCCTTCTTTATTATATTTCACTTGGTTTAACTTATGATACTTTCTCTTTTTTATCCATGGTGGTATGCTTGACCTTGTAAGTATTCTTAATAGTAGTGGCTTTCAAATTATTTTTGGTACGTTGGTGTAGGTAGTGTCATATGTACCATTACATATTGCCTCCCTACTAGAATTGATTATTTCTGATATCCTTCTTTATAATTGAAGAAATTATCAATTTTTCTTTTTCATTTCACTTTTAAGTCACATATGATGCTTTCATATTTTTATTTACTTTTACATTTGTCTTCAGTTCATTATATTTTCTACATTTTATCTTTCTTCATAATGCTGGAATCTTGTTTAATTATATTCTTGGCTGTCGTGTTTTCCCTTAAATATTTAGTTTCCCTAACACTTTTTCCCTATCATGTGAGCTGGGGCAGTACAGAGTGGCTCATTTGGCATACATTCTCTGCTGGCCATACTACACCTTCATTGAGCTCAGAGGAACTTCATCTCTGCTCATAAAAATGATTGCTGGAATATTTCTTCAGTCAATTCATTAAATAACAACACTTATAAGTAGTCGATTTGCGACTAATAAAAAACACTCTTGGGGTTATTCACTCTTTTGCATCCTATATTTGATTATACACTCTCTTTTTGGATTCCTTCTTCTCTTCTGTAGATCTTCATTAGTTAATGTTGTTGACAAATAGCATGTGTAAGTATTTTTCATTTTTCCTCTTCTTCTTGTGACAAAATGTTCTTCATATTGATTTTTTCTTTCTTCTTCTTCTTGATCAGTTCTCCTTCTCATAATCTCCTCTACATAATACTCTCTTTTGTGGTCTTCTTCTCTTTTCTATTAAATGTCATACTTTTTAACATTTTATTCTGGATAATATTTTTTCTTATGGTGGTAGTAATCATTGTTTAAAGTATCTTAAGTGTATTCAATAGTTGCTTGTTTTATCATTGTTTATTTATTAGATAATCGTTTTTCTTTCTTTCTTCTGATTATAGCCTTCTCTTATATTACTCTCTTTGCTGTTTTTCTTCTCTACTCCTTCAAATGTTAGCTGGTTAAACATTTATTCTGGATGATATATTTTTCTTAATTGTTGTGGACATCTTTATTTATTTATTAGATAATCGTTTTTCTTCCTCTCCATTTATTATAATAGCCTTCTCTCGTTTTACTCTCTTTGTTGGTCTTCTCCTCTGCTCCTTCAAATGTTAGAGCTGTTTAAACATTTATTCTGGACGATATATTCTTCTTAATTGTTGTGGACATCTTTATTTATTTATTTGATAATCATTTTTATTTCTTTCCCTTTTTGTTACAGCCTTCTCTCGTTTTACTCTCTTTGTTGGTCTTCTCCTCTGCTCCTTCAAATGTTAGCTGGTTAAACATTTATTCTGGACGATATATTTTTCTTATTGTTGAGATTTTTATTATTTTATAATCATTTTTCTTTCTTTCCTTTTCATTATTATAGCCTTCTCTCGTTTTACTCTCTTTGTTGGTTTTCTCCTCTACTCCTTCAAATGATAGTTGTATAACCATTTATTCTGGATGGTATATTTTCAATGAAGCTTGATTATAGACTCCCTTAGTTCTATTGGTAATGGGGTCCATAAGATCATACGTGTTGTTTTGATTATCTTTTATAATTGTATAGGGTCCAGTATATAGTAGTAGGAACTTTTTTGCATTCCTTCAATGGTACTGGGGAGTTCTTGATTTTTTAGTAGTACTAGTTCTCCTAGCTTATACTTGATTACTTTGGGTTGTAGTTTCTTATATTTTCTGTCTGTTCGTTCGACAGTCTTGTTATAAAATTTTACTTGATCAAATGTGTAATCGTCGCATGGGGGAAATTCTATCAATTCAGTAATTTCTCTAGGTGGTCTTCTCTCAAACATGGCTGTAAATGGGGTTGTATCTATTGTTTGGTGGTATGCCAAGTTAATAAAATCTTCTGTAGCTGGTAAATACTCTTCCCATTTTCTTTGTTGTTTATGACAGTACTATGTTCTCAGGATTCTCCCTACTTCTCGGAGAACTCGTTCAGCGGAGTTGCTGCTAGGGTGGTATACTGAGGTCTTGAAGGTTTTCACTCCATTATTTAGCAGTGTTTCTCTTCATCTCTTCCCCTTAAATTGGGTCCCATGGTCAGTGATTATTGACCTTGGTGCTCCTACTTCTGTCATGTATTTGTAGAGAATTATTTCCAACAGTTTCTGGGTTGTGGCTCTGTTGATCAGATAGAGCTTAGTAAATTTAGTGTAGTGGTCGAATATAATTACAATGAATTTGTATTGTCATCTTCCCCCACTTCTAGGTAATGGACCGCAAATGTCTACAAACACTTTTTCTAGTTTCTTAGATGAGGTGATCGGTATCATTAAACCTTCTTTCCTTTCGTTGTTGCACTTTACCAACTGGCATAGGTGGCAATGTCTAATGTAGTTTCGTACTCTTCTGTTAATATCTTTGAAGTATACATGTTCCTCTAATGCTTTGATTACCTTCACGGCTCCCATGTGTCCATATCTAATGTGGTAATCCATGGTGATCTCCTTCTCGATGGTTTTGGGTATTACTAATTTCCACTGGTTACACTGGTGCCTGTCTTTCATAAATAAAATGTCCTTGTACATAGAGTAGTATGGGGTGATCCTATCGTCTTGTTCAATTAATCTCTTGCAAATGTTTCTCAGCTTCTTGTCACTTTCTTGCTGGTGTTTTATTTTATTTATTATCTTGGCTAGTTCTGTTCTGTCTTTTATAATATGGTATACTTTTGCTACCGTCTCCCTTTCTCCCTCGAAAGATTGGTTTTATACATTGACTCTAGATAGCACATCTGCTGCTATGTTGTACTTCCCAGGTACGTACTCCCAATTAATGTTGTATTCCTGTAACGCTAGTGTCCATCTTGTAAGTCTCCCATGACTCAATTTGCAGTTCTTCAGAAAGGATATTGATTTGTGGTCTGTCCTGACCGTTAATGAGTAACCCAAAATGTTGGTTCGGAATTTGTTACACGCAAATACAATGCTGAGTAATTCCTTTTCTGTAGTATGGTAGTTACGCTCACTTTTAATTAGTCCTCGGCTTGCAAAACTAACCACAAGGTGATTCCCTTGGTCGTCTTCTTGATATAGGACGGATCCTAGACTCACGTCGCTGGCGTCGCAATTCATATAAAATGCCTTTTTAAAGTCTGGGTGGTGTAACATTACTGACTCCAAAAATTTGTCCTTGATTAGTTGGAAGGTTGTATCCTGTTCTGCTCCCCACTTCTACTTGTCTTTAGAGGATAGTTGGTGTGAAAATTCGGCTGTTAATTTTGAGTAGTTGCTTTGGAATTTTCTGTAATAGTTGCAGATACCTAAAAATGATTGTAACTGCTTTTTGTTCTTGGGTTTTGGGAATGATTGTATTGCTTCTATTTTTTCATGTGATGGGGTGATGCCATCTTCGGATAAGTTGAACCCCAGGAATTGTACTTCATCGGCGATGAACTTTGATTTCTCTTGTTTCAGTGTCACATTATTTTCTGCTAGTTTCGATAGTACTTTTTCAATTCTGTTACAGTGGTCTTCCCAGTTATCAGATGTAATTAACAAATCGTCAACATATACTGTAGTGAATTGTAGGGCCTCTTGTCCTAGAATCTTGTCCATACATTTTACGAATACAGCCACTGAATTTACCAGACCAAAAGGCAGCCTCTTAAACTGGTAGTTGCGCCCTTCGAATATAAATGCCATATATTTTCGGCTATTGGGGTGCAACTCCACTTGCCAATACCCGCATATGGTGTCCCAGGTACTGATAAAACGGGTACCATAAAATTTCTTTAATATCTCTTCGATCTCACCTGGTGATGTTTGATCATTGATTATAATTTTGTTGATTTCTCTGGCATCCAAACATATTCTCACTTTGCCATTTTTCTTCGGCACTGCCACTATAGGATTAGTATATGGGGAATAACTATACTCAATAATATCTTCTTCAATGAGTCGGTTAATTTCTGTCCAGACCGCTTCTTTCTGAGAATAGGCGATGGGGTAAGATTTCTTCTTAAAATCGGCTGTTTCCTTAAATTTAATCTCACATTGGAAGTTCTTCATTTTTCCGGGTGTATCGGAAAATACATGTCTATATCGCTTATAAATCCTAATTAATTCTTCTATTTGATTATTGGTTATTCTTCTATCACATTTGGCTGTTTGGAACCTTCGGATTTCTTCTAACTTTTCCTCCCACAAGTCATCACTTTCATTTTCACAATTTATTTCTTCTCGGGGTATTGCATTCCTATAATTATTATTCTCCCTAACATAACAAATGATCCGGTCGTGAGGGGCTTCTTCACTTCCAATTAACTCCGCCGTCCATTGCACACAATTTGAGCTCAGAGATACTTTTGCTCTGCTCATACCTATTATAGCTGCGTATTTTCTTAATACGTCACAGCCTATCAACAAATTAAATGGTAACCCACTGGCTACTAAAAAGATTATAGGAAGTGTCTTCCCTTGTCTAGTGACTTCTAGTTGGACCTGTTTTCTTATGATCTTATTTTGTCGTCCTGTAGCTCCGATTAATGTGATATTATTTACTGATAAGGTCGGTATTGTCTCCTTACTTCTACTTTGTATTTTATTCAATTCTAATTGATCGATTAGTGATACATTAGCTCCTGTGTCGATCATGATTTTCGTCGTTATGCCATTCACTTCGGCAGAAATATAAGCAATCTCGCTGTTATTGTTATTATTTTTTGTGACTTCTTCTTCCATCAGATCTCCCCTGATATCCTTCAGATAGTGATTACGTATAATAGTAAATGTGTTCTGATTCTTCGTCTGTTGTCGTCGTTCGTTGTACCCAATAGATCGGATCAGTGAGGGTTTCTTGTAAGTTTTCACTGCCGCTGTCCATTTAAAGAGATAGCACTCTCTTCACCGCTCCTTTCAGTTGTGCTAGGCGTTCGATTCTCTCTTCCTTCGGGCCTATTCGTATTGTTATATTGTGGTCCACTATTGTGGTTTCTATGTATATCTTCGCTACTGCGGCTCCTTCGTGAGTCATACCCGGACTCTCTACTTCTTACGTCCCGGCTATACTGATTACTATGTTCATTAAAACTTCGACATCCCTGATAGAAGCATCTCCCTCCATTTTCTTCGTCAGCACGGACGTAATTTGCTCTCCTAAAATTTCCTTGGTTTTGGTTGTTCCCGTTATTCGTTCGGTGTTGGTGATTATTGTTATTTGATCGATATGGAGTGTTACCATTTGTTGGCCGATATTGATTTCCGCCGTTGTAATTAGTACGATGATTGTTGTTGGGATGATTGTGATTATAATTATTATTATGATTCGGCTTGTAATTCATGTTGTTTCTATTTGGTGGATAATTATTTCCATTACTAGTTGGTCTCGGATTCTGGTCGGCACTATCTCTGTTCGTGTTATTATAATTTCCCCGATAATTACTCCTGTAGCCGGTCTGGCCGTTTCTGTCAAAGTATGTGTCCTGTCTCTGTCGACTCCTTCGATAATATTTCTCTTGTTCGTAATTTTCCAACAATGCGGACATAGTTTGGATTGTGCGTATCTGTCCATTCAGTCTCGCTCTAGCCACGCCCTCTTCACAGTAGTATGCCAATTAGTAACAAGGCATTCTTCAGGTATTTTCGGTTCAAGGTTCCTAGTTTCCTGCCAAGGAAATACGCTGTGAGTGTGGTTCCCCTGTTATGATCATACTTTCCATTACAAATGTCGTCGCGCACTACATTCTGTGTTGATTCGGACCAGTATTTTGTTTTAAATAGTGTCTTGAAGTCGGCATAATTTTGTACCCGTGTCTGGTAGCCGTCCACCAATTATCGTACACGTCTTTACAGTACTCGTCTAACATACTTCGTATAGTCATCCACCTAGTTTCACGGGTACGGGCGATATTCTCTTCAACTCTTTCTATGAACTCCATTGGATTTTTCTTATAATTTTTGAAGTTTATTGTTTCTCGGTTATCCACGTTCGGTATTCCTGTCATCTGTATCGGCTGACTTCGGAATAAATTGATGTCTTCTCTAAAATTATTAAGCTCTTGCCATTGCACCTCGGCCATCTTTTCTTTATTGGTGTGTACTTGTTCCCGAACATCGTTCACAGTGGCGGTGATTTCCTCACACCTCGTTCCCAAGTGTACCTGTGCTTGCGTCAAGTCTTCTTGTTTCTTTGCGATGGATTCGAATTTACTTTAGTGAGATTCTTCAACGTTATTAATTTGGGTTTGAAGGTTCTCTTTAGTTTTCTGTAGTTCTTGTTGGTGCGACTCGCATTTCTCATTAACTTCGGAAATTTCCCGCCTTACTCCGGTTATTTCCTCTTCTATTTTCGTATCTAGTTTCTCCTTATTTTCCTCGATCCTCTGACTGAGAATTTCCATCTTCTTGTTACTATCTTCGATGCTGTCATCTATTTTCTTACTCAATTCTTGGGTATCTTCCTTCAATGAAGCTATGATTTTATTGGTCCCTTCTGTTTTCTTGTTTAATTCCTCTTTGAAATCTTCCTTTAACGATTCGATATTTTTCTGACTGTCATCCATCTTCTTATGAATCGATTCCATATTTTTGGTTAGTGATTCGTCATTTTTATTTAATTTCTCATTAAAATTTTCCTTTAATGATTCAATATTTTTATTTAATGATTCTTCCATCTTCTTCTGGCTGTCTTCCGTTTTCTTGTTATTTTCCATGATAGCCATCATTAGCTCCTGGAATCTTTCCTCCTCGGTTTGTGCGGGTCGGTTAGGTTGTTCCTCTTGTTGTACAGGTCAGTTGGATTCTGTAGGAGGTAATATTTCCTCTAGGTCTTCGACTGGCGTCACCTCCTTATCATCCATGTTTATTTATTTCTCCGTTTCCGCCGCACGTTTCTTAGAGATCGCTCTTCGTTGCATTTTTAATTTGTGTATTGCAGCTGCCTCGAAAATTAGGTTAATTGTTTATTTTTATCAATTAGGTTTAATATTTGTTCACCTAATTCGCCTCGAATGTTGGTCGCCAATTTACAAGTTGACGGGTATCTCTCCTGTATTGTTTATTATAGGGTCTGGTTGTTCGTTTTATTATTATGGTTAAAAGCTCATTTTTATTATTAAGTTTTGTATTAGTGATTTATTCCACCCAATTCAATCTATTATTGAATCCGGTAGTGAATAAATCGGTTCACTTACTCTTTTTATCGTTTAATTATTTCAGTTTATATGGTTTAAAAATGTTTTTTAATTCACTTTATTGAGTTCAATTCTCTGGAAGTTCCGTTGACTCTTCTATCATCAGCTATGGTGAGTTGATCAGTAAAATCTTGCCTATACACTAACATAAACATAACATAGACATGATATTTGCTATGAGTTATAATGTGTAGCAATGTATTGGATGGTGCGGTTGGTAAAAATCATTCCATTTGAATCTCCGCTTTTGACTGCTTGTACCAACCGTCTCTGGTTTCTCACTAAGCTGTATTTCTATTGTTTACAATAAAAGTCAACACTTTTAAAGGTTCATAAAACAATGGTTGTTTATTCAACTCAAGAAAAATTAATATTTTGATACAGTGAAATGGTTTATCTTCCTTTTGAAAACAATTAGAATAGAACATGTACTCTAAAACATTTAAAATCTCAGGATGGTATGACTGCATTTGGCAAGTCGAATATTTTTCATTAGTAAACAAATAGGTTATAATGTTTTATAACATTTGTAGTAGGTTCTTTGAGCCTGCAAAATACACATACATAATAAAAAGTAGCCTACTACTATAATAATAAGTAGACAAAACATAAAATCATTGATTGTTAATTTAATATAATATAAAATATGAACAACTGTTCATTGTTAATCATTGAGGTTAATACAGGATCATGTAACCTGGTTTATTTAAAATTTGTTAATTATTTTTCATTGATGCATTAGTTATTTAATATGTGATAATAATTATTTAAATTCAGTGTCGTGGTTCTGAATAATCTCCTAGATTGGATGTAACTGACACAGGTAAATTAAATTCATTTGATACATTTAGGTTACACTCTTGTGTAACTGTAAGTTCGATTATTAAAATAAAATATAAAACATTCTTAAATTCTTAATGGTCAGGGTTCAGTTTCCCTTCATTGATCATTCAATGTGTTTTCTTATGCTAATACATTTGAATCATACAAATAATTAAAATTGTCGTTATTGAAATCGTTCAATTTTATCATTGTTTATCTGACTTTTCTAAGTTCCCTTCCTTTTGGAATTCGGGCAATTTATCTACTAATTCAAATTAATTCGATTCGCTACTAGCGTTATTTAACTTATTAATTACTTGACAAGTATAGTATAATTGTTATTTGCATTGATACTTGCGTAACTGGTCGTTCGAAGAATTAACACTTTTTCTCAACTTTTGTAATTAATTAATATTCTTTAATTAATTAATTAATTTTAATAAATGCACTGCACTCACTCCTATATGCATATACTCCGTATTAGTTCACTTGAAAATATACTGCACTGTCTTCTTCTGTTGTTCTAACCTCCACTCAAAGTTTGAGGTTAGTGAGTGTGTTTACAGCTGTTCGCTGTCAAAAGCACGTTTTTCTGGACGATCGACTTGCGTGTAGTCGCTCTCGCTGCTGGTGAAAAACTGTCTCTGATTCCTCTGTCGGAATTGTTCACTTGGTATTTTTTATAGGTTCTGATTGGTTAATAGTTTTTAATTCGCTTACCCTCAGTGGGCTTCGTTAAAACAGATGCTTAGAGTCGCGTCAGGAGGCTGGTTCCAAGATTATGAATTTCTGGTTCACCGACCCACGCGCAAGGGCTTCAGCACTTCTCAATTATTTTTATAAGTCAAATATCTTATTTATAACTGCACTGACGTTATTTTTATTATCCCTATCATTTCTATTTTTTAATGACGAGTATTTTGCATACCCTCATCATATAGTTCAGATTTGGGGTTGCTGAAATCGCACTTGGTATAAATACATAATGTTCATTGAGCTATTAAATACTGTAAATACATTGTTTTTATCCCATATTTTGATGGTGATAACGTATCCTTATCGTATTATTCACTTTTCCCTTAAGATTATTTACAAATAATTACATAATGTCTATTTTCATAGGTTCAAGTCCTATGCCTATTGTTATACATTTTGTTTATTAATTATATTATACATTAACATTTAATTACATTCTATTATGGCCTATGCATACTGCATTGGTCGTTGTCACTACTGATAGCGTCCTTTTTCCTTATATCCTGGTTTTATTACCTTAACTATGGTTTGTTAAGTATGTTTACTATACTTCATGGAGTTACTTTATTACATGATTAGTACTCTTTTCATATTATTCTCATTGTTCTTTAAATGACTCTTATTATAGTTTTGATAGTATTGTTCTGATTGTGCAGCAATTCATTCTGCATGTACACTGGTTATTACCTTGGTTTGGATGTTATTAAGATTAGTTGCAGCTAGTTCTTGACATAGTTTTGTTATTATTGGTATTTAGGTAGTTATACTTCTTGAATTTACTCAATTGAATAGTATTCTGCCTCACTCAATGTTGTTAGTTGAGTTCATACTCTTTTATAATAAGTTTACAACATAATTTTGTTGCATCAGGCATCTTTGCTATAACAAGCATGTAGTTATATTGAATTACATTAATACAGCTTTTATATTTACTTATTACATTATCTATTGTACACAAAACGTTCCTTATATCATCTAGTTACTTCACATTATAATACATTTTAGTTTAATATTGTTTTGGCTTTGTTTTCCTTCAGTTTTAGTGGAAAACTGGTTGCCCAGATTAGGTTATGTTACATACTAGGTAAGCAGTAATGGGTTGCTGCTGGATTTGTATCTCTGGATTAAATTTGATTGATTTGTTTTCATTTAATGCTGGTACATTTGTTGTTAATTATTAGAGTACCTTTTGTTTATCTTTTACTGTCTTAATTACTGATAATAATTAGTGGTTTTTTCTAACATCAATTCCACTGTACATCTGGTTATTTATATTTTGGACATAGGCTTCTTTTTATGTCTACACATCATTTAGCTAAGAACTTATCCTATTACTATTCATTTTCTTTGTTATTCTTTATGTACAATAATTAGTCCTTATTGATTACAGTTTATTTTACATGGACAAGGAATGTATTCATTAAATGAGTTTGGGTCAGTGTTGATTTTACCTTACAGCTTAGGGATTTATATCATGTTATTTATTCCATTTCTTCTTTCTTCTTTTATAATCATTCTTTCATAGGTTTATGTTAGTTCATTATATTTCATTTTATTTCCCTTTTTGTGTCTGATCTGGATATCTTTCTTCTTCTCTTCACTGATCTCTCTCTCACTCTTAGTTAGTTTATAAATGGTGTTGTCTTCACTTGTTTCCTTCTCATTGTTTTGATAAGTTTCTATCTTGAAGTTGTTTTCATGGGCTTCCTTCCCACTGTTTGTTCTTTTTTCTTTCTTGAAGTAGTTATTGTTGTTTTCTTCTCAATGATTCTTCTTATTTCCATTGTGTCCTTCTCACTGATTCTTCTTACTTCTTGTATTGTTATTGTCTGATCCTTCTCACTGATCTATTGGGTAAGGTATGTAAGTCGTCTCGTTGTTAGTCTTCTTTATTTTATTTATTCGTACATTTACTAGTAATTCCTTCTTTATTATATTTCACTTGGTTTAACTTATGATACTTTCTCTTTTTTATCCATGGTGGTATGCTTGACCTTGTAGGTATTCTTAATAGTAGTGGCTTTCAAATTATTTTTGGTACGTTGGTGTAGGTAGTGTCATATGTACCATTACATTGTTCCTGGATTCAGTATTTTTCTGGAAGTATTTTTGCACACATTTAACGTTTTGGGTATTTTTTTATGGAGAGAGTGTTGCGGTATCCATATTCAGCCTGTACAAATTTGGTAATGGCCCAGGGGTTTTGATTTTATTTTTTTGAAGTGTTTAGGGTTTCTTCGTTGGTACAATTACAATGGTGACCTTGACAAGATCCTTGTCAAGCCATTGCAGAGTGGAGATGTGGATTTGGGTAGGTAACGAACTTGCATTTGATATAATTGCATACTCTTTGAATATATTTGTGTTATATGATATTTGTTAGTTGTCAGATCGAGTAAACATGGGGAATGAACAAGAAATGGAAGCTATCTTAACATGTTGTTCCATAATTCTAAGCGAGTGTCTACTAGAGCCCCCTGGTGAGTAAGTGTGGAGCTCAGGTACATTTTGCAAGCGATGAATAAACAATTAAATAACAAATGGGTAGCTTAAGAGGTGAAGTAAAAGAAAACAATGTGGTAGTGAAACAACAGAATGAAGGCTTTGATGATTTAAGTGAAGCTATTATCAAACATTTTGACAGAATTGAAGCTAGATTTGCAGGAAACATAAAAGTGGAATCAGACCAGGTTACAGATAATACGGTAGGTGATTCTATTGAGGAAGATTAGATGCTGAATAATGATATGATTGATGATTTAAGGAAAATATGGTAGTAGTAGAGGACGGTATACGGAAAAATAGTGGAGGTAAAATTTTGGTGGTGATGAAAGCTGATAGTGAGGAAGAGTATAAAGGAGATGAGAGTAATGGAGGGAGTGGAGATAGGTTAGGTGAGAATGTGGAGCAAATGGCAAATTTCCAAAGTGTTTTAAGTGGAGTAGGGTTTTCGCAAGAATTTTTTGAGGACAAAGGTTCCCCCAGTGGAGTTGCGGGAGACATGAGGTCCTCCAATGTTATTTGTGGTTTACCTGGTAAAGCCAGGGTGTATTCTTTATGCCCTTTGCGAGAAGTGAGGTAGTTGAGAAGAAATGGAAAAATTATATGATGAGATGAGGAGAAAAATGTTGTAATAACAATATTTGAGATAAATAGAAGCAAAGAGAGGATATTGGATATTTTAGGTATGAGGGGTGTTTGATAAGTCCATGCAAAAATAAAGAAGACACAATTTTTTGAGAAAAATCTTTTTCATTTCTCAAAATAATCTCCTTTCAAGACTATACACTTAGTCCTACGATGCTCAAGCATTTTGATCTCATCCTTATAGTATGATTTATCGAAGTCTTCAAAATATACAGATGTTTCGGCAATAATTTTATCATTTCGCGCAAATCTCTTTCCAGCAAGCCATTTCTTCAAATTTGGCAACAGATAATAGTCCGAAGGTGCTAAATCTGGTGAGTAGGGGGGATGCAGAAGAATTTCGTAGCGTAATTCAAACAATTTTGCTGTCGCAATCGCAGAAGAATGAGATGGTGCATTGCCTTGGTGAAAAAGAACCTTCTTTTTTGTCAGATATGGTTGTTTTTTTTCTTTACTTCCTTGTTTAGACAATCCAGCAGAGATGCATAATATTGCCCAGTTATTGTTTTACCTGTCTACAGAAAGTCAATTAATATTATGCCATGAGCATCCCAAAAGACAGTGGCCATCACCTTACCTGCTGACGGAAAGGTTTTTTATTTTTTTTTTAGTACATTCTCCTATTGCATCCCACTGTTTTGACTGTTCCTTGGTTTCAGGTTGGTAGTGATGTATCCAAATTTCATCAACTGTTATAAAACGCCACAAAAAATGTATTGAAACAGCTCCAAACCGTCTTTAGAAATATTTATTCGTTCACACTTTTGATCAATTGTGAGCCATCTTGCGGACAGTTTTTGCAAATGTAAATGTTCATGTAAAATATGATGCACCCATTCATTTGAGATGCCAATCATCTTAGCAATTTCACGCACTTTAAATCTTCTGTCCTCCATGACCATATAATGGATTTTTTCAAGATTTTCTGCAGTTGTAACCTCAATAGGCCATCTGGAAGGTTCAGCGTCATTTGTGCTCATGTGACCACGACGAAAATAACCAATTTGTAAACTGTTCTAGTCGACGGAGCCAACTTACTATAATATTTATCCAACTTGAATTTAGTTTCCTGTGTGGTTTTGCCTTTCAAAAAGTAATGTTTCATCACCACATGAAATTCTCTTTCATCCATTTTTTGCAAATCACAATACTTGGTAAATTCAAACGATTGGCAACAATAGAATTATGAACGTACATAACTGAAACATGGTGTGCGCTCCTAGTGGAGATGCGGGAAACTAAAAATGGCGTCATTTACATATTACAAGCACCATCTCTTGACTTTGCATGGACTTATCAAACACCCCTCGTATAGTAGTGATGACTTACCATCTGATAATGAAGCTGATGTAACTGGTATAGCTAATAATGATGATGTTGATAACCTTGTGACTTATCTGATTGCGACTAGTAATTCCAAGGCCAGCCATGATTGGACCATTAACGATTTTTGCAAGATATGTCGTACCAATTCTTGTTGTTGATTAGTGATTATTATAATACTGTATTGCATTGTAATGATGATGTTTAATGATTCTTGTACTAAATGTAAAATACTGGGTACTGTCACACAACAAATGGCACCGTTCATACAACGCATCAATATTGTCCTTGTTTGTGGCCCTGAGTGAGGATGCTAGTTGCTGAGTGGTGGTGGTGAGTGTTCCGTGCTGTGATGTTTGGCAGCTGCTCTTGCTGTTGACTCTACATGCAGTCCTCTTCACTGAGCAGTGGTATGTAGAACCCACCGGTGTCCCAGTCGATTGGCTTTCCTTCTTCTTCTTCCTCCATTTTCTGCTCTTCCCTTCTTCCTTCTCCAATGTTGCTTCCTCCACGTTGTCTTACAGAAACAGAGATACATTGAACACACAAAGGCACTCCACTCCATTACAGAATCCACCTTTGCAAACCACCTCATTGAAGCAAACCACACATACAAAAACATCGACAATAACATGAACATTACACGTACACACAAAAGGCCAAAAACTAGACACTCTACAACAATTGGAAATATACAAACACACGAAAACAAATAAAAACGACATCCTAAACGAACAGACACAATTCAAATCGCACACATTATTCGAACATATCTCACCCCACACACACAACATCGATCTTTCAAAATTAAATTCTGTCGCCCACAACAGGACGGACAGCGCTACCAGTGGCAACCTCTGAAGAAGCCTTTTAAAGGTGAAAACCGGTTCAGGTTGTAAGGTAAAACTTTATGTTTTTACTTATAAAAAACTTTGTGTTCCGAGTCGTTATTGTAATAGTTGTATTTATCCAGAAGTTGTCGCTAAAATTGGGCATAAGGATACATTTGCAAGTAGTCTAGAAAATAGTCTAAGCTGGACTCATCATTGGTGGCCATGATAGCAATATACATGTGCTTGTCAAAAGAAATTGCCGTTTTTAACTTGTTGTAACGGGACAAAATGGGCTGAACCATTGTTTTAATAATTTTCAGTAATTAACCATTCTATGTAATATTTTCCAGTGTTAGGGACGTGTTGGAAGTTATAACGAAGTGTGTGACTCATGTCCCAAGTCGAACAGACATTACCGTATAAGGTGAGGTATGTGCTTAATTACCCCCATGTCATGCTTGGATCATGAGAACACGTGTTTCCGATTTTACAATGCATTTGCGGGTACCAGAAACAACTAGAATCTTCGATACTTGAAGGCAGGAAACGGGGGGGACATCTAGTGAAGCCTCGTGGTCAATGCGCACAACGCTTGTATAGTATACACCTGCGTGCCCAACTCGCCACAGTCGGCAGAACCCCTTCAGACGGAACAGATGTAAGCTAATCGTATTAGCCTCGGGCGTTTTGGTAGGACGACAATGTTAAAGTAGGCCTACCAAAGAGTGAATTGGAATGTAAGTGCTTATTATGAGATGTTGTATTTATGAGAAATACAACATGGTTGTGGGAAACAGTTATAATATGCGTTAAAACGAGTTATGTGATAGTGAAGTGAAAAGGGGACTTGCCACGTAATAGTGCGCAACAATTGGATACAAGTACAGCTAAGTACAGCGTAAAAGGAAATATTTTGGCCAGAAGTGAAGCAACACAATAATAATAAAAGAGTTTAGTAAATGGGGGTGAAAAAGATATGTATATAGAGAGAGTGTGTGTGTGTGTGTGTGTGTGTGTGAAAGAAAACGGGAAGTACTGGTTTGTCAATTATAATTAGTTTTTTATAATTTTATTTAAATAATTTTTGGATTAACAATGTTTGAAGAATTTGTTAAAAATGAATTCGCTTGGTAAATTTTGATTTGAATGCAAGAAAAATAAAATAGATTTCTTTGCTACCATAACCATGAGTAATTATTACATCAGAACCATACCTTATCTTCTGTGCCAAAAAACCCGCCTAATCGAGCCTGTGAAAGCTTCTGAATTAAGGGAATTGTGTAAAAAGGTTTCCACATTCCCTTTTTCCAAATGTGGTGGCGGCCTTATACAATTTGGGATCTTCTGGTTATTAAAGGTAAGTCATAAGTCAGTTCGTCAGAATCGGGGTAAGTAGTCATTTTGTGTATTTGTCAGTAAATTATTATAGTTACAATTGGCGGCCCCTGCCAGGATACTTATATAATTTTTATATGAGTTAGGCCCGTTTTGACAGGAAATAGGGTTGGTAATGGCGATAAATTTAAATTTTTCATATTTAAATAATTTGTGTAGGTTATATACATACGGAATAAGGTGCCTATAATAGCACATTGTGTTTAAAATTGTTATATATTGCGACAACACAAATTACTAAACTATTGGCGCATAGGATATGGTAGTATGTGTATCTTAAAGCAAAAGTCTATATTGGAGGGTTTAAGATTATTTATTGCACAAGACATATGTAATTGTTTATATGGTATATTTGATAAGTATAATAATGGTAGTGTTTGATATATAGTCTTTTAAAGTGTTAATTACTGTTCATACACGTGATGTGATACGTTACATATGTGCTGACTCCCACGACGATGTTGCTGAAAAGAAAGGGGGGGCTTTGCTGTGTCGTTGAGTTGTCCAGTGTGGCTTATTGATGACAGACGGTCCACCCTGGAAACGCTTTCAGCTGGGCTGGTGTCCTGTAGTTCCAACGATGACACTGACGCTTCGCACCCCACAACGGTTCTATGGATATTATTGGTTAAATTTCATATAGAGCTTATAACTTACAAGTATCTCAGGTATCTCAGGTGAGTTTTATATAACAACGGTATATTAAGCTTATACCACTCCGGACTCTTCAAGTGTTCACGCGTACCACTGGGTCTACCGCGATCAGCAGACCTCCCTATGCGGAAATCTTCCACTAACGCGGAAACTTCTTGATGATAAAATTTACTACTATGTAATTATTAAATTTTACTGGCACTGCAGAAAATCTCACACAGTGACACAGTTCAAGCTCACTTATTACACACGTAATTGCTTTAGTAATAATGCCGTGTGTAGAGAGCTAATATTCAACTGTTCTGAGTCTTCGCACGTGTTACTACCACCGAATAGTCTTTACAAATTCTTGCAAGCGGAAAAATCTTGAACAAGAATTGCACGTCCTGATCGTGATAGCTGCCAGAGAAGAACTCTCGTAATTATACACGCTATGTTATAATAACAATACTGCGTGTAGATGTAATACACAAATAGTTCTGAGTCTTCACACGCGTTACTACCACCGAATAGTCTTTACAGATTCTTGCAAGCGGAAAATCTTGAACAAGAATTGCACGTCCCGATCGCGATAGCTGGCTGAGAAGAACTAACTGTGTCACAACAGGCTTAAGAAAATTTCCGACTACCTTCCACAGACCTGCCAAGTCTCACGCATTGAGCGTGAGACACACGCATTCGAGGCCGATCTCACGCTCACACGCACGCGAACTGAAATCTCACGTATTTTATTAATGAAAGACATTAAAATTTTATTTTGAAATTAACTTTATTTTAACTCCTGTTTATTGTGTTTCACAGTCTCTGAATACCGGTCATTTAAATATTGATGTGAAAGATAAGTCCATAGTCGCATAAAAGATTGCGATTGTCACTAACAGATGGCGGGAGCGCCTCTACCGGCTTCGAAGGAAACGCATACGGCCGATTCGACGCGTCACTCATAAGTTGTTTCATGGTAGAATGAAGCGTGTGCAGTCTGTGTTGTCTTCAGATTCAGAAAAGGAGGATGATCCTTCTCCGGGAGGAACTTCTCCAAAAAGAAATACAAATCCCAGATCTTTTGCGGGAGCTGCTAAATATAAAACCCGCTTCAACGTTGCCTGGCAAGTAAAGTATCCTGCATCTGCAGTTGCTGATGATCCATCTGGATCTGCCTTTCGGTGTGATGTGTGTGCACGAACTTTGTCCTGTGGACATCAAGGTGAGGCGGATATCAAAAGACACGTTGACTCCGATGCTCATAAGAAGTTTATGAAATCTAGCAGAAATCAGCTTAAAATATCTGACGTATTCAGCAGACCTAAGGACGATCGAACCGAACAATGTTTTTTGATCGAACGTGTTTTTTCTATGATACGGAAAAATAAAACAGCTTTTAGACCTTCAATGAACGTGGATGGCACATTATCATCTGTCTTGACCATGAAAATGGCCATCCCTGAGCCATAAACAGGAGTTAAAATAAAGTTAATTTCAAAATAAAATTTTAATGTCTTTCATTAATAAAATGCGTGAGATTTCAGTTCGCGTGCGTGTGAGCGTGAGATCGGCCTCGAATGCGTGTGTCTCACGCTCAATGCGTGAGACTTGGCAGGTCTGTGACATGCAACTTTTCATGCCGTAAAGTGCATCAATTTTGTAAGAGCATGCATAGCTGGTAATCACAGAATACCCCTATCTCATGCATAACTGCATATTTTAATAAAATCATATTTGAACGACAACTAATAGACAGAAATATACAGGGACTGTAGCTAATACAGTAGTCTATGTTCAGTTCAGTGTCATAACACAACGATAATTAATTCACGCACAGCCGGGGAAGCGTTTATCACTCGCGCACGTGTGCACATTTCCACAGACATAGTACATGAATAAACCACAAATAAATAATACACAGTTTTACTAAACTTAACTCCTTATCCTTACTAAAATACAACTGATATCACAACCAAACCTAACAAACTACCAATTTAAACAATGAATGTTCATAATCTGTGTATTATACAAGCTTGCCCTGCTTATCAGGATCCTGTGTTTCATTGCAGGATTAACCCCTTCCCGCATAAAAAAAATTTTTTTTTTTTTAGTAGACTAACAAAAAATAAAAAAAATTTTTGTTTCTTCCTTGACATAACCAATACAATTTCCTAATCCTAAGAATAATAATACTAATACCCTCAAACATAAAATCAAATAAACATCCTCATAGCAATACTAACATTTCATAACTGTCACCTTGACAGAAACAACAAACCAAAGACACGTGGTAACCTTTAAACCAAAACAAATACACATGTTCTTGACAAGCAGATAGCAAATTACGCAGGGTCACAAGGTACAACAGACTGCATTCCTTATCTTTAATAGATTATCGCTCATTCACAGAATTACCCTACATACAACATTTATACCTGAACTGACATATTTAAATAGCTACACATTCTTACACCCTATATCCTGACATTCATTTCTGAGTTTTTTGTATACATTTTTCTCAGTTTTGAAACGCACACGTTTACTTGGAAATATAGATTTTAATTTATCTAATATACGCTGAATTTTATTTTGCTCGCTGCCTATTATCTGTCTTCTGTGGGTCAGCAAGCTACGCGTTATCTTATCAGCTTGTTGAACAGCCGGTCGGGCTAATGTATATGGCTCATATACGAACCTCTCCTTACCCCTCCTGCGTCCTAATCTGATTATGTACGGTCCACTATCAACTTTACCTTCCAATGTTTCGTTCGGAAATTCAATTGTAGTGTGCAGTATACTCAACTTGTCGACTTCCAAAATAAAATCATGTCCAAGTTTTCTAACTACAAGTACAGTCACCTCTATTTCCATTCCCTGTATGTATTTTGTTATAAGTTCCTGTTTTTCAACTATCTGCGACTCACCTGTCGCTGATTTTATAATTGTGTGAATTACCGGCAGAATCGGAATTTGTATACAGTGGTTTTTATGCCTCTTTAGTAACCGCTCGTCCATCAGCGATATTTCTGCGCTGCTTTCGAACAATACCTCATTAATATAACTGCTGATTTTCGCATCGACAATAAGGTCGGTGCCATTAAACCATCCCTAATTTCTGCAGGATATAGGCCAGACACAACAATTTTATTCTTACAACTAACATTACTCACACTCGATCGATTGAACTGCTTTTTACCTGAATCACTTTCAGTAACTGTTGCTAATAAGTTGGTATTAAATTGCTGAGTTGTATTTTTATGTTGTTGTGATTGTGTCTGATTTTGTGGTGGTTGAACTTGCAACTGATTACGCGGTGGTTCCTTAATATTTACCATAACTGTCTCCACCTTATTGTCACCTTATTGTATCAGTATTATCGGTATTCACCTCCCTGTCCTTCGTAGACACCTCAGTATTTGATATAGATTCATCTAGTATCTCACCAGTATGAACTGTGTTATAAATACCTGCACAGTTTGTATCAATACCAATTCCAGGCTCTACTACTGGCTCGGGATTTTTATGTGTTATGCATAAACTGTCCGAATCAATAATAGCTTCAGATTCTATGATCCGTTCACGGCTCTCGCATGCTATATCTGTTACATTATAAACTATCACCTCATCACCGCATTTACCTGAAGTATGTTCTGGACTAATAGTGTTGTTACTACTAATTTCACTTCCGTTATCTTCACTACCATTTGATTCAAAATCTAGATACTCGACTTTACCGAGAGATGAGTTACTAGGCCTAATTGGGTTGTTTCTGTATAATCACTTTCAATCTCATCTACTACGCTACTGTTCTCCGTTAATCCTTCAGAGGTAACATCTTGGTTAACTTCCATATTACTTTCGTTGAGAGTATGTTCAACAAGAACATTTGGTACTCCAAACTTAACACAAGGTACAATATTCTCAACAGTTAGGTCTACTTCAATATCAGCTGATATTTCCTGTAGTTTCGCCATCCTCTCCTCTCTATCGGCGTCCATTTCTTCCCAAAATGTCTGCCATCATTTGAGGAGATGGCTATCATCTCCTCATCCCTGGCTTTACATTCCTCTGAAATTCTCTGCATATCCGCTATCATCTCTTCTTCCTCGGCTTTCATCTTCTCACGCCAGGCTTTATTTTCTTCTGAGAGTTGCTGTATACCGGCTTTATTTTCTTCTGACATTTTCTGTATACTCGCTACTAAGGCAGCTAACGTATTCTTTAATTTGCTATATCCGCCATAATGACCAAATTAATTTAAACTTTTAATAAAATTCAAATCTACTGATTTATACGCTAAGAAAATTATTATTACTACAAGATTATTAACGTAGTGTAATCCAGTTTATACGTACACAGTAAGCAGTTCAATATATCAAAATGTAAACAAACCTTATCTAACACACAAAACAACTAATAATCTACCTCCAATATACTGATAAAATTGTTCATATATGACATACAAGAGAATATGCACAATAGATAAATTATATCCTCAGATTTTCATATGAACCATACACATACAAATATTACATTAATTATAATAATACGTCGGATGTTACCAACAAATTTTATACTCTTAGACAAATATAGAATAGCGTAAAATTACCACTAATTTACGTGCCCTACGTTGCTAAGCGCCAAATATCACTATGCGACAACACAAATTACTAAACTATTGGCGCATAGGATATGGTAGTATGTGTATCTTAAAGCAAAAGTCTATATGGGAGGGTTTAAGATTATTTATTGCACAAGACATATGTAATTGTTTATATGGTATATTTGGTAAGTATAATAATGGTAGTGTTTGATATATAGTCTTTTAAAGTGTTAATTACTGTTCATACACGTGATGTGATATGTTACATATGTGCTGATTCCCACGACGATGTTGCTGAAAAGAAAGGGGGGGGCTTTGCTGTGTCGTTGAGTTGTCCGGCGTGGCTTATTGATGACAGACGGTCCACCCTGGAAACGCTTTCAGCTGGGCTGGTGTCCTGTAGTTCCAAAGATGACACTGACGCTTCGCACCCCACAACGGTTCTATGGATATTATTGGTTAAATTTCATATAGAGCTTATAACTTACAAGTATCTCAGGTATCTCAGGTGAGTTTTATATAACAACGGTATATTAAGCTTATACCACTCCGGACTCTTCAAGTGTTCACGCGTACCACTGGGTCTACCGCGATCAGCAGACCTCCCTATGCGGAAATCTTCCACTAACGTGGAAACTTCTTGATGATAAAATTTACTACTACGTAATTATTAAATTTTACTGGCACTGCAGAAAATCTCACACAGTGACACAGTTCAAGCTCACTTATTACACACGTAATTGCTTTAGTAATAATGCCGTGTGTAGAGAGGTAATATTCAACTGTTCTGAGTCGTTGCACGCGTTACTACCGCCGAATAGTCTTTACAAATTCTTGCAAGTGGAAAAATCTTGAACAAGAATTGCACGTCCTGATCGTGATAGCTGCCAGAGAAGAACTCTCGTAATTATACACGCTATGCTATAATAACAATACTGCGTGTAGATGTAATACACAAATAGTTCTGAGTCTTCACACGCGTTACTACCGCCGAATAGTCTTTACAGATTCTTGCAAGCGGAAAATCTAGAACAAGAATTGCACGTCCCGATCGCGATAGCTGGCTGAGAAGAACTAACTGTGTCACAACAGGCTTAAGAAAATTTCCGACTACCTTCCAGCATTTAATTGGTGAAAGGAAGTCACATGGTTACATACAACATGACATGCAACTTTTCATGCCGTAAAGTGCATCAATTTTGTAAGAGCATGCATAGCTGGTAATCACAGAATACCCCTATCTCATGCATAACTGCATACTTTAATAAAATCATATTTGAACGACAACTAATAGACAGAAATATACAGGGACTGTAGCTAATACAGTAGTCTATGTTCAGTTCAGTGTCATAACACAACGATAATTAATTCACGCACAGCCGGGGAAACGTTTATCACTCGCGCACGTGCGCACATTTCCACAGACATAGTACATGAATAAACCACAAATAAATAATACACAGTTTTACTAAACTTAACTCCTTATCCTTACTAAAATACAACTGATATCACAACCAAACCTAACAAACTACCAATTTAAACAATGAATGTTCATAGTCTGTGTATTATACAAGCTTGCCCTGCTTATCAGGATCCTGTGTTTCATTGCAATATATATATATAAAATTTCATTGATAGAAACTGTTAATTATATTAATTACTTAATTACAAATAATTAAAATGGAAGATAATGAGAATGAAGTTAGTCTGACTGACTCAGCTATGATGAGTGATTCTGGAGTTCATTCAACTCCAATCTCAACAAAAGAAAGTAGTAAATCTAATAATGATATGATGAGTTTTTTGTGTAACATGGTGAGTAATATTAACGAGAAAATGATGAAGTGAAACAGCAAAATATTAAGTTTGAAAGACGTTTTGATAATAATGATGATTGTTCGCGTACAATGTCTAGTGATATTGGTGAAGTAAAACAAACAAAATGTTAAGTTTGAAGATAATATTAATAAGCGTCTGGATGCTATTGACGAACATTTAGACAGCTGTCTAAATGCCTGGGAGAAACAAATACAAGATGATGTAAATAACATTAAAAAAAGAAAGGAAAAGCAGAAAAGAGATACTGTTAAGTGATGATGTTAAAATAAGTGATAATGATAACGATATCACAAGTAATAATGTTGACGTAACTAGACGTAGTAATAGAGAGTAGAATGTTGAATAATACTAATGGTGATATAATTGAAAATGGGGTATCAGAGAGTGATACATTGAATAATAGTAGTGATAAGGAGAGTTTAAAGTTAGTAGAGGTTAGTGATGAGGTAACAGTACGTGTTGATGAGATTGAGAGAGAGTATAAGGAGAGTTTAAGTGAGTATAGTGGGCAGAGGGCAAATTTTCCCTGTGGTATAAGTGGAGTGAAGACTCCACAAGTGTTTTATGAGGACGAAGGTTCCTCCAGGGGAGACGTGTGGTCTCCAAACGGTCCCCTAGTTTTTTATGTTGATGTACCTGGTAAAGCCAGAAGGTGTTTAGTAATGTTGTGTTGCCCTTTGCATGGAGTGAGATAGTTCAGGGGGGTTGAGAGGTATTATGATGAGAGAGAGAGAGAGAGAGAGAGAGAGAGAGAGAGATGTTTAAGGTTAATTGGGGTTATGAAGAGTTAGTAGAGAGGTTAGATATTGGGAGAGTTAGTGATATTAAGTACCTTGGGATGTAATTAGTGCAGTAGTAGATGATGAGAATAATGAGGAGGTTATAACTTACCTAATTGTGACAAATCATACTAAGGGTGACAGGAATATACCCAATGTAGACATGATATATGATATAATAATGTGGAGTAATCCTGTAGATTATTATGATGGTATTGTGGAAGAATTTGAGAAGTTGAATAGTGATTATATTGGTAGAGGCAATATAATAAACTTAAACAAAAATGAAATGTACTTATATAATGTAAGATTAATTTTTGACAATGAAGGTTAGACATATGGTGTTGATGGACATTTAATTACGTGAGTGTAATGGTTTTAGAAAATTGGCTGAATAATGTAATGATTTTTGGTAAACAATGACAGTTGATATGACGCAGATTGTATATAAATTTGTATTGGTGTTAGATGTAGTCAGGCCCGTATTTAGGTATTGTGTGCCCCTGTGCTCTAAGTAATATGCACGTACCACGCCCCCACCCACACAAACTTACAACTCAAACAAGGAAACAAGACATGATTTTACAGACATACCAGCTCAAGTTGAGTACATTATAATAGGTAAACATAAACATATGATGGCAGTCTGTTGTAGCGTTGTAGGTATTACAAGTTACAACGTAATTTTAAATGGTGTAATTCTCTCGACATTGACATATAATTCATGTAGGATGTAGTCTACAGAAAATTTATTCTTCTTACTCTTAATCACAGTTGTCATATTTTTTTATATTTCACAATTTCACTTAAATTATGATGGTATTTCTTAAATATTTACTCTTAACATTGTAATAATTAGACATGGAATTAAAAAGTAGGCAGTGTTTTTGACATAGTTTATTTTTAATACATTACATAATTACAGTAAGTTCAGTAAAAAGCATTTAACCAAACCTGATATGTAAAAATGTATCTTAGCTTACATAATGAACGGTTTTCGTCTGGCTTGACTGTGAGTAAAATCATTGATTATTTCGTCAAAACTTAGCCTGTTAGTTATATCTGACTCAATACACAGAACTGCTGCACTTACAAGTCGCTCTTGTCTTTGGCTTGACCGCATGTAGTTGTTCACTCTTCTTAGAACAGAAAACGATCTTTCAGCTGAACAGTTGGTTGCAGCTATGCAGTTATAAATTTTCAGCGCAACACAAATATTAGGATAAACTTCTTGTAAGTTTCTTTCAACTAACATTTTACTCAAACTTAGCAAAGTCCAGGGTTTTTCTACTCTTTCACATTTCTTGTTCAGCACTTCACGTTTAATTTTTTTGATAAAACCTTTAAGATGGATACACTCATTTATTAGACTATCCTCCAAATCCATATTGTACAGTTCACACAGTTCTTTTGCTGAATTCATTATAGGTTCAAGATTTGTAAGTTTGGAAATAAAATCAAATCTAGATGCAAAATATGTGTACACAGATATTCTTTTTTCCAAATCCTCCTTCAATGTATCAATTACAGCAAAAAAACTTGACTTGAGCTTTTATTCATTTAAGTGTATTTCTTTTGAACCTTTATCTTCATGTGTAGATAAATTATCACCTTCCTCTTCACTCGTGTCAGAGTCAGACTGATCAAAAAATCGTTTCTTTTTCCTCTTCCTCTTAGGTGAGGTCATATTAAGTTCTGATGATGTTTTATTTAGTGTTAGTGTCATTGTCTCATTTATCTTTTTTACAGCTTGGGATTTGTATTCAAGATACAGTTCCCTAATTTCTTCGAGATAACCAATCAACAATTCATAAAGTTCCTTGGCAGCAGAGACATCCAAATCTTCTGCTTATAGCTTTTCCATTGTCTTCCCAAACTGTTGGAATATGGCACCCCAAAGGCTAGACATAAATGCTGTGTCAATATGAGTTAACTGCTCAAGTAAACCTTTAGCTTTGTTTTGGTCCAAACATTTTTGGGTGGCATCTTTGAAAATGACTTTGAATATAGTTGTCCCATCTAAATTTAGACTTTTACACGCTTCTTCTCGTGCACTCCAACGAGTTTGACTTAATGATTTCAGTGTTGAGCTTTTTGGACCAAAAAATGATAAAAGCAAATTCCATCTCTGTGTCGAACTAGAAAAAAAAATTAAAATACTCTGCAAGAAGTCAAAAAATGTTACAGACTCCTGACAACACTCTGCTGCTCGAGATCCACTCAAATTTGCTGAATGGGCAGCACAGGGAATATAGAAAGCTAGTGGATTGATTGCCTTGATTCTGGCTTGCAAACCAGAATATATACCTGACATGTTTGAAAAATTGTCATAAGTTTGACCCCTACAATCAGATATCTCTAGATTTATACTTTTTAAAATCTCCAATACTGCATCTGTAAGGTTTTCACCTGTGTGCCCAGGATTATTGAAGAAGGTTAAAAATCTCTCGTGTGCCTCCCCTATCTCATTTACATAACGAACAATGAAGGTTAATTGGTCGTTATGAGTAATGTCTGGAGATGAGTTAACTATTACTGAATAATATTTACACAACTGGACCTCTTCAACAATCTTAGAGACTACTTTCTCTCCCATAATTTTAATAAGGTCATCACAAATTACTGGACTCAAATATGATGTCCTTCCGCTACCTGGATTTCCATAGCGTGAAATGTGAGCAGATAGAAAGGGGTCATACTCAGCTATTAATTCAAGGCACATCATAAAATTCCCATTATGCTCTGACCCAAACACTTCGTTACCTCCTCGGAATGCTAGTCCTCGAGAAGATAATTTTTTTAAGACAGAAATTACCCTCTGTAGTACATTCCTCCAAAACTGGACCTCTTGCTCAAAAACAGTTACTAACTTTTGTCAGTTCTAGATAATTCATTTGCTCGGGTTTTAAATTTAATTGCACAATCTCTGTGACAGGATGAGTTTTCATGTTCGGAGATACATTGTACAGCGTGAATCCAATCATTAAACCCTGATTTTGAAGCAAACCCAGATAGGCCTCCAAAAAGCATACAAGGAGCACAATATAGAGACCCCTGACTTGGTGAAGAAACTGAATATTCTCGTTTTACAACATTCCCATTCAAAAGCTTTCTTTTAAATAAACTATCAGTACAGTACCTCTTTCTACCATCATGATATAGACGAACTGAATTTGAAAAATCAGAATCGTCATTTTGTTTTATACCCTGTTTGATTAAGAAATCAATGGTTTCGTGAGTAATGACCCACTGATATGGATCATTGTCTGGCAAACATATTATACTGTCATTATTTTTGTCTAGACCAGGAGATGCCGCTGTTGAGGGTTCTGGATGAATCTCATTATTTTCATCAGAAGTGCTAGAACCTTGGTTGGTTGTTTTGCATTCATTACCAGTACCACCAGTATTACTATTACTTACATGAATTTTTGGTTCTTCAGAAATTTTGTTTTCAGTTTTTTCATAACTAAAAAACGATTCTAATTTTCTTACTTTTTTAAGGGTGTCATCTTCTTTTTGTTTCTTTTCTTCTGCCTTCCGTCTATGTGCCGCCCCACTTAGCCTTTTTCTTCCGTCCATTTCAATTTTATACTTAAATATTGATTTGCAATCCAATAAAGTGTAACGGACCAAATTTATGGGTATTTTTATTTATTTACATTTTCGGGGATTTATAGAAAAATATTTGTAAATTCATTTCTCAACGGTGACCAGAACACGTGGTGAATGGAACAGTTTATAACAAAGGAGAAATACGCCGTATGCATTGTGCAATCAGTACAGAGGTATGCAGCAAGCCTCATTTCCAAGAACTTTGTTTGTGTGTGTGCTTGCGCTCGTATGCGCGACACAGGTATACGCGCGGGTGACGCTACCGTCCAAAAACCAAGATGGTCAGGAGACGATTTTTATTCAACTTAGTCTCACTTGCTGGCGGATGCAAACCCTAAGGTCCGCCCATCTCGTGACGTCAGCCAGTGCCGCACCAATTTCCTAGACGATCTGCATACTAAAACTTGCATGAATTAAATGGGATGGGAAGACGACGAACAACTATAAGGCCGTGGTTTCTGCCAAAAGTATGAGATCACGTTAGCGGCACCTGCTACATTCGTTCTCCCAGTTCTTCTCTGATTGTGTCTGCGCAGACACAGAGCCAAGTGCGCTCTGCTAAATTTTATCAGTTTTTAATCTCAAAAGTGAATTCAAAGTAACCAAAACGTGTCAGTGGTAGCAGTGAACATGGGAGAGTACCCAAATTAGTTATATTCGACAGCGACGTAATTATCAACATAAATGAAACGAGCTCGAATGGTCACCGCATGCCGGCCGGAATGGGTATTCTTTTAAAATGTTAAGGGCTGGGTAATGTTCTGTGTGGTTGTGAGTGTGAAAAATTGCAGGCTGGGCTGTCTGTGTATCTATTGATGAGTAACAAGTAAGGTAAGAAAATAGGTTAAGTTAATATGTAGCAGATGATAAAGCGAACAAAGAAAAAATGTAATTTAATCTGTAAAACCATGAACAACAATTTTGGACAAAATTTTAAAATGATTCTAAAGAATTAAATTATCAATTCTCTTCACGCAAAAAATGAGTCGAATCATTTATTTCACTAACCTGTGAAACACTTTGTATCTTACGTTCGTACGAGAAGGATCCTGGACCCAGATAAATGAAACTTTGTAGGTAGGTGGAAGTAAAATTTATGTAATTTATTTATTTAATGAGTTTAATAGTATCTCAATGGCACCCGAACAGGGACAGTTTTTATGAATTAAAAAATTGAGTAAAAACCGTACCTACAGATAAGATACAAGCGTGGTTTAGAGGTTAAGTGAAAATACGTAACGTAAAATATAGTCAAAGAGTTAAGATATGAGATTTGGTTCAGATAATAAATAAGTATATAACAACCAATAGTAAAGTTAGAAAAAAGAGACTAAGTAAATTTATAAAAATGGAAAATACAGAGAATGAAGTTGTTTTGTCCGACGTAACTGTTATAAGCGAAATAACTGAATTTGATGAATCAGCTGTTATGAGTAGCCTTGAAGTACATTCAACGCCGAATGTAGGTCAAGACGACAAAACTCTGGATACAAGTAGTATGAATGAAGTAGGTAGTACAGATGATTCGGGGATCCAAACAACCCCAATATCGACTAACAAAAATAATCAATCTGATAATAGTGATGTAATGAGATATTTGTGTGGCATGAATGCAATGTTGTGTGTTAAATTCGATGAACAGAATGTTAATTCCATGAGTTGAAAAGCGAAATACACGAACAGAAAATAAAGTGCGAAAGCAATTTCAGTGAGTTAAAAAACCATATTAGTGAGATCAATAAGCGTTTTGAAAACAATAATGAAACAATCAGAACTAGTTTGAATAAATTAGAACAGAGTGTGGAGAGAATGGAAGTAGTTGTAATGAATCCAAATAAGAATAATACGAATGAAAATTATAATGACAGGTGTCAAAATGTGATACTAGATAAAGAGTTAATAAATAATAATGATGATGTTGAAAATAATGAGAATAGTAATGTAATCAAAAATGTAGTATCTGAGAGTGATAAGGAGAGTACTGATGAGTTTGTAGAATGTGATAATGAAGTGTTAATGTGTGTTTATGAGTTAGAGAGAGAGCAGAAAAACAGTATAGTGGTAGAATGGGGGCAGAGGGTAAATTTTCCCCTTATTTGTTCTGAACCAGAGTGTTCACAAGTGTTGTTTTTGAAGGGCAAGAGTCCCGTGGTAGTAGAAGATTTGAGTGGTTTATTTTTGTTGTATAATTTTGTACCCTTTGTCTGGAGTAATATTGAGAGTGTGATATGGTATGGTGATGAGAGAGATTTAAGTAGAGAATTGTATGTTGAGAGAGAAACAGAATTGTATGAATTGAATAGAGAGTATGATGAGTGGAAAGTATGGTTGGAAGTGTGTCTAAATAATAATGATTTGATTGCTAATACATAAACAACTAACCCGATAATGAATATATTTACTGATGGAGATTTAACAGAAATACTTAACGTAGACTTGGTGAATGATTATTATGGTATAACGGATAAATTGAAAGTGTTTGGTTATAACACACAAGACAATAGTATGTGGGGTAATAAAATTGAACAGTGTTATATAAAACCAAGATTAATCTTTGACGATGGAGGCTAAACTATAAACAATGAATGGACAGTTATAAATATTCTGTTTTATGGTTTTTGACCTCGCAACTTTGGACATTGAGGTGAGATATAACTGAATAAATAATGATGACGATTTGTAAATAATTGTAGTGAATTTATTTGTGTATATGGTAGAATGTTAAGTAAACAATGTGTATGTAGGTAGTTGTAATAATAATATTAATATTTTGGCAATTTAAATAAATAATAAAATTAATTTTGGAGACATTAATTGGCTAATTGTAATTGTTGTGATGGCAATGGAAGTTGTAATTTCAGTAATTAATTTGATTAAAATAATCTGAGATGTTTTAAATATTTTGACTGATTTAAATGTTGTATAATTAAATTTTCTAATGAATTTAAATTATTTTAAGAGATGTGAATTTGGTAATTAAGTGTGCAATTGTTTGATTTAAACTAACATTTTGTTAAATGTTTCAGAGGTTACGGGAAAGTATTGGTGTATGGTATATATTTTGTGTGTGTCAATTTAAATGGACTGTAAGTATAAAAATTTTATAGTACGAATCAAGTATAATAAAAATGTTTACAGGTGTAACTCAGATGAAAAGATTGTAATTCAATAATGAGATGATTTGAAATAATTGTGTTAAATAAAAATGATAATTAAAAAATTTAATAATAACTGAAAGATGATATATAATAATTATTAATAATGAATTTGAAAAATTTCAAGGTGATGAATGAGTTAAATGATTAATGATGGGTGAAAATGTTATATTAGAATATATATAAAAAATTGTATTATTTAGCTATTAAGGTGCTATTGCTAGGGTGGCCTGTGCCCCAGTAGATAGTGAAATGGGTTGGGGGTAACAGAGAGTGTTACCTCCATCGGAGGCCAACATGGCGACAATGTGCGACACACCTTTTTGTACAAATTCAATTTGTACCCTGATAGACGTCCGTGCCGCACATAATAGTGATAATGTAGAACAGGCATTGAAATGAAAGTTAGATTTCCCCGACTTTTCGGGCGATTACTGCCTTACCAGCACTAACGTGGATTTGGCTAGCGGTCAGCTATGGCCATAATCAAGTCCCTTGACCATAGCTGACTTGAAATTGGTTTATAATAGAAATTAAATGGGGGGTGAAATTAGGGGAAATCCAGGAACTATGGAACAGCGGCTGCCACTCTGTCCGCGTGGGGACAGCATAGCCAGGTGGTAGACCCGTTTTAAGGGTATTTCAATATAAACGAGGATATGTCGATATCCAAAATGTTAAAATGTAAATGCCAAAGCAAAGACACGGAGGTGTCCAATTCCTCCAAATATGCAGTCTTTGTGGAAGCGAAAAGGCGCTACAGTCTTACATAAATTGCAATAGCGTGTGTGGATGGGAGGTGGCTCAGATGAGCCACGAATTTAAATTTTATAACATAAAAATTGCTAACTCTGATTTTGATCTAATAAAAATGCTTGTGTTCCGTTTAAATAACTAGATGCTCATACAGTCACTATAAGGTGTTCATTCTATATTTTTTAAATGTATCATTTTATTGTAGTAGGTTAGATATAAGAATTGATAAAAGGTATATGTTTTATATAATTTGTGTATTTTGAAACTAAGTAAATAACTAAACCGACTGGCAGGCGGGTAACATAAATTACTAGAGTCAGAAAAGGGGAAATAATGATGGTAGATGTAAGGATTGCTAAAAATATATATTTCATGTAATTTGCACAATTTTGAAATGTGTTTTCACTTTGTTAGGAATGTCAGCTGATCAGTAGGAAAATGTCACTGTTAGATTGTCTGTAAATGTTCAAGGTAATTAATATTAAAGATAATGTTTTAATGTGTCAATGGTGTTTTTTTTTAAATGATGAGAAAAGTAATTCAATGTAGTAAGATTTTAAATGATTTGTAAAATAATAAAAGATAGTTTTGGGTGATAAATATTTTATTGGGACATGGAGATCAGTCCAAGTTAAAGTCAAAGTTAAAGGGGTAGTAGAGAGAAAAATATTGTTTTGAGTTAATGTAATGTTGTGAGTTAATGCTATAGAATTGAGAAGTATTGAGGTTGACACAGTAGTTGTGTGTAATATATGTAGAGTTTTGAGTGATATATTGATGTTCATAATTGATGATGTTATTTTGTTGTAGTCGAAGTGAGGTAATTAGATTGAGATTTTGGGGATGGCAATTTTGTAAAAGGGGGTAGTGTAATGTGGGAGTCCGCAACAAAAGGGTTGGGACGGGATGGGACCGTTTGGCGCCGGAAAGGGTTACCTTAGGTAGAATCCAGGAACCAACATAATGGGATGAGCTTTTGGGAGGAAAACACATGTATCCTAGGTACAAAGGGTTAGAGAGCATTTTTTTTATTATATATTGAGAGAAGGTGGCGAATTGAGTTTAATGATAAGTTGGGTTTAGAGATTGTTGGATAGATGTTTTGATAGAGATGGGTATCATGTTAGTTAAAGTTGATGAGTATTAGAGTCAGAGGGGTAGAGATTATAAGTGTGAGCCTACCAAGTGGTAAATTAAATTGTTATAAGTATTTAAATCACCCACAGTAATAGAGAATAAGATTGTCAAATAAAGAAAGAGATTTATAATAAGAATATAAAATTTTTAATTGAAACCAGTGACAAATTTTTGATAGAATTTAGAAATATAAAGTTAGAAAGTGTTTATTTGAATAATTTAAATGTCAATTTGATTGTTATTTATAATAATATTTTGTTCTTTTAAATGTTTTATTTTATTAGAAACTTTATTTAGAAATTTTATTAGATAGAATTTTACAGAAGTACAATGTATTTTTAGGTGTAACTTGTGTGTAATGTATGTAGGTCAAGGGTCTTGACTTGACCTAGTTTTGATCAGCTGATGGGTGAGGTCATATACTAGGCATGTTTAGCAAGGAAGTTAATTCAATTGTTGTTTTTAATTGATTGGAACAATTGTTAATAATTTCAATATGGAAAGAAAATATTTTAAGAAATTTAAATTTTTTTGAATTTAAAATTTTTTCTTTGGAAAATTTTTTATGTGAAAAAAAATTTCTTGATTTTGCGCCTGCCAGCTAAGGGATATTTTTAAACCTTGATTATTTTATTGGTTGTGTACTAACCATGTTTATTATTAGTGAATTCTTGTATTGAAATGTGTTGTTAGAATATAGGTGTAATCACATGTTAGGTTAAGGATGTTCTTATTTTAAGAAATGTTCAATTGATTTATTTTAAATAACAGAAAAAATTAATGGAGAGAATTATTCAATTTAGGTAACGGATTTGTAGTTTGATTTTAAAGGAGGCAATTGTTGATTTTAACTTAGAGAAATTTTGCAGAAATGTTTCAATGTTCATAACATGTAGTATAAGTGTGTGTGTGAGCCCAGTATCTGCTAAAGGCAGCCCAGCTTGCTGAAAAAGGGGAAACATATCAGCCAGGGATTGAGGATTTTTGGGGTAGCATGATAGAAGGTGAGGTGCGCTGTGGTGCGTGTCTGTTCGATTTTTCGGTGTTGGGATCTCTAACAGAGAAGTCCAGTGATCTCCTTCAGGTGCGTCCATAGTCGCCGAGCCAGGGGGGTCGTTTACCCATGAAGTGTAAGAACAAAAGGGGGTTGTTGGCACCAGCTCCTCACCGGTCCTCTTAGGGGTTTTATCAATGAGATTTCTTCTGTTTGGACAGAAGACTTCTCATTGAGGGAGTATTGTAACGGACCAAATTTATGGGTATTTTTATTTATTTACATTTTCGGGGATATATAGAAAAATATTTGTAAATTCATTTCTCAACGGTGACCAGAACACGTGGTGAATGGAACAGTTTATAACAAAGGAGAAATACGCCGTATGCATTGTGCAATCAGTACAGAGGTATGCAGCAAGCCTCATTTCCAAGAACTTTGTTTGTGTGTGTGCTTGCGCTCGTATGCGCAACACAGGTATACGCGCGGGTGACGCTACCGTCCAAAAACCAAGATGGTCAGGAGACGATTTTTATTCAACTTAGTCTCACTTGCTGGCGGATGCAAACCCTAAGGTCCGCCCATCTCGTGACGTCAGCCAGTGCCGCACCAATTTCCTAGACGATCTGCACACTAAAACTTGCATGAATTAAATGGGACGGGAAGACGACGAACAACTATAAGGCCGTGGTTTCCACCAAAAGTATGAGATCACGTTAGCGCCACCTGCTACATTCGTTCTCCCAGTTCTTCTCTGATTGTGTCTGCGCAGACACAGAGCCAAGTGCGCTCTGCTAAATTTTATCAGTTTTTAATCTCAAAAGTGAATTCAAAGTAACCAAAACGTGTCAGTGGTAGCAGTGAACATGGGAGAGTACCCAAATTAGTTATATTCGACAGCGACGTAATTATCAACATAAATGAAACGAGCTCGAATGGTCACCGCGTGCCGGCCGGAATGGGTATTCTTTTAAAATGTTAAGGGCTGGGTAATTTTCTGTGTGGTTGTGAGTGTGAAAAATTGCAGGCTGGGCTCTGTCTGTGTATCTATTGATGTGTAACAAGTAAGGTAAGAAAATAGGTTAAGTTAATATGTAGCAGATGATAAAGCGAACAAAGAAAAAATGTAATTTAATCTCTAAAACCATGAACAACAATTTTGGACAAAATTTTAAAATGATTCTAAAGAATTAAATTATCAATTCACTTCACGCAAAAAATAAGACGAATCATTTTTTTCACTAACCTGTGAAACACTTTGTATCTTACGTTCGTATGAGAAGGATCCTGGATCCAGATAAACGAAACTTTGCAGGTAGGTGGAAGTAAAATTTATGTAATTTATTTATTTAATGAGTTTAATAGTATCTCAAAAGAACTAAAGAAGTAAAAAATAAACTCGTACTTTTTTTCATTTCACATCACAGTTCACAGTTTAATAAAAACTAACATAACCTAGTTGAATAGAATAGGCAAATGGTAGCACAGAGCGGCACGCGAGCCAGACCAGAGCGGCAGCCGACAGCGCAGTGTTGCCAACAAAAACATTCCCTACCTCATTTATACAGACTAGTAGCATGTAGCGGGGCATTTTTGGGCATACCTGGGGTAATAACAGGATTTGTATTTTTTAATAATAAATAACTTGTTGAGTGATAGGGACAGAAATTATAAATTTTGTAACCGAGAGGTAAATTTGTTTGAAATGAAAACAACCGTGGCAACATTGACTGTGCAGAATTGTTTAACAATGTTTTGTAAAACCAGTATGAACGTATTTGATAGCCGACAAGCTGTGTCAAGGTCAGACAATGACGAACACAAAACCAGTAAACACATTATGTAACGGTAAACAAATTATGCAATGAAACATCAGGCGAGCGTTACGTCAGAGCCTATCCTTGATGAGTAATTCCGTTACATAACGGTGACATGCAGCTGGCGGAGTGATATAAACTTTAAGACAATAAGAATTGAACCTCGAACAACAGTTGCTTCACAAAATAGCGCCTATTTCTCACCCCAGTCCAACTTCATCACCACTAGCGAGTGGTCTGTATAAAAGTTTCGGCAGTAAGTGCGGGCCCGTACCTAAAATGTGAAGACCGAAAATACAACCAAATGTAACTTAAAGCATATCTAAATCAAGTAAAAGGAACAGTTTTCTTGGAATGATGACCGTGGTGGAAATATAAAACTGAGTGTTAATTAAAACAAACGCGTGTGCGTGGACTTAAAAAATCATGACTTCTTCTGGACTTAAAAATCAGCTAAGTAACTTACAATAATATAAAGAAAACACAAATCTTCAACTATGGTTTAATATTCAAAATTTTAACACTTTCTAATTATGAGCTCTTAAAATCGGGGAATGGTTATGTGTGTGTGTGTGTAAGCGCTGGTTTCCGTTATGTCTTAGTTGTAGAGAATTGTCTGTATTTATGTTATACCTTAGTTTGAAAACTGCTTAAGCAAAATGATCATTTTTACGAATACTTAAACACACTTAAATTACGAAAGTTAATAGGTATAAGGGAGAAAAGAAATTTTGTATTTTGACCGAAAAATTTATAACTTAATGGTGTTTCTTTTTGAGAATCTAATAAAATAATATTGATCTGGATAGTTAAATGTGAATTAAATTAGTTATTGCAAATAAACCATTCTGATCTCCTGTTCGCCAAAAAAGAACCCGAGGACCCAAGAAAAACGGTAAGTACGTATATTTTTTCTTGCAGTTGGCAAGATGGCGCTCGAAGAATTCAGTTAATAAATAGTGAACAGTAACCTATTATCAAGAAACATAAATATCAATAAAACGATATATCACATTTGGCTTCCGAACAGTTGGGACAATTTATATAATATAATTATATAAATATAGGCCTACTTGGAGAACAGAATGGTTGTTGAGGTAAAATAAATTTTTTTTTGCATACGTAAAATAAACGCAAATCTGGGGTTATGTTGTGATAAGTGGGAAATGTTGATGTTGATATTTTGTAGCGAGTATTGTGAAGCAATATGCGTAATAATTAATATGTATGATAATTATTAAGTAAGGTGAAGGGTATTATATAAGTAAATTTTGGAATGATTGAAGTATAAAAAAAGTGCATAGAGAGTTACGTAAAGTAGCGCAAAGCGTTATACAAGTAGATACATTGTGGTGTGAAAGTAGATATGATATGTTAGTATTTTATTTACAGTGAGAATTGTAGTATTATAAAATGGAGAATCCAGATTTAAATTTAGAAAACACTCTTACGGAGTCGATGGTAATTGACAATGTATCGGCTCAATCTACCCCGTCGACAACACGAGTTGCAGAGTTGTCGATGGCAGATATATTCAATTTAATGAAAACAATGTCTGAGAATTTAAGTAGTGATATCAATAAAATGAATAGTAGTTTCAACGGGAAGTTTGACGTTCAAAACCATAAATTAGATGAACACAAAAACGAGATGCAAGAGTTCAAAAGTAGTATAAATAAGAAGTTCGATATTCAACAGAATAGTTTTGAGGAGTTATTAAAAAATCAGAATAAAGAGTTGAAACATGAGATACAAGAAATTAACAAACATTGTGAAAATACCAAAGTAGAATTTACTAATAAAATCAGCCAAGTAGAAACCAAGTTAGATGATTCAATACAAAAGACAGATGTTAAATTTAGTGAAATAGATAGTCAGATAGTTAGAGTTGAGAAGCAAATCAATGAAAATAACGAGATATTAATAAATTCAATGAATGAGTATGACAATAACATAGAATCTAAAATTATTAAATGTAATATTGAAACTGAATGTAAGTTGAGTAGTGTAGTAATGACAGTTGAAAAATTTAGTCAGAATATTGATGAACACCAAAATAAGATAGACTCAAAAATATATGAAATTGAAAGTAATTATAAGACGGAGATACAAGCAGTAAATGAATCTATTGAAATAATAGCAAAAAATAATGTACAGTCTGAATATAGTAATGATAAAAAATTGTATTCACTTGAACAAAATATTAGTAATATGCGAGATGAATTAAGTTTAGTGAAAAATCAAAATGTAAATAATGTTATTGAACGAGTATTTATGACACGAGATACAAATAATGAAATAGAATTAGAAACTTTCAATTGTGACAATCGTAGAGTACACCCAATGCAATTTTTAAATAGGGTTAGGGAATTTAATCGGTTTAATAATAGTAGCTGGGAGGTTAAGTTGTTGAAGATTATCAAATGTTTCAAAGGTAGCGCCGAGATATGGTCGGAAGTACACCATACCGAATGGGAAAGTTATGAAGATTTTGAGATAGCTTTCCGCAACAAATATTGGTCAGAAGAAGACCAAGAAATACTAAGAAGTAAAATAATGGGTAATGGGAATTTTGGTAGGATTAATAACCACCTAACCATATATGTGATGACCATTTATAACGAAGCAAAGTATTTAGAACCGCCGTTGCCATTCCGATCATTTGTACGACATATTAGCAAACACCTGCCCAGAGAGGTGCAAATAACTTTAATGACTAGAGAGATTACCAATATAAGTGAGTTAGAAAACATGTTAGATGTATTACAGAATATAGGGGAACGCGACATGGGACGACGTCCAAACACACCAGTAGTACCACACCATAATAATAATAATAATAATAATTTTTTCCATCATAACAGGGGTACACAGAATTTTCATAGAGGAGCGCGGGGAGGAAGTTTCGATAATAGGGGCGAGAGTTGGAGGTGTAGAGCCTGTGAAATTGATAACTATGCTAATAGAACGAATTGTTTTAGATGTCATCGAACTAGGGAATGCGCCAGAAACGAGAGGACAAACCCACCACCAAATCAACAGTCGAGAGGAGGAGAATTTTATAGAGGAGCGTCTCGGGGAGGAGGAAATCACAATAGAGGTAGAGGAGGAAATCATCAAGCTGTAGCAGGTCCATCCACGGAAAACTGAGGAAGACAATGGGGAAGCGGGCCCAGCCATTGTCAACGGAGGACCGGGTCCAAGTAATTAACGAATACACAAACAACGTCATCAAGGTGGATATGGCAAAAGAGTTGTTAGAAGAAGAGGAGAACAAGGTGGGGGAACACAGAACAGGATTGACTGAGGTGACGATTAACATTGAAGGTAAGAATTATAAAACTTTAATTGATACCGGTAGCGAGATATCAGTGATTTCTGAAAATGTCATGGGTGAATTAAAAGAGTTAAACAAGAATATACCGTCATTACCAGTTGCAGGGGTTACAGTAGTGGGGGTAACTGGGGTGAGAAGTAAAAGAATAACCAGACAAGTACAATTAAACATTTTAATAAATGAAGTAGAATTTGAAAATACTTTCCTAGTAGTTAAAGGGTTAAGTCTAGATGTAATATTGGGAAATGATTTCTTGGAAAGAAACGGAGCAGTAATAGATTTTAATAAACAAATAGTAAAATTTGAGAAGGGGAATAAACCAGTCAGAATAGAGTTTAAGAAAGTAGTAAATGAAGCTAAAGTCACTGGAATAAAAATGTTACATAAACAGATAAGTGATAGGGAAATAGAAACTAAAATAAATATATGTCTAGAGAGTGATGGTGTAGAAAATGAGGAGAGAGAGATGCATGAGCGTAATGAGAGTGTGTGGGCAAATAGAGCCGATAAATTTTTCAATGAAAATACAGTTGTAGGAAGTACTCAGCGAGAGGAGCTGTGGGCAGTCGTGGAGCAGTACAGAGGGGTGTTTGATGAATCACCAGGGAAAGCGAAGGACTACATCTGTGAGTTGAAAGTTCGGGACCACGCACCATACATGCAGAGAAGCTACCCGGTGCCGTTTTCGAAGAGGAGGGCTGTACAGGAGGAATTAGACCGGATGATGCAAGGAGGCATAATTGAACGCTCAGTATCACCTTATTCAAACCCTTTGGTGGTAGTGATAAAGAAGGATGGCAAGGTAAGGTTATGTTTAGATGCTAGAAAAATCAATCAGATTATTATACCGGACAGAGAATCTCCAGAACCCATAAATGAGATTTTACAAAAGTTTAGCGGAGTCAAGTACATGACGTCCTTAGATCTAACCGCTGGATACTGGCAGGTACCATTAGCAACAGAGAGTAGGAAATATACAGCTTTTCTTTTTAACGGTAAGAATTACCAGTTTAAACGCTTACCTTTTGGATTAAACACCAGTGTTGCCAGTTTTATCAAATGTTTAGATAATATTTTACAACCTAAGGACTTAGATTTTTTAACTGTGTATGTCGATGATATTTTGATAGCCTCTAGAACATTCACTGAACATTTAGAACACATAGAATATGTATTAGATAAGCTACAAGTAGGGGGTTTAACAGTGAATTGGGACAAGTCTAAGTTTCTGCAGACAGAAATACACTTTTTAGGATTTATTATTACACAAGAGGGGATATTAGCCAACCCTGACAAAGTCGAAGCAATAATGCGATTCCCTGAACCTAAAAACATTAAGCAACTACAGAGTTTTTTAGGCTTATGCAATTTTTACAGGAAATTTCAGGAGAACTACGCACACACCACATCCAAACTGAGTGCTGTCCTGCAGAAGAATAAACAGTGGAGATGGGGCGATGCGGAACGAGCTGCATTTAATGAAATTAAGAGAAAATTCAGTCATATGATAATGATGAATCATCCCGATTTTAATAAGATCTTTTATTTGCAGACCGACGCCAGCAATGTAGCGCTAGGTGCTGAGTTATACCAAGAGAACTGCGACAAGGAACACCTAACGATCGCCTTCGCCAGTAGATCGCTGTTATCGGCGGAAAAGAATTACACAACAACAGAAAAGGAACTTCTGAGCATTGTGTTCGCCGTGGGTAAATTCCGCACGTACATACTAGGGAATACTACGATCATCCGGACGGACCACAAGGCACTATCATTTCTGAATTCATGTAAGCTAACACACAGCCGATTAACCAGGTGGGTATTAGCCTTACAGGAATATAACTTTTCATGGGAGTACATAAAGGGGTCAGATAATAAGGTACCAGATACACTTTCTAGAATAGATGTTATAGATAATAAGACTGGTAGGGACCTTAGAGAAATAGAAATTTTTAGGTTAACTAGAGAAGATAGGATTTTTGGTGAGGAATTAAATGACATTAAGAACTTACAAAGATCTGATAGCAAACTGGGTAAAATAATTGTTAGTTTAGAAACAGACGTAGAGGGATCTGAATATAATGAGCGATTTCAAATATATCAAGGCATTTTGTTTAAAAAAGTAGATGGTGGGGAGCGTGATTGGAGGTTAATTATACCTGATGGGTTAATAGATAAAATTATTTGGGATTGTCATATAAGGTATGGTCATTTTGGTGCGAGAAAGTGTGCAAATGTTTTGAAAGAGTCATGTATATTTAAGAATATGGAGAGGAGAGTGAGAAAAGTGTTGAGAGTGTGTGATTTATGTCAAAAATCGAAAGTGGTGAATTATAGAGTGGAAGGAGAGATGAATTATATAAAAGTAGATAAGCCTTTTGATCTAGTTGCGGTTGATTTATATGGACCGTTACCCAGAGGTAGAGGGGGTGTGGTGTATGTATTTGTAGTTTTAGACACTTTTTCAAAATTTGTAAAATTATATAGTATCAAGAGGGCAACTAGTAAAGTACTTAGTGAGCGAATAGTAAAAGATTATATGCTTAATGTGGGAAAGCCGAAAATTATATTATCTGACCATGGTCCACAGTTTATAAGCGGCAAGTGGCGGCAGACGCTTGGATGGGAAGGCATCATACCCAAGCATACGGCAGTGTACCATCCTCAGTCGAACCAAGCAGAACGGGTGATGAGAGAGATTGGTAGGATATTCCGGGCGTACTGTCACGCCAAACACACAGAATGGCCATCCTACGTGAAAAAAGTAGAGGAGTGGCTGAATTGTACCACCCATGAGTCCACGGGATTTACGCCGCATGAGTTAATCAGGGGAACAAGGCCGCCCAGGATATTAGAACAACTTTTCACATACCCACCTGAAGGTCAAATTTTGGACAGGAATATGAAGATTAGATTGGCGAACGAGAATTTACTTACTAGAGGAGAGCGACGAAAACAGAAACATGATGCTAAGGGTAAATGGACCAAATATGAGGTAGGTCAGTTAGTGTTAGTAAAAAGACATGATTTGTCCAGTGCTCAAGATAGGGAAATAAAAAAGTTTTTCTTGTTATATGAAGGACCTTATGAAGTCATAGGCATAAAAATGCAGAATGCGTATGTGCTGAGGAACCCAGCGACGCAGGAAATAGTAGGTACTCAAAATGCGACGAATTTAAAATTATATAGGTCACTTTAATTGTTATGTTTATAAATAAGTTTTTCAGATATTATTGTATGTTTTCAGAAGGGATCCTCCCCCATTTTCGGGCGGTCACGATCTTACCAGTCCTGGCCGTGGAATTCGGAACTCGGAGGCGGGCCATGGTTGGCGGATCTTCCTTCGGGCGGTGAAAACAACGATGGTCCGGCTCCACCAAAATTGGTATAAAGTAGAAAATCTAACTGCACATTTGAACGGGGAGGGGGACCCCACAGGTACGTGACATAAATTATTTTCTTATACACTCCCGGTGCAGCGGTTTTGGTGTGCCTGTCACGTGCCTGCACTGCCTTAGAGTGTTTGTAAATAATGGAGGCTGCATTTAAGTAAAAGGCAGTGCATTCTATTTAAATTTTTTTTAGTGTCAAGGGCAAAATTAAAATGGAGCCTTTGACAATATTTTCTGTTTGGCCCGAAACAACGAGTTTTGGGGCAAGACGTTTTGGAGCAAGATAGAAAGCGGGGTAGAAGAAATGGTAGGAGGGGGGAGTAGTGTGTTTCAGAGGGGGGACGTGAATTCACGTAGTATATCTATCTGGTTCCAATCCGTTTTGCAGCAAGACCCGGCATTTCAGGCGATGTGTTGCGTCAGCAAATTATATTATGACAATAGAGTCAGCCTCCTATATATAAAAAAAAAAAAAAAAAAAAAAAAAAAATAATTTTGGATGTGTATAATTCTGAATTTAAGATAAAAATGTTTTTTTTCTCTTCTAAATTTTTTAGCATTAGGTGACCAAATATAATTGTTAGATTTTAGTATTAGTGGGTATAGGAACATTTTGAAGAAATGTGTAGTAATATGAGAACTTGTTATCAATACAAGATGTGGGGATAATTTTGGGGGGTAGTTTGGTGCTCAATGAAGTGACATAACAGTGTAGTGTGGAACTGCTATGGTGGAAGGTTGTAGATTTTGTATGTAATATTTTATGTTAATAATGGTTAAGCTTCCATATAAAGTGGGTTAAAACCCCATCTAAATTAATATTGTCATTTAAATATAAATTCGTAAATTTAATTTTACTGGTGATTCCCCAACTTTTCGGGCGGTCACGGCCTCACCGAACCCTGACCGTGGAATTGGTTTAGCTTTAACAGCTATGGTTGGGGCACATTACGATTACGCGCTGACCATAACTGGCCATAGCTGTTATCGTTGTAAAGGTGCATTTTGAAATTGATGGGGGGTAATAAAAGGGGAATCACCAAACTATGGAACAGCGGCTGCCACTCTGTTCGAGAAGGAACAGCAGAGCCAGGTGGTAGATCCGTTTAAGGGTGTATAATTATTAACGAGAACATGTTGATGTTCAACAATTTTAAACTTAACAGCGGAAGCAGAGACACGGAGAGGTAAAACCTGCTCCAAAATATACAGTCTCTGTGGAAGCGAAAAGGCGCCACAGTCTTCCATAATTCTGAAATAGTGTGTGTGGCTGGGAGGTTATCCAAGGGGATAACGTATTAAAAATTTGATATATTTTAATTAATAATGATGATTTGCTACTCAATAATTTTGTTTGAATTTAAAAATTGGATGCACTAAATACTTCTTATATTGTGTTATTGTGTCTTATTGTGTTGTTTGCATTTAGTATGTTAGGAATAAGTATTATAAAAATATAATAATATGTTTTCAATGTGTTTACAGATTTTAAAATAAAATGAAAAATAGTTGTAATAAGTAAAATTCTCAATAGGTTGTAAAAGATAGAAATGGGTGATAGTAATTAGTTGAATAAAATGTTTGAGTCAATTCAAGTTGAATTTTGTGGGACATATAGATCTGTTCAAATCGAAGTAAAAGTTAAAGAGAATGGGAAATGAAAATAATGCAATGTTGTTTTGAGTTAATGTAATGTTATAGAATTTGAGAAGTATAAGTGGAGACACAGTAGAAATGGAGATTTTATGTAGAGTTTGGAGCGATATATTGTTTATTTGTTGATGTTAATTTGTTGTAATTGTAGTGAGGTTATGAGATTGAGATTTTTTGGGGATGGTAATTTTGTAGTAGTGGTAGTGTATTTGGGGAGTCCGCAACATAAGGGTTGGGACGGGATAGGGACCGATTGGCGCCGGAAAGGGTTACCTAGGGTGAGTCCAGGGACCAACATAAGGGAATGAGTTTTGGGAAGGAAACACGTATCCTATGTACAAAGGGTTAGAGAGTATATTTTTTATATAAGAGTAGAAGGTGGCGATTGGAGTAATAGTAAGTAGTTAGAGGTAGATAAGGGTTAGTAAAATTTTGATAGAGGGGTGTCATACGAGTTAAAGATTTTGTAAGGGAGCATTAGAGTAATAAAAGGGGTAAGATTATGAGTAAATGCCAAGTGGATAAAGTAAATTATAATGAATAACGTAGAATCACCCAAAGTAATGAAATGGAATAATGATGGCCATAATTGAAAAAAAAAAAAAAAAAAAAAAAAAAAATAAATAAATAATTTTGGTAATTTTGAGAAACGAATTAATAAGAGTAAATCAAGTTTGAAAGTAATTTTTTGATTTTATATGCTAATTTAATGATGTAAAGTGTGTAACATTTTAATTGTAAGTTGTTTATTTTAAAAGGAATTATTAATGTACTGTGTTTTCTTATGTTAAGTTATGTTAGGTATTCTGATATATACATGTTAGTAATAAGTGAGTAAAAACAAAACCAGTGCTTCTTAGCGCAAACCAGCACCGCTAGGGGGGAACAGATCAGTTGGGGATATGGTGTTGTATAAGGCCACTATTTAATATTTTGATTTGTTGTTTCAGTGTTTGGTGATGCTGTGGCGGCGGACCTGAGCTGGCCTACGCGTCAGAGCAGGGGCGTTGAGTATCTGTCTGACTCTACGGTGTTGGGATCTCGAGAGAGAAGTCCAGTATTGTCATGCAGATGCGGTCACAGTCACCGGACCAAGGGTGAGTTGATTATTCTTTTGTGTAAACCATACAGGGGGTTGTGGCGACATATCCTGGCTGATCCCTTTAGCAAGTATGAATGTGTCAATGAGATTTTTTATGCTTCGGCATAAAATATCTCATTGAGGGGGTATTGTAGCGGGGCATTTTTGGGCATACCTGGGGTAATAACAGGATTTGTATTTTTTAATAATAAATAACTTGTTGAGTGATAGGGACAGAAATTATAAATTTTGTAACCGAGAGGTAAATTTGTTTGAAATGAAAACAACCGTGGCAACATTGACTGTGCAGAATTGTTTAACAATGTTTTGTAAAACCAGTATGAACGTATTTGATAGCCGACAAGCTGTGTCAAGGTCAGACAATGACGAACACAAAACCAGTAAACACATTATGTAACGGTAAACAAATTATGCAATGAAACATCAGGCGAGCGTTACGTCAGAGCCTATCCTTGATGAGTAATTCCGTTACATAACGGTGACATGCAGCTGGCGGAGTGATATAAACTTTAAGACAATAAGAATTGAACCTCGAACAACAGTTGCTTCACAAAATAGCGCCTATTTCTCACCCCAGTCCAACTTCATCACCACTAGCGAGTGGTCTGTATAAAAGTTTCGGCAGTAAGTGCGGGCCCGTACCTAAAATGTGAAGACCGAAAATACAACCAAATGTAACTTAAAGCATATCTAAATCAAGTAAAAGGAACAGTTTTCTTGGAATGATGACCGTGGTGGAAATATAAAACTGAGTGTTAATTAAAACAAACGCGTGTGCGTGGACTTAAAAAATCATGACTTCTTCTGGACTTAAAAATCAGCTAAGTAACTTACAATAATATAAAGAAAACACAAATCTTCAACTATGGTTTAATATTCAAAATTTTAACACTTTCTAATTATGAGCTCTTAAAATCGGGGAATGGTTATGTGTGTGTGTGTGTAAGCGCTGGTTTCCGTTATGTCTTAGTTGTAGAGAATTGTCTGTATTTATGTTATACCTTAGTTTGAAAACTGCTTAAGCAAAATGATCATTTTTACGAATACTTAAACACACTTAAATTACGAAAGTTAATAGGTATAAGGGAGAAAAGAAATTTTGTATTTTGACCGAAAAATTTATAACTTAATGGTGTTTCTTTTTGAGAATCTAATAAAATAATATTGATCTGGATAGTTAAATGTGAATTAAATTAGTTATTGCAAATAAACCATTCTGATCTCCTGTTCGCCAAAAAAGAACCCGAGGACCCAAGAAAAACGGTAAGTACGTATATTTTTTCTTGCAGTTGGCAAGATGGCGCTCGAAGAATTCAGTTAATAAATAGTGAACAGTAACCTATTATCAAGAAACATAAATATCAATAAAACGATATATCACAAGCACTAGTAGAACAGCAGCGGAATACTGGATTTGGAATGGCAATATGACATATGAGTAAGCGGAAATAACCAAGTGACAGACAGGAATGCAACGTTTGCTTCCTCAACAGTATACACTGCTCGCAACAATCTACATGAATGGCATTGATTATGTGATTTAATAAATCGTTGTAATTACATTGGAAATTATTTTAATAACTGATTCCTTCAATAGTTGACCAAATGTTATAATTATTGGTGACGAGACGATTAATTGGCAATTATTCGTCACCAATAATGATTTTAATGCATTGGAAATATCCTTTCATTGTGAATCTAAAAAATAAAAATCCAAAATTTTGCCACCCCTCCAAATCTTGCCGCCCTGTGCGCGAGTACAGAATAGCACGTGCCTAAATACGGGCCTGGATGTAGTATGTATTAGGTTATGTTGTTGCTATGGTAGGGTATCTGAGGATACATTTGGTTGTGTGTACATTGTATTTTGTGTAATCAATGTTTATAGTTTTGATTGAGTTTATAACAATAATAATATTTTGTTGGATGGAATAATTGACAGTATGTAATTATAAATTTTATGATGATTTAATTAATTTAAAATGTTTTAAAAGATGGAAATTTTGGTAATAAATTTGAAAAAAAAATTTGTTGATTTGACTTGTATAATAAATGATTAAAGTAGTGAATAGAGAATCAGAGTTGAAGTTATAGTGTGACAATTAGAATATTCAATAGAAAGTGAATACTAAAGTTGTAATGTTTATTCAAATTCAGATTTGAAAGGTTTATTTTAATGTGATGGTGGTAATGCTTATTATGAGATGTTGTATTTATGAGAAATACAACATGGTTGTGGGAAACAGTTATAATATGCGTTAAAACGAGTTATGTGATAGTGAAGTGAAAAGGAGACTTCCCACGTAATAGTGCACAACAATTGGATACAAGTACAGCTAAGTACAGTGTAAAAGCAAATATTTTGGCCAGAAGTGAAGTAACACAATAATAATAAAGAGCTCAGTAAATGGGGGTGAAAAAGATATGTATAGAGAGTGAGAGAGTGTGTGAAAGATAATGTAGATAATAGTATGTAGATTAGAATGTAGATAATGATTTGTAGATAAGAATTAGCTTATGAAATTTTATGCTTTATAATTGTTTATAGTAACATATAAAAAGAAAGTTAGAAAAAGATAAAGAATTTAAACACTGGTCATAATAAATAAGATTTGTTGTTACCATACCCTATATTCTGTGCCAAAAAACCCGCCTAAACGAACCTGTTGAAGCTTCTGAATGAAGGGAGATAAATTAACTCAGTTGTTTTAATGGGACTAGTGTAAAAAGGTTTCCACATTCCCTTTTTCCAAATGTGGTGGTGACCTTGTACAATTTGGGATCTTCTGGTTTTTATAAGGTAAGTTGTAAGTCAGTTTGTCAGAATTGGGGTAAGTAGCTGTTTTGTATATTTGTTAATAAAAATAAAAGTTACATTGTAATTCAAAAATTTTCACGCAAGCATGTCAGCGAGTTCAAGAACAAGTTTCATTTGGTAGAAAAAGTGCAAAGTCTGCAATTAAAACGGGCCTCTAGTTAAAAAAATTACGAGTCAAAAGATGGATGGCCACATTGCTTAATACAGAGTGCATGTGTAGGTTATATTCAGGAATAAAAAAATTAGACTGGTGAAATAACTTAGAAAATAAAAAATACCATATTGCCCTATTGCATACCATGGGGCAAAGGTCACATGGTAACAAGTTTTGGTGTTTAACACACTTAATCAAGTGATAATTTTAATTAAAGACCCAAACATACGAGGGCCATTCAATAAACAGCTGTGGAGCAAAAACTTTTTATTCAATCAATACAATTTTAACATTGAAAATGTTTATAAGGACGTTTCGCACATTTGCGGCCAATCACTGGTGCGTGATCGAAAATGGGAACCGGTGAGTTTCCATAGAAACTACTTCTTTGTTGTCAATAACGTAGAAAATTTTGAATTTGTTGGTGAGTTTCAGTGCCATATCCCCTTAAATTTATCTTAAGGTAGTACATCAGACAAGAATTTATTACGGAGCGATGGATCAGGAGGAAGCAAGTGGAAGTATGGCTCAGACGTCCACTGATTCGAGTGTAGAAGGAACTAATTTGGCGGAAAAGCTACAATTGGAAGCAGAACGTCGAAAACGAAAGCTCAAATATTGCCAGAGTGGAAAAAGAAGCAAAAAGTACAGAAAATTTAGCAAGGTTTGGTCAAAACTCCACTAACTGAATCTGAACGTCTGCAACGAAAACGAGAAAATCAAAAACGCTATCAAGAACATAAGAAAGAAGCAAAGATGAAGAGCAATGAACAGGAAGGTTTGGTCAGAACTCCACTAACTGAATCTGAACGCCTGCAACGAAAACGCAAAAATGATAAACGGGATCGAGAACGTAAGAAAGAAGCAAAGATGATGAGCAATGAACAGGAAGAATGTGAAGAGAAGCAAGTGAGTAATTTAGCAAGATATATCGAAACGCACTTTTATAATGACAATTTAAACAACTACTGCTTTGTTTGTGAACAAATTTGGTGGACTAAAAGCTTAAAAGATGTTACTGGACACGCAGACGTTATAGAAATACTTAATAAACATGGTTATAATATTCTTGACAAATCCAAAGTATGCCACAATTGCTACAGATGCCTAAAGAAGAACAGGTTGCCACCTTATGCGACAATCAACAGCTTTAAGTACCCACAAATACCAGAGAATTTACCTGAACTAACGCCAATAGATGAACGTTTAATATCGCCGCGCCTTCTTAACGTATTGCACATTCGTAACATATCATATTTTGCTGGAGCTAAACATATAATTGGACAAGTCATAAACGTACTGATAAACCTTGATACCACTACTCTGCCATTGCCTCGCATGTTGAATGACGATTTGGCGTTTAACGTTTGCCTTAAGAAGCACATAATCAATAAAAGTTCTTATGTGCGAGGACTGGTTTCTAAAAGTAAATTAAAGCCTGGTTAAAGCATCTGTTGACGACTGAGCTATTCAGACATTATAACATCACGATTAATGACAAGTTCTTCATAAATGAGCCTGAAAATGAAAGCAGTGTGTCTAGTGAGGATGAAGATGAGGATCAAGAACGACAGCAAGTAGAATGGAAAGACTTATTGTCTCGCATAAATCAATCTAATAGCAAAATAACAAGCATACAGCGAGATGTAACTGGCGAAGAGTACATCAAATTGCAGCAGCATACCTTATTTTGGTGTGAAGATTTGATTTTACATCTAGCCCCTGGACAAAATAATCAACCATTATCGTTCGCATTCGATGAAGATGCAGAAGAGTTATCATTCCCAGCGATATATTATGGTGTGAAACGGCGGTTTACTTGTCGAGCCACACCATTCATGTCATGATAGCTAGTAGCGAAATACGTAGACGGGATCGGAGATGTGTAAAATCCAATCATATCTTGTATATGGCTGCTAAAGAATCATTTATGGCTGCTAAAGCTTGAGAATCATAGGGAATGTAAACTTAGCGTTTCGAGCAAATAATAATCAAATCAACAGCGTATCAAAACGAGATCTGGAAGATACCGAGTTTGTTAAGAGCTTGCTGCTAAAAAATGAAGCGTTCATGAGAAACATACCGAACTCAATCCAATATTGGCATCAGCGTAAAGTGGAATTATTCAGTATGATGCAACAATTAGGCAAACCTACCATATTTCTCACATTAAGCGCTTCAGAAATACATTGGCCTCATCTCTTAGAATCTATTTATCACTTTCAAGAAGATATACCAGTAGACGTGCCGATAGAGTCAGCCATATTTCACGGCATGTTGAGCACAAATCGAGCAGAATTGGTAAACAACGATCCAGTTTTGTGCTGCTTGTATTTTGAGAAATTGGTGTCGACCTTTATTAACGCATTTAAAAAACTAAATGGTGTGTTCGGAGATCATTACGTAGTTGATTATTTCAAGCGCATCGAATTCCAACATAGAGGTAGCCCTCATTGTCATATGTTACTATGGTTAAATAATGCACCAACGTGTAAAAATATCACAGATATTTTTAATATACGTTTTAACCTCCATTACATCGTTAATCGATCAAATAAGCACAGTCGATAGTTCAAATTTGAAAAGCGAATGAAATTTACAGACGCATTGTGTTTTTCCTAAGTATAATTAGCGTTGTGAATCAACAAACAAATTATCCATCATGTCTTTAAGTCGTTTTGGTAGTGCTGATCAATCAGATGATGATAACAAACCTAGAGTATCAACTTCGATCGTCGAACCATGCGAATATACGTTACGCCCTAATGATGGTAAAGATTCTTTCTTTACAGCAGCAAATCTAAAAGATATCTATGATGGTTTTACTAATACGTGCAAGGATAAGATCTGTATTAGTACTGTCGACAAACTTAAAGAAACTCATCTAAAGTTGACGAAAAAAGCGATTGTTTGCCAGCATTTCGTTCAATTCCAATATAAGGAGGCGCCTCATCTATGCTAACTACTAACGCGTACGGGTTGTTTATCAAAGATTCTGAAAATTTCACCTCCAGTAACGTAATACAGGATTTAGATCATCTTCAAGCCAAACATCGTGTGAATTTGTTGTTACCGACTGTCATATTGGTGGAATCAACAGAGCAAAGAGTTGATGGAAGCGTTTATCGAAACGTTTGTTAACAATATGAAATGTATAGCCAATACATCTGCCTTTATTGATGCCATTGACCACTATAAATTGCATGATTTTGCAAAGGTAGTTCAGAATGTGAAAGCGAAAATATTAACAGCCGATAAAATTGGTAAGAATGATCGAATTAAGCCTGCAGTATTTGGAGTAAGATTGTATAATTCGTTCAGAACACCAAGTAAAATTACAGTGCCTTTGTATAAAATTAAGAACCAACAAACATTAACTTGCGGCAAATGGAAGGAACTCAAGACTGCTGCTTATATGCATTTGGTTCTCTTATTGAAAGTTGCTGGTTTTAAGTTAACATCATCGGGGATCACTCTAGATATGTTCGTCGAGACGATAGTCTTCGATAAGTTTGAACAAATGGACAAGATTAATAAAGCAGGACCTCATAAAGTATTGTCGCGATTTACAATCCAAGAGGATCACATGTCTTCGGAAGAGGAATGTAATGAACAGCCTGAGAAAAAGCGCAAAATCAACATGGATGATTGGTGAATGCGTGCGTGCTTATGAATGCGACTACATTTAACTTATAATCTGTACATTGGTAAATGAAGAAAAATAAATATATATATTTTTTAGGTTTATTGAAGAATTTTCAATGCCCTTCTCTACGCATTGCATTTGTGCAATGCCTGTAAATTTTTTTTACTTTTCAATGTAATCTCCAGCAACGTCTATGCACTTGTCCCATCTCTTTATAAGCTTTTTTATTCCCTCAGCAAAGAATTCTTTACCTTGATGTCGAAGCCAGTTTTGGACTTTTTCCTTTACTTCTTCATTGCTGACGAACTTGACACCACGCAAAGTCTCCTTGAGTGGGCCAAACAAGAAAAAGTCAGATGGGGCAAGGTCAGGGCTATAAGGGGGATGAGGCAGGATCTCCCAACCTACTTTTTTTATTGTTTCGAGCGTCAATTTTGCCGTGTGTGGGCGGGCATTATCGTGAAGAAGAATCACACCTTTCCTCTGCCATCCCGGACATTTCTTCTTCAATGCAGGCTTAACTTTGTTCACAATCATGTCAGAATAGTACTGACTATTGATGGTATGCTGGTCTTGTAGGTAATCACAGAAAATTGGTCCTTGGGTGCTCCAAAAGATGGTTAACATCACCTTACCAGCCGATGGCTGGGGTTTGAATTTCTTTTTGGCGGGTGAACTGGGATGCTTCCACTCCGTGCTTTGACTCAGGTTCAAAATAGTGAATCCAAGTTAGTGGTTCCAAATCCAAAAATCTTATAACAGAACGCTGTTCTTCGAAAGTACTGTCCTCAAGAGGACACGCCATCATAAATAAAACTGTATTGGTTATGTTTATGCAATATATTATTGAACAGCTGATCAAAACTCACAACAACGTTGCCAGGTAACACTCCTGAAAGTTTCAATCAGCTGCTACAATTAATTTCTTTTCTACAACTGTTTGTCTGTTTACTTATTGAATGACCCTCATAATTGAATATGATTTAAGACAGTATCTTTGAACAAAAAATATAAACTTTTTCAAATATTCCATTGTGCAACCTTGTTAGTGTCTATACACTGTGTGGTGTGGTTGATGCTTGGGAATGCCAGGAGTCTCATCACACCTAGGAGAATTGTTCCTTAGTGACGAAACAACAGCAGGGGACTCGGTCAAATTTGAAATTGTATCAACATCACTAAAGGTAGGTGAGTGAACAATGCTGACATCCATTATATGCATAATGAAGATAATAAGAGGATGAATTAGAAAACTAATAAAGAGTAAATGTATGTGTGTGTGTGTGTGTGTGTGTGTGTGTGTGTGTGTGAGCGTTTGGGGGGGGATCTTTATATGAATCTGTACAAACTAGTGAAGCAAAAGTGACTTGACATAATAATTTTGACATGAGATAGTAATTTGTATGTTAATAAGAATGAAAGTTAACCAAATTCAATAAAATTGCAACTCAATACTTAATGATTATCCAAATGCTTCAGTAGTGGTATTCAAATAAAACTAAGTGGTAAATGAAGGATTCAGTATATATGATATTTTAACATGAATTTTTGGTGTTATTTTGGGGGGGTAGGGGTTCTTTGTAATACTAGTACAAATGCCCATTAAGTCTCAGCCTTGATTAAATTAAATATTCCCTCACCAGTGTTATTTTCACTTTCTAACAGAGACAATAAAGGTAACAGAGACTACAGCCGCTTAGTTATGTTGGGTGATTTATCAAGTGTGTATCAAGTGGTTGTTGTGGAAAATTATTATTGTGTTATAATTAGTGTGGAACTCCTTATAGTTGCCATTATTATGGTGTGTAGACAAATTTAACTTGAATTACTGTATGAGAGTATCTTATTGATTTCAAATTTTTATTTGTGACTCATTAAAGCTGATCTTCTTCTTCATCCTCAAGATTTAAACCAAGAATGGTTTGTTCCGGTCTCAAATAGGCAAATATTATAGCTGGTCACTCCAGAGCTTCCTCGGACGTCCCACACCTCTCCGTCCCCTTGGCTTATAGTTCCATAGTTGTTTGAGGATGGGGCAGTCATGCAAAGATGTTCCTATGAATTCAGCCAATACTGGGAGATCCTGTCGAGTATACCCTGCCATGTGCCTGATAAATCTCATTTCAGCCGCTATTAAAGCTGGTAATTAGTGATTTCATTGGTGTCAGTATATTGTCTCCACTTTACCATACGACAATCAGTGAACCATTGTAACAGTGGATCAGAACCTTTAAAAGTGGACACTTTGTACAAGACTAGTGGATTTTATGATTTATCTGCAAACATGGATGCCAGTGACAGAAGGCAGAAGAAGCAGAAAGATGACAGGATGAGAAATGGAGACAGGAAAGAGAAGAGGCAGAACAGCGGCAAAAGGACTCTTGCTCGAGTCGGAAGATCGACAAGACAAGAACATAAGCAGGAAGCAGATAAAATGGAAGCTCTTTTTAAACTATGCAAAAACAGTCATGTGAATGCCCAAGAGGTAAGATTGTCTACAATAGAAAAATCCATATCAAACATACAACAAACAATGTCATAAAAATATCTGCAGTAGAAAACTCAATTGCAAACATAAAAGAGCAAATTAAAAATGAAACTGAACAGTTAATGAAAGTACAGCCAAGTGTTTCAAAACAAATTTCTAATAGGCTGTACCATTGGTGCAGACAGAAAAACACAGAAAACAAGGCAATCTCTATTGGATAACAAAGTCACTGCCTGTGGTTGGGCATTCATGTTAAGGCCCCAACATTTGATGGAAACACTCACTGATGAAGCAAATCTTGGGATGGACATTACGAGTGCGTACGGTTTTATAGTCGACTTCAAAAACGATGTATTGAGAATTGGAAAACAAGAGGTAATGCTCTTGCAACAAATACATCAGAAATATTAATGGACGTAATAAATCAAGTGGCCATAACTGTCCTGCCAAATTCCCCCAAAACCATCATGGTTAGACTGTGGTAGATACTAGGGGCAACCAGTGCTCTATATTTGAACCCCAGGCAGTCAGCACATTGGGCATACTAATTGCCAGAAGTTTAGTAAAACCTGACGAAACCGGAAATGTACCTATTAGAGTGGCAAATATTGTGGATCAAGCTGACACTTTACAAAGCAATACGCAACTAGGTAAAATGTCTCCTGTGGCCTGGGTAGCTGGAATGACAACAAAGATCCAGTGATTCGGACACTTCAAAATTACCAGAGGAACTTCAGGAACTGTTGAACATATCTTCTAATGATCTCTCAAGTTGTGAGGTAAAAGAACTCAGGCAGTTTTTACATGAATTTAAAGATGGTTTTGCTGTTTGGGCCCAGTCACTGGGAAGAACATCTCGTGTATGGTGCAACTATTACAACAGCCTTGAAGACCTCCATTAGCTAAGCAAGAGGAAATGTGTCAGTTAGTACAGGACATGTTGACAGAAGGAATAATTGAGCTTTCATAAAGTGCTTGGTCTTCTCTGGTAGTGCTGCTAGTGAAGAACGACAGTGTTTGTGCATAGACTATGATGCGACAAAGAATGATGTGCAGAGGTTGAGCGTTGTGACAAAGAAAGATTGCTATCCACTACCTCTCATTGACAATACACCTGACACACTGTCTGGAGCTCAGCGGTTTTCCACAATGGACCTGAAGAGTGAATATTGGCAAGTGGGTCTTCATCAAGAAGTCAAGGAAAAGACAGCTTTCTTGACCCAAAGTGACCTATTCCAATTTAACGTCATGCCATTTGGACTCTGTAATGCACCAGCAACATTTAAAAGATTGATGTATTTGGTCCTCCGAGGCCTGACATGGAAAACTTGCCTTGTTTATTTAGATGATGTCAGAGTCATCGGGAAGACTTTCAAAGAAATTTGGAAAACCTTAAGGAGGTTCTAACTAGGATTCACAGTGCCCAACTTAAGCTAAGCCCGAAAAAGTGTTCTCTATTCTATAAGGAAGTACAGTATTTGGGTCATCTGGTCTTGGCAGCGGGTGTTAAGTGTGGATCCCAATAAAGTAGACACCATAAGAGACTGGCCAATTCACAAGAGTAAACATGACGTTTGGAGTTTCTTGGGTTATCCTCATATTACAGACGATTTTTGTAAAAGGGTTCACTACTATTGCTAAACCACTAGCTGAGATAACAGAAAATAAATGAAACCTCCAATAGTCAAGAGAGTGTGATTAAGTATTCAGGACTTTGAAAATTGTATTATGTTCACAGTCAATTCTTGCTTTCTCAGCTTCCGAAGGGAAGTACATTGTAGACACAGATGCAAGCAATACTGGTCTAGGAGCAGTTATGTCTTTAGTACAAAATGGTGTAGAACGAGTAGTAACGTTTTACAGCAAGTAAATATTACAACAAGTAAATCAGAGAGAAAATATTGTGTTACAAGGAGAGAGTTGCTGGCAATCATCTGAGCTTTGGAGCACTTCCATAAAAAGATCTATGAGAGAGAGTTTTCAGTATGCACCAACCATAAAGAAATACAGAAACGATTCTATTGGGTTCACCTTCATCACGATGTGGAGTGTTGGACATGTGAAATATGTGCTGTAAGCAAAGGCCCACAAACCAGAAGCAGGGGGAAAATGAGACAGTATAACATTGGACTGCCATTCGAGAGAATTTCCATAGATATGCTGGACCACTCCCAGTTACTGATGATGGAAACCAGTACACCATGGTTGTAGGTGACTATTTTTCTAAGTAGGTGGAAGCTTATGCAAATCCAAATCAGGAGGTTACCACTGTGACAAAGATGTTAGTTTACAACTTCTGTTGCTGTTATGGAATCGCTATGGAAATCTATACGGATCAATGGAATTTAGTAAATTAGTAAATGGGAGGAAGCTCTTAATAAATAAAAGAGAAAACATTTGTTATTGATAGACAGATAACTACCCTGTACATTCTGAACTGACAAATTTAAGCAACTTAAAAGTCTGTTTTATACCACCAAATGTTATATCTGTTTTGGAACCTATGGATCAAGGTGTTTTAAGATGTTTTAAGTCTCACTTTTGTTGCTTGCTTGTATTGCAACTCATCAACCAGAGGAAAAGTTTACCAGCGAATACAATAAACAAGTCAATAAATGTTCACGAAGCAACTTGTGTGATGTACGACACGTGGAACTTAGTAACCCCATTAATGATACAGAAATGCTTTAAAAAAGCAAACTTAGGACATCTCAACCTAAATGAAGACTGTGATAATGAAGATACCATTCCTTATCACAGTGGTTAGAGCCAGAACAATTATCAAAATTAATCGTTTTGATTAATCATTGCAACTTCGGGTATACCGACGGAAAGTGATATCTAAAATAACATTTTTAATAACACTCAAGAACAAATAGGTAAGAGCAATTCTGATGGAGACAGAAGTATTGCTGCTGAAATTACTGGCACAACAATAACAAATCTTACATGGGATGAAGCTGAAAAAGCACTGGAACTGTTCACCATGTTCACCATTGTGAATCAAGACCTCATTGTACTGATGAAGTGATTAAATTTCTCAGTAAAATTAGAAACCATTTTACAAACATGTAGGTAAATAGAAAAAGTCACCAAACACATTGAGGACTACATCAGCGGTAGTTTAAGCTTCAGTTCCTGCATTTGAATTATACTAATAATAATGTGTACCACCTGAAGTAGTGTAGGAGAAGGGAGGGTAGGCTGCCTTATGTGAGCCGTACGGTATAAAAAAAAGGCAGTGTGGCCAGCACTACGCTTCAGCCGCCCATTATTATCCCCAGGATGTTATCCCAGGTACTCACTTTGAATTATACTATTAGATTTAAATTTACTTGAGCTTGTCTATGATACTTAAGTGAATTACAGGTAACTGAATTGTTTTAATGTAAACTCTACTAAACATAAATGTTAATTAATATGATTAAATTTTGTAGTTTATGCATTTATTTAGTTAATTTATTTTTAAATATTAGATTCTATAATTTATACTTTTTTTTAAAATTATCTTATGTCATCATAAAGCCTATCTGTTTATGGGAAAATTGTGAAATATTCTGTATATCTCGGGTAAAACGAATATTGGTTATAACAAAAACATTTACGTGGTCCCTTTTCATTCATTATAAACAAGTCCCACTGTATTATTTCAAGTCTTAAAGAACTAACGTTGATTTAAGTACAGTAATACCCTTCTTAGCACTGCCCCTTTTAGCACTGATTTGTCATAGTACTTATGGATGAAAAGTCAAGGCTAACTAAGTTTTATTTAGTCATCAACATGTACAGTTTATTTATTCGTTATTTAGTTAGGCACTACATATATTACATTTATTGGTAGATCATGTTATTTTTACCTATTATTATTGTAAATTTCCAATGTCTCAATCACCAGTCATGTTGGATTTAAAGCCTGACTTAGTAAATAAGATGCAAAGAAAAAGGATCAGCTTGGATGTAAAGTTACAAGTGACAAGACGATTAGAACCTGATGAGAATCAAGTGGATGTAGCCTGTTCATTACATTTGGTGCCATTAAGAATTAGAACAATTTTTAAAAATTCTGAAAAGATAAAACATCTGTGTTGACGTCAACAAAATTATCTATTACTAAAATAACTTGGTCAAGAAACAGTATTTGGGCTGATGATGAAATGCAGCATAACATGACATTCAGCTTACCATCATGAAGAAAGTGAGAAGCATTTTTACTTATATTCAAGATGAAAAAGGAGATAAATCAGTATCATTTGGAGCTAGTAGAGGATGGTTTGATAGGTTTAAGAAATGTTCAAATATTCACAACATTAAAATAACAGGTGGAGTAGTTAGTGGGGATTATGTTGAAATTTCCAATGAAATTAAAAATAATCGTTGAATGAAATTATCCTTTGCAATTAATTTTCAATGTGGATGAAACTGGATTATTAAGGAAGTGAAAGCCTTCTTGAATGTTCATCTCCCATGAAGAAAAGCTTCTGGTTTAAAACCAGCAAAGGACAATTTAAACTCTGTTATTAGGTAGCAGTGATTTTAAACTACCTCCTAGCTATTTTAAACTGAAGTCGATGCTTGTGTATCACTTTCAAACACCATGTGTGATGAAGGCAGTAACAAAATCTAGTTTACCAGTGATTTGGGTAGTAAATAAGAAAGCATGGGTAATGGTAGACATTTTTCAGAATGGGTTTGTTTCTCCTTTTTGTTCGTCAGTTAAGTGCTACTGTGGAAAAAACAAGTTCAAGCCTAAGGTTTTGTTGCTTATTGACAGTGCTCCGGGCCATCCAAACAATTTTCACCTATTTAAAACCAGCATACTGATAGAAATACTGTGTTTTTCTTCCATAAAACACGACGTTTTTAAAACATCCAATGAACCATGGAGTGATACCAAATTTTAAAGCTTCCTACCTTTGACGGACATTCAGACAATTAATCGAGGAAACAGACAATGAAGATACACAATGCTGTAGAAAACATAGTAGTAGCCTTGCGAGACATTACTACAGAATTTATGAATAGAGTTTGGAAAAAAGTTTGCCACAATTGTGCACAAACGTAGAAAAATGGGAAGAAATGTCAGAATTAGTCATTCAAAACATTAATGAAATGCCCAATGAAATAGGAATGAAAGGCATTGCTGAGGAAGACATAGAAGAACTGTTGCAGTCACATGGTGAGGACTTTCAAGAAACTGTGAATCAGACCACTTTAGAAGAAGCAGTTGACAATATAGAAGAAATGCCGAAAAAATATATGATTACAAAATTCCTCAGTAGTGGTATTACAACCATTGCAAAGATTATGGACCAGTTTGTATACAACGACCCTGATTACAAGCGGAGTTCTAAAGTGAAGAGAGGAGTCCTTCCATGTTCTCTTGTTATCAAGAATTATTAACAAAGGCAATGAAAGAAAAGAAAGCTACTTTAAACGATTATATTTTTAAGAAACCCAAAGAAGTGCAAGACCCACAGCCCAGACCATCATTTTTAAATTAATTTTTACATTTGAAATTTATTTGCTGTCAGTACGGTGTTGTAGTACTGTACTGTAGTATAATTTGGTTTTTCATTAGGTTTAAGGTTTTTGTAATGTAAGTATTATGTACTGTTTAAGTAACTAAATTAAATTTATTTGTATCACTGTATAATGTTTCTAATAAAGCAAATATTTAATACCTGGAAAAAACAAATTAACTACAATATAAATAAAAGGTAAAAGAACAAAGAAAAAAGAATAAAACAGTAGTAAACAATAATCACTGAAAACAATCAACCCTGTAGAGCGTTGTTTCGTAAAGAGCTTTATGATTGTGAAATGTATATCGAACTGTAAGTGGGGTATTACTGTATTATACTCAGATGTTATTTATTTACATAAACAAAAGTATAAGAGCATACGTACGATATATTTTTTTATTTGTACATACGTTTACTGTGTTTAACAAAAGATGTGTTTTATTTTATAAAAAAAGCATAGCTACATCTATAGTCTATTGATAAAAGTTAGAAAAACTTAGTTACAATTACATCTAAAATTAAACTGTAATAAAATTAACATATCTTATTAAGCTGGCCACTCAGGTGGCTTAAAGTAGATTGTACAAAAATTGGCAATGCTTAAAACAGCAATGTCTTGTTAACCACGATGTTACACAGATATTAACCTCAATTTTTAGAATTATTTTTTAACAGGAACATGCTCTGTACAACAATAAATATTACACAAATCATATTTCTAAATTAAAAACTGATTGGTATCTCGTTATTAATTAAAATTTTGATCATTTGATGTAATTTTTTGTATGGTGCTGTTTAAAAGGTAACTTCAATTTATTAATATTAATTCAGCTAAAACTGAATTGTTACATACGAAATAAAAATGTCTTTTGATGGTATATTCTGATTGTTAAATAAACACACTTATACAATATTTATGAACATGTTACAAACATTTTAAGTTAACTATATCAAAGACAGTTCAATTCATAGCTACTGAATAGAGCAGAGTTTCTTTTGGACTAAATCTAAATTTCTTACAATGCTTATGTACTGCAATATACTCATTTCTTAATAATCATTTTAATAAAAATAAACACTTCCCTTTCAGGGTGTAAAAGATCATTTGTTATTATCCTTCAAGTGATTTACCACTTCAATAGAAAATCTGTCCATAGTACTGAACACACATATCCATACATACACAAATATACACAAAAACACAAATATACTCTATATGTATATTATCACTACATGTATATGTATGTATGTACAGGTGCATTCAACTATCTCCAAATTACTGAAACAGCTCACTAAGTACTTGTTAGTGCTGTATTTATTTCTTTAACCATCTTGATTCTATGCAACATTTTACACAAGGGCTCTTTTCCTAAAGCCATTGTTGAGTACCATACTGGGCTGTCTGGGACACATGATCTTTCTGGTTGTAGATAAAACACATCATTTCGTGTCTTCACACTTTCTGGGCTGAAACACAATTTTGTCTTTTAATTTTAATTAATATATTCTATGACTGTGAAGAAAAAAGCACACACACACACACACACACACACAGTTTGGGTTTGTATACTTCTCTCGCTACGTTTTGCTGACATTATATGTTATCATTTACAAAATTAGGAAATGCTGGTTATAACAAGTTTGCAATAGAAGCTTATAAGCTTATAACTTATTATACAACTTATTCTTTGAACGTCAAGAATATATTTCTCAAATTCAGTCCTCGTGTCTTCAGTGTCTGTAAACACATGTGATTGCAACTTGCACACATTCTATTTGCAACATATTGTATCCCAGAATACATGAGAAACACTCACTCATTATAGCACCACACACACACACACACACACACACACACACACACACACACACACACACACACACACACACACACACACACACACACACACACACACACACACACACACACACACACACACACACACAACTTTGTCAAAACATGCAGATAGAAAAGTATGCAACTTACGATGTACACGTGTATCTGTATTGTTTCATGCTTCATTAGTGAATTCTTTTGTTTGATCTCTGACATGTTCACATACCTTACATGAGAATTACATATTGCGCTGAACACTTGTACAATGTATAACGAATATTTAATTTTCAATAAACCTAATACATTTTGTTTTATAACGTCAGCATTTCTCAAGTTATGAATCTTACACAACTGACATCTGTAAATTATCTTTTTCTTTCAGATATTTAATTTTATAAACTATTACATTCCATTAGGTACAGATTTTGAACTTAAAAGCTTACAGATTATTCTTCCACCTTTTTGAACAGGGTTACGTGGATTGTTAATATTAATATTTTCTATATACACATACATTGGTGAAATAAATTATTGTGTCACTCAGCTGCTAACTGGGAATGGTTTGTTTAGAGCATGAAATAGGGAATGTATCCATTTTCATAAGTATTCATTTGGCAGCATTCTATTCACTATTTAACAGAATGTACAAAATACCCATAAACAAACAGGAAACGGACAAAGAAAGAAATATAATATACCAAATTGCTTATGAAAATAGATACAACAAAAACACTGTAAACATAATAGAAAATAAAATCAATATAAAATAAAAACTGAACAATTAAGAATCAGTCAAAATGAACAACACATAAATAATAACAACAATAAAAAATGAGCCACATTCACATACATAAATAATAAAATGACAAAACTAACAAAACTATATAAAAACACAGACATTAAAATAGCATACAAAACTAATAACAATAACTCACAAAAACTAAATAACCCACACAACAAAGGTAATACAACAACCAATGGTATATACAAAACTGAATGCGAAGATTGCAATAAATGTTACAAAGGACAAACAAAAATACAACTGAAAAAATGTTACTTTGAACATCTAAACGCATAAAAAAAACATAAATATATAAATCTAATTTGGCCACACATGCAATAAACACTGGACATGAATTCCCAGACATAACCAACATTACACTAATAAAACACATACCACACAAAGGCACCATAATGAACATTTGGGAAAATTTACAAATATACAATACAAAACAAACTAATACCTGAACAAATACAAATCAATACAAAACATGATACAATTTTCAAAGCACTCAACATCGAAAATAGACCAAATACTAATATATACACCACAATCACACACAATAATAACAATTTAAAAAACCAAAAACCAATGGGAAGCCATAACAACAGCCAACCAGCACTCTGGTACTCCACAAGATTCAAAATTAGGAAGGCTGATGATGGGAACATTAAGGGCCCCGAAACATGTTCCAAATAAGGGAAAAATCACATCTTGAGGTAAAGTAAATATACGTTTTAAATATAATACATACATTTTAAATATATTATATTTAATTTTTATAATGAATTTACCTCAAGATATTTCTTTCCTTATTAGGAACATGTTTCAGGTACCATTTTGTACCCATCCTCAGCTTTCCGGATTTTGTGTCTGGTGAAGTACATATGTGTTGGCTGGTTGTTATTGTGGCTTCCTGTTGGCTTCTGGTAATTTAAATTGGTTTTACTGTGTGTGATTGTGGTGTATGTATTAGTATTTTGTGTATTTTCGATGTTGAGTGCTTTGAAAATTGTATCATGTTTTGTATTGATTTGTATTTGTTCAGGTATTAGTTTGTTTTATGTTTGTATATTTGTAAATTTTCCCAAATGTTCATTATGGTCCCTTTGTGTGGTATGTGTTTTATTAGTGTCATGTTGGTTATGTTTGGGAATTCATGTCCAGTGTTTATTGCATGTGTGGCCAAATTAGATTTGTATATTTCTGGTTTTTTGTATGCGCTTAGGTGTTCAAAATAACGTTTTTTCAGTTGTATTTTTGTTTGTCCTAGGTAACATTTATGAAATCTTGGCATTCAATTTTGTATATACCATTGGTTGTTTTATTACCTTTGTTGTGTGGGTTATTTAGTTTTTGTAGATTATTTTTGTTAGTTTTGTATGCTATTTTAATGTCTGTGTTCTTAAACAGTTTTGTTAGCTTTGTCATTTTATTATTTATGTATGTGAATGTGGCCCATTTTTTATTGTTATTATTTTTTTTTGTTCATTTTGATTAATTCTTAATTGTTCAGTTTTTATTTTATATTTGATTTTATTTTCTATTTTGTTTACACAGTGTTTTTATTATATCTATTTTCACAAGCAATTTGGTATATTATAATTCTTTCTTTGTCTGTTTCTTGTTTGTTTAGGGGTATTTTGTACATTCTGTTAAATAGTGAATAGAATGCTGCCGTTTTATGTTGTGGTGGGTGGTCAGAATGGTTAGGTATAATGATGTTAGTGGAAGTTGGTTTTCAGTATATTGCATATTGTAGGTGGTTATTGTATCTTGTGATGGTTATGTCTAAATAGTTGATTTTGTTGTGATTTTCTTTTTCTTCTGTGAATTGTATTTTTGGATGTATGTTATTGATTTGTTTTAATATGTTATCTGCATTTGTATTTTACTTCCATATTCCTTAAGGAATGGAAGTATGGTGATGGCAAAAAAAATCGTGTTCGAGATTATTGCAGATTCTGATTCTACTACACTCAAAACATGAAAAAAAGTCGTTTTCCGAAAAGTGTCTGTGTGTGTGTGTCTGTCTGTGTGTGTGTGTGTGTCTGTAGATTTTCTTTCTATGGCAAACGATAACTGCCGCAAATTCAAACAGAATCAAATAATTTTTTGCATACAGCCCTGATTTGTAGAGTACTCACGACCTATTGTTTTTGGTGAAGATCGGTTGAGGGAAAGGGGTAGTTTACCTGCAACGTTTTTTTTTATCAAGGGAAATTTTTTTTTTGGCAAATGATAACAGCCGCAAATTCAAACAGAATCAAATAATGTTTCGCATACAGCCCTGAATTGTAGTGTTCTCAAGACCTATTGTTTTTGGTGAAGATCGGTTAAGGGAAAGGGGTAGTTTACCTGTAACGTTTTATGTTTTAACAAGGGTATTTCCTATGGCAAACGATAACAGCCGCAAATTCAAACAGAATCAAAAGATTATTTGCATACAGCCCTAAATTGTAGAGTTCTCAAGACCTATTGTTTTTGGTGAGATCGGTTAAGGGAAAGGGGTAGTTTACCTACAACGTTTTTTTAACAAGGGTATTTTCTATGGCAAACGATAACAGCCGCAAATTCAAACAGAATCAAATAATTTTCTGCATGCAGCCCTGATTTGTAGAGTACTCAAGACCTATTGTTTTTGGTGAAGATCGGTTGAGGGGAAGGGGTAGTTTACCTGCAACGTTTTTTATCAAGCATATTTTCTATGGCAAACGATAACTGCCGCAAATTCAAACAGAATCAAATAATTTTTTGCATACGTCAGTGAATTGTAGAGGACTCAAGGCCTTTAGATTTTGGTGAAGATCGGTTAAGGGGAAGGGGTAGTTTACCTGCAACCTTTTACGTTTTAACAAGAGTAAAGTACTTGAAAATTTTATTTAAACTTTTTGAAACAATGGTAATTGTTAAAAATAAAATAATTTTGTTGCCAGGCAATAAAATTATAATTTTTTCATTTTAATGTAAATTATGTTTGAGTTAATATCTTTATATATACAGTGGAACTTGGTTATTACGGCCTCGGCTGTTACGTCAACTTGGGTGTAGCGTTATTTTGTCATAAGTCCGGTCAAACTGATATCTTTAACATTATAAAAATTCCCGGTTTTAACGTCACTAAATATTGTACTACTCTGTTATGGCGTCAAATATTTCTCAGATATTTTACTCTAAATTTCATATAAACGTATATATGTGTGCGCGCGCGCTAGCCCATGGCTACATACATACATTGTATGCAAGCAATAAGCACTGTAACAGGACTGCCGGCGCCAGCCATTTTACGTGCTCCAACGGATGGCTAGATCGATTTAAGGCCCGACACTCGATTTCCTTTGCAAAAATTTGTGGTGAGACAAAATGCGTAGATCTGAACATTACAGGCGATTGGGTGCGAAACACTTGGCCAGAAATTAGACGATCATATAAAGATGAAGACATCTTTAATGGACATGAAGCTGGAATTTTTTATAAATTAACTCCAGATAAGACTTTCAAATTTAAAAATGAAAAGTGCGTTGGTGGGAAGCTCTCTAAACAAAGAGTTACAGTTTTTGTTTGTGCGAACATGACGGGAACCGAAAAAAGGAAACTTTTAGTTATCGGGAAAAGTTTGCATCCTAGATGTTTTAAAAACATCAAAAAACTTCCTGTAAGTTACACTGCCAACATAAAAGCGTGGACGACTTCTAGTATTTTTGAAGATGACTTCTGTACGTGTGTATGTCACTGAACTCCTCCATGTATAAAATAATATATCGTTCGTGGCAGGTAAGCATATCTCAGTTATGTAATGTTTACGTTTCCATTTTATTATTATGCCTACAGCAATAAAAAGGCAGGTAAGACACACATACACACACACACACACACACACAATTCACGTTATTTCTGGCCTCACTCATGTTTATTTTCTTACATTTGCACGCTTTTTAAATGGAAAGTGCCGAAACCCACACCAACATAACGCGTGCAAGCCGAAAAAATGGACATCAATTTGCTTCCTGTGGATCGCTGGGCAATGTAACTGCACGTGTTTACAGAGGAACGATTCATAGACAGACTTTTCGTCTTTAGGGAATGAACCCTCTGCAAGATGCTGAGGGTCCATGAGTGACTTCGGAGGGCTCCTTCTTTTTCGCGTGTTTGTTCTGTGAAACATACACTGTAGATTCGCAGCTTTACTCTAAGCAACGCTCAATAGGAAATGTTGAAAATTTTTGTCCACAGTGTACCCTCATTCACACTAAACCTGCTCTGATGTTTTAATTACGGACATCATAATATTAAAACTTTGGAAACTTGAGCACTACTTAATGGAGATCAATCATTAACTTATACAAGCCATTAATTTTATGCATATTTTTTATATATATGTGTACAACGTTATCGGCAACAAAGAAGTAGTTTTTGTTAAAATTCCTTCTCGGGATATTTGGCCGTAGTCCAATGTTTTCTACAAAACCAGACGTTTCGGCAATGCCATCGACTTCCATCATCAGTGAATATCGAGTGCGATAACGTGAGGTGGTATATGTTAGTGACCACAGTACTGTGGTTAAGGCTGAAACAGTAAGTAGAAAGAAGTAGTTTCTATGGTAATATTTCATTTCGAAAATGATTTTAAAAATAAATCTTAAACTATGGAAGTCATGTATGGTTCTCCATACCGATATTTTACTTCCATATTCCTTAAGGAATGGAAGTATGGTGATGGCAAAAAAAATCGTGTTCGAGATTATTGCAGATTCTGATTGTACTACACTCAAAACATGAAAAAAGTCGTTTTCCGAAAAGTGTCTGTGTGTGTGTCTGTCTGTGTGTCTGTCTGTAGATTTTTTTCTATGGCAAACGATAATTGCCGCAAATTCAAACAGAATCAAATAATTTTTTGCATGCAGCCCTGATTTGTAGAGTACTCACGACCTATTGTTTTTGGTGAAGATTGGTTGAGGGAAAGGGGTAGTTTACCTGCAATGGTTTTTTTTATCAAGGGAAATTTTTTTTTTTGGCAAACGATAACAGCCGCAAATTCAAACAGAATTAAATAATGTTTCGTATACAGCCCTGAATTGTAGAAGTTCTCAAGACCTATTGTTTTTGGTGAAGATCGGTTAAGGGAAAGGGGTAGTTTACCTGTAACGTTTTATGTTTTAACAAGGGTATTTCCTATGGCAAACGATAACAGCCGCAAATTCAAACAGAATCAAAAGATTATTTGCATACAGCCCTAAATTGTAGAGTTCTCAAGACCTATTGTTTTTGGTGAAGATCGGTTGAGGGAAAGGGGTAGTTTACCTGCAGCGTTTTTTTATCAAGGGTATTTTCTATGGCAAACGATAACAGCCGCAAATTCAAACAGAATCAAATAATATTTTGTATACAGCCCTAATTTGTAGAGTACTCAAGACCTATTGTTTTTGGTGAAGATCGGTTAAGGGGAAGGGGTAGTTTACCTGCAACGTTTTTTTGTCAAGCGTATTTTCTATGGCAAACGATAACAGCCGCAAATTCAAACAGAATCAAATAATTTTTTGCATACGTCACTGAATTGTAGAGGACTCAAGGCCTTTTGATTTTGGTGAAGATCGGTTAAGGGGAAGGGGTAGTTTACCTGCAACCTTTTACATTTTAACAAGAGTAAAGTACTTGAAAATTTATTTAAACTTTTTGAAACAATGGTAATTGTTAAAAATAAAATAATTTTGTTACCAGGCAATAAAATTATAATTTTTTCATTTTAATGTAAATCTGTACATAGTATAAAGTAAAGTCGGTCCGTTTTCTCTCTGTGTTTGAAATCACTAATCTCAGGAAGTACTGAACGGATTTTATTCAAGTTTTCGCCAATAGATAGAGTGTCTATCGAGGAACATTTATGTGTATAATTAATACATATATGTTGTACATTAGCTTAGCTATCACGGTTTATGTCAAGTAAGTGGTATAGTTTACATCTTATAAATAAAAATGAATGTTTCTTTGTTTGTCCAGTATGCGTTCCTATACCATTCATCCGATTGCGATGAAACTTCGGTGAGTTGTTGTGCGCACGTCCGCGAAGGTTTCTTCCACATCTCCTCCTAAACCACTGTACCGATTTCAACCAAACTTGGCACAAATATTTTACGCAATGGGAGAACCAACATAGGATAGGTGTTTTTTCGATGGGGTCCTTTTGGGGGTTCTTTGGGGTCTTCCACATCGCCTCCTAAACCACTGGACCGATTTCAACCAAACTTGGCACAAATATTTTACGCAAAGGGAGAACCAACATAGGACAAGTGTTTTTTCGATACGATCCTTTGGGGGTCCTTTGGGGTCTTCCACGTCTCCACCTAAACCATTGGACCGATTTCAACCAAACTTGGCACAAATATTTTACGCAACGGGAGAACCAACATAGGACAGGTGTTTTTTTCGATACGATCCTCTGGGGGGTCCTTTGCGGTCTTAAAAAACTATTAGATCTGGTTACTATGGCAACCTAATAGAATAGATTCTGTTCTAAATATATTATCGCATTAAATTGAAGACCACGCGAACGAAGTTGTGGGCAACAGCTATTTATTTTTAAGAAGCCTACTTTAATTAAACTTTATTAATTAAACTAACATTTTCATTACGTACAACGTGAAACTCCGTAGCGAAGCACGGGTATTCTGCTAGTCATGTATAAGAGAAAATATATCGTGCGTGGCAGGCAAGCATATCTCAGTTATGTACTGTTTACGTTTCCATTTTATTATTATCACTACCGCAATAAAAAGGCAGGGAAGACACACACACACACACACACATACACACACACACACACACACAATTTGCGTTATTTCTGGCCTCATTCATGTTTATTTTCTTACATTTGCACGCTTTTTAAATGGAAAGTGCCGAACCCATACCAACATAACGCATGCAAGCCGAAAAAGTGTCCAGCGTGGATAGCGATTTGCTTCCTGTGGATCGCTGGGCAGTGTAACTGCACGTGTTTACAGAGGAACGATTCATAGACAGACTTTTCGTCTTTAGGGAATGAACCCTCTGCAAGATGCTGAGGGTCCATGAGTGACTTCGGAGCGCTCCTTCTTTTCCGCGTGTTTGTTCTGTGAAACGTACGCTGTAGATTCGCAGATTTATTCTAAGCAACGCTCAATAGGAAATGTTGAAAATTTTTGTCCACGGTGAACCCTCATACACACTAAACCTGCTCTGATGTTTTAATTACGGACATCATAATATTAAAACTTTGGAAACTTGAGCACTACTTAATGGAGATCAATCATTAACTTATACAAGCCATTAATTTTATGAATATTTTTTATATATATGTGTACAACGTTATCGGCAACAAAGAAGTAGTTTTTGTTAAAATTCCTTCCCGTCCTGTTTGGCCGTAGTCCAATGTTTTCTACAAAACCAGACGTTTCGGCAATGCCATTGACTTCCATCATCAGTGAAAATCGAGTGCGATAACGTGAGGTGGTATATGTTAGTGACCACAGTACTGTGGTTAAGGCTGAAGCACTAAGTAGAAAGAAGTAGTTTCTATGGTAATATTTCATTTCGAAAATGATTTTAAAAATAAATCTTAGAATATGGAAGTCATGTATGGTTCTCCATACCGATATTTGTTACTTGATATATATAGCCCATCATCTACATATCTTATCCAAATGCCATTTGGATCAAAGGATTTTATAATATTTTGTATTTTGGTGTCTATACGCTGTAAGAATATTTCTGTTATTATGCTAGATAATGGAGATCCCATTGCCAATCCTTCTTGTTGTTGATAAATTTTGCTACTGAATTCAAACTTCATTAATAGTCATAATTCGTTGAGTCTAAAGTTTATTATTACTGGTAATAAATGGTTTGTGTAACCTACTAAATGAAGTATGATGATAATAATATAATTATTCTATCACCTTTATGATCAGTCAGTTAAACAACTGCCTTACACTAATAAAAGTTCCTGTCCTATAAAAATACTTCACAGCACAGTGGAAAATTTACTTGGTCACAGATGAATTATGTTAATGTTAATTAACAGTCTGATTATTTATAACAAAAGCTGAGAGTACTAACCATTTTGAGAGGTAGAATTCATACAGTTTCACAGGACAACGAAGAGGATTTTCTTCGTTTTCTGCTTGTTCATATACTTTCTTTTTCCTTGAATTTGGTGCTTCTGAAAATAATACAAAAAATTCAACTGCTTTCATTTGACATTATTTTAACTTATATTAATTTCCTGAAAGATTTAATTAATTCTGTTAGTTTACATATCACATTTTTCTAAAAGCATATTCATTGTAGATTGTCTCTCTATTCCATCAAAACCCAACATTCAATAAAAAAAAACTTAAAGTAATATGTCGATACGTAAAAACTCTAAGACTATTTTGGTACAAACTTCTTCTACCTAAAATGATGCTGTTTGAAATACATACCTAAGGCAGATTGAGGTGGATAAAAACGTAACAGAACATTTCGAGATCCAGGTACCTTTGGTGAACCACCAGTAGCAGTTGTCTGAATAGGATTGCGCTTCCAATGTTTCATTATATGAGAAAATGACAACTGCATGTGTTCCTCTACAGTCTGAAATGGAAGCAGCATGATCATTCAGATATGCATTATACATTTATCACAATGAAAATAAATGTACTGTTGAACTGATGAACTGAAAATAATATTAATGAATAATATACAATTTCAGGCTGCAATTTTGGTTTACATGTAAATCTAAGCTATTTGTGAGGAGTAGATGATCTTGCCATTTGAGAATTTGTATCATATTGTTACGACGGTCTACTCGATCGTCATAGGTACAGTGGAAACAAAATAAGTACAAGACACCAATCAAGTCACTAATCACACCTTTAATTGTTACAGTAAAACAGTTCGTAATTAACAACACAGTCTCTACAACAAATCAAATGAAAATTGTACACACACAATAAAATGCCCACAAATATTAAAACTCAATTGTATTACAATTATACCGTCCGAATATAAAACGCAACACTTCAATAATAACTACTTGAACGTACACAGTGTAACATGTCATTCTGGCCTACCTGGGGTAATAAGGAAATTTGTAGTTTTTTAATAAAGCCGATAACATTTTTTTTCAAATAATAGGGACAAAACTTATAAACAAGAGGTAAATTCAGTGGTAGCGGAAATAGCAACCGTGGCAGCACTGCTGTTGACTTTATACGTGACAATTATCCAGTAATATTTTGAAAAACAAGTGAAAACAACCGACAAACTGTGCCAAGGGCAGTTTCAAGGACATACACAACGGTAAACACATTATGTAACAGCATAACAAATTATGTAACGATCGTCAGGCCATCTTACGTCAGAGGCGATCCTTGTTGTTGACTGCAGTGGTGTAACAAAAAACAGTCTGCTGGCGTAGGAATACAAAGTATAAAACAATGAGAATTGGTATTACAACAACGGCTGCTTCACAAAATAGTACCGTTGGCCTAGCCCAGTCTAACTCCACCACTCGCGAGTGGTACACATATACAAAGTTCCGGAACGTTTTTTGCGGGCCCGCATACAACAAAAATGTGAAAATATCAACAAAAATCGGGTCGGAATCGCACAAAATTAATTAACAGTTTCCGATGTAAAAGTACATTATTTCAGTAAAGTGCGGGAAACCAAGAAAATATACGAAATAGTTAAAAGTGCGCAGTAAGATGGACTCACCGGTTGTAAACAGATAAGTAACAGAACGAGGCATAATATAATTTTTCAACCAGGCATAAATAAATTCAAACACAATTCAAATTTGTCATTGAAAGAAATGTTTTTTACTATAAAATGAGCTCAAAATAAAACAAATGTACTGCATGAAAGTGTGCGTGTTTGTGTGAATGTAAAGAATCTATAATTAAGAAGTGCTGGTTGCGCAATTATATAGTAGTTAAGTTCATTTGATTTCTTGTTTTTATATAAGTTTACAATTAATTAAATAATGAGTTGTTTTCTTAATTGAGCCTCGTGGCCAAATATAATCACAATATTATAAAAGAAATTGACGAGATGGGAATAAAGTAAAAAGGGTTCATTAACCATAAATGTGTGTTGGTCATTTGCGTTCACCTGTTTCTCTCTGCTAATGAGTACACCTGACGAGACCCTGGAAGTTTCAATATTTCAACATAAATAAATTTTAATTAGCTCGTAAAGCTTTAATGACGCCCGTAAACAGGGACAAAGTTCATTTAAATAACCAATAAAACTAGTATCACTTTAATGGCGCCCGTTAACATGGACTTTGTAAATTGAGTTAACAAAAATTTACAAACGGGTCGAAAAATGGCAGAGGGAAGTAAGAACGCAGACTTAGGTAGAAGTAGCGTAGAAGAATCAATTTTAAATATTACGCAAGATCATATGGTAACAACCAATGATTTTGTTGATGAAAGTGTTGAAACAAATGTAGACGAAACTGTAGTAGCGGGGGGTAGTAAAGACAAGGGGGTAAATATATTTAACCAATTAGCGTTGATGATGGAGATGATGTCAGGAATAAAAACTGAGATCAAATCAGAAAGTAATAATTTGAAAGCTGAGATTAAATCAGAAATAAATGTCGTAAATATGAGCTTAAATGAAATGAAAACAGAAAACAACAATTTGAAAGCTGAGATCAAATCAGCAGTAAATACTATAAATGTTAAACTGACTGATTTAAATAACGAGTTCATAAATGTGAGGAGCGAATTGAGAGCGAGTGAAATACATATGCATAGCCGTTTGGAAAGTATGAATGAGACTATTGTTGGAATGAGAGATGAACTGACTAGTGTTATAAATAAGGTACAAGACGAAATGAGAAATGATAGAAAAATAATTAACGAAAAACAAAAAGAGAAAATGCTAGAGACAAATAAAAAATTTGACACATTGACAAGTAAATATAATGATAAAATTAAAAAGCCAAATGACAAAATGGACTGTAATGTTCAATGTATAATTAATGAGTGTGAGCAAATCAAACGAGCAAGTGAGATACAAGAAAATATAAATGATGAATTCAGAAGTAACTGTGAACCAGTTGATGCAATTATAATTAATGTAGCTAGTTTAAAAAATAAACAAGCGGAACATGAGCGTGAAATAATTGAAGTCAGAAAAGACTTAAATGTAACCATTAATCAGATATTAACTAATGTGAGTGAGAGAGATTTAGATAGAGAGTTGTGTGCAGAGAGAGAAATAGAATTATATAAGTTAAAGAGAAATTATTATGAGTCAGAGAGAAAGTGGAAAGAGAGAATAGAGTATGTGGGGCAGAGGGTAAATTTTCCTATTAATTTTTCTGAACCAAGGTGTTCACAAGTGTGGTTTAAGAAGGGAAAGAGTCCCGTATTGATAAATGAATTGAGTTGTTTATTGATGTTGTATAATGTTGTACCCTCTGTCTGTAATAATGATGTTGAAAGTATGATTTGGTATTGTGGTGAGAGAGATATAAGTGGTGAATGGTATGTTAATAAAATAACAGAATTATATAATGTGAATCGAAAGCATGACGAATGGAGAGAAAGTTTAAAAGTATACTTGACGAATAATGAATATAATGATCTGACAAAAGTAATTAACCCGATCATGAATGTATTTACCGATGGAGACTGGACAATAATAACTTATGTTGACAAGTTGTATGAAATATTAATAGGGAATTACCCTATCAATTATAATGACATAATGAATGGAATAAAGGTAATGGATGATTATTATAATGATAGTAATAACAAATTGAGTGTGTATAACAATGATGCATGTTACAAATACATTAGATATATATATAACGATGGAGGCTGAACTAAAATATCAGTGTATAGACATTGGTAAATATTGTAAATTTTGGTAACGACCTTGCAGATTTGGACATATGAAGTGTGAAACAATTGAACAGTTCTTGACGAATGATTTGTAAATAATTTGTGTATATATATTATTAATATTTTGCAGTTTACATAAATAATTATGAAGGCAATAATTGATGCTTTGTAAGTTTTGATAATAATTGAAATATGTTGTGTTTAATAATCAAATGAAGTGAATAATTTGAGATGGTTAAATATTGTGATTTAATGTTGTATGATTGAATTTTTATGAGATATTTAAATTATTTGATGAAATTTCAATTGAAAAACAATTTATGACTAAACAAATCTTAAATAGTTTAGTTTGTGGAATAACATAAAGGTTAAAAATAAATATTAATAATAATAGAGAAATTAAGAAATTCTTCCTATTGTATGACGGTCCATATGAGGTTAGCCAAGTGAAAATGGAGAATGCTTATGTTTTAGTACATTTGCAAACTCGAGAAATAAAAGGAACTTATAATGTGACCCAATTAAAAAAGTATTATCTAGCTGAGTGATGATGGATGTATTTGTAGATATTAAAGTTTTCATACATAAACAGACATTTTTATATTCTATTATTATAAATTATTTTTATTGTTTATACACACGTTATGCATTTTATGTAAATGAACATCAAGGTAGGGAAAGTTAAGAAAGAAATGTATGAGGTTAAACCACCACCAAGACTAGAAATGTCATGTGATATAAATTGTTAATTTTTAAGAAAAAAAAAAAAAAATGTTATACTTGTGATTCCCCAACTTTTCGGGCGGTCACGGCCTCACCGAACCTTGACCGTGGAATTGGTTTAGCTTTAACAGCTATGGTTGGGGCACATTACGATTACGCGCTGACCATACTGGCCATAGCTGTTATCGTTGTAAAGGTGTATTTTGAAATTGATGGGGGGTGAAATTTAGGGGAATCACCAAACTATGGAACAGTGGCTACCACTCTGCCCGCATGGGGGTAGCAAAGCCAGGTGGTAGACCCGCATTAAGGGTGCATAATTATAAACAAGAATATATCGATATTCAGATGTTCAAATGAAAAGCAGAAGCAAGGACACGGAGATGTCACATCCCTCCAAAACTTCAGTCCTTGTGGATGCAACTGGACGCCACAGTCCAGGGGGGGTCATAGTGTGTGTGGCAGGGAGGTTATCCAGGGGGGTAACGAATTTAAAAAATTTGTTGTATTTTAAATAATACATCAGAGATGTCATACTAGTTAAAGATTTTGTAAGGGAGCGTTAGAGTAATACTTAGGGGTAAGATTATGAGTAAATGCCAAATTAATAAAGTGAATTATAATGAATAACGTAGAATCACCCAAATTAATGAATGGGAATAATAAATGAAATGATGTGTAAAACGTAGATGAAAAAAAAAAAAAAAAAATTTTGAGAAACGAATTAATAAGAGTAAAGTGAGATTAGATTAGGTAATTTTCTGATTTTATATGCAAATTTAATGATGTAAAGTGTAATTTTTAAAATACAAATTGTTTATTTTAAGATAATAGTAACAATGTGAATTATGAATGTACTATGTTTTCTTATGTTATATTGTGTTTGTTAGTGTAAGAGAGTTTTATGAATTTGAATATTTTAAATGCAAATTGGGGATGACAGAGATGTATAATATGGTACTGGGGAATGTTTATTTATATTCTGATGGGAATCAGAGCAATAATTTTGAATTTTGGGATTTTAAAGTTAATAAGAACAAGATTAGATAGAATGAGATTAGGGAATTTAAAAAAAAAACGGATGTCATGTTGTGTTGTTAGGTATATATTTGTTATTTGTTGTTCATATATATGTTAGAAGTAAGAAAAAAAAAAAAAAAAAAAAAACCATTGCTTCTTAGCGCAAACCAGCACCGCTAGGGGGAAACAGATCAGTTGGGGATATGGTGTTGTATAAGGCCACTATTTGATATTTTGATTTGTTGTTTCAGTGTTTGGTGATGCTGTGGCGGCGGACCTGAGCTGGCCAGCGCGTCAGAGCAGGGGCGTTAAGTATCTGTTTGACTCTACGGTGTTGGGATCTCGAGAGAGAAGTCCAGTATTGTCATTCAGGTGCAGTCACGGTCACCGGACCAAGGGTAAGTTGATTATTTTTTGTAAACCATACAGGGGGTTGTGGCGACATATCCTGGCTGATCCCTCTAGCAAGTATGAATGTGTCAATGAGACTTTTTATGCTTCGGCATAAAATATCTTTTTGAGGGGGGTATTGTAACATGTCATTTTGGCCTACCTGGGGTAATAAGGAAATTTGTATTTTTTTAATAAAGCCGATAACATTTTTTTTCAAATAATAGGGACAAAACTTATAAACAAGAGGTAAATTCAGTGGTAGCGGAAATAGCAACCGTGGCAGCACTGCTGTTTACTTTATACGTGACAATTATCCAATAATATTTTGAAAAACAAGTGAAAACAACCGACAAACTGTGCCAAGGGCAGTTTCAAGGACATACACAACGGTAAACACATTATGTAACAGCATAACAAATTATGTAACGATCGTCAGGCCATCTTACGTCAGAGGCGATCCTTGTTGTTGACTGCAGTGGTGTAACAAAAAACAGTCTGCTGGCGTAGGAATACAAAGTATAAAACAATGAGAATTGGTATTACAACAACGGCCGCTTCACAAAATAGTACCGTTGGCCTAGCCCAGTCTAACTCCACCACTCGCGAGTGGTACACATATACAAAGTTCTGGAACGTTTTTTGTGGGCCCGCATACAACAAAAATGTGAAAATATCAACAAAAATCGGGTCGGAATCGCACAAAATTAATTAACAGTTTCCGATGTAAAAGTACATTATTTCAGTAAAGTGCGGGAAACCAAGAAAATATAAGAAATAGTTAAAAGTGCGCAGTAAGATGGACTCACCGGTTGTAAACAGATAAGTAACAGAACGAGGCATAATATAATTTTTCAACCAGGCATAAATAAATTCAAACACAATTCAAATTTGTCATTGAAAGAAATGTTTTTTACTATAAAATGAGCTCAAAATAAAACAAATGTACTGCATGAAAGTGTGCGTGTTTGTGTGAATGTAAAGAATCTATAATTAAGAAGTGCTGGTTGCGCAATTATATAGTAGTTAAGTTCATTTGATTTCTTGTTTTTATATAAGTTTACAATTAATTAAATAATGAGTTGTTTTCTTAATTGAGCCTCGTGGCCAAATATAATCACAATATTATAAAAGAAATTGACGAGATGGGAATAAAGTAAAAAGGGTTTGTTAACCATAAATGTGTGTTGGTCATTTGCGTTCACCTGTTTCTCTCTGCTAATGAGTACACCTGACGAGACCCTGGAAGTTTCAATATTTCAACATAAATAAATTTTAATTAGCTCGTAAAGCTTTAATGACGCCCGTAAACAGGGACAAAGTTCATTTTAATAACCAATAAAACTAGTATCACTTTAACAGTAATAACTCGAACCGCTCTGGAAATATATCGCACTAATACTCTCGAACCGCACTAACCAATATCTCGCATTGAACTGAAAAACTAAGGCCGCTACTCGATGTATTTATAGTCACGCTCACACACCAGAAGCTTCTAAACTGCGTCTTATATCTCGTGAACTACGTAATTGCTACGGCCTTGACACAGTCCGAGCGCCCGAGCGAAGCCCGGCACAGTCGAGAAAATTCTCGCAAAATGCGTCTAGTAGCACGTACACCACACGCTTACATCGAGATCTTTCTGGCACATTCGATAAACGCGTAGATTGTTCTGTGCTGTCGTAGCACTGCCCCCTCCTTAAGCCTGTTCGTCCCGAACTGGCAAAGCGTCTCCGAAGTAATACTCGACCAGGCGATCTAGGTGGACGTCGTTGCGAAGGATAATTTTCCCGTTCTTCGAATTCAGTCTCGTGTGATCCGAACACCACGTTCCCAGGAATGCGAGTCTTTTGCGCAACCACTAGTTTCGCTGGAATCACTCCCGTTGCGTCATGTAGGCCTACTGATGACCGAAATACCACTGGCTGATCCAAGTCTGTTTGGTCCTCGTCAACAACCTCTTGCGTAACCTCATCTTCAGCCACTTTTATCAGCTCAGGAACAAGCAAGAGTTTTGTCTCGACACCCATAGTTGGCTTTCCAATCACTTCTTTTGTCCTTATACTTATTTGTACTTCCTCTGCTAGTTCTTCCTCCATTTCCGCTGGCAACAGGGAGGGTTCCTCCTGACCAGACTTGTTGACTTTTTCTTCGACTAATGCCACTAGCTTAATCGAATGGTTGGTAGACCCTGTAGTTGTAGCCCTGGAAAGCTTTATCTCCTCTTGGCCGACACACAGGACATTCTCTCTTAAGTCCACAACGAATCCGTAGGCATTCATAATTTCCGTGCCAAGAATCACTTCATTGACAATGTCTGCAACGAGCATTTGGTGGCTAAACTCAAGAAGCCCCAGGCGTACACGTACGTCTACCTTTCCTAGCACCTTGACGGGGCTTCCAGTCACAGTCTGTATTGTACAAGAGCTAATTAGAGGATGGCGGTTACAGACTAAGTCAGGGCGCACAATGGACACTGTTGCGCCCGTGTCAACTGTAAATGATGTTGGTTTACCATCCGCAAATCCACTAACAATCAAGTTTCCACTGATCTTATGTAGCGTGGAAACTGTGTGCTGTTCTGGGCCTTTACTTCTCCAATTGGTGCGATCAGTCTCTTCTCTCGGTATCTTCTTCTCCCAACAGTCTACCTGTATATAACCACGTTTTCCACAGTTGTAACATTTCGGCCTTCTGTCTTTTTCAAATCGTTGCGACTCTCTTGAACTTTTGAATTGTTTGTCCGACAACACTGTTTTTCTGCACCCATCGTAACGGTAATGTGATACAGGGATCTTCTGACTGCAACGTGATGGCACAAACCCATTAATGTAGCGGGACGCTGACTTGGCAGCTTCAAACTCTAGGGCGTGAACAAGAGCTTCTGAGCTATCTCGGTGTCTTGCCATTCGTAACACTTGCTGAAGTTCACAATCTCCGATGCCATCAATAAATGTCTGCACCGTAAACCTTATTCGGAAGTCTTCTGGTGCTTCAGGATAGGCCAATCTAATCAATCTGTCGATACTTGCTTCAAATTCTTGAAGACTTTCCCCGGAACGTTGTCGTCTTGTTCTCAACTGAGCGTAGTACACCTCTCGCAAATGTTTATCACCGTAGCGTAATTCTAGAGCTTTTATCAACTCGGCATAGATGTTCTGGCTGTCAGGTGGCACTTTCTGTAGTAGTTCTGCCGCGGGTCCTTTTAACGCAAGAACAAGTGAAACAGCCTTGTCTTTTTCTGTCTAATTATTTGTGCATTCAGCAGCTTCAAATTGGCGGAGGTACGTTGCCCAGTGACTGCTTCCGTCAAAGGTTGGAGCTTTGACATGAACTGTCCCTACTGCAGGCAAAGTGACTTTCTCTATTAACTTATTTTCTGTGTCTTTTTCTGTCTTTATCACTGGTACAGTCTGTTCAGAAATTTGTTTTGGTTGAATCTTCATGCACTGTTCGACTTCAATTTTAATTTATTCTCTTATGTTTGCCATTGAGTTTTCTACTGCAGATATTTTTGTTGACATAACTTCTTCCACAGTCAAGACAGATTTTTCTACTTCAGCTATTTTTAATGTCATTCATTCTTGTACCTCCGATATTTTAGTAACTTGTTTATTAAGCTCACCTCGTAGGATACCCAATTCTGCGGTACTATGTTCTTGCAACTGTTTCTGCATAACTTCAAAGAGAGCTTCTGTTTTATCTGCTTCCTGCCTGCGTTTCTCATCCTGTCGTTTTTCTGCTTCTTCTCTTTCTTGTCTTCGTTCTTCTTTTTGTTGTCTTTCTGCTTCTTCCGCCTCCTGTCTGCGTCATTCTTCTGTCTGCGACAACAGCGCCTGGAAATTTTCCATCATCTGACTGGCATCCATTGTTTTTCGATTAATTATGAATTACACTCGTCTTGTACAAAGTATCCACTGTTAACCGTTCTATCCCACTTCTGACACCACTGTTACGACGGTCTACTCGATCGTCGTAGGTACAGTGGAAACAAAATAAGTACAAGACACCAATCAAGTCACTAATCACACCTTTAATTGTTACAGTAAAACAGTTCGTAATTAACAACACAGTCTCTACAACAAATCAAATGAAAATTGTACACACACAATAAAATGTCCACAAATATTAAAACTCAATTGTATTACAATTATACCATCCGAATATAAAACACAACACTTCAATAATAACTACTTGAATGTACACAGTAATAACTCGAACCGCTCTGGAAATATATCGCACTAATGCTCTTGAACCGCACTAACCAATATCTCGCATTGAACTGAAAAACTAAGGCCGCTACCCGATGTATTTATAGTCACGCTCACACACCAGAAGCTTCTAAACTGCGTCTTATATCTCATGAACTACGTAATTGCTATGGCCTTGACACAGTCCGAGCGCCCGAGCGAAGCCCGGCACAGTCGAGAAAATTCTCGCAAAATGCGTCTAGTAGCACGTACACCACACGCTTACATCGAGATCTTTCTGGCACATTCGATAAACGCGTAGATTGTTCTGTGCTGTCGTAGCAATATGTAACAAACTGCTTTGAAGAAGTTATTCCTTGTATTTAAAAAATAATTCATTCCTACTGTTTAAACAGACCCGATCATTTTTGAAAAAACACACACACACACACACACACACACACACACACACCCAACAGAGCTTCTTTCAGTTTTTTAAGACAGATTATTGCTGAAACAAAAAATTCAAAACGTATTTACTTTTTAAAATTAATGTTTGCTATATTTTACTCCTTGTAAAAGTTTATTTATTACGGTTTATATATATTCACAGCGTCCGAGACCATAAAATTTATTAACAAATAATCCAATTTTGTATTGCCGTTTATATATTTGAATTGCTTTATATATTTCATATGGCAATGTTTGTTTATTAATCAACTGTTATACTGACTGACAGAAATGGTGGAAATTTGTAATGTATGTGTTTTGTTTAAAAAATTAATTTTAATAATACTTATGATTTTATAAATCATTGTTTTATTTATTTATTTTTCTTATCTGACTATGTTCTTTCACTGTTGTGTTTATATGTGCGTTAGGTTTTCCTGCACATTCTCTCTGTGTCATTTTTGTAGGGGGCTATTTTAACTACTTTAATGTTTTGAATGTCTGGAAATTGAAGTTTATTATTTAGACAGAATGTGGGTGATTAGATTTATAAATATGCAGTTTTAAAAAAGCGTTTATGTAAATTTCATATTAATGCAAACATAAATAATACAATAAAATGTAGAAATAGTTAATATAATCACTGGGTATTTTGAAACAATAGTCATTACAAATAATTATTTTGTGTTAACAGTGTTAGGTTTTATGTGGCCTGAACACTGAATCCATGTCTGTAATTTTTATTTTTTTTTAATTACAGTATGTGGATTATAAATAGAATGATCTAGAAGGAAAGGACACTATTTTGGGAAATGATTATGTAGCTAAAGATAAGGTAAAAATGTCTTGTTAATGCAGGCCCAGAAATGCTTTGTCTCAGACTGTGGTCAGGTAAAAATTTCACTTACACTTCGGTTCTGAAGGTAAAATAATGCATTACAAAAATTTCTGAAACAAAATTATGTTCAGAATTAATGGTTCCTAATATTGTTTGACCTGAAATATAGAAAAAAAGGTGCCAGAGCTGTGTCTCTAGTAATTATCATTAATATAACTGAAACATATAAAAAATTGGAGTCAAAATATACATCATTTTCAAATGAAATTCAAAAGATTCTAATGCTGGAAAAATCTAATATGACAAACATCAGCTCAATAAAGGGCCTGGCAGAAATATGAAATACCCCTTGGTTTTGAAAAAGAACAAAATAGGCATTGTAACTATACGATTTCAAGCGTTAATAAATTTTTACAAATTTATAAAAAATTTACGTATTTTCTTACCTTCGGGTTCCCTCCAGGGTCCTATAGACGAAACAGTTGCAGAGATGATTATTTAGGTTTGATTTGCGAAATAAACTACTTAACACATTTTATACTGACTAAAACAAACATATTCTTTTATTCATAGACCTTCTCTCTGAACTAACACTTCCCCCAACTCCTCACACTCTCCTCTCTCCTTTTTGACAAGCTACTCCAAATTTTTGTAACATCAAATTCATAAATATAAATTTACAATCGCTTAATCGCTATCTGTATTAGACAAAATTAATTAAAATACAGTTATTTTATAATAACAAACCAGTACTGTTAATATTTTAGTGTTATTCCCCACACACGCTCTCTCACTCTTATGCCCATCATACTTTTAAATTCCCCATTTCTTATTAATAGAGCTCTTTCAAACTTTTATTTTGACTACAAAAGGTACTTAACCAGTCGGTGTAAGTATCCGAGCTGTTGCACCACTATTGTAGGTTCGTCTTGCACTTCACATTCCGGAAATCATTTCGAATTTCAAAAGCTGGCGTAATTGTTCCGATCACATGTCGAACTAGGGTTTCACAGTAATTAAGTTGTATGTTTAGTTAGCTGACTGTATTTTTACTCGAGCACTGTTTATTTTAAGACCGTGCGGTCTGAAGAAGTTTCGTCGACTGCCCCCAAAACTGGCATTGGGGCGCACATTACAGGGTGTGAGACTGGTCACGTGATCACCAACCCAAGGTCTGATAGGTGGGTTTAAAATGTTCTAGAATAAAAGTCTACGCTTTCTTGCCGCCTGGTGAAATCAGCACGTTGCCTTCATATTTTCCGTGATTCACAGATGGCACAAACTGTAGGTGGTTACGCAAGGCGTCTCGCCGAACTGTAAACATAGGCTGATGTTTCATAACATTGTACTCACTTTTGTTAAAAACGAGGCTCCCCTGAGGTTGGCTACTGCTGGGATTATCATTTATTAAAATTATTAAAAATTATTCCCGTCCCTGATCTGTCCCATTACAATACCCCCCCCCCCATGAGAGGTTTTATGCCGAAGCATAAAAACTCTCATTGCCTAAACCTAAGAGGATCAGTGAGGATATAGCGCCACAACCCCCCTTAAATCTTTACTCAAATCATGGGTTATTTACCTCCCTAGTCCGGTGACTGTGGCTGCACCTATCCGACTTTACTGGACTTCCCTCCCGAGATCCCAACACCATAAAGTCAGACAGGCACGTCACCACGGTATCACCTGACTCTAACATTCCATCAAAATATCAACAAATGGCGTTTCACTATACCATATCCCCAACTGATTTGTTTCCTCTTCGTCGTACTGGTTTGTTGTTATCAAAGTACTGGTTTGATTTATATTTATATCTTTACTTCACATCAACTCACTACAAACTATAAACATTGCTTACCCCAACTGTCATGTATGTACACCCCACTGTAGTTTTTCTTTTTACCATTTATTGTACCATTCCATTCAAATCAGAAAATAAATTATTCAAATTTATCACACCTTTTCCATCTGTTAAATTAATTAACCCATCTCAAATTGATTTAATTCCCTCATCTTTCGAAGCTTTGTATTTTACTTGAATTACATTATCACAACAATTTCAATTCATCATAGTCAAATTGACTACCAGGATTTCTATCTTTTAAACATTTTACCTTAATTTCGAACAATCCTGTAACTAGACTTCCTAAAATATAATGTCCCCATAGCAACATAACCTTACTGTATACTTACATCTAATACATATAAATCCCCCACACATTATATACTGGTAATTTTCTCCCTCAACAAAACACTATTCCTCACCAAAATTACAAATTAATTATATACAATACAAGCAAATAATAACAACATTACTATAGAATACATGTTACATACACAAGAATACATTGTTACCAACTTACAATGGCAAAATACCATTTTTTTTAATATACACTCCCCAACCCTCGTTTTTTTCCCTTAACCCCTGATTACCCCTGTTACAATTGTGCAAATGACCTCACGGACAAGCCGATATCTGCCCATTCACACACACTGACATCACATCAGTGCCGGGCTTGTAACAATGGCCAGCACCCATCCACACACACTATTATCCCCCCCTGGACTGTGGCACCCAGTTGCCTCCACAAGGACTGAGGCAGAAGGGGTGAACATTTTTTTCTTTTATTTCACCCTGTCCTTGCTTTGGCGTTACAATAAAATTCGGTATGACTGGTCTATTTAGTACCAGTAATCCTACTTCAGTAATTATTAATGAGCCCTTGTGCGATCTATCACCTCTCTCGGTGCATAGCCTTGGGTACAAAAAATTCTTTAGTAGATTCCCCTAAACTACCCCCAATTAACATTCACAATACACCAGGTTGACAAGAGACAAACCATGAACCGGTTACAATAATTCTATTCATGGTTTGCTATAAATTAACTACTCCACGGTCATGGTTCGGTGAGGCCACGGCCGCATTTGAATGGGCAATCTACTGTTAAACAAATAACATAGGTTTATTATCTTTCCCTATTTACATCATCAGTTGAATACACAACTTGTTTTACAAATACTATCTCAGCAGAAACATTTCTAATATCACATCAACACAAACATTTCACCTTTGAATTTAAATAAAATTTACAAACATGATGCTTTATATCTCACTTACCAATGAAATCTACTTTACTTTTCTATTACATCTTTTGATCATCAAATTTCAATTGATTATTATTGCCAGATTCAAGTCAAAATAAATTTAGGTTCATTACCAACATTCACATTTTAAATTAATTTAATCTGATTCCTACTCAAATTTAATTTAATTAACTCATTTATTCAAAACAGTTTAAGTTACTTTAATTACCTTATCCAAAATGATTCTAGTTCACAAAATTCATAATTATCTCCCGTTAATTATTTGGTCAAATAAAATATTATTATTATAACATCCATCCTTACTACAAACATGTGTTACATAAACTATTGTATACATTCCAACAATATAACCTTGTCACAATACTCTTAACACCAATACAAATTTATTTACAAATTTTAGTCACATGTTATTATTTACCACATCTCATTATATAAGTCAGCCAAGTAATTACCATTAACTCTCATAATTAAGTGTTCATTAGTAATAAATGTTTAACCACCATCATCGAAAATTAGTCTTATGTTGAACATACACAATTCATTTTTATTTACATACATTGTATGATTACCATTTATATAAAAACCATTTAAATCTTTTTTATCCATTTTACCATAATATTAAATCCCAGGGTTATCCCCCATTAATATTTTATCATATGCCAGGTCTACATTAGTATGTTTGGTCCAGTCTCCATTAGTATTATCTGTCTCAGTTAAATAGTTTATACTTTCATCATCGTAGCAATCAGCGGTTACTAGCACGCTAATTCTCACAACAATAGGTAAGTGTATATTACCATCAATATTGATATAACCATCGTTTACTACTACACAAGGTAAGTCATCAATATCATCGTTGTTGTTATCATCAGTTACCTCAGTCTCATTACTAGGTAAATTAATTTTATCCCCTCCCTTTCTAGTTAAAATCTCCACTAACTCTTTATGAACTCTCTTTAACTTGAACAACTCTATCACTCTCTCCTTATCAAAATAATCACTTTCCCAATCCCCTTTCACATTCTCACTCCACGCAGAGAGCAATGCACTACTATTTAACCTCTATCTGGCCTTACCAGATACACTAAAAACCACGGGACATCTTGAAGACCTTTTGTCTTCTACAAAAACTATCGAGGAACTCTCGTCCTTCAAAAACACTAATGAAGTCTCTGCTTCGCCAACATCACGGGAAATTTTTGCCCTCTTTCCCCACTCTACATCTAGACGCTCTCTCCATTCTTTCTCCAACTCATCAATGCTTATCACTACTCCATTGCTAACGCCAACTAACTTTCTACTCTCAATATCACTAATATTATTCACTGTATTAACCACATTACTCACCTTGTTTACTGGCACTTGTTTTACGCTTAAACTAACACTATTACCATTTATATTTCTGTTATTTTGTTGCTGTTGCAACAAACTGTTGCTTCCTTGTTTATATTCTCATTAGCGCTTAACTTACCATCATCATGATTACTACATATAGTCTCACTATCTTCATCATCAGAACCGATTATTTTATTCTCCAATATCTCATTACTACTATTTTCAATACTAAAATCCCTTACCCGGTATATTTTACTTTCTCTACTCTCTCTTCTTTTTCTAGTATCATCTACATCATCTCTCATTCGTTTTATAACTGTCTGGAAACGTTCATCAATATTATTTATACGTTTATCAATGTTAAAGTTTTGTAGCTTCACGTTATTAATATCGCTCTTCAGTTCCTCAAACTTACTTTCTAATTTCACATAATTTATATCAAATCGTTTATTTAATTCGTTAAAACTACTTTCACATTTTATTTTCTGTTCATTTACATTACTGCTTAATTCATTCAATTTTGCATTTTGTACATCAAATTTATGATCATTTAGGTCAAAGCGACTCTTTACTTCCTTGAAATTACTATTCATATTATCGGACATTGTTCTCATTAATTTCATCATGTTGGCCATTGACCATTCTTTTTCTTTAGTTTTTGTTATTATGGGAGTCGATTTCGCTCCCGCGTTACTAATTATAATTGGGTCAGTTACACTATTTTCGTTTACTACGGTTGGAGTCGTCTCCAACCCTGAATCATTCGTAACCGCTGACTCAGTTAAAACATTTTCTCGTGCCGTTATAGACGTTAAATGGTCTCCTAATTCACTCGTAACTGTTGAGTCGGTCAGATTTATTTCGTTAATATCTTCCATCTTTATCAACATAACTACTTTAAGTAAATAATTATATGAACTGCCTATACAATTATAAAAAGTCTTAAAATTTTCTCTGCGTTTTGTTTTACTAACCTTATACACCTTTATTTACACATTTATATGTAACCTACCAGAATGCCATCACTCCCAAATAACTCATCTCTGCGACTAAAATTAGGTCTAGTTTCTATAAAATACATTATAAAAACCGTCCCTGTTCGGGCGCCATTGTAACTATATGATTTCAAGCGTTAATAAAGTTTTACATATTGTAACGTTATTACTGTTGTGTCTCTGTAAAATGTATACCAGTTTTATATGTGTGTAAAGTGTTGAGGTAATTACCAGTATAACACGGCAGTAACCTTACCTGTTTTTGATATAGGGGTGTGTTAATCCTGGGTGGCACCAAATTGTTTTTTAAAACAATTAAAATTACTTAATAAAGTGTTTTCAGCGAGGACAGTCGGGGCGTTCAAATAATTCCCGCTCGTGCTGCCTTCTGAATCGTGTAGGCAGTTGTGCAAATGGCAACTTGAGCGCTGCTCATCAAACCTAGCCTTCGTAAATAAACACAAGTAATATAATGCACTCCCTATGAAATAATAACAACGGTTACTCCCTGTAATAGTTATTTTAATGGGTGATAATTAAAATGTTCAATTTGACAATTAGATTATAACAAATTTGCACTGACTTTTTACATGAAACACTTCCTCTCAAGGCTGATGAAATCGATTCTGTAACGAAGCATCCACATCAGCATGGCAGCTGAATGTTTGGATATTACTATGTTTTTCGTTAAAAAATCGGTGGATCCTTTTGATTATGAGACAAAGAATTCCTATAGTTACAATAAAAATATTTTACCTTACTCTAAGTGTACATAAATAATAAGGTGTGTGTTCACAATCTGTTCTGTAGTGTCGTTAAATGTGGTTCGAAAGTTCGTGTTTAAACAATAGGTTAGATTTTATGTTAACAATTTTTCAGTGTGTTTATTTTTCTTAAATTTGAAAGAGAAATATTCGGCTTATAGTGAGATCAATTTACTTTTAATAAAATTTAGAGTGATTAGGTTTTTGGAAATAAGGTAATTCAATGGTACTTAACACATCAGCATGACTTGGTGTTTTCATTCATTGGATCGGAAGAGGATTGGGCTGCAATAAGTTCTATTTTCATTGATCTATGGACTTAAGTAGGTCTGGCGTCCTTTTCATATAGGAGGTGGTCATAATTTCCTTTTAATTCTCAGTTTTATGGTCCTGGATCTTGAATGGACTGCTCTAATTGTTCGTCAGCTTCTTATCCAGTCATGGTGATGAACTTCGTTTACTGTTTTACTTTATTTTATTACAAAATTGGTCTTCCAAACTTTGGCTTCTGTCCTGGTAGACTGATGCTTTACGAGTAACGGTATTCAATGGTAATTTCGTCTTCAACGGTGGTTTCTATGGTAACCAAAGAATTCTGATTGGCTGAGATTGATATAAATCCATTGTTATCAAAATTTGAATTCTTTTCAAAATCCTAGTATATCTTCTGGCTGTTGTTATTCCTCTATCTTCGTTCCTAATTATTTAATATTGTCACTATAGTATGTATTTCCTTTCATAGATTATTTTGATACCCCACAAGTTTGGGTTATTTTAGGTTTTATGTTTTTACAATTATGTTAATACTTGTTAATTACATTTCTTTTCGTATTCAAATACTTATTATAATATTTTGTCTTAAAAATGATTTACAATTTATCCTTGGTGATTCATTCACCTCGGACTTGCTAATTTCTTAGTTAACTTATTACAATTTGTAGTTGTTTGTTTTTGACAGTTAGGCATTTTCATAGGCCTAAGTAGCCATTATGGTATTTGACTTATTTCATATAAATTACCTTTCCTTTTAGCCTAATGGGTTTTATTTTGTTATTATAATTGGTTGTATAATTTATTGTTGTGTTTTGGGTCGGTTCATGTGTTATTATTATGTCAGTATTATTTTGTACATAATGGTTTACTATTTGGTTCCCTCGTTTTCTAGTCATACATTTCTTAACTTTTTTATTTATTTCCTTTGCCCATAATAACAATGTGGCTATTATTTACTACTTTTTGATCTTATTACATATAATATTTAGGCCTATGGTCTGTATAACTCTATCAGCCATATCCAATTCATAAACTTGCTTGAATAATTATTTAACTATTATTTGCTAATCTTTGTTTACAATTCATCTTATTTTATATTATTTTTTAGTGTGATAAACAACATCACTTTTATGAACTTATTAATGATCCCTTATAACATGGGTGTTTTTTGATTTGTTCTTAACTCCTTAATTTTTTAACAATCTTTACTTTCCCTCCATGTTAACACTATCTGGTTTTCCCTTCAGGGCATTCTCCCTTTTAATCATAATTGTATTTACTTAAATTTAATAATAACATTCTTTCTTAATTAGTTACTGTCTTATCAGTTTATACTGTTATTCTTAATTACTAATATACTTCACTTTTTATCATTTAGTGTTTCCTTTGGATTTATTAATTGTTAATGATTTTATCATTCACTATTTTTCACTATATTACCATTCTTTATTTTACACTATTTTCATTCAATCATCACCTTCACTATTAAATTATTTATAGTTTATTATAATTTTATTAGTGTACTTTCTTTATCATTACACTTTGGGGTTTTTGCACTTTCATTTTGCACTTCACAATTGTTCTTGTTTTTTAAGTGTTTCTGAATGGTTAATCCCTCTAATTATTATCTCACTACCGTACTATCTCTTTCATTACAATATCTCATTAATAATATTAACAATTATATGTCTTTATGTCTCTATCATTACATCTAATTCTACATTGTGGTTAGTTTGCTTTTTATATTTATATTTAACATTGTTTAATTGGGTTTCTTTCAGTTCCATTAGTATTGTCCATTAATGGATAATAACATTTACTTTTTTTCCTCATAGGTTAATTATTGTTCTTTTTTCCAATATTACATTTGAGTGCATTATTTCTCTTGCTCATATTCTTTATTACTTGTTTTTGTATCATCATTAGTTTCCATTTTTATTTATTTCCCTTCATTTTGGGTTTGTTTCTTTTTCATTTCCCTCCTTCTTCATTTTCATTGTATTTGATTAATACTTTGTTTTTCCACCTTCTCCTTTGGGTTCATTTTAACATGTTACATTGAGTCATTCAATTCCATGAATTTGTCTCATTTTTGTTTGATTTGGGTTTTTCCCTTCTTCATTTGTTCTGGTAAATCACTTTCTTCTTTGGTTTTATTCTTGTTGGTTTTTTGTGGTTCCCTTCTTCTTTTGTTTCCTTTTGTTGGTTCAATCACTTGGGTTAGGTTATGTCGTCGTTCATCGTGTCATTGTTTTTACATTTTATTTAATATGAAGTATTATTTTATATATAGAATCATCTTTTTCATCCCTGGTATTGGGTTGGCTTATTTGTGTTGTAACATAATGCCTCTCCTTCAAAATTGATCCTTTTGATAAAACACTAGCATAGTTTTTTATGAAATTATCAGTTATATATAATCTTCCTTTTCTTTCTTGTTTGTTTCTCCATTCTTATTTCCCTTCTTACTTGATTCATTCCATTTTATTTGGATCTGTTTTTTATCTATTTCCATTAGCGTTTCTCCCTTATACATAATTTTTTCCCTAACTTTTTAGTAGCTGGTTTCTTCCATTACTACTCATTTTTTCTGAGACCAGAGGAACATCATCTCTGCTCAGTTTATTTTGATTGCTGGATTTTTTCAACAGTCAATCTTAAATACCTTTTTTGTCAACTTGTGACTTAAATTAATAATAATAATATATTTTGGGATTGTCCACTTTGTGGTTTGTTTTTAGATCACTTAGGCCTTTTACTCATTCTTCCTTCCCCTGTACCTTGGCTATATACTGTCATCTACTCATACAGTTGATTGTTTTTTATTTATTTAGTTGTTAATTTCATCATTTCTAACTCTTTATTAGTTTGTTTTTCTACTCTTCTTGTGATCATTTTAATTATCTTAGACATCTTTTTTCTTTTTCTTGGTTGTTTAGCAATATTCTGCTTTAGCCATTTTCTGTATATTTGTTTTATACATAACTTCCCTTTTTTTTCTCGTTGTACCAGTTCAGTTCAGTTTTTTTTTCTTTTCTTACATTAAATTCATTATAATTTTAGGTATTTAACTTAGCAGTTTTTGCTTGATTTTATTTTTGTTTATTTTATTTTGTTTTAAATATTATATTTAATCATTTTTGTAAGTTAGTTTTTCTTATAATTATCTAAAACTTCTGGGCTGAAAGGCCGTGGTCGAATGCTTGATCTTCTACAGCTAGACGTTTCGGCCACACCACCGGTAGCCATCTTCAGTAGCAAAAAGTGTTCGAAATAGATGTGGCCGAAACGTCTAGCTGTAGAAGATCAAGCATTCGACCACGGCCTTTCAGCCCGGAAGTTTTAGATAATTATAATGACACCGGCCGGTGAAAGCCTATGTACTAAAATTAGTTTTTCTTACTTTCTAGGAATTTTTGTAACTTATTCCTTTCTTGGTACTTTTGTTTAAATATTATCGTAAGTTTGTGGTTCTTACTTTTTTATAGGAATTTTTGTAGCATATTCCTTATTATAATTTTTTATTTTATACTTCATATGTCAACTTTATTTGACTGTAAGTTGATCTTACTTTGTAGGAATTTGTGTAGCTTATCCCTTTGTTTTTATATTTTTATTTTTATTTATTTTTTCCATTCCTCATGTTATCGAAATAAGTAGTAAGTTGTTCTTACAGACTTTTTGAATTTTGAAATTTGTTTATTTTATTTATGGGTTTATTTTTCCTCATAAAACTTTTTTATTGAAGCTTGGTTGTAAACTCCTTTTATTTTTCTGGTGGTTATATTACTTATTTCATAAGTATTATTCCCATTATCTTTGGTGATGACATATGGTGATACATATTATTATACATTGGACCTTGTTATTTATACTTTTTTGTAATGTGATCTTCTCCTTTTCTTTCATTATTATTGCCTTCTCTTGTATATTACACTCTTTGTTGTCTTTCTTCTCTACTCCTTCAAATGTTAGACGTTTGAACATTTATTCTGGATAATTTTTAAATTTATTTATTATGGTTTATTATTTCTCATTTAATTCGTCTTAGCCGTTGAGTCATTTCTTGTTTTGGTGATTATTAATTGGTCTAATTAATTTAATGCTCCTTCCTTTCCTTTGGTTTGCTTGGTTGGTATCTTGAAGATCAGTCCCATTTCTCGGCGTGTTCATCTTCATTTTGTTTACCCATGGTCCATTGTTTCCTCTGCACTTGTGGTTCGGATGACCTTGGTGTGTAGAACTATCTTCGTTCGTGTAACATAGGTCTCTTCCATCTTGTACCATAATCCCTCTACTATCATATGTTCATTTGCCTCCATGACTGCTTCATTCACTACATCTTCATTAATCAAAGAAGTTGTTAACTGTACCTCCTTTGTTAATGTTATTATTGCTTTTTTATTTTCTATTTCCATTTCTGGTAATTTCCATTTAACAAGAGAATTGTATAAGTTTTTGTTCATTGGTTTATTTACGAATTCCTTCAATAATTTCCTTTAGATTCCTCCTACAATCTTTATACTTCATGATTTCTATCCGGTCAGTAATTGGTGAATTAAGTACCTCAATCAGTCCGTTCTTCACCATTTCTAATTTTTCTCTGGTTTTTATTAGTTTCTTTTTATATACTTTTCCCATTTCCTCTGTTTTCTTATTCTTCTTAATGATTCGATTCTTCTTTACTCTTCTACTGTTGGTTTTTATGTGCTTAATTTTCTTGGTGTTATTGTTACCTTTATTTTCAGAAAACAATACACTTGATTCTTCTACTGTTTCCATCTCCTTACTATCTTCAGAAGTGGCGTCTAGTGTTTCATTCCATGGTTTGAAATCACTATCTATTGTTTCCTTAAGTTGATCAGCTGGATAATTTGTTTCTTCCCATCTCTTATTCATCCCCGTTTTTGTCTGTTTGACTTCTTCACGAAACTCTATTAGTATGAATCTTAATTCTTCTCTGTTCTTCTCACCATCTTCATTCAACTGTCTCTGAAGTGTTTCACTATTATTTTCAATGTTGTTATTTAATATCTCAAGATCTTTCTTTATTTGCCTCTTCAGCTCCTCACTCTTCTTTTCTAATGTCTCCTGGCTTCTCTTCAGGGCTTCGTGATTGCTTTCCATTTTGTTATTCAGAAGTTCTATATCCTCCTTGAGTTGTTTCTTTAATTGTTCACTGTTTTGGTCCTGCTTCTTAAAATTTTCATCGGTTTTCTCCTGGTTTCTGTTTAATTGTTCCATCATCGTCCTCATCATGTTCTTCATCCTTGCCCCTTCGGTTGTTTTGTCTGGTCAGTCGCCGACTGTTCCTTCCCCTTCCGGTTCAGGCTGGTTTGGGTTTTCTGGTTGGTCCTCCTGGGGATCCTCTTTGAACAATTCTCCTATCATTTCTTCAATTTCTTCCATCTCTTCTTGATCTTCACCTTCAGTTCCTTTCTTAGTGTCGTATCTGGTAACCATGGAATGTCTCTTCATAATCGCCGCTGGTCTTCTTTTAAAGCCTCACCGGTTAGTCGCCAATCTGTAACATTATTACTGGTGTGTCTCTGTAAAATGTATACCAGTTTTATATGTGTGTAAAAGTGTTGGTGCGTTCGTCTCGCACCGGGGTCGTTACATCAATTTTGCACTAACAATGTCCATAGCGTTGCGGTAATTACCAGTATAACACGGCAGTAACCTTACCTGTTTTTGATATAGGGGTGTGTTAATCCCGGGTGGCGCCAAATTGTTTTATAAAACAATTAAAATTACTTAATAAAGTGTTTTCAGCGAGTACAGTCGGGGCGTTCAAATAATTCCCGCTCGTGCCGCCTTCTGAATCGTGTAGGCAGTTGTGCAAATGGCAACTTGAGCGCTGCTCATCAAACCTAGCCTTCGTAAATAAACACAAGTAATATAATGCACTCCCTATGAAATAATAACAACGGTTATTCCCTGTAATAGTTATTTTAATGGGTGATAATTAAAATGTTCAATTTGACAATTAGATTATAACAAATTTGCACCAACTTTTTACATGAAACACTTCCTCTCAAGGCTGATGAAATCGATTCTGTAACGAAGCATCCACATCAGCATGGCAGCTGAACGTTTAGATATTACTATGTTTTTCGTTAAAAAATCGGTGGATCCTTTTGATTATGAGACAAAGAATTCCTATGGTTACAATAAAAATATTTTACCTTACTCTAAGTGTACATAAATAATAAGGTGTGTGTTCACAATCTGTTCTGTAGTGTCGTTAAATGTGGTTCGAAAGTTCGTGTTTAAACAATAGGTTAGATTTTATGTTAACAAATTTTCAGTGTGTTTATTTTTCTTAAATTTGAAAGAGAAATATTCGGCTTATAGTGAGATCAATTTACTTTTAATAAAATTTAGAGTGATTAGGTTTTTGGAAATAAGGTAATTCAATGGTACTTAACACATCAGCATGACTTGGTGTTTTCATTCATTGGATCGGAAGAGGATTGGGCTGCAATAAGTTCTATTTTCATTGATCTATGGACTTAAGTAGGTCTGGCGTCCTTTTCATATAGGAGGTGGTCATAATTTCCTTTTAATTCTCAGTTTTATGGTCCTGGATCTTGAATGGACTGCTCTAATTGTTCGTCAGCTTCTTATCCAGTCATGGTTATGAACTTCGTTTACTGTTTTACTTTATTTTATTACAAACTTGGTCTTCCAAACTTTGGCTTCTGTCCTGGTAGACTGACGCTTTACGAGTAACGGTATTCAATGGTAATTTCGTCTTCAACGGTGGTTTCTATGGTAACCAAAGAATTCTGATTGGCTGAGATTGATATAAATCCATTGTTATCAAAATTTGAATTCTTTTCAAAATCCTAGTATATCTTCTGGCTGTTGTTATTCCTCTATCTTCGTTCCTAATTATTTAATATTGTCACTATAGTATGTATTTCCTTTCATAGATTATTTTGATACCCCACAAGTTTGGGTTATTTTAGGTTTTATGTTTTTACAATTATGTTAATACTTGTTAATTACATTTCTTTTCGTATTCAAATGCTTATTATAATATTTTGTCTTAAAAATGATTTACAATTTATCCTTGGTGATTCATTCGCCTCGGACTTGCTAATTTCTTAGTTAACTTATTACAATTTGTAGTTATTTGTTTTTGACACTTAGGCTTTTCATAGGCCTAAGTAGCCATTATGGTATTTGACTTATTTCATATAAATTACCTTTCCTTCTAGCCTAATGGGTTTTATTTTGTTATTATAATTGGTTGTATAATCTATTGTTGTGTTTTGGGTCGGTTCATGTGTTATTATTATGTCAGTATTATTTTGTACATAATGGTTTACTATTTGGTTCCCTCGTTTTCTAGTCATACATTTCTTAACTTTTTTATTTATTTCCTTTGCCCATAATAACAATGTGGGTATTATTTACTACTTTTTGATCTTATTACATATAATATTTAGGCCTATGGTCTGTATAACTCTATCAGCCATATCCAATTCATAAACTTGCTTGAATAATTATTTAACTATTATTTGCTAATCTTTGTTTACAATTCATCTTATTTTATATTATTTTTTAGTGTGATAAACAACATCACTTTTATGAACTTATTAACGATCCCTTATAACATGGGTGTTTTTTGATTTGTTCTTAACTCCTTAATTTTTTAGCAATCTTTACTTTCCCTCCATGTTAACACTATCTGGTTTTCCCTTCAGGGCATTCTCCCTTTTAATCATAATTGTATTTACTTAAATTTAATAATAACATTCTTTCTTAATTAGTTACTGTCTTATCAGTTTATACTGTTATTCTTAATTACTAATATACTTCACTTTTTATCATTTAGTGTTTCCTTTGGATTTATTAATTGTTAATGATTTTATCATTCACTATTTTTCACTATATTACCATTCTTTATTTTACACTATTTTCATTCAATCATCACCTTCACTATTAAATTATTTATAGTTTATTATAATTTTATTAGTGTACTTTCTTTATCATTACACTTTGGGGGTTTACACTTTCATTTTGCACTTCACAAATGTTCTTGTTTTTTAAGTGTTTCTGAATGGGTAATCCCTCTAATTATTATCTCACTACCGTACTATCTCTTTCATTACAATATCTCATTAATAATATTAACAATTATATGTCTTTATGTCTCTATCATTACATCTAATTCTACATTGTGGTTAGTTTGCTTTTTATATTTATATTTAACATTGTTTAATTGGGTTTCTTTCAGTTCCATTAGTATTGTCCATTAATGGATAATAACATTTACTTTTTTTTCTCATAGGTTAATTATTGTTCTTTTTTCCAATATTACATTTGAGTGCATTATTTCTCTTGCTCATATTCTTTATTACTTGTTTTTGTAACATCATTAGTTTCCATTTTTATTTATTTCCCTTCATTTTGGGTTTGTTTCTTTTTCATTTCCCTCCTTCTTCATTTTCATTGTGTATTTGATTAATACTTTGTTTTTCTACCTTCTCCTTTGGGTTCATTTTAACATGTTACATTGAGTCATTCAATTCCATGAATTTGTCTCATTTTTGTTTGATTTGGGTTTTTCCCTTCTTCACTTGTTCTGGTGAATCACTTTCTTCTTTGGTTTTATTCTTGTTGGTTTTTTGTGGTTCCCTTCTTCTTTTGTTTCCTTTTGTTGGTTCAATCACTTGGGTTAGGTTATGTCGTCGTTCGTCGTGTCATTGTTTTTACATTTTATTTAATATGAAGTATTATTTTATATCTAGAATCATTTTTTTCATCCCTGGTGTTGGGTTGGCTTATTTGTGTTGTAACAATATTTATAAAAAATGTACGTCTTTTTCTTACCTTCGGGTTCCCTCCAGGGTCCTATAGACGAAACAGTTGCAGAGATGATTATTTAGGTTTGATTTGTGAAATAAACTACTTAACACATTTTATACTGACTAAAACAAACATATTCTTTTATTCATAGACCTTCTCTCTGAACTAACACTTCCCCCAACTCTTAACACTCTCCTCTCTCCTTTTTGACAAGCTACTCCAAATTTTTGTAACATCAAATTCATAAACATAAATTTACAATCGCTTAATCGCTATCTGTATTAGAGAAAATGAATTAAAATAGAGTTATTTTATAATAACAAACCAGTACTGTTAATATTTTAGTATTATTCCCCACACACGCTCTCTCCCTCTTATGCCCATCATACTTTTAAAATCCCCATTTCTTATTAATAGAGCTCTTTCAATCTTTTATTTTGATTACAAAAGGTACTTAACCAGTCGGTGTAAGTATCCGAGCTATTGCACCACTATTGTAGGTTCACATCTTGCACTTCACATTCCAGAAATCGTTTCGAATTTCAAAAGCTGGCGTAATTGTTCCGATCACATGTCGAACTAGGGTTTCACAGTAATTAAGTTGTATTTTTAGTCGGCTGACTGTATTTTTACTCGAGCACTGTTTATTTTAAGACCGCGCAGTCTGAAGAAGTTTCGTCGACTGCCCTCAAAACTGGCGTTGGGGCGCACATTACGGGGTGTGAGACTGGTCACATGATCACCAACCCAAGCTCTGATTGGTGGGTTTAAAATGTTCTAGAATAAAAGTCTACGCTTCCTTGCCGCCTGGTGAAATCAGCACGTTGCCTTCATATTTTCCGTGATTCACGGATGGCACAAACTGTAGGTGGTTATGCAAGGCGTCTAGCCGAACTGACGCCAACCATAAACATAGGCTTGCTGTATGTCATCATCTTGTATCAGTGAAACTTTAAGTCCACATATAAACTTCTCACAGCCGATCTGACAATCCCAAAGCAGTAGGCTATATGAGAACTGGGTGTTTAGGAGATGATGTAATGGCCTGTCTCATTCTTTGGATGTTTTCTGACATTTGAACACCACTTGGCCTATCAGGTGGGTTATTCTTCAAACCCAAACCTGTAGCTCTAAAATTTGATTCCCATGATAATATGGTCCTTCTACCAGAATTTGCAGAATTTCAGCCTAGCCTAAAGTCACTGCAAAATAATCTCTGTATTTTTATGCAGAATCACATTTTTTAAAACGTTTTGATTATGAACGTGCACTCCATCCAATTATTGCAACAGAAATGGTGGGGTATTCTCAAGATGGCATAACTCCACACCACATCTTGCTCTACTAGTGCTTTAACAGAAGAGGTGGGAAATTGTGGAGTTACTTCTGCCAGACCCTGTACAATTTTAAGAATTATGACTTTAATTAAAACAAATCATGGCAGAATATGTAATGATTCTAAACCAGACAAAATTATAACCTCTTTTACTACAGAAAACATGGCAGTTGTTAATTATGAATATGTTGGTGTCACTGACTTAATGAATTGAAATCTAATTTGATGTATTTTTGCCCTATAATGTTTTTTTTGTAATATGTAAAAATACCAATTGTTATCTGCCATACTACAGCAAAGATTTTTTGAAAAATACATTCTGAAGATGTGAATCCACAATAGCAACTGGAATTTTTGGGCATTGTTGATATCAGCGTTCACATGAAATATGGCTGCTGAGACAAGTTCCATTCTCATGCAAGTTGTTGAAAACTCTACTAAATACCTTATGGTCTGGAACTGAAACCTTGTCAGGATGGTCAGGATACCCTGCCAGTATTCCCAACTGAAACTTGTGTTTCCATTGCAAAATACATATACAACCATGTTAGCATACATGCCATAGATCAATATGTGAGGAATTCTTAAAAAAAAATTAAACTCATACGCATACAGAAAAAATTAAATTAAATTAAATTACTCAATTCTTGTTCTTGACAGTCATAAATGAGCTACCGTTCTGTTAACCAACTTTCCATTAGAGTCCCACACAATAATCACTTTTCACTAATAGCCACTTGAAATGCCCTGAGTAATCGGCAGAAGTAAACTCAAAACTAAGCGGCAAGTATGGGTTATTTATAGACTGCAGGGTTCCATAATATGCGTCCTTAACAAGCACTTGAAAATTCTAGAGGATACTTCAGTGCGACCTTGGCAGAAACATACACCGGCAGAGCTAGTTGAGAAGCTTATAGAACGACACCTCGCGTAGAGCACGAGACTGTTCCGCATTACAATCACTGTCACCATAACACTGTTCGTCCCGAACTGGCAAACCGTCCCTGAAGTAATACTTGGCCAGGCGATCTAGGTGGACAACCTTAAATTTTCGCAGGCCTTCCTATTGAATCCAATAGACAACATTGTTGATTCTCATTTACACAGTGTAAGGTCCTTCCCACTGTTTAGGTGAGTGACCACGACAGCGCTTTGGGTTGAACAACCAAACCTGATTCCTTACATGAAAACCCACACTATTGCTGCGAATGTCATACCGAGTTTTCATTTTATCATTAGCTACCTTCAGCTGTCCTCTTATGAAGCGATTCATTTCTCGCAGTTGGTTTTCTAATTACGAGAAATAGTTCTGTGGCTCTTGGGACTGAGTCTCAGGCGATCCAAACGTCAAGTCCCCAGGAAGACGAATCTCCTGCCCAAACACCAATTTTGCTGGAGTCTTGCCGGTTGTGTTGTGTACTGATGACCTATACGCCATGAGGAATAGTGGTATACGTCGATCCCAGTCTGTTTGGTTCTCGTCAACAACATGTGAAAGATGCTGCTCAAGTGTCCTACTGAATCTCTCAACCATTTCGTCCAACTGAGGATGTAAAGGCATTTTCCTGGTCTTTCGAATTCTGAGTAGACGTCATAATTCCCCGTTGGCATAAACATTCCTGATTTGAAATTCCTCCCTTGATCCGTATGGATTTCCATAGGGGCTCCATAACGGCAACAGAAGTTGTGAACTACCGCCTCTGTCACAGTGGTAACCTCCCGTTTTGGAATTGCGTAAGCTTCCACCCACTTAGTAAAATACTCACCTATCACCATGATGTACTGGTTTCCATCGTCAGTAATTGGGAAGGTCCAGCAATGTCTATGGCTATTCTCGCGAATGGCAGTCCAATGTTATAATGTCTCATTTTCCCCTGCTACTCGTTTGTGGGCCCTTGCTTGCAGTACATATTTCACATGTCCGACACCATTCCTCTACATCATGGTGAAAGTGAACCCAATAGAAGCGCTTCCATATTTTGTCAAGGGTTTTGTTAACACCAAGATGACCTCAAGACATTCCATCATGCATCTCCTTCAACCTGGACTTTACTTTGGGAAACTATCATCTGCATGACCACATCTCGTCCATCTGCACTTTCCCCTTCAGCACTTCCAAACCATGGCAGATATCTTGCCAATCTGAGCAGTGACCTTCCTCTTTTGCCGCCAAGATTGGTCCAATGTCTTCATCCATCATCTGTCGTCCATTGAAAATCTTGTGTCGTCCAGCCATATGCCAGGAATCTACAGTGATAGCTTGAAAATGTTCACATGCATACTGCTCTCTTCCTTTCTGCGGTAACGTTGGCAATCTTCCGAGCACGGTCATTGGGATAAGCCATCTGCATTACCATGCAGGTGCCCCCACAGATGTTTTACCTTGAAGTTGTACTGTTGGAGACATTTGAGCCACCTTGCCAACTGCCCTTCTGGATTTTTAAATCTCAAGAGCCATGCAAGCGCAGCATGGTCGGTGCGTAGTGAAAACTCCCTCCCATAGAGGTATTTATGAAAGTGCTCTAAAGCTCGGGACGATTGCCAGCAACTCTCTCCTTGTAACGCAATAATTTCTCTCTGGTTTAGAAAGCGTCTTGCTGTAATAGACTATTACTCGTTCTTCACTGTTTTCTGCGAACATAATGCAATTTTCAAAGTCCTAAATGCTTGAGCACACTCTCTCGACCACTGGGAGTTTTGTTTATTTTCCGTTAGCTAATGCAGTGGTTTAGCAATAGTAGCGATCCCTTTTACAAAACGTCTGTAATATGAGCATAAGCCCAGGAAACTCCAAACTTCTTGTTTACTCTACGGAACTGGCAAGTCTCTACTTTATTGGAATGCATACTAATACCCGCTACAGAGACCAGATTGCCCCAATACTGTACTACCTTCTGGAATAGAGAACACTTCTTCAGGCTTAACTTCAGTTGTGCACTGTGAATTCTAGTTAGAACCTCCTTAAGGTTTTCCAAATGGTATTGAAAGTCTTCCCCATTACTATGACATCATCTACGTAAACAAGGCAAGTTTTCCTTCTCAGGCCTTGGAGGACCAGATCCATCAATCCTTCAAATGTTGCTGGTGCATTACAGAGTCCAAATGGCATGTCGTTAAATTGGAATAGGGAACTTGGGGTCGAGAAAGCTGTCTTTTCCTTGTCTTCTTGATGAAGACCCACTTGCCAATATTCACTCTTCAGGTCCAATGTGGAAAATAACTGTGCTCCAGACAGCGTGTTGAGTGTATCATCAACGCGAGGCAGTGGGTAATAATCTTTCTTTGTCATGTTGTTCAGCCACTGGTATTCTATACAGAAACGTAGTCCGCCGTCCTTCTTCGCTGCCACCACTACTGGAGGAGACCAAGCACTTGACGAAGGCTCGATTATTCCCTCTGTGAACATATCCTGTACCAAACGAGACATTTCTTCTTGCTTAACTAACGAAAGTCTCCGAGGAGGTTGGCTGCTATATCCAAGGTATCGATGAGATGTTGGACCAGAGAGGTTCTTCCCAGTGACTGGCCCCAAATCGCAAAAGAATCTTTAAATTTATGTAAAAACTGTCCAAGTTCTTTTACCTCACCACTTGAGAGATCAGTTAGAAGATCTGTTCAGAAATTCCTGAAGTTCCTCTGGTAATTTGGAAGTGTCCGACCCACTGGATCTTCATTGTGACATTCCGGCTACCCAGGCCACAGGAGACATTTTACCTTGGTGTGTATTGCTTTGTAAAGTGACAGCTTGATCCAAAATATTCCCCACTATAATAGATACGTTTCTGGTTTCGTCGGTTTTACTCAACATCTGGCAATTAGTATGACTGGCGTGCTGACTATCTGGGGTTCCAATATAGAGCACTGGTTGCCCCTAGTATCTACCTCAGTTCTAACCATGATGATCTTTTCAGAGTTTGGTGGGACAGTTATGGCCATTTGATTTATCATGTCCATCAATTTTTCTGATGTATTCATTATGGAGAGCATTACCTCTTCTTTTCCGATACTCAAGACATTGTTTTGAAGTCGACTATAAATCCATGTGCGTACATAACATCCACACCAAGAATTGCTTCATCAACAATGTCTGCAACAAGTACTTGATGATCAAACTCAAGTCGACCGAGGCTAGGTGTATCTCCACTTTTCCAAACACTTTTACAGGCCATCCAGTAGCTGTTTGCAAGCTACAAGAGCACCATATTGGCTTGAGATTTTTCACCACATCGGGGCACTCAATGGAAACTGTTGCACCTGTGTCACCTCTAATCAAGGTTGGTCTTTCTTGAACAAAGCCGGTAACCACCAAGCTCCCGCTATTTTTCTGAAGTGTAGAAATTGCATATTGTCTAGGGGCTTCGTTCCTCCAGTTAGTCAGCACACGCCCCGTTGTACCGACTATTGCTTGTTTCCCTGCTGCTGAACTCTAACCTGACAATCTCGTTGTAGGTTTCCAGGTTTGCCACATCGATAGCATTTCAGTCTTCAATCCTTTCTTACTCAGTTCCTCACTCTTCTTCTTAATCATCTGTGCTGTTGCGATCTTTTAGCACGCAGTTTATGACTTGCCCAACCAGACGCTGACTTTGCGATCTCAAATTGCAAAGCATGTACCAGGGCGTCCGCACTATTCTGGTGTCTTGCAATTCGTAACACATGCTGTAGGTCATTATCTTGGACACCATCAGTAAATGTCTGCATTGCAAATCTCGTTTGAAAATCTTCTGACGCTTCAGGATAGGACAGTCTAATTAGTCTGTCGATACTTGCTTCAAACTCTTGAAGACTCTCCCCAGAATGCTGTCGCGTTGCTCTCAACTGAGTGCAGTACACATCTCGCAAAAGTTTATCACCATACCATAATTCTAGAGCTTTTATCAATTCATCATAGATGTCCTGGCTGTCAGGTGGCACTCTCTGTAGTAGCTCTGCGGCACGTCTTTTTAAAACGAGACTGGGTGAAACTGCCTTCTCTTTATCTGTCCAATTATTTACACAAGCAGTGGCTTCAAATTGCTTAAGTTACGTTACCCAGTGAGTGCTTCCATCAAAAGTTGGGGCCTTGACATGAACTGCCCCAACCACAGGCAATGTATTATCTTTTTTGTCGTTATCATTGGTGCAGTCTGCTCATAAATTTGTTCTGGTTGTATCCTTATGAACTGGTCAACTTCACTTTTAATTTGTTCTTTTATGGTAGTAATTGAATCGTCTACTGCAGATATTTTTCTGACATTGTCTGTTCTATATTTGATACAGATTTTCGACTGTAGACAATCTTACCACTTGACCGTTCAGATCACTGCGTAATTCACCACGTAGAAGACGCAACTCTGGGGTAGTATGTTCTTTCAATTGTTTTTGCATAGCTTCAGAAAGAGCTTCCATTTTATCTGCTTCCTGCTTACGTTTCTTGTCTTGTCGATCTTCCGATTAAAGCAACAGTGCTTTTTGTCTTTCTTTCGTTTCCAGCAGGAGGGTTTTCTGTCTCTTTTCTGCTTTCTCATCTTGTCGTTTCTGCTTCTTCCCTTTCCTGTAAGTGTTCTTCTTTTTGTTGTTCCTGTGTTTGCCGCAGCAGCGCTTGGAAAGCTTCCATCATCTGACTGGTATCCATGTTTACAGATTAATTATGAATTACATGAGTCTTGTACAAAGACTGTTTCCACTGTTAATGGTTCTATCCCACTTCTGACACCACTATTGCAATGGTCTAACTGATCATTGTATGATAAAGTGGAAAACAAAATACAGGACACTACTGAAGACACTAAAAACCATGTTCACCACAATTAACAAGATTATACTCGTACAATAATTCAAATTAAATTTGTCCACATGCAATAATAAAGTCAACTAATAGAATCCCACACAATAATTACTTTTCACTGACAGCCACTTGAAACACTAAGAAATCGCCCGAAGTAAACTCAAAACTAAGGGGCAGGTATGGGCTATTTATAGTCTGCAGGGTTTCATAATATGCGTCCTTAACAAGCACTTGAAAATTCTAGAGGATACTTCAGTGCGGCCTTGTTAGTCGAGAAGCTTGTAGAACAACAACCATCGAATGCATGAGAACTTTTCAAATTATGTAACAATATGACCTTAATTTAGTAAATTTGATGATTAGTGCATTAGTGCATAATATTATAAATTGTATAGATTATTATATTAGGAAAGAATTATTTCATTACATAATTCCTTTATCTAGGTTATCACTTTGCACAATACTATTGGTATCATTGATGATATCACTGAATCTAATTTCTGTGACATGGTCACTGATTAATTTACATTAATTACAAATGATGTAACTGTGAATACAATGTAAAGCTTGTAGAATCTAAAGTGGCGTGTGAATGTGTACGCAAATATTCTACCGCAATATCCTCTTACCTATCTACTACGAAATTTTTAAATGCAATTTATCAACATTGAACCACAGTAGGCTACATCTTGGGACTAGAAGGGCAGTAAATAAATTCACGGGAAAGCAGTAAAAAATATTTATTATTGTAGGTTAAATAACCACTTTTTGCCCATAGCAGTAAACAAAAAAAGGTTCCAGAATCTAAATGAATGACAAAATATCACCAAATGAAAGTTAACAATATCATAAGGACAACTATCATTTATTATTCTCACTTGCCTTTGCTCTGGATTTGGTGCTGACATGCACATAATAGTTTACTGTCACTACTTAGTCCCCTCACCCAAAAAACTTGCAAAATTGTTTTTTTGTGTGTTTCTATGTGTATGACACATAGTAGTAGATCTTTAAAAACATTTTTTTAAACACAATCATAAACTGTGCAGTTTTACCTGTAATTCCATTTGTAATAGGTATAAAACATGTAAGTTTTGCTAAAAAATATTCAAAGTGAAAAGCAAACAACAAGAAGTGAAAATTTTAAAGTAAAAAATGAGAGTTCTGTTGTCCCTTGGGCTACACTTACTTACTCTAAGTTGTGTACTGTTTGTACGTAAAATAAAAATAAGTGTTATTTTTTTTAGACATTATTTTACTTACAGTCCTGTACAACAAACAGATGCAAAATACAGTGTTTACAAATTTTGTTTCATAAGATTTTTGTAAATTTTGAAAAAAATTATACAAACTATATGGATCTGCACCTGTTTAGGCCTGTAAAAACGTAGTTTTTGCACATCTGATTTTGCAAAAATTTGTTTTTCATTTGTTTTAATAAATTTATTTTTTGCAGATATTGTATCTATGTTTATAGGATGTATTTCCTGTTGTATAAAAAAATAAAAAATACACTTTTTGTATGTTCTGTTTTGTGGAAGTCAATTTTACAATTTCTGCAATTTTACAAGTCACACCTAGTGTCAGTGACCATGCTATGGTAGTATGAAGAAGTATGGTCCCATAAATATGTCACCAAAATTTAAAAAAAGTTTGCCAGCTACATTTACATATATGGGACTGCAGCACAATATCAAATTTGCTCACAGCTGATTACTAGGAACACCCTCAGATATATAAGAACCCCCAGACCGGTTACGCGAAACCAACCAAAGAGAATCAGGTGTGGTATAGGTCACATGAAAATAATACAACTCACTACTATATTCCTACACATTTTAAGTGTAAATATTCATATTCATTTATACACACTATGAAAAGTATAGTGTGTAACAAAAAATTTTCCCTTGCTTTATATAAGACAACTAATCCACATTGTTTTTATAATGTAAGTATTACAGCAAATAAAATCATACAAAGAACTAAATAAATAATCTTACAAACAAATGTCATTTACACAGTCATAAAAGGAAATTATGGCAAAATAATTTTTATGGTAAAATCAATTTGCACAATTTAAAATGTTCTTTAATTGTTAAATAAAATTTAAACAATTATTAAAAATAAATTTTTAAATATTCAGTAAATTTAATAATTAAACACAAAAAGTAGAAAATACCTAATTATAAAACTTAGGAAATGTGAACATTGGCAATATGCAACAAACTGAAACAAAGGATTTATAAAAATCGAACGAAACAACAACTCACGTCAAGTTTACCATGATACAAATTACACATATATATGTAAATAACTGAAAGTGAAATTATGAGTAATAATGATACACACAATTAGTATACATACTTAGTACACATTTGTACTACGGTACATTAAAAAACGCAGTTTGTTATAGAAATAAAAATTGAGGTTTTTGCATGTTTTGTTTTGTAAAATTTGATTCTGCAAATATTTTGCAAAACGTTTCTGAGATTCTTCACGTTTACATCTAGTTTTAGCATGTAACATGCGTAAAAAACAAAACCAGGATTTTGCAACTTTCATTGCCGCAAGGAGTAGTACACACAGTAAGCTATTACCTTTTTTCATTCAAATGTACACAAGTCTTCACTTTCAAATTATTTTGGTGTTTATATATACTCACTACTTTCAGCATCTTAACATTACAGATTCTAACTTCATTCTCAACAAAACTTTTCTAACGGATGTTAGCAGGCTAATCACAAGTATAATTCACACTAATATATTGATAGTGCTACTCAAGAAGTGGACATCGTATGACCATATCCACCTATAACTACAGTACAGGGTCGAAACCAAAGAAAATAAACCCAAAAAGAGAGAAATGGGGAATTTTAAGAAAGCTGATTGGATATCATATAGAGAAAAAGTGGATGCACAAGTGAAGAAGATGAAAGGAAATGACCCTCCATACCAAGTGGTTACCAAAATCTATGACATACTTAACAGTACCAAAGAAAATATTCCAAGAAGGAAGATGTTCAAATATGGACCCTTTTGGACAAAAGAACTGACAGGTCAAGAAAACAAAAGTGATAAAGCCACAGAAGTGGCAGAAGATACAGAAGGAAAGAATTATGAAAAAATTTACAAGATATAATAACATGGAGACTGGAATGTGCAATATTAAAACGACAAATCAGTGAAACAAAGGTGTGTAGTATAAATTTGCGAGCAGACTCAACTACATGAGTAGTGGGGCTAAAGGCACATTGATTGCTGAATTCCTTGAACAAGTATCCTCAGAAGCAGAGCTGGACTCTGCAAGTCAACAGAATTTTGGCTGCTGAAAGGAAAAAATAGTTAACAACTTCAACACCTTCTACCTTAATCAGTATAAATTAAATGCAGAACTGAAAAAGAAGGAACCGTTGCTCAGTAAGAAAGAAAGTTCACCAATGGAGCTGTCCATCTTGGACTAAAGCAGTAGTCACCCCAACACTAAAGCTAAGGAAGGCAGAGGAGAAAATGGAATCTTATAGATCTATTGCTTTTACTTTGATACTCACCAAAATCTAGAAAAAAAGTAACAGTGTGAATGAACTGTTATTTGGAAAAGAAAAAGTTGCTGTCTGAAGAACAAGCTAGACTTACAAGAAGCCTGTCAACATCAAAATTTGTCCAAAATGTCAAGTAAGATTTCATCTACCAGAAAAGTACACTCGCAAGTTTTATCGATTTTAAGGGAGCTTATGATAAAATTTGGAGAGCAAACCACATCAGTGAACTCAAAATATATGTAGTGAAACGACGCAGAAACGAGCTACAAGCAACCTAAGCTGGGCCTCCTTCAAGGAGCTGCCTCCAGTACAATCCTCTTCAATGTATACATTAATGACCTGCAGGACACAAGCTGAAGAAAACTGAGAGAATTAAGGTCAATATATTTGCTGATGACATCACGATCTGGACATGGACATCAGCAAGTAACAAGTACAAAAATGAAATGGTGAATCTCAAAAGGACAATAAATGGTGCTCTACACAAACTTAATAGAGGGTCCTTAGAAAATAACGTATCACCATATCAGAAACTCTATAACAGTTCTTCTCCCTCCAACACAACAATTCAGACTTCCAACTAAAACAAAAGATGATTTCACTTGATAAAGTTAGTTCAAAGCAAACAAACAGATCAGATTGATAAACAGAATGGCAGGAGCCAAATGGGGATGTAGACTGGACACTCTAAATATTACCTACAACACCTACATCAAACTTATTATGAAATATGCAAGCAAAGTTGTGATATTGCAGTCAACAAAACATGACTGAGTCTCCTGGAAAGAACACAATTTAATGCACTGAGACTAATATGTGGGGCAGTAAGGACAACACAACTCACCATCCTTCAGCAATACACCCAAAACTTACCACTCAGGTGTGACATACAAAAACACACAGTGACGAACCCTGTCAAGATACACAGAGAGGTAGCTGGATTCACCAAGCAAACTAAAGCCAAACTTTCAAAACAGTTCACGCAGAAAGATCCTTGCAGAGTTGAATATTCCAAGTAAAGTGGAACATCTTCCTAACCAACCTGTCACCCTAACATAATTCCAAGTAAAGTGGAACATCTTCCTAACCAACCTGTCACCCTAACATAATTCCACAAAAATAGACACACACCCAGCACTTCTGAAATGCACAGCTCTTAATATGGTAAATACAAAATAGCTTAAAAGCTAAGAGTATTCACAGATGAATCCACAATTGAAGAAACTGGAACAGGTGCTGGGGTGTACTGCCTTGCGTTTTCCTATTATGTGCCAGTGGGCAGATATAAAACGAATTTTGATAGAAAAATTGAAGCAATACAACATTGCTTCTACAACCAATCTACCATCCCAATAAATTTTACAAATCAGTCCTTATGGTGGACTCTCATGCTGCCATTCAAGTGATATCTTCAATTAAACAATCACAGTCAGTGAAAATATAGAGTGTCAAACAAAGTCTAAAACATCTACCCTCCAGGGGATCCTGGCCCATGTAGTGGTTGTGGGAAATGAAATCACTGTTAAACTGGCCAAGAAGAGCACAAAAGTCCATCTGCAGGAGAAGCCTCTGGAAGTGAGCTCTGTCAAAAAACTTGTATTGCATTAAATTCATGAAGTCTATAGAAAAGAAGCAGCAGAACAGGGAAAGTAGAAAAAATGGGAAAACATTTGTGAACAATGGCCGATATAGAAAACCCAGGAAGGAGGCTGTGACAACTTTCAGATTAACAAGTGGTCATGACTGCCATCCACCACATCTTGCATGAATGAAGATCTAGCAGTCAAGCGAATGCACCATTTGCCATGCCCAAAATTCTACCATAGATGCTGACTATCTCCAGCACTGCACTGGACTTGACCCTGCCTATCAGCAAAAGGCCAATCTAGCTGGACTTTACTGGGATGCCAGGTGCAAAGTGAAATATAAATACTGGGAGGACCAAGAAGAGGAAAAGTGGTGTGAGCACCTACATCTAATTAAGTTTTGTCACCAATCAAAAACATAGCTAATTCAATCAATATACTTAGCTAACAGAAATCAGTGAATTCAACATTGTCACTGAGAGAGTCAGAAACAGCCATTAAAGATGGAGTACTGCAGTTGCAGAAGAAACAACTGATTGAAGATTAAACAACAAACAGATCACTTTTTTATTTTTAAAACATTATATTACACATATCATTATCACATTACTCCACATCAAACCAAGTGCTAATTTAACATTTTTTTGTTGGTCATAGTCAACATGTCCTTCTTCCAAGTAATAGATACATTTAAATTATTTCACCTGACTTCTATTTCACAGGATTTGCAATACAAATCCAGGAACTGTAAATGGTAACATATTAATCAATATATACTTATAATAGATGTTAAGTATGCTTGAGGAACCAGTATGATTTCTGGCTGTTAAATAATGGGGTTATACTTCTTAAAACACAATAAACAATAAAATACACCACCAATGACCTTGAACTAAACTCTTCAAGTTTCACTCCTTCAGTTAGTTCACTGTCAAGCATCATTTAAAACAATGGCGTTTGTTATGAGCATCAGAAAAATGCTTTGCCCAGACACTGTGCAACATGTTTGTATTTTTACTAAGACTGAGCAAGACAGGAACTGAATTTTTGTTATTAAATGAGGCTTATGGCAAAAACTGCATGCCACTGTACATGTGTTTGAGTGGCGCAAAAGATGTATGTAAGTTGAGAGGATGTTGAAGATGATAAAAGGTCATGTTATCCACACACATGAAAAACTGAAGAAAATTTAAAAACAAAAAAATTATTTTAAATGCCCACAGACTCAGTATTCGAAATGGAAGCAGAAATTATGAATATTGATAAAGAAATTGTTGGGCAAATTCTGAAAACCAATCTTAACATTACAAGTCTGGGGCAGAATGGTTTCACAAATTTTCACTCCTGACCAGAAAACAAATTGAAGCAGATGCAAACCGTTTAGGAAAAGTCATTACTTGTGGTGAAACTTGGATCTTCCAATGTAATTCTGAAACAAAACATCAGTTGCACTGGATAGTCTATCTACTCCAAGGCTGAAGAAAAACATGTATAGCAAGTCTGAATTTAAGGCAACATTGAATGTTTTCTTTTATGTCAAGGGGCCAGAGGCGCTATAGTGAACCAATCCTTACAATCTTGAGAGGGGAGAAAGACACCAGAGTTGTAGGGAAATTAATTTATTTTGCATCAGGACAATAAAACGATCACGGTAATATACCATTGTCTTTGAACCAATCTTTGAGCAAGAAACAGATTGCAATTAGAACACCCTGCATGACAGATCTAGCCCCTTGGGAAGCTTTCGCTTTTCCAAAAATCAAATGTGTGCTCAAGGTAAAGTTTTTATATTATTTGAATAAGTAGAATGGAAAATGATGAGCTTCTTAGACATACATTCTAACAGAACATAAGCTGTAGCATAGATCTGAGCAGTGGAAAAATAAGAAAGTAGGTATGTGTAGAGCTGAAAGGGAGTTCCTTTATGGATAAAAGAATTAAAATGTAATAAATTATTATTATAATACTTGAGTTACAGCACACAACCTGTTATTTAACAGCCAGTCCTCACATAAACTATATATTTTTTTAAAGTGCTGTACACCAAAGTTAGAAAAAACTTACGGTAAGGTTGAAATGTTTGGTATTGAAAAACATTAATGTACTGAGTAAGACATGAGGTGAATGAGCTCCAAGCTGTTTACTTTCCCATAAATGCTCCTCCTCGACTCTTGTAACTATAAAATCTGCAACAAAATGTTTCACTTGCCAGTTAATTTGTTGTAAGTGTAATGGCTTTATTTGTACTAAATGCATTTTGTGTAACACACACACACACACACACACACACACATTACTGAATTCAAAACTGAAAACAAATTATGTGAATGTATATGACTCCAGATCACTCTCTGTTTGAAAACTCATATTACTGTCTTTCCTAATTAAATTGCCATTTCAAATAACAGCTGTAACACTCTTTTCATCTCTTTTTTTAAACACATTAATTTTTTCAGAACTTAACAATACCTACACAATAACTACTTAATTATAGATGAATGCTAAGCAATGATGCTAACATTAAGATAAGGCACTTCAGACAGTGTTGTTACGAACACTTTTTTTCGACTTTAACAAAAAATGAACTTCTGATAAATTTGTATTGCCCTTTGTTAACCTATGGATTTTTCAACCATAACCAGACCACAACAGCGTAAAACCAGACTGTGTATACATTCAAAATTATATTCTTGTCAGCTTTGATGCTGTCTTGCTGTTCACAATGGTGACAGTCCAGGAGGTCTTGGGTTTCATCGGAGAATAGCAGACAGCGGATGCTCCCTGCAGACATTACTTCTGTCTTCCGGCAAGTATTGACCACACATACTTCCAATAGAATGGTGGCTTTTATGAACAGACTGACAGCGCATCGAAGGGAAGTCCACTGAGCCCCGTGGTGGCCAACTTTCACATGAAGAAGTTCAAGGAGATATCCATTCCATCTGCGCTGCTGAGACCAAAGTGTTGGCTGTGATATGTTGACGATGTCTTCATAGTCTGGAGTCACAGGGAAGAGGAACTTGAACATATGGTTAAACAAATGGTCCGTGTTCACCCACAGATCCAATTCAATATGGAGGAGAGGGACCAACAGTTGGCGTTTCTTGTTGCTATGCTGGTCCTTCGCAGGGCCGGTGGCAGTCTGGACAACAAGGTTTACAGAAAGCCGATGCATACTGACAGGTACCTTCGCAAATTCTCAAACCATCATTGCAGGCAGTGCTGAAGACACTGGTGGACCGGGTGAGAAGAATCTGCGAGCCTCGTTTCTTGGATGCTGAGTTGGCCCATTTGGAGCGTGCACTGCAGAACATTGGTTACTCTGTGGGAGGGGGTGAGGAGAGCAGCCTGGCCAAGAAAATCTGATGCGCTGGACTGTCGTGTCCCAGGAGTTTGTTGGCTCAGTGGTCCTGCCACACATCAAGGGAGTAACAGACTGCATAGGCAGACTACTGTCGAGGCGATGGTGTCTGGGCAATTTACAAGCCGACCAAGAAAATCCCACAGTTTCTCAGGCCAGTAAAGGACGCAAGAGATTCTCAGTTGTTGTGTGGTGTCTCCTGTGTGCCCAAGTCTACATTGCCACCACAAAGTGTAGCATCTGGCCCCGCGTGGGTGAACACAGCCACTGCTGCCATCTGTGCCAGCCGGAGAAGCCCACAGTTGCTGAGCATCCTTTCTACAATGCTGACCATCAAGTGTTGTTCAAGGAGACCAACGTACTATCTTCTGTCTGCAGCTACTATCCTCGCCTGCACAGAGAGTCCGTTGAGGTACATAGGTACGGCGGTCGATCAATGAATCGGTGGGGCGAAAACGTGGCTCTTAATACTATTTGGCATGGTGTGGTGAGCCAGCCAATTGAGATGTGACCAGGTCAAGGCTCTGTGATTGGTCAACGAGGTTATATAGGTAACCATTGTTACCTGGGCACCTTGTTGCTTCTATATGAGACAGGTATCGGGTATTGTTCGGCAAACATCTGCTGCTATTGTTTTCATATGCTCTGTTGCTTTTGGCAGCCTGAGGAAGATTCCCAAGGGGGAATCGAAACATTGCCACAAGATGTCATTTCACAGCAACCGACCATGGCCTAACAGCTTTAAACAAAAGTCAGACTGTGTATTTCCATAGCTTACCAGAAAAGGATCTCAATGCACTCTTATTGGTTCTTGGTAACATGTGGCCTGAATATAAAAGAAATGTTGTTTACCTTTCAATATTTAGGTAACACTACATATTAGACAATGTTTACAATCATAACCTCAGTCAATCTACATAGCTTGTTGTATGAGGTGCTACCCAAAAGTTCAGAGAATTTGAACTGTGGACATGAACTAGATGGAGTATACCCTCCTGCTGCTAGATGTGGTGAGCAGTAAGTAGCTTCCTGAATCAGTGTGCCAGCAGCCATACAGCTCAGACGATGTTTTGTTTTGTTCAGTCCAATTTTGTGAGATTATGTTGTAACAGTGCATAACCCTTAGGCACCATAAATTTGAAATCCTGCCCCAATAAAAGGCAGTGGAATATATTATGAAGGCATTGGTGTCAGGGTATGAGCGTGTGTGGATGAAAAAAAAGAAAATAATAATATTAAAAGAAAATATTAATAAGTAGTGTAGAAAAGACGGCGATAAATTTATTGAGATGTGCAATGGTTAGAGTGATAAGTTAAAATGAAAGTGAGAATAAAGAAATGTGAAAATTGGTGCTGACATTGACTCGCATAGTCAGGAAAGTGTTTCCCCGAATGAAGTAGTTCTCTATTTATCATACGAGCAAAATGATATTGTGAGCAACTGCTTAACGGGGAAGGTTTTTAGGCAGGTTGTTGTTTCCATCTGAAGATGAGCCGAGAGGCTTGAAAGCGCTCATGGAAGTGTAAGTGAGTATTAGTGGTAGCAACACAAGTTTAGCAAAAGAAGAACAAGTATGGTAACTGAATAATGACTCGTAAAAGAACATGCTTCGTCGTAATGCGGTCAGCTACTTCACAGCTCTTCTTCTCTTCTTTTAATGATGGCATGATTGAGTGTAGATCTTCCTATATCTTGGAGTGAATTTGAATTCGCCACACCTTGCAAATATGTGTTGAAGTACACAAAGTTACTCGAAAACATTCAATTAGTGCCAAAGAGTGAACAGAATAAAAGTATGAACTGGGGAACCTTGGTAAAAGTGAATAAATTGTAAAGTCGTAATGTGGCTGCAAACTTGGCACATGGTGTCTGTGAAACCATCATGAGTGAAAGACGGAGTGGTTGGGGATATCCCCGGACTTACAATTTCAAAAGTAATTATTTAAACCTAAAAGTGTTTAAAAAAGGTTGTGCGAGAACCATAAAATTTTGGGGGAAAGAAACTTAAAAATTGGACGATTACAAGGAAAGGTGACACCATGAGAGAGAGAGAGAGAGAGAGAGAGAGAGAGAGAGAGAGAGGGTGGAGGGGGAGATGCCCAACACCATATGTCAACACATAATATTAACTTTAATTATATATTTTTTCGGTGAAAGGTTTGTGAGGATCAGTCAAAAATATAACACAAATTTTAACTTATTTGTGTCTACGTTTCGACAATGTTTATTTTCATCATCAGGACCTGTGTAAGAATACAAAAGAAATGTCAAACACAACAGAACAATTATTTGAGTGAACGTGTTTGTGTATGTGCATGTGTGTGCGTGCGTATGTATGTACTGTATATGTGAAGGAGTTGAGATAGTTGGTTTACATCTTTAAATGTTTTCTTTAAAGACAACGAACGAGAAAATTATAATATCACAGAACTTAATTTATACATTATTACAATTTAAATTACTTATAATGTAATGGTATTTTTTACCTAGTTATAAAAGCAATAATCAACAATTAGATATTAGAAATGGTACAGAAACATTTAAACATATACCAGTCAACATATAGCATAGTAAAATATATTATAGCTAAATACAGATTAAGGGATGTTCAATTATGTACTTATTAAAAGTTATTTTTAACATGTTTCACTCAATACCGGTATTAAAAACAATCATTAATACAGAAAATTCTAAATTACACAATAACTGTGTAACTTAGAATTTTTTAGATTAATGATTGTTTTTGTTTTTGACACACACACACACACACACACACACACACACACACACACACACACACACACACACACACACACACACACACACACACACACACACACACACACACACACACACACACACACACACACACACACACACACACAACTGGGGGTCGCTAGTAGTGCAGTGTCCCGAGTCTCAGAAAGGACTCCTGCCACTGGGTCTGTTTGAGTTCTTTTTATATGTTTTTACCTAATTATGGGGGGGGGTCTGAAGCGACCTGCGATTGGTGGGTTATACCACCGGGACTAATAAACGAGGTTGCTTCCAGGACTCACCTGGTCACGGGGTGTATTTACCAAGTCTGGCAATGAGGGAATTGTGGGTCACTCTGTCGGAACGAACATAGAATCTACGCGCCAGGCGTCTCACGGTGTCATCAAGAGAGCGGACACTGAGTCCTCTCCTCAAAAGTCGAGAAGAGTTCCCCCGGGGGTCTTTACACGCAAGCTTCAGTCCCCAGTCGAGTACGCGCTGGAGCGTTGTTCTATGACCACGAGACAGGTATCCCCAAACAGGACAGGCGTAGGTAATCACGGGCAACACGTACGAGTTGACTATGAGCTTACCTAGCTGGGGGGTCATTGCCGGATTAGATAGCACGGGCCAGAGTCTACTGAGTTGCGCCGAAGCGCGTTGTCTGATATACTGTGTATGGGTTCACCAGGTGAGTCGGGAGTCCACGTGGAGCCCGAGGTGCTCGTTCCTGTTGGTCCAGGGCACCTCGGCGGGGCCTACTTTAAGTGGCCGAGGCCGCTTGCGTTTGCGCGAGAATATTACCGCAGTGCTCTTGGAAGCATTAACGGCAACTCTCCAGTCATCGGTCCACCCGACATACGCGTTGAGTTGATGCTGGAGCTTAACTGCCGCATAACTTGCGTTCGGCTCTGAGGCAAAAGCCGCAGTGTTGTCCGCGAACAGCGACAATTTAACTCCAGGAACTCAGGGCGTGTCATTGACAAACAGCGAGAACAGGAGAGGCCAAAGGACACTTCCCTGAGGGACGCCAGCGGTAATGCGCCTCTCCGAAGAGAGCGTGGTTTATTCGCACTCGGAAGCTACAGTCTCGCATAAAACTGCCGATCAAATGAACGTAGCAATCTGGAAGAAGGACTTCCGTGAGTTTGTACAGGACACCCTCGTGCCAGACGCGGTCAAAGGCTTTCTCTACGTCTAGGAAGATCGAAGTCGTCTGTTTGCCCTGGCAGCCAGCCTCGGTAATGCAATCCACGGAGTCTCATCAATTGATGGGATTCGCGGACTATTTGCTCAGTGAAAGCCGGGTTCTTGGATGGATTGGGAGCGAACTGTTGCTCTAAACTGTCAGCCAAGAACTCTGCCTTTTCGAGGGGGCGGCCAAGGGGTTGACCGCCGGGTCCGACCAGTGCGGGGAGAGGTGTGCGTTTACGCTTTCCCGTTAGGCCACTGGGAATCCGCCAGACATTACGGTTCTCAGCAGAGCCATCCATCTGTGTAACAGCTAGCTCCCAGTCTACGGAACGTCAGCATGTCGCGACGCAACTTGCCGGATGCTCTGTTGAACACAGCCTTGTCAGCCGGGTCACGAATCCTCTGCCAGCGTCTCCGGAGGCGATTCCTCTTGCAAGCAAGCTGAGACACCTCTTCGGGGATACGCTGATAGTTGGATGTGAGCCCTGGCTTCATCCGGGAGGACACGTCTACCGCTGAGACTACGGCTGTGTCGAATAAGGCAACTGCCTTGTCGACATGCTGGGTAGTGTCGAGCGGGATATGCTCAGGTAGGCAGCGACTGAACGCCGGGCCAAAGCGTTCCCACTCGATTACCCACCGCTCGTCGTGGACGGTAGCATGCTGGGTAGCTATATGCACACTGATGGGGCAATGGTCCGAGGACAGTTCCGAAATGACGGAGACATGGACTGGGCAATAAATGCCCCTGACCGCGGCAATGTCCAGTACATCAGGGCGGGAGTTAGCCCTCGAGGGATAGTACGTAGGCCTGGTAGGATCCATGACTGTGACCTGAGCCGCATCAGCATACCTGTGTAAGCGGGCCCCGTTTGGGTTCACCAAGCGGATCCCCCAATCAGGGTGCTTACAGTTCAGGTCGCCCGCCAGGACTACCCTTCTGTGTGCGCCAAAGACGGCCTCCAGATTGTTCGACAGGAGCTCCGTTTGTGGAGGCTTGTAAGCGGAAACCACGAGTAGACCGCCGAGAGCACCATGGAGCTCAACCGCGGTGCACTCGAGGTTCCGCCGCTGAGGCAGGACAACGCGGTGATGGCGAAGACTCGCCTTCACCGCGATGGGTGTGCCCCCTCCTCCACGATCCAACCGGTCATCCCGGTAGCACACGTAGTTGGGTAGTCGGAATCGATGATGCGGGGTCAGGTGCGTCTCACCAATAAGAAGCACATCGGGCTTGTGTCGGGCAACGAACTCTAAGAGCTCTTTTTTTTTTTTGAGACATTGTTTTTGAAGTCGACTATAAATCCATACGCGTTCATAACGTCCACACCAAGAATTGTTTCATCCATAATGTCTGCAACAAGTACTTCATGCGTAGGTGTATTTTCACTTTTCCAAACACTTTTACAGGCCATCCAGTAGCTGTTCTCAAGCTGCAAGAGCACCAGATTGGGTTGAGATCTTTCACCATGTTGGGGCACACGATGGAAACTGTTGCACCTGTGTCAACTGTAATCGAGGTTGGCCTTTCTTGAACGAATCCGGTAACTACCAATCTCCCACTATTTTTCTGAAGTGTAGAAATTGCGAATTGCCTAGGGGCTTCATTCCTCCAGTTAGTCAGTAAACCGACTACTGTGTTTCCTTGCTGCTGAACTCTAACTTGACAGTCTCGTAGGTGTCCAGGCTTCCCACATCTATAACACTTCAATCTTCCATCCTTTCTTACTTTATTCTGAGGCGCTGACCCTGGAGTCTCTGTTCCTTGTGATTAATCTTCATCGTCTGTGCAGTTGCGATCTATCGAATGTACAAGACTGTTCCGTATTATGTAACACTGCCTCGCATGTTAAGTGTAATGTATGCACACAATATTACAGCTGGGCTCTGCTTGGATAACTGAGAAACATGCAGAATGTTCTGTGATGGCATAACAGTATGCTACCAACATAAACTCTACAACATACAAATTAGATAGATACCACAGGATGTTATAACAGGTATTCATTTTAACAGGCTGAGTTGCCCTGGAGGCTGAAAACCTGTTCTGATTTTACACAACTGTTCAGGAATCAAACCTGGAACACTAGATTATGATTAAGCACCATACTCATACACTACTAAGCTCCTAATACGTGTATTTTAGCACTAATTCTAGAAAACATTAGTGTTAAACATAAATCTAGAAACATATAAAATATAAATAAAATACAAAAATAACAGATTTTTCTTTAACAGGAAAAAAACAAAAATGATAATTTGGTTTAAATAAATGCTTGCAATGTAATTTAAACACATTATGGATCCGCTATATTGTTTGACAAAGACTACAAATTTATTTTTGTCTTACTTCTTCATAATACATGTCTTTATGACGATGTATTATAAATAACAGCTTCATTTTAATGTTTTTATGTATTAAAAATATTTAAGCACTACACTTTTAACAGTACAGAACAGAATTTTGAATACTGCACTACTTGACTAGGTTTTATCACAAAACAGATTTGTCAATAATGTAAATAATAACTTAAAAAATGTTATACAATTGTTTAAAACTTATTTGACGTTTGCCTATGAGAAACATAAATACTATTTAACACTTACTTCTATCATCACCTGGCCCATCAAACTTCTTAGCTACTTCATCTAAACAATCTGTGAACTTTTCATAATATGAATCAGTAAAAATGTTGTCAATTCTTCCATTTTCAAACAGGTACTGCTGAATTCCTAAACAGAGGTAGTAAATTATGTCTGGTGCATACTCTGTTCCATTTGGTTTGCGTACCTGTAAATATTCAAAGTATTAAGTTTCCATTTTATCAAACATAACTTAAAAGTCTCACATTTTAATTTTTAAATTGAAAATTGTAGTTAAAGAATTCCGGGAGTTTCTACATGGTCAATTATTTACTCATACAAAACCAGACTAAATCTCAAATTAAATATATTTGCTGTAAATATTGTAAATGCTGTAAGGTATGGTAAACTTAATGGAAGTGTCTCTGGTCCCCCTACATGGAATGCTAGAGGGATCAGTGCCAAAGAATTAGAAATAACAAAAGTATTTGAAGAACAAAATGTTAATACAAGAGTATTAACTGAAACAAAAACGAAGTTAACAGGATCTGCATTTGCAGGGAATTGTACAATGTGTTATAGTGGTCTGGACACAAGATTCAGGGCAAGTAAAGGTGTGACTATGTATGTGGATAAAAATGGGCAAAAGGGTTAAAGAAGGCTATAATCTTGTGAGTGAAAGACCAATAACCACGAAGCTTAATTATGAAAGAGGACACACCATAATAGGAGTTTATGCTCAAGGAAGAAACAGGAAACAACTTTGTTCTATCAAACAATTTAAAAAAGCATTGTTAAATACGATAGGAACTCCATTGTAATACTTTTGGTGATTTAAATGTTAAGAGTCAGCAGTAATCCAATTCCAAAATATATACGGCCATATGGAGAGCCAATATTAAACAGAAATGGTGAAAGATTAAGGGAATATGTGATTTACAATGATATAAGGATAACAAATGAATTTTTTAGGAAAAAGGATTTTCATAAATATAACTGGTCAGTGACAGGTTCTGTAGATCAATAGACTACATAAACTAGTTAATTATAAATTACAGATAATAAGAAACTAGCATCACAAGTTGAAGATACAAGAACCTGGAAGAGTTGTGACATTTTCCCGATCATTTTCTTCTGATGTCAAGTATATAATTATATAAATGATGGTAAAAGTAAAAGTAAAATAATTTTCTTTGACAACAACAAAGTAATGAATACGTCTTTGAAGTTTATGACTGGAGGATGAAAGTACTAGACATATTTATCAGAACAGAGTAAATCAGTACATTGTAGTAACACCTACTTGTGAAGACAAAGAGTTGGAATGGAGTAACACCAACAAAATAATACAAGCAGCTAAGGAAGCAGTAGTCTGAAAAAAAAGTACAGACGAAGGAAGTGTATGAGAATGTGAACAGCAGAAACAGATACTGAGATACAGAAGAAAAACAATAGCTTGAGAAGATATATATCGTCAGCTTAGAATGAAAACCTCGTATCTCAAATTTGTCTGAACACTTTTGTATTGCATTTTCAGATAGAAAACCTTACACCTCACGCATTAAACAGCTGAAAATTACACTGTGACAAGCTCTAGAGGCCATAAATAAAACCACATATCTTGTGCGCCAGCCATATTTAATGTGAAAACCTTGTATGTAATGCTCTTGTTGATGCATTTTGTTGTTCTCTATTACTTTCCTGCATTTTTCTGACTGAACTGGTGAAACAATATCATCATTAGGCAAGTTAAATTATTTCCGTACCACTATAAAGTAAAAATAATGAACTGTTTCTGGCTTATTTTAGCATTGAAGCGGTGCATATAGCAGTGAAAACCAAGTACATAGGTTATGTCATAAACTATTAGAAAAAATAGTTGTATGTCAGAGACCTGAGGTTTTCACATTTATGAGAGCAGATTTTCACATTCACTCATTGCACAGTGCTTATACTTACGTGGTTTTCATTTTCGAATGTTTGAGATTGGATAGTAATAATTTTAGTTTAAATCTAAGCAGGTGATGATTTTTACTCACATTATGATTATATTTAAAATGTCATTACTGTAATAAAAATTGTCACCTGTTATTTGTACAGGTTACAGAATGACTTCAATACTGGAATTAGCACTTAAAAAGATGGATTCTTGAAGAACTAGCAATGAAAATTACACACTGGAGACACCTCAAGCAGGATACCCACAAGAGAATAAGAGTTTACTTTGTAGGTTTATTAAATTAATAAATTAAATAAATAGAGTAATTAATTAATAAATTTAAAATAATTATTATTTGTTAGTCTTAAAACTAATAAGTGTTGCGTCTTAGAAGCTCTCGATGAATCTTGAGTTGTTCTTAGGAACGCTATTTGGAGTTAGCTGGTCAGAGATGAAATAATTGAGTGGACTGTATAATGTTTCTAGAAATAATTGTTTATTGAGAGTTAAAGAGACATAATTGATTGCTGGCGCGTGCTGGAGAATTAAGATAGAAATAAAATATTGCCGTACATGACAATGTATGAGCCGAACTTGTCTAAGCAAATTGTAGCATGGTGAGCATGCTATTAGTATTAAATATCGAAAAACTTTAAGTAGCCGCGGCTGGCGATTGAAACGAGTGGCCTACTCGGAGTCTGGAGAAGAACTGATTTAACTTTGACTGCAGTCAGCCTGTCTCAAGACCGGCTGCAGATAGCAATGAAAAACGTGACGTCACCTACAGGCGCCGCAATGCAGTATTTTATAATACAAAGTTCACAAAGGTTAAAGTTTATATAGATACAAAGTTTGTCCATACTGCCCGCACAAAACCGGGGCGATTTTGCAACTTAATTAATTGTGTGAAAAGTACATGGTAATTTATATTACATGATAATAAATTCAATAATAAATAACAATTGCTAATACAATAACAACGACATAAAAAATTGACATGTATAACAGTAGAGCAATGACAACCAGAAAATAAATAGTAGATAACAATATGATTAACATACCAAATTCATGTAAGGATTACAAAATACATAATGATTTATGTTACATGGTAACAGAACAATAATAATAAAATTCCATAACACATAAAAACATGGCAATGATACATGAGAATACAACAATCAGGTATAATAATTAGCAGTACATAATAATGAGATAATGATCACGAAAGATTCAATAATCTGTAACAGGTAATAATACAATGACAAAGACATAATAACTTACATGCATGATATTGGAATAACAATCCCCAAAAAATCCAAAAATACATAACCATAGATTAAATACAATAGTGAAAAACATAATAATTGATACAATAATATTATAATAACAATTCCCAAAAAATTAAAAAATACATAACCATAAAATAGCACAATAGCAAAAGACATAATAATTGATACAATAATATTAGAATCATAATCCCCAAAAAATTCAAAAATACCCATAAACATGATAGTGATACACAATATCACAATAGACATAATAATAGTGCAGTAATCATAACAATATAAATCATGTGATCACCCCGGGAATGTCCCGGGCGTGAAGCAAGGTAATGCGATAAAGCTCACATTGCTGCTACGTGTCGCATGATGCTCATGCGGCTAGTCTAATGCCACTGAAAGTGGGCATAATTTATGAATGGGCTGACGTAGGATACCATGTGCGGTGCGAACATCCGCGACGCGCACTATTGAGTCGTGACCCGAATAAACATTCGTGACTACCCCGTGTTTCCACTGAAGGGGGGGGAATTGTCATCTAGAATAAGGACGAGTTGTCCGGGAGTCAAATTTTTTGAAGTAATGCGCCATTTGTTGCGCTGTTGCAACTGGTGCAAGTAATCTTTTGACCACCTGTTCCAAATGGATTGATTGAATCTTTGGAACAGCTGCCATCTACCCAAACGACTAATATTCACTTGGGAACAGTCAGGTTCCAGGAGCGCAGTGAGCGGAGAACCAACCACGAAATGAGCTGAAGTTAAAGGTTCGGGGTCCCTAGTCATTGGAGACGGCGAACAAAGGGCGTGAGTTGAGGCAGGCCTCTATCTGAGTTAAGATAGTGTAATACTCCTCGAAGGTAAGAATGGTTCCGCCTACCACGCGCCATAAATGAAACTTGACGCTCTTGACTCCGCTTTCCCACAGGCCGCCACAATGCGGTGCTGAGGGGGGAATAAAGGACCAATTAATGCCTTGGGTACTGGTAAAATCCTGGATGGACTGCTCAAAACCGTTAGACTGGAAAAGTTTATGCAATTCGTGAAGTGTGCTACTTGCACAACGAAAATTTGTTCCATTGTCGGAAAATATCTGATCAGGGATACCTCTACGTGTAATGAACCATTTTAAAGCCGCTATAAAGGCGTCTGATGTCAGATCTGAGACTAGTTCCAGGTGAATGGCCTTAGTGGTCATGCATATAAATAAGGCAATATAAGCCTTTGACGTTGATCTTGAACGCTGCCCGCCATGACGTACAAATACCGGACCGGCATAGTCGACTGCAGACTGGGAAAATGGCTTAGCAGGCATGACACGGGAGGGGGGTAATTGTCCTAATAATTGGTTTGCGCCCCTAGCACGGAATCTAAAACAGGTGATACATTTATATATTACTGAACGTATATAAGATTTGTCACTAATTATCCAATATTTCCGTCGCAGAGAGAACTGAGTCAATTGTACACCAGCGTGTAATAAACGAAGGTGCTCGCTTTGTATAATTAATTTGTTGAGATGAGAGTGTGGGTGTAGTATGATTTGGTGTTTGCTCTCGTAGTTGAGCTGGGAGTGCTAAAGGCGTCCTCCTACGCGTAATATTCCTGACTTGTCCAGAAAGGGATTAAGTGAAAGAATTTTACTGCTATTAGGGATGCAGCGTTTCGCCTCAAACTCCTTGATTTTGATGCCAAAGTACGACTTCTGGGACTGGCGAATAAAAACGAAAAGTGTACCACGTAACTCATGGGAGGTTAAAAAGGAAGTGTTCCTATCCTCTGTGGGAAGCCTAAAGTTCCGAATAAATCGACGGCAATATGAAAACATGCGAAGGAGTTTTGAAAGCGATGAGTATTTTTCAAAATAACTAGATGTGGATGATGCGACAATCAATGAGGTTTGGACCTGTTTCCGTTGTTCCTGCTCAAGCTCGGGATGAGTGCAGGGAGAATGGGCATCGAAGGCACAGATAGGCCATGATGATGACTCATGGGATAACCAGGATGGATCATGCCACCATTGTGGGTGGCTGTGTAAAATCCGAGGGAGACAACCACGCGATAAAATGTCGGCAGGGTTGTGCTTGAACTTGAGTTCCAATGATTGGAACCTGCGGATAGCGCCGGAGAGAGAATCGCCTAAATGACAATTATGTAACCTGCGTGGTAGGGATACCACAAATCTGCCATCATTATTATGAACAATATTAGATACAAAATGATTTTCGCATTCCGAGTCCTCAACGGAGGGAGCATGAATAGCAACGTCCTCTAACTTCCAAAAGTCCTTTAGTTGCGAGGAAATGGCATTATCATCTTCACATACCATGAATGATGAAACCGGTTTTGTCATATCGACATTAAATGGCAAGTTACCTGCGAGAATGAATCCCAATTTTGTCTCCTGTATTATGGGGAAATGTGGGCCAAGGATAAATTTGACAGGTTCAATTAATTGTAAGTAATACTGAGCACCGAGCAATATGTCGATTGCGAAGAAAAGTTCAGCTGTGGGTCAGCTAGAAATATGCCCCTTGGTAAGTTTAGGGAGGAGATGTCAAATGATTCCGCAGGGAGATTATTTGTGATACTGGGAAGCACAGCGCAATGTATGTTCAAATTAAAATTCTTATAGCGTGAATGCAACCTTACCCTAGTACTGAAATCAGCTTGAGATAATGAATTATTTATACCCGTGATGGGTAATTGAGATTTAATCAGTTTTATACCCATTCGGCGGGCGAAACTCATGGTGCAGAAATTAGCTTGCGATCCTGAGTCCAATAAAATCCTAACTGGGTGCTTCCTACCTGCATGGTCAGTTGTCATGCACACCGCGGTGGATAATAATATAGACTTGTTTGTTTGCAATTTTAACAAACACTGATTGTTCCTGGACTAAGCGTTATTGCTAGATATATGGACCATTGTGTGGTGGCGTTTAGCACAGGTTATGCAAGAAAATTTGGAGCGACAGTGTGCAAAATCATGGCCTGGGCGCAGGCAATTTAAGCAAAGTTTATTTCTAATTAGAATATTTTTTCGCTCCAGGGGAGTAATCGCTACAAACTGTGGACACTCAGCAAGGCGGTGTTTACCTTTGCACAGCTGACATATGTTATATCCGATATGAGCATGGAATGTCGTCCTCGAAATATTAACCGGTTTAATTGCTTTGCGATATGGACTCTTATCGCTAACATGTATTTTGTTTACGGAGCTGGTCGCGCCGTCCAAGTTTTGTAATAACTGCCTTCGGTTATTTAAAAATTTTATAAAATTACTGAAATCAGGAAATCGTTCGTCCGACAAGCCTTCTTTCCAGAGCCGACATGTATGATTATCGAGTTTCTGCGTTAAGTATTGAACTAAAATCATTTCAAATATATTTACGGGTAGATTTAATGAATTTAAGGCATTTATATTCACAGTGATCTCGTGAATGAACCTGGAAATGCTAACCCTGGACTCTTGTAGTACGGACTTGACGACAAGACATTCCCTATGTGATAGCTGATACAATTAATTTGCTGTCATACCTATTTTTTAATAAATCAATGGCTACCACATAATTTTCATGTGTGATTGGAAGAGATTTTATTACATTTAATGCCTCGCCACTCAATGAAGAGTGCAAGTAGTGTAATTTTTGAATATCCATCAGGTCAGTTCTGACGTGTATTAATTCCACAAATATATTATAATAGTGTTGCCAATCAATGATGCTACCTGAGAATGAAGGCAATTTAATCGGTTCTAACTGTATTGGGGGGGGTTAATTGGCGTAATTTCGGTTTTAATCAACGGTTTCTGGTTCACCTCCTCTACTTGTTTTAATAAATGGTGTAACTTGCATTCGATATTGCAGAGACCATCCTCTGTTTGAACTCTGTCACTGACTGATGCGAAATCTGAATCGTCAGCCTCAATTTGAGTCTGAATATCGTCATATTTAGCGGACAATTCCATCAAATGGCGGAGCTTAATTTTTAATGCATGATGATCGCTTATGTCTGGATCGAAATTATCAGCGAAAGTATTCACGCGAGATATGGGCGCCTTAATTGTGCCCCATTTCTTTATTAACGCCTTCACATCAGCCATGACCGAAATTTTAAAATGTGATTTGAAACCGAAAATTAGATATAGAGAAGGTGAACAGTTGTTGTAATTTTGAATAATTTGCTACAATCTGATATAATGCGGGAGCCAGTGATCTGTGTACACCTTAATATATGACTGACTATAATAAGTACTTAATTTGCTTAAAACTAGTTATGAAAGTTATCGAAAATATAAATCATTCGACATGACAATATACCTATAGCCTTATCACATCACTTAAATTTCTTAATGCGTCATTGCACAACTGCGTAAAGGAAAATTTATGTACATATGAAAATCTAAATAAAAATATAAGCTTATGGCCACTTGACAATAATATCTGTTTCTGTAAAAATTATTAATAATGTTGTATTAAATGTTATTAACTCTGTGCAAAAATATTACTTAGATTGCCATAATTATATATGAAAAGATCATAAAAAATGAAAGTTTATAATCACGTGGATGTTGAATCCCGGCGTGCTGAAGTTGGCTTCGATCCCGCTGCTTGATCCTGTTAGAAGTTGTTGCACCACTTGTCTCTACCAGTCAGATGACGCCTGATGTTGTAGCTCTCCATAATTTTAAAGTTGTGGAACCTTTTCGTTGTAGAATAAATGATGCTGTCCTGCCGTGTCCCGTTGTCTCTGGTTTGCTGCTCTGCAGAATCTTGCAGTGTTGATTGTGAAGTAATTTTTAGAATAATAGAGGCACGCAACTGCCAGCAATCTGAAGTTGAAAATGTTGGGGCTTGAACCAAACGCCGTTTGGGCCCATTAAATGAAATGTTAATGCGATCGCAGTGGACCAAAATGTGAAATCCGTCCCATGAGGACCAAAATGCGGTCGCTGTGGACCAAGAAATGTGTGGACGAAAATCCGGCCCAGAGGACCAAAATGTTGCGTCCTAGAAGCTCTTGATGAATCTTGAGTTGTTCTTAGGAACGCTATTTGGAGTTAGCTGGTCAGAGATGAAATAATTGAGTGGACTGTATAATGTTTCTAGAAATAATTGTTTATTGAGAGTTAAAGAGACATAATTGATTGCTGGCGCGTGTAGGTTTTTAACGCGGCATAAGTGCCAGAGAATTAAGATAGAAATAAAATATTGCCGTACATGACAATGTATGAGCCGAACTTGTCTAAGCAAATTGTAGCATGGTGAGCATGCTATTAGTATTAAATATCGAAAAACTTTAAGTAGCCGCGGCTGGCGATTGAAACGAGTGGCCTGCTCGGAGTCTGGAGAAGAACTGATTTAACTTTGACTGCAGTCAGCCTGTCTCAAGACCGGCTGCAGATAGCAATGAAAAATGTGACGTCACCTACAGGTCACATATTTTATAATACAAAGTTCACACAGGTTCAAAGTTTATATAGATACAAAGTTTGTCCAATAAGAAATCCTGCTTTCTTAAAACTTACTTATATTTTAATAATAAACAAAACTTTCCAACAAAAAAGGAGTAAAAGTAAAAAAAATAAATAAAAAAACATTAAAAATCAATATTGCCTACATTTTTTCCATCTTGAGAAAATAAATAGGCCTATAATAATTGTTAAATAAGTTTAAAGAGACAAAATTTAAGCTAATCATGTACTGTACAGTACAATTGCACAAGTTGGCGGTGGAAATTTTAAGAAAAACTTAAAATTAGGTGCAGTACATTAAGTTGAAAATTTATTAAATAAAGTAATAAAATTAACAATAGTTTCCTATTATTAGTATTATTATTATTATTAACTAGATAATTTGTGGACAACTAGAAATTGGCAAAATACTTTTATTGTAGATGGGGAATCTGCAAATAGTATTGCTAAATCAGTTAATGCTGGAGAAACTCAGCTCATCAAGGATGATGTCCTCTTCTTATGGATCCAGTTGACAGTCAGTCAACCCAGATGACCTCTCTTAAGGAACATGTTTTGGTTCCAAGTGGGGAAAACTGTTTTGTTTTACAACAGACCTCATTAAATGAAAATTTTACCTTTGTTGCTCTTCAAAATATTTCAGACTTTTGGCACGATGTGCAGAATTACTCTTAACAAAGACAGACTTGTGTCTCCCTTAGATATACCTTATGTTAGTTATGATGAAAACAATTTAGATATAGATTTGTAAAATTCTTCTAATATTGAGTTGGATGGTGAAAGGTCTAATGCTGCAGTTGATATGCTAAGTGTGGTACAAGAATACAACAGAAATCATGTTGAAGTAAATTATTTTCATACTGAAGAGGACGACACAAACATGAGGAAAAATCAAGATGGAGAGGAATAGGGATATAACAAAGACAATGAAATAAACAAGGCAGATGAAAATGATGGAATAGTAATCAAGATACTAATGATGATGATTATTATGATACAGAAAGTTCTCCCAAAGAAATGAGCAATGCTAGTGATGAACATAATTATAGCAGAAAGGTTCCTGAAAAAAGGAAAAGAGTTGGAGTATGTTGGACCAACATAATAATTTAGTAAAACAGCTTTTGAGAGAATGATGACTGGTGAGTACAAAGTTGTTATATGAGCTGACAGGACGCTAGTTGCTGAACATGAGCGGCATTTTAATGCCCCAGTCATCACAGAAGTAGCTATTGTTTTGATTGGAGAAGAATTTGACAGAAGGGCTATAACTATCCAGAGATGGAATGAAGCCCCCCTTCAACGCACTGCAGAAATAAATCGTTCATATGACGCTTTGGAATACCCAATAATATTTTGGGAAGGAGAGGATGGGTGTCATTTCAACCTTCAACAAACCGAACCAAGAACTGGTAGGCCAACCAATAAAAAAGTATCGACAACAGATTTTTATGCCTACCGAATAGTAGCAAGGCAGGGATCGTCAAATCACATTTTACAATGCAGACAGCTGTACCATCAATTTATTGTTGATATGTATGCCAAAGTGGAAAGCAAACACCTTCTGTACATTCAACTTAATCAAAAAAACTTTTGAGTTGAAGAGTACATTCATTTGAGGGATGCTACTGCCAATGATGGGAAACGTTATGGGCATTGGAAGAATGGTCATATTACCACCTACCTTCACCGGAAGCCCCAGACATATGCAAAAATACGCCCAAGATGCTACGACACACATTCGGGCATACAGTCGTTCAGATTTATTTATTACACTCACATGTAATCCAGCTTGGGCAGAAATATAAGAAGAGATTCTTAAGCGCCAAGCACCATCTGACTGTCATGACTTAACAGCGAGGGTTTTTAAACATAAGTTGATAAAGCTCATGGACATGATTAGTAAGTGTTACATCTATGGAGTGACTAGATGCTGGATGTATTCAATCGAATGCAGAAAAGAGGACTTTCACATGCGCACATATTAGTGTGGCTCAAGAATAAGATACAACCCACTGAAATAGACAGCGTTATTTCGGCGGAGCTACCAAACCCAGAAGAAGATCCTATTCTCTTTGAAATTATCTCCAAAAATATGATTCATGGCCCCTGTTGAGCATTAAACCCTAAATCGCCATGTATGAAGGACAGAAAATGTACTAAAAAATACCTTCGCGAGATGCGACAAGAAACACAGACAGAAGAAAACTGCTACTCACTTTACTGAAGGCGACAAACAGACCACGGAAGTTATACTGCTACTATTCAAATGAGGGTGGGTAATCAATATCAGGATATCGAAGTAGACAACAGATGGATTGTACCTCACACTCCATTACTTTCAAAAATGTTCCAAGCACATATTAATGTTGAATACTGCAACTCAGTGAAGTCCATTAAAAACACATGTACATACATAAATAAAGGTAGTGACATGGCAGTTTTTCAACTTGAAAATGAAAGCAGGCAATCTGATGAAATTATGCAATATCAAATGGGAAGGTACACCAGTAGTTGCAATATACTGCTGGCAACACGTGGTCTGGAGGGACATAACCAGAGAAGTACCTGCAATTTTAAACCAATAGTCATGACAAGTTAATAAAAATGCTAAATAAAACAAAAATAAATGGGGTAATAAAATGAATGAATGCGTACGTATGAGCAATTACTGGGTTAAGTTTTATGAGTTAATAGGGGAGAATAATCTGGTGCATTATTCTTGTGATAAAGGGGATAAATTAATATGCAAGGGTTATTATATAAATCATTATAATATAAGGAGTGTAATTAAAGACGATAATTGTTATATAAAAGTAAGACTATTGTATGATGATGGTGGGTAAATAAAAAATCAGTGAATGGACATTTAATTATTTTAGTTTATGGTGATGACCTGGCTAACTTATGAAATGAGGTGTGGTAAACAGAAAAATAATGACAAAAAATTGTAAATAAATTTAAAGAGAAATTAATTGTGTTTGTGTTGTAAAATATATTCTAGATAAACAATGTGTGTATGTAGTAGAAATTGATTTAATAATAATAATGTTTTATCAGAGTAAATAAATAATGAGAGTTTGTAGTAAATGAATTGTAATTGTTTTGGAATAAGGTAATTAAAGTAATGTTGTGTTTAAATAACTGATTGAATTAAAATAAATAAATTGGAGATTAATTAATGAGGTAGAAATAAATTTTGATAATGAATTTTAATGAATGATGGCTTCTGAGATTTGAACTTGAAAATAAATAGTAAATGAATAAATGTACAATGTGTTTAGTTGTGGAGTCATATGATTGTTATGTTTCAGAAGGTACATATGGTTGTACGTGATATTTGTGGTAATGAATGTTTATAATTTTGTGTCTATGACAGGAATCATATGTTTATTCAATTGAGCGATGTAATGTAAGCATGAAGTTTATAATGCAATTGAAATAAAGTAAAATGTTTACTGTAAAATGTTTGAATAATAAATTTTAAATGAGTTTCAAAGGTTTAAATTAAATGAGGAAATTAATTTATAGTTACGAATTAATTGAGGTAGTTACGAGTTTTCCAGTGTAGTTTTCAATGGTTAACTTAATGCGAAATGTTGTAAAAGATAGAGTTTGGGTGATAATTCTTTAAATAAGGCATTAAGACAGTCAAAGTTAAATTTTAAAGTGGTGTTAGACAAAATAAGAATTTTGGAATACAAGTAATACAGAAAAGGGGTAATAGTAGGGACACAGTAGCGATAGAGCATGTATGTAGAGTAGTGAGAGTGATGTAATTGGGGAATAAATAGATGGTGAAATTTTGTAAAGAGGGTGGTGTGGTAAGGAGTCCTCAACGAAAGGCGTTGTGGCGGGAGGTGAACCGTAAATGAGCGTTGGCGGAGTTACCTGGAAGGGCCAGGAACTAATAAGGGAATGAGTATAAGGGAGGGAACACACATCCTAAGTACAAGGAGGGTATCAGGTATTTAGTAATAAGAGGAGAATTGTAACGGGACATTTTGGCCTACCTGGGGTAAAATAAAGAAATTTGTATTTTGAATAAAAGCAAATAGCATTTTTTACAATGTAATAATAATAATTGGGGAAAACGTAAACATAAAGGGACAAAAGGTAAATTTTATTGGTAGCGGCAGTGGTAGCACTGCTTGTAAAATTATTCATGAATATTATAAAGACGCAAGAGACAACCAGTGAAAATGAGTCAAGGTCAGCTCCAATGACTTACAAACGGTAAACAAGTTATGTAATCAGACCATGTGACGTCAACATCCTACGTCAGAGACAATCCCCACTGTGGAATGTTAGGCGTGTAAGCCAAACCTTATGCTGGCGTAGTGATACGAACTCAAGACAATAAGAATTGGTCATGTAACTGTGACCACTTTACAAAATAGTGCCGTTTGTCTCGGCCCAGTCTAAATTCAACACTCGCACGAGTGACATATACAAAAGTTCCGGAACGTAAATTGCCGGCTAGGCGAAGTTTTCGTCGCCCGCAAAACAACAAAATGTGAATAACAGTTTTTTAAAGTTGACGTTAAATTGAAATTATACCTAAATAACGTAAAATGAACAATTTTCGGAAAATTAATAGTTAAAATCAAGAATGTGCGCGTCTAGAGTCAAGTGACGTCTTCTGGACTAAAAATTTAACAGCTAAGTAATCTACAAGAATATACATAAAAACAAAGCTTTCAATTTTGTTGATTAAAATATTCAAAAGTTTAAAATATTCAAAAGTTTCATATTTTTATACTTAATAGAGCTCTTAAAATCTGGGGTTAGATGTGTGTGTGTGTGTGTGTGTGTGTGTGTGTGTGTGTGTGTGTGAAAGCGCTGGTTTTCGTTATGTTGTAGTTGTAGCGAATAATTTGTATTTATAGTATATCTTACTTTGAATACTACTTAAACAAATGATTTATTTTATGAATGCTTATTCTTGAATATTACTGAAATTAAAATGTAAGAGGGAGGAAGGAACTTTTGTATTTTGACCGAAACAATTAGAACTTAATGGTGTTTTCTCTTTTAGAATCTAATAAAACAATATTGATTTGAATACTTAAATGTGAATTAGTAGTTATTTCAAACAACCATATTGTTTTCAACACGTCTAATTAGAGATCCTGGACATGGTGAGTAAAAAGTTTGAGTTGGTACTAGACAACATGGCGGCTGCACTAGCCGAAAGTATGTAGTTGTAAACAAGGTTTATTAATAAATTAATAAAAAGGTAATTATTAGTTAACAGAATGATTTAAGTGAAGTTAGAGAATTAGTGGAGATAAATATTGTTGAGAGATTGGTGTCACCCTATGTAAATCTGTTAGGGATTGTTAGAAGGAAGAAGGGGGGTAAGGTTATATTTTAGTGCCCATTCAATAAATTAGATCATTGTGGATAACTGAGAATCACCCAAACCAATTGATGATGAAAGTGATTAATAGAAATTCATAATTGAAATGTAATAATAAAATGTAACAAAATAAAGAATTAATAGAATTTGAAACTAAACCTAAAATTGAAATGTTTGTAATTTATTCAGATGCAAATTAAATGTTTTTTTAATGGAAAGAGGGAGAGTAAATTCTTTTTATTAAATTGTAAATTAAATTGCAATTAAAGATTTAATTGTTAGTTGATGCTAGGTTGTGTAAGTAGGAATAGATTAGTTTAGGTGAACAAGTAAATATTTTGTTGTACTCACTATTTTATGTTAATGAAAGTCAAAGTAGGGAAAGTTAAGAAAGAAAATGTATGGTGTTAGAACGCACAATCAAGAGTATGAACCTCATGTAATGAGGATTATAAATGGTAAATTTGAATATATCACATATATATATATATATATTTACTTGTGATTCCCCACTTTCGGGCGGTCACGGAATCACCGAACCCTGACCGTGGATTTGGATTATTGGTAGCAAGTGTGGTTGGGCAGATTGTATCCTAGCCATACTTGTTATTATTTTCAAAATTGGTGAATTTAGAAATTAACCGGGGGGTAAATTTAGGGGAATCACCAAACTATGGAACAGCGGCTATCATCGTAGGGGGTGATAGTGTCATGTTAAGGGTATGTAAATAATATTTAGTAGGATTACTGGTGTCCTCGGACATCAGTAATGCTGAATTTTTCATAACGCTGAACCAAGAACGGTATAGGCAGCGTCTATACCCTTAATAAACTTCAGTTCTTGGGGATGCAAATGGACGCTACAGTCCACCATCAGGAAACAATAGTGTGTGTGGAAAAGGAGCTGGCCGTTACAAGCCAGGGGCACAGATACCGCATCTGTGCATAAGGCAAATGCTCGATCCGGTTTATCCGGCGGGTGGTTACCTAATTGTAACTGGGAAAAAGGGGGGAATTAAGAAAATGATGAAGTGGTAGGAGTAACTGAGAAATCAGTGAGAAGGTAACGACCTCTGTAAACAGCGGGACATTCAATTCCACTTACTCTAAAGAGAGAGTTGGTGGTTGATGACCCAGTTCCTGTTCAGTAACGGTTACTATAACTATGATTCAATGATTAGTGATGTATTTCACTTATGAGAACAAACGATTTTAAGTGCTAGGCTCAATTGTTAGGATTTTAATCCACAAGAACATTGTATGATTGTAAGCATATAATTTTGGGTATTTGTGTTAGTTGTATTCAGGGTACCTATGGAAAGGTCATTCAACTGTTAGTAAGACATCAGCTGATGACTGGTGTGAAATGTATAATGTTCAATGTAATCAATTCATATGTCCTTTTAATAATTGATTTAATTTAATAATTTGTTTTTTTTTAGTAATTATCAGAATATATGTTTCTAGAATTTAAATTCATTTAATTATTGAAAAAAAAAAATTGTATTTGTTTTGAGGTACAGTTTGTTGTGTTTTTATGTTCAGGATATATTGCTGATTATGTGTATTGATAATGTATTAACTGATTTATATTGTTCATATTATGTTTTGTAAACAAATGTAGTGATAAAGGAATTTATGATAAAAATAAGTTGTTTATTTTGTTTTGTTTATTATGATTATTAGCATCTAGTTAAGAGAAGTAATAAAGTAAATTCATTTAAAGGATTTTGGAATTTTGAGAATTATGATTAAATTAATTAATGGAAAGAAATGATGTAAATTATCTTGAAAGGGAATCTTTGATGAAGGACTTAGATTTATTTCACTATTTGAACAAAATTTAAAGAATTTAATTTGATTTGAAACAGTAACGTCAAGCACACCAATAAAAATTGAGCAATAGGAATGAATTTTGTTTAGGAGAAGAAATAAAATATTTATGTGAATTTTAGATTAAGAATTAAGGTGGAGATGTTGTGTTTAATGTAATAATGAGTATGTGTACGCACCCAGTACTTGCTAAAGGCAACCCAGTATATATGTAAGGGGAGATATATCGGTTGAGGATCTGGTATGGTATAAGGCTAGTTGTTGATTTTATTTAGAATGTTACAAGGTTAGGTGGTACTATGGTGAGTACCTGTCCGACTTTACGGTGTTGGGATCTGGAACAGAGAAGTCCAGTAATGTTGTTCAGGTACAGCCATAGTTGCCGAGCTAGGGGGGTAGTTTACCCATGATGTATTAAGAAGTAAAGGGGGGTTGTTGGCACCATATCCTCACTGATCCTCTTAGGGTTAGCAATGAGAGTTTTTCTGCTTTGGCCGAAAACCTCTCATTGGGGGGGGGTATTGTAACGGACAAATATTTGAGCTGTATTTTATTATGTGTATTAACGAGGAGTTACCCATGTGGGGCCTCAATTCTAACCATAGAAATTCCTTGTCAGGGCACCTGTTGCATATTTGGTCTGTATGCCCTGCAATAAGCACTGTTTCCTGATGCGCTGGAATGTGAACATGTGCGCGGATGATTGCTCTTCCATTTGAATAATTACGAACTTTTTAGTGAGCCCCAGGTCGTCTGTTGTTTGGCCGGCCAGCTTACGGTAAACTCGCTCTCAGAAGGAACCAATTATGGTGTCACGTGATCCCTGTTTGCGCCAATAAGAATCAAGAAGCCGAACACGAAAACACCTTTAGCCATCTTGTGTGCGTCGGTTTTTGGTGTCTGTCTGACTAGTGATAGAACCGCGCGGTTCAAGGTACAAGCTCGCGAGCCTCAAAATTTTAACCAAAGTATTAAAATGTGATTAAATTAGAAAACAGAGTCATAGAAAGCGTGTGAGGACAGTGTAACATCAAACAGAAGTGCAGTGAACAATTTAACAGTGAAAACGTAATTTGGACGAACTACAATATACTGCTGGCAACACGTGGTCTGGAGGGACATAACCAGAGAAGTACCTGCAATTTTAAACCAATAGTCATGGCAAGTTAATAAAAACGCTAAATAAAACAAAAATAAATGGGGTAATAAAATGAATGAATGCGTACGTATGAGCAATTACTGGGTTGTCTTCATATAATTTAATAAAGTTTACGTTAAGGTTTGAACTAGTTGTTAGGATATTTACCATGTTAAAGTAATGTTTTGTACTTTCGAAGAAAAGGTAATTAAGGTCAACAGGAATAATTTTTAGACGAAAATTAATGCTAAGTAAATTTAAAAGAAAAGTAAACCAAATGTTGAAATTGAATAATAAACAGAGCTAATTAATATAGTCAAAGAGCGTGTTTATTATGTAACGAACCCATTAATCTCTCTTACAGACTGCGAGTTCGTGTAAAAGAATCCTGGACCCAGAAAAGGTAAGTGTTATGTGAATTAATAATAATGTTGAGAATACAGTTATATTTCTTTTAGTAATTGGTGATAATAATGAAACCTCTCATGGGGATGGTAACCATAAAGTGATAGCTTTTGCTAGTAGATCCTTAGTAACTAGTGAGAAGAACTATACAATAACGAAAAAGGAGGCGCTATCAATAGTTTTCGCCTGCAGAAAATTCAGAACGTATTTGTTAAGAAACAAAGTAATAATAAGATCAGACCATCAAGCTTTAACATTTTTGAAAAACTGTAAACTAACGCATGGTAGGTTAGTGCGTTGGATGTTAATACTACAAGAGTATGATTTAACCATCAAATATTGTAGGGGTAAAGAAAACGTAGTAGCTGATGTCCTATCTAGAACTGATTTTGACAATAATACTGAGGTAGATGTGGCAAATACATATAAAATATTTATAATCAAAGAAGTGGAGGGAGTAGATATGAAAAAATTAATAAATAACCTAGCAACAGAACAAGGACCTAGCAAGAGATACAGAACTTGGCAGAATAATAATAGCCTTAAATCAGATACCCAACATACCTAACAAATGGGAAAAACATTTTAGTTTGTATAATAACCATTTATTTCACCGTACAAATGAACAAGGTGATGATTGGAAATTATGTATTCCTAAAGTTATAGTACCTGAAGTAGTGAAGGATTGTCATTTGAGGTATGGTCATATAGGTCCCAAGACATGCAGTGACATATTAAAAGAGTCTTGTAAATTTAATAATATGGAAAAAACTGTACGTAAACTGTTAAAAGCTTGTGCAATTTGTCAGAAAGCCAAAGTAAATAACCGTAAGCAGGAGGGTTTAATGCAACATGTAATACCAGACAGTCCTTTAGCAATAGTTGCCGTCGATTTATATAGCCCTCTACCCAAAAGTCGAGGAGGGGTGAATTATTTATTTGTTGTACTGGATGTTTTTACCAAATTTGTAAAACTGTACCCGATTAAAAAAGCTACATCCTTGGTATTAGCTAGAAAGATAGTCAGTGAATACATTACTGAAGTAGGTAGACCTAAAATAATATTGTCGGATCATGGTACTCAATTTACCAGCAACACCTGGACAGAAACATTAGGTTGGGAAAACATTTTAGTTAAACATACCTCAGTGTATCATCCCCAATCAAATCCTAGTGAGCGTGTTATGCGGGAATTAGGGCGTATGTTTAGAACCTTCTGCCACCAAAAACATTAATTGTGGGCCACATTTGTGAACAAAATAAGAGGTTACATTAACTGTAGCTTATATGAGTCCACTAGTTACAGCTCTCATGAGTTAATGTTTCAGAGAAGGCCATCACGCATAATAGAGTAACTGATAAAATTTCCAACGCGAACTGAGGTACCACATGGGAGGAAACTGGTGATTGCCAAGGAGCGGCTTTTGAGTAAAGCAGAACAGCGGAAAAGAAGACATGATAGGAATTTAACACCCATCCAATATGAGGTAGGGCAACTGGTATTAATAAAAAACCACGATCAATCATCAGCTTTGGACAAAGAGATTAAAAAATTCTTCTTATTATACGACGGTCCCTATGAGGTTAGTGAAGTAAAACATGGAGAATGCTTATATGTTAATAGACCTGCAAACCCGAGAAATAAAGGGAACCTATAATGTAACACAGTTAAAAAGGTATTATGTACATGAGTAGTGTTGATTATTCTTTTAATTCATTAAAAAATCATGGACGAATAAATACAGATTATTTTATAATGAATTGGGGGGTTGTTAGGTGTCAACAGATGAGAGAATAAGTTGTGGTATGTGGTGATAGTTAATGAAGAATGGAATAAATTTAGTTATAAGGTATGCTATTATAGTAACAGCATGTTGTTGCTATAGATAGTGGTAAGGGTTTGATTGATTAACATCTATGAATGTTACAATCAAAGGAGGCCCAAATAGGGCGTGATATACGTTGTACACAAATATTATATAATATTATGTTATATGGAAAATTGATAAGGTACAGTGTATGAAAAAATGATTTGTTAAAACATGCTCAAATGACAGATTTCCCCAATTTCGGGCGGTTACTGCTTCACCAACACTAATCGTGGTTTTGGACGACAGCCAGCTGTGGGCAGGCTTTGCAACCTGACTGTGGTTGGTTGCCTTTTAAAAATTGGTTTGAATTAGAAATTAACGGGGGGGGGTGAATCAGGGGAAATCATACTGGAACTATGGAACAGTGGCTATCACCCGTTCGCATAGGAACACATAAAAGGGTGATCGACCGTTTTAAGGTTTTTACTATATAATCAGTAAGATTTTGTAAACCCTTACGGGTAGCCTTATCTGAACTTTAAATGTAACACCGAAGCAAGGACAGGAGATGCACAAATTCCTCCTTTTAACGCTTCATTCCTTGTGGAAGCAACTGGGCGCAACAGTTCAGGGGGATGGACGGGCAATAGTGTGTGTGGAAGGAGGAAGTTAAAATAAATTCATAACTTAACAAATTATAATAAAATAGGTGATGATGGAGAAGGTGTTACGGTCTATTTCTTTACCCCCCCCCTTATATTAAACTTTTACTTACCTTTTACGCATTCGCACTGACTTACCAAAACCAGAAAATTCCCAAACTTATAGGTCGCCACCAATATTTTTTAAAAAGGACAAATATGGAAACCTTAATACATTTTCCCCTTATTTACTCTTAATTACTTACCAGGTCCGATTAGGCGAGATTTTACATACAGGACAGGTTATGTTAAACGGGCGTAATAACTTACTCTAACACTTATTCATGTTAATTCAAATACTATTTTATTTACCATAAAAATTGACTTCTTTCTTTTACTTTACTTATAATTTTTATCAATAAGGTTACAATATCAAAATATGTAAATTATATATATACTATACGAACCAGTGCTCTCCTTAATGTTTTCTTTCTCCCCCTTTATTACCTCACTAACTCTCTCATTCTTTTTACACTTTGTTTTTAAACCCCACTGTTTGAGATCTCATTATTTATTTGTGTACACTTTATAAAAAATAAATGATGGATTATTATTAGATGGACTGTTTTCACTGCTGCTTATCCACACTTGGTCACATACTGCAATTACGTCTTTTTACTCCGACACCTAAGTTTGTTTTAAAACTTTTCGTATAACCGGTACTGTAGTTAGTTTACTATTGTATTGCGCACTTTACTAGATGGGCCGATTATAGTACTTTCGGCCTATCTTGCACCCGAGGCCACCATTTAACTTACGACCACTCTGGTTGAAGACTGCTATCTGCTACTGTCTGATGCAAAAACTGGTGATAGACTGCTTACTGTGATGCACATACAAAGACTGCTGCTGGGGCTATTACATAATACATCTAGCTTGGCTGTCTCCAGACATCAACAATTTACACTAACAATGTATGTGTTGCTGGTTACAAAGGGGGCACCTCACAGGTGAATACTGACAATTAAAAATTAAAACTGGATTGAAATTGAAACTATTGTAGCCCACAATTCTGTACCATTACAAAGGTGGTTACTAGGTTGTTAGTAACGAAATATTAAAGATTAAAATGAGTTACATCAATAATGTAGAGTATGTAATTAATTTTCTGATATAAACAAATGAATGATGTGTTGACAAGGAGTACTTTATTTTAATGTAATAAAGAGTAATATGAAGATACTTAATGATTGTTAAGTAAGTAAGTTGTTCTAATGTAGTTGATTTAATGTGTTTTACTCTATATAAGGAGTTTGTTAACTTTGAAATGCGAATGGAATATTTACAATGGAAAGGATTTATACGTTGTAATGAAAATGTTTATTTAAATTTTGATGGGAATCAGAGCGATCATGTTGAATTTTGGGGTAAGAGTTAACTAGAGAAGGTTGTACAGAATGTTGATAGGTGATTCTTATAATGTATTATACTTAGACTAAGTATTCATCCATATGTAGGATTAAAAAAAAAAAAAAAAACAGTACAGTAGACTCTCAACTATCCGACCTAATGTGGCGGTCGGCCGGGTCAGATAGCAAAAAAGTCGGATACATCGGAGCCGTAGGCATACCAGCCTCTGTAAGGTCAATGACCGCCACCCTATTGCGCTGAGTGTACTTGTTGCTATTTGGATGCGTACGTCATATCAGTTTGTCCTTATAAATGACGTACAGTAATAAATGAATTAGAAAGAAATCAAATAAGAATTCGCAACTACAGTATCTTTCACAAAACCTTTATTTGAAGGACGAAACAAAACGTGTAGTTAACAATAAGTTGAATGAGTTTTACTATGAGTTTTAATATATACGAAAGCTTTCAACCAAATTAGTTGTTAATATAAATCAAATTATAATAACCTAAAACTACGTACTGTATAATGAAAGAACAAGTGAAACTTACATTGTCTAAGGTTTGAAAAAGTCTGTAATTGAGACCTGCTTCTTTCCTCGCATTAATTTCCTCGCCGCTATATCCTTCCACTTACGTAAACATATGATGTCTGCTGGTGTTGCTTCTTCTTGCTGGCCAATGTATTCCACTGCCGTCTCGATCGCCTTCAGGCCTTCGGAGTGGGTTATACGATCGGAGGGTTCATCACCTTGTTCCTCTTCAATCGGCTGTTCATTTAATACCATTGCTACACTATCTTCGTCTGCAATTTCTTCGATTTCGTCCTTTGCCAACCATTCTGTGATGTCTTCCAATGAAGCTTCCTCACATCCGGGAACTTTTTCTAACAGCGATACAAGCGCAGTGTTATCAGTTGCATTTTCCACATCACATTGCTGTTCTACCTCTTCCCACTTATCACTGGCTCTGTGATCCAGCAAAATTTTCCACGATCGCACAAGTGTTAAAGATGGAATTTCATCCCATGCCTCGGACACCCATCTGATGACGTCAAGCATGTCTACTGACTGTAGTGCCGTTGCAACTTCTGTATTATCAATTGTCGCGATGATATAGCTTAGTAGCCTATGTCGATATTTCTTTTTCAAAGCTTGGAGCACTCCCTGATCCATTGGCTGACATATAGATGTAACATTTGCAGGCAAGAACAAAGCTTTTATGTCTCCATCTTTTAATTGGTCATTTGCTGGATGTGAAGGAGCGTTATCCAAAACTAGGATTGCTTTCCTTGTTAAATTGTTTTCAGCTAAATGTTTTTCAACTTGTGGCACAAATTCCTGTTCAAACCAATTTTTGAAAATTTCTCCATTCATCCACGCCTTTTTTTGATGGGTATAATGCAGGGGCAAAGAACTTAAATCTTTAAGATTTTTAAAAGCCCTAGGCTTGCGAGATTTTCCAATCAAGGTCAGTCTCAACTTGTGGTTTCCGGTTGCGTTACTACTAGCTAAAACTGTAACGCGGTCCTTGCTCTTCTTGAACCCTGGTGTGGCCTTTTCCTGTTTAGACGCTAGTGTTTTAGACGGCAACATACAGTAATTCAAACCCGTCTCATCACAGTTGTACACTTGTTCTCCGGAAATACCTTCCTTATCAGGCAGGCCAAAAAAGTGTTTTTTAAAGTCAGGGACAGCGTCCTTATTAGCAGGCAATGCTTCACCACTAATCGTCATCTGACGAACACCAAAACGTTTCTTCCAGCGATCAAGCCACCTGTCACTGGCAGTAAACTCACCATCGTCTCCTTCGATCTGTTTTTTAAACTGAATCGCTTTTTCTTGGAGCAAGGGGCCTGAAACCATCAATCCTTTCCCCCTCACATTTTCATACCACAGATATAAAGCTTCTTCAACTTCCACATGTTTTCCTTTTTGCATAGTTTTTCTAACTTTCACGCCACTGCCACTTGCTTGCTTAGAACACCATTTTTCAATCTCTGCGCGATTTCTTCGCCAATCACCCACAGTAGTTTTTCCAACTCCTAACTCCAGTGCAATTTTGTTTACCGACTCACCAGAATCTATTCTTTTTATTGCTTGCAGTTTTTCTTCCAAAGTTACTACCACTTTCTTTCGTTTGTCACCCATATTTCACTTAAAAATAAAAGCCACCAACAATACTGTATACACGCTTTATAACAAATTAACAATCCACGAACGACTGAACTGCACGGACTGACTTCTGGATACAGACTGACTGATGCACCTGTTACACACTCAAGTAGGAACACGAAACTTTCCTGTCACAACATGAATCAATTAGCGTACTGTATTGGTTATATGGTGATTCACACTTAAGAGCCTTCACCCGCGTGGCGGGATTGCTCACATGACGTTTGAAGGCGCTAGTAATTGGATCGGAAATACTGCACACGTATACCGTACTTTTTTCTTTTTTTTTTCGGGTCGGATAGGCCGGAGGTCGAATAGTCGGGAGTCGGATAGCCAAGAGTCTACTGTACTTCTTAATGCAAACTAACACAGCTAAGGGGGAACCAGATCAGTTAGGGATATGTTATTATACCTATATCAGGCCACTATTTGTATTTTTTGATTTCATGTTTCAGTGTCTAGTGATGCTGTGGCAGCGGTCCTGTGCTGGCCTGCGTGTCAGAGCAGGAGCATCAAGTGCCGGTCTGGCCTTGCGGTGTTGGGATCTCGAAAGAGAAGTCCAGTAAGGTCATTCAGGTATGGTCACAGTCACTGGACCAGGGGTAAGTTAACCACAATTTTGAATAAAACATAAGGGGGTTGTGGCAACATATCTTGGCTGATCCCTTTAGAAAGTATGAGTGTCAATGAGAGCTTTTATGCTTCGGCATAAATCCTCTCATTGGGGGGGGGGGGTTATCGTAATGGGTCAAAATTTATTTAAATATTATTGTGTAATTTCATAAATTCTATAACATGTAAAGATGAGGCCCCTTTGAGGTGACACGAGAGCCAGTAAATATGAGTCAGTAAATTTCCATGACCTTATATGGTTACGTTGGTTATAACGAAAATCTATTTATAGCCAGTGACCAACACATTAAGTATTTGTTGACGAAAAACAAGTCGCAATGAGATTGAAGAGGTGAAACTCAACCCAACGTTATAATGCTCATGACGAGACGTACGGCGGGGAGCAGGGTGAAGCAGTTTGAGACGCCCTAAACGGAAAATGTGTAACACTGGAAGTCAGTCGACTCTCATCTTTCGCTGTCTGCATCAGCAGTCGCGGGCGCCCGCATACAACAGAAAATGTGAATTTATATCTATTTTAAAATACAAACAGTTCTTGGCTAAATATTCATCCATAATTGCAGCAAATTGACAGTTCGGCCGTAAAATGTGAAAGTGCAACAGTAAAATAAAACAGCAACGCATGCCATGTGGTGAAATTCTACGCAGCATAATCAAGGGAAGTAGACATTTCAACAATATATACCATTTCAACATTTTAAATACTGGCATTTTTAAATTGAGCTCAATAAAAAAGAAATGTAGAAGTGTGAAAGTGTGCGTGATTGAGTGAATGACAAAATATAGGCCTAACCAGAAGTGTTGAGTTGCATAATTTGATATACGTAGTAGTATTTTGATGTTGTAGTTTATTAATAATCAGTTTTACGCTTTAAGGAGGAATAAGTGTGTTCATGATCTAATTTATGTTCTCAAAGAAAAATAAATCATGTTATATTTTCTTTGATTTGCGCATTGTTATTTGTATTTGCACACCGTTCTCTGCCTGAGTACACTAAACGATTTCCTGGACCAAACATTACAGATAATCATATACATTTTTAATTACCAATTACTGAGTAACATTGCAAGTTACTCCCCATTAGTTAAGAACTGTTGATGTCCCTATTATTTTCCCAACTGTTTATGTTGTGCGACCCATTTTGACACAAGGAAAAAGTGGTCCCAGTATGAGACTGACTGTATAGATGGATGCAAACATTACTTTAAAATTCTGCTAAATAACTGTCTAAATATTAATTTATATAAATTAGGTAGATATGCTTACTACATTCTTAATATATTACTAAACATTAATATAACTTTTGTCAATTATAATGAAGTACTTCTTAAATTGTAGGTATTACAATTACAAAAAAGCAGACATTACGGAAAAAATAATAGCTTGTAAACAATTAAATACAGAAAATAAACATTTGAAATAATTTGTAGAACACAATAAGTAACTCTGTGACAGGAAATTTGTTTTATACATTTACTTATTTTGCAACAGTTACACAAAATTGATGCTTGCGACTGAAGACCACAGAACAGTGTGACTTCTGACACATTTTGCTCTATTGTAAATCATTAAAAAATAAAAAAATTTTTTAACTACACGCTCAAGATTAGAAATAAGGGAGGATTACAATGACGTATTTTTAAATTTGTTATCCTAAATATTGTGAAAATTATAATGTTTTAAATTTAGGTCCCTACTCTCTGAACAGAGTCTAAACGAAGGGATACATATGAGAACAGACAAAAATAGTAGTTTATCTAATTGGTTTGTATGGTACAGTTTTGCAGGTGTTTATTATTTATCACTGTCTATTACTTTTTTACTGGTTGTGTTATCTTATTCATGTGAACCGGTACTACTTTAACAGAGTGAAAAGAGTTGAACATTTTTACAAATGCATAGTGAAATATTCTGGACAGATGCATAATAAACTGTTATGATTTTATAACAAATGTTAAAATGTGAATACAATCATTACAGTACTAAATAAAATCACAATATCATTAGACAAAATGTTTACAATACACATACCCCACAAAAAACTATTAATTATACAAAAATAATAATCAGTAAAAAACAAATTTTACTGTACAGACAACACTGAAGGATACAAAATATGACATGAACATGTATATTCTAGGAATTGTTCATGAAGGCAAGTGGATTACACACTATGTTTGAATCTTCCTCACTGTCACATGCAGATAAGAAATTAGGTAACGTACACAGCAAAGTTGGGGGTTTGAGTAATATTATTTATTTTCAATAATAAAGGTGAACTCGTTTATATCTGGTACACTATCAAATCATTTCACCCTCCCAAAACACACACGCACATGCACATACACAGACACACACACACACACACATACACTGTAACATGACCAAGTGTTACATAACCTAGTCATATACCAATAGAATTAATAAATACACGAAAGTAATGTAAGTGAATAATATGATGATGAAAGTAGCGAAGAAGAGAAGGACCAACGAAGAAGAAAGAAGAAGATGTACCACAAGAAGCAGTAAGCAATACACTGCTTGACACTACAACCAATACTATAACTGACAATAACTAATGGACAAGCCAAGTTCACTATAAGCTGTCAACCGAGCCAGTGAATGACTTAAATGTAATTTCACATGTTAATCAAAGTAATTAAGGAATGACCCGAATAATATAATATCAGCAACAGTATTTGGCTGAAAATAAATAAACAATGACCAGTAACTATCAATGCCTATGACTAAGACTAGCTATGGCCACAATATAAAATTGAAACTTGTATTACAATCTCAAATGTAGTCATAAGAAGTAAGGATAATTGTAACAGGGAACCTTATATGAATAAGTTACCTCATCAATGTACCAAATGTAACTAATGACCATTATTAAGGCATAAACCCGATGTGAAAGGTATGCCTAGGCTACGCCTAAAACAAACGATTGTCAGTAATGTGATAAGTAGAAAGGACTACTAGTGTAAATAAAATACACTGAACAATCATTATACCAAGTGTAACAGTGACTATTATTAAGATATTATAAATGTAACAACTCCATTATTAATGGGTAGCATAGAGTGAAATAGTATAGACAAAATGTAATTAGGAAGTAAGGATAGTTCATAGTAATGTATCGCCCTAGTTAGTTAAGATTTAATAATTATATTCACTGAATAAGTATTAAGTATAAAGACGGATGTATTAGTGTTCCGACAAAAACGTTTAAACAAAAACGCGATGTGAAACACAAATAATTTATTGATAAGAAAGAATCGTGGCTGGCGTCACTAGCAGACGACAGCGCGAAGCCATGTATCTGAACGTTATTTATTTAGAAATGTCAGTGAAAGTGCAAATAAAACCAGTGTCAAACTATATCAAATTAAAGCGCAAAAAATATCCTTTAATTTGATAGCGATACAACCCCGATCGCAACTATAATAAGTGCGTGACATGTGTTAGCATCATTTGTAAATAGAAAGTAAGGAATTTGTTAGTTAATACTAACAACAACGTTAACTGTCAATCATCTTAGCCAAAAGACAGTTAATGACGGTTGGAAAACAATGCGTCATTTTCGTAACGTCTGGTTGAGCCAATCAAAAAATAGCTTACTAAATGAAACAATCGCCTAAGCCTCATCCAAGACAGGGGGTATATAACCGGAATGCGAGTAATTCCATTACACTTTATTGTCATTAGCGAGGGCGAAAGGTTGACGCTCGTCGCCTCAAAATACGTTATTAACTTATAGTATCATGTAAGAGTGCATCCATTGAACTATTTCGGCAACACCAAGTAACTACAATACAGTCTACCTATAATCAGTGCATCGATGTGAAGTATTTATTTTATTTAGTGCGGGATAAATCGAACAAGAGAAAATAATTAACCAGTATTTCAAAGAGGACAATTATTCTCTGTTCAGAGTGCGTGTGCAGTGTAATAAACCAGGGTCACTATAATCCGACCGCTGGAGTGTTCAATTAAATTTTAATCTTTAAGATTAAAATAAAGAGGTAACATCGTGACAATTTATTCCATTAATCTGAGTGTACTGATATATTTTTTCAAAACAAAATTTGTACTGACGCATAACACCAAAACTTTGTATATGTTACACAGTGATTGAATTTATTTAGTGGATTTGTTAATCCTACCTAAGACTTATTTTAATCTTAAGTAGTATATATAATATTTGTGAATAATTAAGCAAGCGTGACGAACGCATAACCTATAAATAGGTTTGATTTTTTAATAAGTAAACAACAAGGCCGTATTAGCAAATATTGTTTTATGAACTAATTAACTTCTGTATAGGCATGAACGTTCTTTCTTGTGTTTAAAAGAATTTACGCCCAAGATATATAAAATTAATGTTTAAATTAAAGTTTATCTGGGAATAACCAGAAAAGTTGTTTATGCTTTGAGCTAGCTAGTAGGGTAAGTGAACGAAATAATTTCAATTGTATATCAATGTATTTTTCTTACTTATGTTTGTTTGAATTCATTATCAAGAGTACAAATAAAACCCAGTTATTAGCAGCATAACTTTGACTTAATTTATTTCAAAAAGTAAATAAATAATTAATTCAGAATAACTGAAGTAACTCTGATTAGAGATCATACATTGTTCAATTTGAATTGCCATAAGGGCATTAAACATCAATATCAGTTTTTTTTTAAAGAGAATTAACAATTATTTGATTCTATTAATTGGTTTTACACGGGATTTTCCTAAAATAAACCTGTGTGGTGCCCGTTATTAAACAAGGAATAACCTAACCTTGTAAGTAAAGCAAGCTGGTTTTGGAAACCGTCTTGGCAGCTTATTAACTTATAAAAAGTGAACTTCCGAACTTCCAGAATCACGACCATGTACGTGGAAGTGTATTTTTATTAATTTTATTGTCCAGACGTGACTCGACTTTACGTACTTAGACGACGGTTAACCTGGAGGAGGAGTTTCGCTGCCAGAATGGACGCGACGGCTACCTTCATCAATTGACCAGCTAGTACGCTTTATTCATTAAGTAGAGCAACATTATTATTCAAATAACTTTACTGCAACTATTTTTATTTTTATTCAAAGGAGTTCTTTTAAGATAACTATAATTTTTTTCTACTCATCATAATTTACTTTTTAACCTTCAATTGTAAACTTATAACACACTTTTTAACATCCAATATTAAACATTTTATAAACTTTTTAATTGGGAGTAAACGAGTTCCGTTACAAATTGGCGACCAGCAACGTGAGGCTGAAAAAATATTAGACAAAAATATTTTTAAGATTTATAATAAGCCCGGCAAACACAAAAGAACAACCACGCCTTACATACACAGACGATAATATATACAAAGTCAGCTAAAACAAAGATGTACCGGAGAAATAGAAGGAGAAGGGAGAGAGTAGACTGGGACCAAATATACAGAATACTGAAAATCGATGGTGAAGAGTTGAACCGGAAAATGGAAGAGGAGAAGAGATGGTTGAAAGAGGAGTCAGACCAATTAAGACGTAAGATGGAAGAAGGCTTTGCAAGACTCCACGAATGGGAAACCCCACAACCAAGGAGGAATCGGAATACAAGATGGTATAATAACCAACCAACATGGCGGAACGAAGAGAAGAGGGACTACCGTTACCAGAGATGGGAAGATGAGCGTAGAAGAAAAGAAGCATTCGAAGAGGAAGTGAGATACAACAAAATAAGACAAAATGAAGAGAGGTTCTACAGCCAAGCAGCACAACGGGACGAAGAGGAAATGAGCTACCAGAACCAGAGACGAGAAGATGAGCGGAAGCGAAGAGAAGATTTCGAAGAAGAATTGAAAAGAGCTAAGAAATTACTGAACGAGAAGAAATCAATGAATGAAGATTTAATAAAAAATAAAGAGAATACTGAGGAAAACGAGAATCACATTAACGAAGAATTTGAAAACAACCATAGACAGAAGGATTCCACGGAACCACTACCAGAAAATATAGATGAGGATACCCAAGACCAAGAGGGCACTAAGAAGAACCAGGAGGAGGAAATAATAGATACCGACCCATTAATCGAAACAATAATGGAGGATGACAATAATGGAATACTTGAATCTCTAAATGAACCCAATGAAACCATGAGTAAAGACACGAAAACGCCTGAAGGAGAGGTTACCGCAGGTGACACCATAGAAAACCTACTTAAGGAACCAGAACCGACAGAGTTACTAAGTTTCCAGGAGATGATGGTGGAATGGAGGAGGGAACAGTTCCCCCAACCCGTAGAGAATAGCTTTGAGAAGGCAAGAGAGGAAATGATAAACGATATCAGATTATGGAGAGAAGAAATCATCCAACAATGGAGGGAAGAAATGAAAAATAATGATGAACGAGCAAAAAAGCAACAAGACGTAAATACATTATCATCTGAAAATGAGCTTGACAGAAACGAGGAAGATATTCAATACAAGGAGATCGACGCCAAAGGTATAAAGGAGACTCAGGTAATTAAAGAAGCGGAAGAGTTATTAGCCGAAAAGGAAGATTTAGAACAAAATAATCTGCCAATGTGTGATGATCAAGTGGAAACAAAAGAATTACCCAGAAATAAAAACACCGAACAAGGGAATTCAAAAATTAAAAATCATGAAGAAGGGAACAAAATTATTAAGAAAACGGAAGGAAGAAGAATAATACGCCCAAAGGAGACAAGCATCACGAAAGAATTAATAGAAATGACTCGAAGTGATCTAATTAATACGAGTAACTTCCCAGTCATCAACCGTAAAGAAGGAAGCTATAGGAAGGAGCATCGAAGGAGCTTCATGAAGATGAACGAAGAGAAGAAATATGCGACAACGAAGAAGACTATAACCAATAAAATACTTAAAGCAGATATTTCCAAAAGAAGAATAAGGCATTCCAAGAAAGAGAAAGGTTATCAAGAACGACTGGACCGGATCATTGAAGGGTACGCCCAAGAAATAAAAGAATTGCGGAAGAAGAGGGACCAATCAATAGAAAAATCCAACCAGAAAACTAATGACGATCAACCAGAGTTAGAAGAGGTACTAGAAGTCAATAATAACAAAGACCAGGAGGACACTGGACACATGGATACCAAAGATGATGAGAAGAAGAAGGCGACAAAACGGGGAGCCGATGAAGATCTGATAGCCGCAAAGTGAAAGAACCGCATGATAGGGAGGTACCTCCAAAACTACTAGTACTGTACATAGGCCCTTATACCATAACAAACGACCATGAAAATAATGTGTAAGGAATTTTGTTATGAGATGTTATTATAGGGTGCCAAATATCATAAACATGTTGTACTAGAGACAGCTATAAAAAAGGGTACCTGTGAAACGTAATTGTCCCAACCAATGAACCCAATAGAATGGAGAAGCCCAATAGAATCCCAACATATAAACTATAAATGGAATTATTATTATAAAAGGACGAACTATATTATTGTGCGACGATTACCACAAGAGTGTTTAGTGTATAAGAAATTTTAAAAGTGTCTACCGTAAAAAGATTAAACTAGTGATCAGGAGGATCATTTATTATACCCAATGTATTGAAAGTGTCTAATGGCCTATAGCCAGCCTGTTTACCATATTGTGTTATAAAAAGGAGTGTGTATTATAGGTATATGTACCAAAACTATATGTTATATATTGAATAAGAACCAGGTTTGTCATATTAGATGATAGAGAAAAATGTGTATTATAAACCGAATGATTTTATGATAAGAAAGATATCTATTATATTGTATAGAACAAAAGAGTATCGTATAACAAAAATGCATATAAGATAGTGATATAATGTTACCCTAATACTCCTATATTAAGTTCAACCAATGAAATGATATCAAAATCATCCAGAATAAAGGTTTAACCAGCTAACCTTTGAAGGAGTAGAGAGGAAGAATACCAAAGTGAGTAATTATAAAGAAGATGGCTATTATTATGGAAAGAAGAAAAGAGAAAGGAGTATTATCTACTAATATGTTATTATTATATCATTATATTGTATTTAATTATCAAATATTGTATACCCCTCACAAAACCAAGAAATATATTAAAACCATCCAGAATAAAGGTTTAACCAACTAACCTTTGTAGGAGTAGAGAGGAAGAATACCAAAGAGAGTTAATTAGAAAGAAGGCTATTATTATTATGGAATGAAGGGAGAGAAAACTGTTATTTAATCGTTAAATAAATTTAATTGTCAATGGAGAGAGAGAAAATCAAATATTGTCTATTAATATGTTAGTATAATATTGACATATTGTATATTAATTATCAACTATTGTCTGATCCAAGAAATATATTAAAATCATCCAGAATAAGTGTTAAAGATTCCAACACTTGAAGGAGTAGAGAGGAAGAATATCAAAGAGCAGAATAATAAAGGAGAAGGCGTGAATGAGGAATGGAATAATTAAATAAAGTATAAATAAAGGTATTTATCATACTATAATAAGGGAAAAAGGTGTATCATATCGAATATACCAAGACTATGTAGCATTTTAAGTAAACTATTAATGAGAATGATTATTATCTGATATAATAGAGAAAAATGTCTAGGTATAAATAACAAAAATAATTGTCCAAATACTACTGTTATTGAAGACTATAAAAAATATTAATTAAACGATGAAGAAAGTATCTAATTGTATTTACCAACAAGATATGTCAGAGGATACCTAACAAAAAATGTTTAGTATATGAATACTGTAAACCCTGATGACTCAGGATAATTGTAAACTATTGATAAAAGTAGAACTTATAAACTATGAATAAGGGTGAAGTATTGTAAGCTCAATAGTTAAGAAATTACTGCATAACTGTATGATGATCAATATAAGTGTGTAACTTTAAGAATATTCAGATGAACCAAAACAAATTTCCAACTAGTATAGAAAAGTAACAACAAGGCTAACAAAGAACCTAGCCAATATGTCAAGTCTGAAAAGGAATAATTACCTGTGAAAAGAAGTATGTTAGCTAAAGTGTAAAAGAATGAACTGTGATACAAATGAAACCTCTAATACCTTGAATGTTATATTGGATATGTTATATTATTGAAAAATGAATATGTTATATTTTATGTGTTGTGATAGTGCAACTGTTGCTATGTGCAATTTTTATTTTGTCCCAGACAGAGATGAGGATGCCTCTGATTCTGAGGACGTGTAGTTAAGGAATGGCGGAGAATGTATGCCACAGTGAGCCACTCTGATTCCGAACCCACTACAAATGTTAGGGAATTATATGGTAATATAGCAAGGATTATTAATAAAAAACTGTGAGGTAAAAAATGAAAGAACCATAGAGTTTATCACGAAAATAAAGATGTGTAATGAGAAAGAAAAATGTATTATTGTAAGACAGGAAATTGTTAATTTAAGAAATGAAACCTATTGTAACTAAATGACTTAGAATATAAGAAACTTGAAAAATACTAGTAACCTAAAAATTATATCACTAGCCAAGAACTCAATCTAGTGCAACACACTAACAGATAACAGAATGTTGAATTCAATGCACAAAGAAAAAAGCAGTAATAGTATAATAAAACTAAACTGAAATGATAATTTTTTCAAATGTAAAATTTCTCTCAAATTATCAATTTTGAGAGGGGAGTATATGTAACATGACCAAGTGTTACATAACCTAGTCATATACCAATAGAATTAATAAATACACGAAAGTAATGTAAGTGAATAATATGATGATGAAAGTAGCGAAGAAGAGAAGGACCAACGAAGAAGAAAGAAGAAGATGTACCACAAGAAGCAGTAAGCAATACACTGCTTGACACTACAACCAATACTATAACTGACAATAACTAATGGACAAGCCAAGTTCACTATAAGCTGTCAAGCGAGCCAGTGAATGACTTAAATGTAATTTCACATGTGAATCAAAGTAATTAAGGAATGACCCGAATAATATAATATCAGCAACAGTATTTGGCTGAAAATAAATAAACAATGACCAGTAACTATCAATGCCTATGACTAAGACTAGCTATGGCCACAATATAAAATTGAAACTTGTATTACAATCCCAAATGTAGTCATAAGAAGTAAGGATAACTGTAAGAGGGAACCTTATATGAATAAGTTACCTCATCAATGTACCAAATGTAACTAATGACCATTATTAAGGCACAAACCCGATGTGAAAGGTATGCCTAGGCTACGCCTAAAACAAATGATTGTCAGTAATGTGATAAGTAGAAAGGACTACTAGTGTAAATAAAATACACTGAACAATCATTATACCAAGTGTAACAGTGACTATTATTAAGATATTATAAATGTAACAACTCCATTATTAATGGGTAGCATAGAGTGAAATAGTATAGACAAAATGTAATTAGGAAGTAAGGATAGTTCATAGTAATGTATCGCCCTAGTTAGTTAAGATTTAATAATTATATTCACTGAATAAGTATTAAGTATAAAGACGGATGTATTAGTGTTCCGACAAAAACGTTTAAACAAAAACGCGATGTGAAACACAAATAATTTATTGATAAGAAAGAATCGTGGCTGGCGTCACTAGCAGACGACAGCGCGAAGCCATGTATCTGAACGTTATTTATTTAGAAATGTCAGTGAAAGTGCAAATAAAACCAGTGTCAAACTATATCAAATTAAAGCGCAAAAAATATCCTTTAATTTGATAGCGATACAACCCCGATCGCAACTATAATAAGTGCGTGACATGTGTTAGCATCATTTGTAAATAGAAAGTAAGGAATTTGTTAGTTAATACTAACAACAACATTAACTGTCAATCATCTTAGCCAAAAGACGGTTAATGACGGTTGGAAAACAATGTGTCATTTTCGTAACGTCTGGTTGAGCCAATCAAAAAATAGCTTACTAAATGAAACAATCGCCTAAGCCTCATCAAGACAGGGGGTATATAACCGGAATGCGAGTAATTCCGTTACACTTTATTGTCATTAGCGAGGGCGAAAGGTTGACGCTCGTCGCCTCAAAATACGTTATTAACTTATAGTATCATGTAACAGTGCATCCATTGAACTATTTCGGCAACACCAAGTAACTACAATACAGTCTACCTATAATCAGTGCATCGATGTAAAGTATTTATTTTATTTAGTGCGGGATAAATCGAACAAGAGAAAATAATTAACCAGTATTTCAAATAGTCCAATTTAGTCAGAAGAGGACAATTATTCTCTGTTCAGAGTGCGTATGCAGTGTAATAAACCAGGGTCACTATAATCCGACCACTGGAGTGTTCAATTAAATTTTAATCTTTAAGATTAAAATAAAGAGGTAACATCGTGACAATTTATTCCATTAATCTGAGTGTACTGATATATTTTTTCAAAACAAAATTTGTACTGACGCATAACACCAAAACTTTTTATATGTTACACAGTGATTGAATTTATTTAGTGGATTTGTTAATCCTACCTAAGACTTATTTTAATCTTAAGTAGTATATATAATATTTGTGAATAATTAAGCAAGCGTGACGAACGCATAACCTATAAATAGGTTTGATTTTTTAATAAGTAAACAACAAGGCCGTATTAGCAAATATTGTTTTATGAACTAATTAACTTCTGTATAGGCATGAACGTTCTTTCTTGTGTTTAAAAGAATTTACGCCCAAGATATATAAAATTAATGTTTAAATTAAAGTTTATCTGGGAATAACCAGAAAAGTTGTTTATGCTTTGAGCTAGCTAGTAGGGTAAGTGAACGAAATAATTTCAATTGTATATCAATGTATTTTTCTTACTTATGTTTGTTTGAATTCATTATCAAGGGTACAAATAAAACCCAGTTATTATCAGCATAACTTTGACTTAATTTATTTCAAAAAGTAAATAAATAATTAATTCAGAATAACTGAAGTAACTCTGATTAGAGATCATACATTGTTCAATTTGAATTGCCATAAGGGCATTAAACATCAATATCAGTTTTTTTTTTAAAGAGAATTAACAATTATTTGATTCTATTAATTGGTTTTACACGGGATTTTCCTAAAATAAACCTGTGTGGCGCCCGTTATTAAACAAGGAATAACCTAACCTTGTAAGTAAAGCAAGCTGGTTTTGGAAACCGTCTTGGCAGCTTATTATCTTATAAAAAGTGAACTTCCGAACTTCCAGAATCATGACCAGGTACGTGGAAGTGTATTTTTATTAATTTTATTGTCCAGACGTGACTCGACTTTACGTACTTAGACGACGGTTAACCTGGAGGAGGAGTTTCGCTGCCAGAATGGACGCGACGGCTACCTTCATCAATTGACCAGCTAGTATGCTTTATTCATTAAGTAGAGCAACATTATTATTCAAATAACTTTACTGCAATTATTTTTATTTTTATTCAAAGGAGTTCTTTTAAGATAACTATAATTTTTTTCTACTCATCATAATTTACTTTTTAACCTTCAATTGTAAACTTATAACACACTTTTTAACATCCAATATTAAACATTTTATAAACTTTTTAATTGGGAGTAAACGAGTTCCGTTACAACACACACACACACACACACACACACACACACACACACACACACACACACACACACACACACACACACACGAATACATACATATCCACTTTATGCATACTAACCTCCTTGACAAATAAACAAAGTGAATAATTTAATTCATCTGCAGTAAGCTGCAAAATTTCAGGTTTGAATAACTTGACTTTTCGATTATTTCCACTCATTTTTTCTAGCTCAGTATTCTTCATGCCTACCCAGTGCCTCCAAGCACTTACACCCAAAGTATACTGAAAAAAAGAATAAACGTTTGTGAAATTTAAGTATTTAATTTATGAATGAGTTAGTTACAAGATTTCATAACAATGATAATGTGGTTTCATAACAATAAGCACAAATTGGAAAGTTAAGTATACTCAGTGAGATATATAAACAGATATCAAATGCACATAATATATAAGAAATGTCAAAGTCACTGCTTGCAAACTGAATAGTAAATGAAGTACATACATATACCTGCAGAACTAAATGATAGTTGTTCGTTTTATGCAGTCATGCTTGTGTTTCTCTACACCGTTTTTAGCGAGTTGTAAATGTAGGGAGCTAAAAAATGTCTATTCTCATATCTGATTAACAGGACAGTTATTAGTCAGGCGCTGGTATATATAATTCTTAGCACGCACTCACACGTACGTGTGCATGTGCGCACACACACAGAGTTGTTATGCTACAATAATCTTTTACTGCTGAACCTACTTACTTGTTTGAATTTATACTTGTGTGAAAGTGAAATGCTAGTTGCTTGTACTATAATTTTAAGGTTTATATTTCTTGTTTTTATATATACACTTTGAAAAAACAGATTCCAAAAAGCAAGAGGTGGTAATATCTCATTATGAACTCCACATACTGCTAGTGCTTCAATATCCCACCTAATTACTTCAACTGTGATGAAGTAATTATATTTGTCTGCATAACTTGAATTTACTTATAAATGATTAATACTATTAAGTTTTTATTCTTAAGCTTGCCTTCAATTTCATGTTTGCATCTGGCTTCTCCTGCTCAATTCGAGGCGGCGGTGCTGCTGCAGGAGGTGGCAGTATAGGTAATTCAACATTTGAACTACTTCGCCTTCTTTTCTGAGCACTGACACCATCTGGTGTTGTTGCTGATCCAGCTCGTGTGGTTCGCTGTATTGGCCTCTTACGTGTTCGTGAATCTTGTGAATTTCTTAAGGTTCCTTCCTGATCATCTTCTTCTTCATTGCCTATTATATTATACCTTCATTACATATGATATACATATCCTTCCAATAATATCTACACTACAGTTATTTTTAAATATTTTTATAGAACCATTACATGTAAATAGATATAACATTTCTTACACTTATGTAACTGTAATTCTAAAATTAACACGGCATGTCCAGCTAATGGTTACAATGTCTTTATTATATCTTTTGTTGTACGTTGTACTGTTAACGTTATACTGCATTTAAAATTATATATGTTATATATATGCACAATACATAAAATTACATTAACTTTAAATTATATTTATTACATTCATTTTTAGTTATAATTAGCTATGTACACCAAAGTTTTTTTTGTTAATACATTAACAAAATAACCATCCTTACTGCACAAAGTTTACGTACATACATATTTACAAAAGATCTCGCATGGAAAAATAACTATTTATCACACGCACACACGAGGCCTGATTAAAAAGTTTGGATGTTTTGTTTAAAAAAAAAAAAAATGTCTGATTTTGCCAATGGTTTTTACACTCTTCATAACACAAAACTATTTCTGAAATACATTTTCTAGTACAGTCATCAGTTTAAATGAGTTTCACTTATGCTCTTGGCTACTGCAAAATGTTGCCCCTTTTCTTCATAATTGGGTAAATGATTAAAGTTACAAAGAGGTGTAAAGTTGGTGAACAAAAGATGCTAAAATCATTATTGTATGTTTCTTTTTTACAAATTAATTCACTTGTTCAAGCACGTTAGACTCATCAAAGCCTTCTGCAACAATTTCACCGTGTTATATTACTTTTCTCACTCTTATACACAATTTAATGCAAATTCTTGTATCATCACTGTAAAATGCATTAAGTACGGGGACGATACTACATAAGTTTCAGAATCATACTTATTTTCCACAACCATGCACCATGAACACATTTACAAACATTCCTGTGGTTTACACTTGAATTTATAGGTAGACAGCCTCTGATATTTTTTTTGCACAAGCAAATGTAGGTATTTTACGATTTTATAGAAATTTCTCACCACAAAGCATCTTTACTATACTAAAACATTAATTTACTAAGTGATTAAAAATAGTATACCATTATGGTTACTATAACTAATGGAAGTTTAATGGCCATAAAATAAAAAAAAACAATGTACTTTTTTTATAAACTAAACAAATAAGCATAATTAAAACAGAAAATAAAAAATAAATAAATCTACATTTTAAAACAAAACCTTAAAAATTATTATAAGGAATCTAGTAATTTTATCAAATTCACAGCATTCAAAATATATAAGAAAAAACAACACTGGTTTGAAATATGTTACTGCCACAAAGAGCTTCATCAGTCATGTATTTCTGTGTTTTCCATGAGTGAAGTAGAAAATATTTCAAACGTGTGTTACCTTTTCTTATGCATCTATGTATTTTGAAAGCAGCGAACTGAAAAATATTTTGGCTTTTCCTACAATCATTTTTATGTATAATGAGGCTTAGTATCTTGTAACCTATCAAAACCTAATAAAATAAAGAAAAAAAATTGACAGAATCAAGAACATTAAGGAATATCCTAGAAGCACATCCAAATCTGATTTTACCAAACGATGCTGTCCTCACTATTGTAATGGTTTGAAATGTTTGTGTACCTGTGGGGGCATACTAATGCCCCTGTAACAGAAAAACATGGTCAGCCTCATTTTCATCTGGCTGTGGTTGCCAAGCTTTCTTAGACTGTGGAGAATCAGGTGTCTTCCTCTGTAAAGATTGAACCTTCCTCTCCACATCATGGGCACAGACCCACATATCACCGATAGTTAGTGATTACAAACAAAAAATTAGATTTAGCACATTATACTAATTCAAGGGTGATGTATTTTCGACATTTCTTTTGCTCATGTGTCAGGAGTTTTGGAAGGAACTTTGCTGCCATTATCCTCATGCACAGATCAACGGTCAAAACGATTTGAACTGATCCAAATGAGATGTTGAAACCGTTGCCAAGTTCTCTGGTTGCAAATGGTGAATAATTTGGATGGCTTTCTGAATTTATTCATTTCATCATTATCACTTGTTGAAGAATGTCCTTCACATCATAACTTGCAACATTTGTTCTTCCTTCTTTAAATCTTTTACACCATTCAAAAACATGTGTTTGTGTGTGTGAGACATTCTGTAATTGCCAGTAACATTTGGTAAGTTTCTGTGATGGCTTTTCTGTTCTTTTGACAGAGTTACATGCACATACGTTGTGCATAATGAATTCTGACAATATGCAAAACCAAATATCACTCAACTGCTTGCAACAAAAGAGAGAGAAGCTGACTAATCCCAATACTTTAAGGTTAACTGACATACTACACATGCTTCCCTAACTCAGCTGCTTAACTCACAATAAAATCAGTCTCAATACTTTTTTGTTCACACCTCACACAATGACTGAAATTTAATTTAGACACTCAGAAGTGTTAAATAAGAGATAAAGATAAAATCCATATATTTAGCTTTACAAAACAGTAACAATATATCGATACCTCTGTGTGTAATAGTTGGCACTACACTACATTCTTGAATTCTGTAATAAAATAAATTACTATTTTTATGAATGCTGATTTATCTATTTCCTTTGACAGGACAGGACATATGTTGCCTCTCTTGTACCTAATGTATAGTCATAATTTGTTTATGTTTCCTACCTATTTTAATTTGAAAGGTTTATTATCCACTCACTGACATGTCCAGTCTTGAATTTTGGTATATATAAGTATCTATAATAGATGATGATAACACAATGGTATGCCTTTAATAAAAATACAAACTGCAAAACAAAAATGACTGCATTCAATACAAACTTGAGTCTGGTTGACCATTATTCATAACTAACTACATTCATTACAAACCATACGATCTAACAATACATTATTTTCTATCTGAGGCTTTCACGGCAGGGTTCAATGTTATCGGAAATTCGTCTTGCCGGGCTGTAAGGCCGTGGTCCAAGGTTGTTTGTTGGATGAAATGTTTCGGCTGTGCCTTCAACATAGAAGGTTGCTGAAGGCATGGCTGAAACGTCTGCATCCAACAACCTTGGACCACGGCCTTACAGCCCACAAGACGAAGTTGTGATAATACACTATTTTATTATGTAAGTACAAAATTTATAATTTTTTAAATTATACATTTTCATTAGAAATTTATAATTCATTTCTTGATTCTGTTTATTGTTCCTTATAATTAAAAATAAATGACTACTAATATTCCAGAAAGTGTCCACTGACAAGGTAAACTAGAACAAAGCATAAAACAATAAAGGTTACCAACCACTAGAGTCAGATTGTCAGATGAAGTCTAGAGAGGCTTGCTTAGAATAACAATGAAGCAAACAAAAATTATTACTAGTAGGCAACAAGAATTCTATATATATATATAGATGTTCTTTTCCTTGAGGTAATATAATTATAAATTTTAAATACTTTATATATATATCAAGAAACGAACTGTAGCAGAAAGTGATTGAATAAATATATATATGTGTGTGTGTGTGTGTGTGTAAAATGGAATCAGAAATTAGGTTTACTCTTAGATTTTATAGTCAACAACAATCAAGATGGGTTTAACTGCAACACACTTTTACAAATTAAATGTATTATTCACAATAGTACCATGACCGGTTCTGTTTCATAAGAAAGTGCACTTACAGTAGCGTGCAAATTAATCCGAACACAGATGTTTTTCTATAAAAAGCTACTTTATTCACAAACAAAACCACACAAGTACATTTAGAAAAATAACTAGTATCTGATATGTCATCCTTTGTTCTTAATGAGGTCAGAGACACGTTTCGGCATCGATTCGACAAGTGTGTTGCAGATTTTTTTTTATTTCTTCATCATGAAACAACACCTTTATGACAGCTTCAATCAGTGCATTTTTTGTGGTACAGTTCATTTTTTCCACTCTCCGTTTTACGATAGCCCACAAGTTTTCTATTGGATTCAAATCCGGGGAATTGCCAGGCCAATTTAAAACAGAAATTTTGTGTTGTTGAAAAAAAGCTTTTACTTTTTTGGCAGTATGGCATGGTGCTAAATCTTGCTGGAACAGGTCCTGAAGTTGTGTGATGACTCTTGTTTGCAGAATGTTGATGTATTCATCACTTCTTAGCATACCATTCACTGGAACCAATGATCCAGGGCCTTTAGAAGTAAAGTTACCCCAAAACATTTTTTTTTTCGGGGTGCTTAACAGATTGGTCGAGGTGAGCTGGTGACGTTTTTTCATTAGCTGTTTTTCTAACGTAAGGCACTTTTTGTCCCTGAACAAAAAAATGTGTCTCATCGGAACACATTACTTTTTTCCAGTCTTCTATTGTCCAGTTTGCATGTGCTTTGGCCCACGCTATCCTTTTTTTGCACATTGTGGTGGTTAAAATCTGTTTTTTAATTGGTCGGCGAGCTTTTCATCTAGCTGCTAACTCTTGGTTCAAATCCACAGCAGAAAGTGTAGGGTTAATTTTACTTTTTCTCACCAACATCCGATCTTGTGATGAAGTAGTTTTCTTTTTTCAGCCACAACTTCCCTTTCTTCGTGGTGAAACCGAACCAGTTTCTTTGAACTGCTTTACAAGAGCATTCACAGTTCCTAGGCCTACACCACACTCAATAGCTATTTGACGCTGTGTCATATTGGTGTGCTCAGAAAGAGCAACAATCTTGGAGCGTTTTCTCGGAGTTATATCCATTACTACAAATGCACTACACTACACTACACAAAGTATAGAAACTTTAAAATTCTAATTTTATTCACAACACAATAAACTCAAAACTCCAAGAACATAACCTCAAACTACTAAATAACATGAAGACAACTAAGAGAATGTGTTTTGATTAGTATTACCACCGTGAACAAATAAACTGAAATTTCCCTGCGTTAAACAGATATGTCCGTGTTCGGATTAATTTTCACGCTACTGTACATACCATAAAATTCAGCGATACATGTAACAAATTTCTGAGCAGGTTCTGTACTGTCATGATCACCTGTTAACCTGAGATTGTGCAGTGATTTTATGTTTGGAAGTTACTGTTCTAAAGTGGTCAACCCTTTCATGTTACATACTTGTCTTCAGAAGAGGTAAACAAAGTTGGCACATTTATATAAAAAATTGGTAAGTATGTATAGATGGTGGAAATATGTATATATAAATAGTGGGAATATACTTTATTTACCACACAAATATTTTTAGACAAGGTGATATGGTTTCCTCAGCTACTTCTTTTAATGTTCATTAAGCTGAAATGCATTTTGTACACTTTTCAAAACTACGGTGAAAAGTTAATTTCTAGAAGAAGATATATGAAAGTAAAGCAAAAATGTGTATTCCTGAACTGAAATGGTAAAGATTCTGGATCATTTAATTACTGTTACAGTTGAAATTATACATATCTGTAATAGAGTTACATGTATATAAGTTTAATATAGTTTTTATTTCATAACAGTAATATACTTGAATTCAACTTCTGTACTTGAATATATCTGCAAAAGACTTCACATTATAAAAACCTTCAATGGAGAATGATCTCATATTAGAAGTAGTTTCCTAACACCTCTTTTTTACTTTCAGTTAATATACTACCATGTTGAGATGATAGATAACAAATGTGGTATAATTTACACTTCACATGCGTTGTGATGTAACATTCTAGATTGTTCCATCCATCTGTCGATTATTCTGCTGGCATTTGGTCTGCATGGTGTATACAAGGGTGGACACGGACATAGTTCTGGGAGCATTCCAGTACCTCTATCTATGCAATTTATTCTTGACGTGTCATACAAAAAGTGACAGATTTTTCTCGAACCTCAGAGGGTATAAATAAGCACCCAGTGGCTAGCCCAGTTTAGTTTTGGGACCTGGTGATATTACAGTGCATTTTGGAGTGACTATTAAGTGCACTGTGACCTGTGGTTTAGTGGAAAGTGATTACTGCATTAGTCAGTGCAAAACTGTAATAAGGTGACATTTATTGTTTGTGTGTTGGACAATCTTTAACTTGAAGAATTGTATGAGTGTCTTGTTTATATTTACTAAAGTTGTAATTAGTGGCTTCATCTGGTGTCAGTTATTCTGTTTCCAGTGTACAATACAACAATCTGTGCGACCATCAAAACAATACATTTCTAGAATGGGACACAAAAAACAATGGAATTCTGCAGTTTTAAAAAGTATTCACTGAAGTCTTCACTAAACTGATAACATGCAATTTTTAAAATTCATTTTTATCCATCTAATATTAGTCAAACTTTACCACATGAATAACAAACATGAAAACAAATCAAATGATGGTATAAACGGAATCAAGCAAAAATACTCAAAAGAATGTATAAGATATCCTTTCACACACTGAGATACAAATCATTTAATACAGTTATCAAATAGCTGCTGGTGCTGTGTTGTCCACAGAACTTTCAAGCCACTCTACAGCTCCAAGAATGCTACAGTATTTCCAATTGAAGATGGCTGGTATAACTGACAGATATACTGTCTTAATGAAGGCACCTGTATACTTACTTTTCTTTGAAAATAAGTACAATTAATCCTAAAATAGAAAACAGTTATATACAAATACGCGCACACACACACACACACACACACACAGCACCTTTTTTCAGGTTTGTTATTAACATTTCAATACAATAAAAAGAGGAGAATGCCTTATGGGATTCACTAATGATGTGATATGACTATATCAAAACATTTGAAGTTCGTGCATCAGCAATATGTGTCAACAGATGACACAGAAATAGCTTCAATTGAATCACAAAATAGCTGTCTAATTTTAAGAAAAGTTTTCCCTGCTAAATACTGTAGCAGAATCAATGTTTTCAAGACCTTAGTACTATCAGTTCAGTCTGGTATAACCTCCTTAGTGGACTATCTTCATTGTAGTAATTTTTCCTTAACTCTTTGACCTCAAAAATCCATCCTTCCATGGAAGCTGAGAGTAGTAGTTGAAGGACCTTGTTGAACAGATTTTTAAGATGATTGCAGGTTTTTGGAGTTAAAATTTGAAGACAAGATTACTTCGATGAATGTATTCAGCAGAAGGTTCTACCAGATAAAGTTTACTCGTTATGGAGCTTTAATCAGCATGTAAGTTTAGAGTAGCATTTTACACCAAATAATTAAATTGAAATCTTAATTATAGTGCTACAGCAGAACCTTAATAATTGTTAAACTGAAGCTCAGGGAAAATGGATTCCACAAAACAGGAATTTCCTTCTATATCATGAAGTCTTCATAATTTAACTTTCTCACTGGATTACTTACTGTCAGCCAAGTAATATAGAAATCTCAATAACGTTTCAGTATTTACACCAATCCACAACTGCCAAAAAATCTAGCAGTCTTTAGACCTAATACTATTAAATTTATAAATTGCCAGTTCTTGCATTTGTAAAGTCAAAACACTTAGGCCTACACAAATTCAAATGTGTACAACAGACAGAAATAGACCTAAGGCAATTAGGAAAGATAACAAAATGTAATTGTATTGTGGTATTTATGAAGGTATTTTTGTTAAAAGTAGTGTTTTTGCCATGCCACTTAGGTTGTTTGGCTATAACATCATCCATCACCTTGAACAACGGTTGATCATTATTACTCAATGTGTTTGTTGTATTAGCTATGGGATTTGGTGCTATCGCTTTTAGCTACATGTAAGTGGCAACAGCATGCATATAACTTGTAGTATTACATAAATGTAGCTATTTATGTGTCTGTAAACATGCACACACATGTGAATTTGTAAATACAAGCACATCTTTCATTTTGTAAATGATCATTATAGTGTAACAATTTGTTTCCAATTATCTCAGGGTGATACAGTTGTCATATCTCAGAGTGGTCATAATCTCTATTTTCTTTGGCTAAGTTTAACTTTTTTTTTTTTAAATCTTCCATAGTGTTATTTTGGCACTTTCCCTTCTAAATTATTTTTGTCTACTCCGTCTATTGCAACTGATATTACTCCATAACAAATTATTGATATTTGTAATCTATATAGTTGACTTCATAACACTTTTGTATAATACATATTAGTCCACTGCCACTGTAACAATCTATGTTGCAATTGATGATGTGTATATAATCAGGGGAAGGGTGAAATGTTCAGCTACTGTTATGGTTTAATAAAAACATACGTTTTCCAAAAACTTGTATTTATTAAAATAAATTTTAAATTAACGTACTAAGTACATTTTGAAGAAGGTACCAATGATTCATATGGTAAGGGATGTCTCAGAGAAACAGAACATTTTGAAAAGTATGTTGGTAGGCCTGGGTTACTGGAGCATTAGTAAGTTATGAATTCAGTACACACCATCTTGCCATTTTACAATAACGGTGACAGTATGGAGGCAACGCTTAGAGAATTTTGCTGTCATTTTAATTTAGGATGTCATGATCGTGTTTTGTCAGGACATGCAATCAATATATGGGTACAGAAATTGAGGAAACAGGTTCAGCACTGAAAAAAAAAATACTGAAACTGTTCAAGCAACTGTCATGAAAACCCCATGGTGTTCAATCAGTTGTGTCATGCAGCATCTCTACAGATCCATCGTTTGAGATTTCATAAAGTATAGAATTTAAATTACCATACGTACATGCTGCAGATCATCAGATACTTCAACCCAATGACCACCTAATGGGACAATTTTATGGAAAAATACTCAAAAAGATATATGAAGATGATAACTCCATCGCTGATCTGGAGATGTCAGATGAAGTCCACTTCAACCTGATTGGCTATGCGAATAACAAAAATTTTAATTATAGGGCCTAACAAAATCCTACCGAGTCACACCAGTGTCCATTACAGTATCAAGGCTACCTTGTGGTGTGTGCATATCATTGTATTATGTAATAGGGCCTTGTTTTTTAAGGACGAGAATGGGATTCTAATTACTGTTATGGTGGCTTGGTATGTCAAAATGCTGGAAACCTTTGTTGGAGAAAAACTACAGATATTTCCAAAAGTTACTACAAATGTTTGGTTTAAACAAGATGGATCAACCTCACACACAGCACATGTATAATGGTAGCTAAAGGCCAATCGTTTGGTAACCTAATAATTTCAAGAAATGGTAACATTTCATAGCTTCCAAGATCCCCTGGCATGACAGTGTGCAACATGTGCCTTAAGAGGATATTGTACTGCAGCTGATCTGCTATTACAACTCTAAAAGCCAAAATACGAGAGGAAATTGCTAACATTCCTGTTGCTACACTTTGTCAAACCATACAATATATAAGTCAGAGGATGTGGGAATGTATGTTTCCTTAAATGGCATACTATTAAATTATATGAATAAATTTGCTATAAAATATTATTTTATTTAAAATATTTATATATCAAAATTTTCCATTTGTCTGAGATTCTGTATATATAGAGTAAGTAATAAAATAAGGTACATAAAATACTGCAGAGGCAGTATAACCTTCATCATCATAATTATATTAGCTAAACACACACTACTCATAGAGTATTTTTGTCTGCAGTTACTACCATACAAGTAGTAAACAACTCTGTATTTGATACAATTACCAGTATTTTCATTATACAGTCATACCCCGCTTAACGTGTGTGATATGTTCCTCGGCGATTCGTGTAAAACGAAAATCAGGCTAAGCAGGGTTTCCTATTTTTTACCGACCAATACCTCGTTGTTTTAGTTTTTATTGCTTTTATATGATTTTCCTTGTCAAAATGTGTTATTTTCGACATTTTATCAGCGCACATTGTTAATTCGTTCTAATTGAATGTTCGAACTAAACTGAAAGGAAAATGTATTCCCAATGTTTAGAAACAATAATGGGGGGGGGGGAGTGAACTTAAGTTCAACAAGGGGCCCTAAAAAGGATGGATTAACCCAAACTACCATTCCAAGAATGTAAATTAGTACATATACAGTACAGTAATGTTTATTTGGCTGAGACAAGATAAACAAGAAACGTGAATACATTTCTGGCGGGAATGGAAGATGCATTTTGCAAACTAACGCCTACGTCACACACATCCGCCTGTTCTACAAACATTGTGCACAGTTTAATCTGAGTTGTGGCATTGGGAACTCAGAAATGGTTAATAAACGTCAGCCACTGCTGTGTGTAGTGAAAAAGTGTTGTGTCTATTCAGCGTCACCACGGGTCTCCAGCACAGAGATACGATTTCTCATTCGTCAGAATACCGCCAACAAGAGTATTCAAGGTCACATAACATTTATAATGTGTAATGGCACAGCCATGTATGTTTACAAAATGTACTACTGTTTTGGCTGACACTTATTACAGATCTACGTCTGACCTAATGCAACCTCTTATTTATCTGTACAAATCAGCTGTCGGTTTTTATGTTTCCACCAAACGTGTTGGTAGGCTGACGTGTCGTACTCCTTAAAAAATAATACAGTAATGTAATTACAGTACTGTATGTGTTTATTTGTCATTTTCAAAATAAAATACGCAAACTTTAGTTGTTAAATTCAAAATTTACATAGTCATTACATTTACGATGATACGTATATATACAATATTATTGGTACTGTATATGTAATTGTTAATATGTATAATAAATATTTTCTTAGGAAAAAAAACGCGTTATAGCGAATTCGCGTTATGTGGGGTCGTGCAAACCGAGGTATAACTGTATAATTGGCTCTGTGCTAATAATTATTTTTACTCAGTGTTGAATTTATAGATTTAATAATTCATATCAGGTACACTCTATCGGTGACTTAGTACACTTAGCAATTCTTACAACTTATGAAAGACGACGAATTATAGGAATTTTTCTATACTTATAATATATGTACTTACAGTTTAAATTAATATAATGGTTTCATTGAATCATTACTACAAACACATTTACTTACAAACACAATTTGTACTGTTCTGATCATACCGGAAATCAATCATTTTACTGAACATGTTTTTATTGAAAATGCAGTAAGTTAGTGACTATCTATCTTTCAATATTGTAGACTTGCTCAACAATAGAAAATACTTTGTCACGTAAAATAATATTGTTACGATGGTCACAAATCGTCTTATTGAACAATGAAAACAGAACAAGTGACACCATATGAAATACTTAATTACAGTTTAATAACAACTAAAAATAAACAAAGACACTCATACAGAATTCTTCAATCTGAAGATTATCCATTGCACACTAATGTAACAAACAATAAATGTAACCTCATTAACAACACCACACTAAAAAATACATAATAATCACTTTTCACTATAACAACTCTGATAATGTACTGAAATACCATAGAACCAAAACTAAACTTGCCAGCCACTTATATTTATACCCTGCTGAGGTTTGAGAAGAATCTATCACTTTATGACAATAACTGTGTAGTTGCTGGAAGCTGACCTTGTACACATCCCTGCAGACTGAATGTGCACATGCCACACAGGCTGCCTATCTCATGGGTTGTAAGACTGTCCCCTCCTTAAGCATGTTTGTCCAGAACTGCTAAATTCTCTTTCGTTCTTTGCCTTACATTTGCTCTTGAAAGTTCTTTCTACTTCCAGAGCATTTCTCCACCACACGCAAACACCTCTTCTTCGGTTTCATTTTGCTCTCCTAGTTCGCTTCCTATCTCTTATGTAACATCCTCTTCACTATTTTTTTTATGATCCTGTAACAAGTGTAATCCCATCTCCGAACTCCTCTGTTCCCTTATATCTTTTTTATTTCTGCTCCTACATCTTGTTTACTTGCAACCAATTCCTTCTCTTCAGTGGCTTCCCCACAGGTGCTCCCTTTAACTCAGGAACAAGCAGGAGCTTTTCTGGAACAACCATAGTCGGTTTTTCAACTACCTCTTCTGTTACCATACAAATTGGTACTTCATCTGTCAGTTCATACTCTGTTTCCACATCCACAAAGGCAAGAGGTTCCTCTTCTCAGCACCGACTGACTCCTTCAGCCACTGTCATTTGGCTTATTGAATGGTGGTTGCCCCTATCATTCAGGCATGCAAAAACTTATCTTCTCTTGGTCAATCCTCAGGACATTCTCTCTTGAATCCACTAAAAACCTGTAGACATTCTTAATATCCGTGCCAAGAATCACTTCAATGACGTCTGTAATGAGTATGCAGTAGCTAAACTCGATCCAGGCATATGCGTACTTCAGCCATCCAAACACTTTGACGTCTGTATGCCCTTTCTTCCAGTTACAGTCTGTATGTTAACATAGGTGAATTGAGGGTGAAGGTGGCTGACTATATCAGGATACACAATAGACACTATACCACCCATGTTAACTGTAAATACTGCTGGTTTGTCTTTAATGAATCCTATGACAATCAGGTTACCTGTGGTCTTAGGAAGCACAAAGACTGTGCTGTTTGTATCTTCATACAGTAAAATCCTGTTTAACCGAACTTGACTTATCTGAAATCCTGGTTAACTGAAACGATGTCAGAAGAAAAATTACAACAACAAAGGAATTCCATGGTGTGGTAAAATAGAAGAAAGTGACAATAAAGAATGGTAGAGACAGATGATGTGGAACTAGAATTGGCTGACCAAGAAATTGTGGAAGCTGTGAGAGACCACTGCCTGAAGCAAACAACACACACCAAGATGTTCATGACACAGACACAAAACGTGTGACAGCAGACGATGGATTTAAAGCATAGGGGGTAAGAATATTTTATTTTTTTTATTAATCAATTAATTTTACTGTCTTATTAATGCATGACAGATTAACATAGCAGCTATATTTTTATAGGTAGCTTTACGTGGAGCAGGCTGAGCAAGCAACACATCAGACATCTTACTTTTAAAGAGGTGGGGTGACATTGCAGTGCACAAACGCTGTGAAGAAACTGTTCAGAAAAAATTACCCACTTTTTAAAGTAAAACTATGTAACTGTGAACATAGATTACAATATATTGGGCGTGTTTATAATTTGAACTTTTATAATTAAATATATTTTTACTGATAATTTTGTGTTTTTCAAGCCTTAATAAACAGAAATAGACTCCACAGATTATCCAAAAAGGCTTTGCCCCCTTTAGTTCAGTTATAAAGGGTTCTACTGTATCTCCAGTTGGTCCATTCATGCTCTTCTCTCCTATTTTTCATCTGACAACAATCTGCTTTAAGATGACCATGTTCACAATTGTAACACTTGGGTCTTTTGTCTTCTGAAAAATCATTGTGATGCTACTGATTTATAAATTGTTTTCCTTGAATCGTTTCTTTATTCTGCCCACCACAATACTGTGACGCTGGATCCATCTGACTGTAATGTGACAACACGTTTTTATTAATCTGAGTCACCAACTTAGCAGTTTCAAACTGAATAATATGAAAAAGAGCGTCTGAACTATTCTTGTGGCATGCTATTCTTACGTACCACTTGTAATTCACTATCTTTGATACATCAACAAATGTAAGAAGAGAAATCCAGATCCACACGTCTTAAGATGCTTCAGGATAAGACAGTATCATCAGTTGGTTGACAATTATTTCAAACTCCTGGAGACTATCCCAAGATGCTGTCGTCTCACTTTTAGTTGAACATGGTATACTTTGCAAACATGCTGATCACTTACCATAGGTTGAGAGCTTTTGTTAATTCAGATTATGTGTTCTAACCATCAGGTAGTAGTTTCTGTGACAACTCTGCAGCAGATTCTTTTAAAGCAATAATGAGCGAAAGGCATTTCTCTTCATCTAACCATTTATTTAAGTGGGCAGCAGTGAATATGAGTCACTCAGTGAATGCTTCCATCAAACGCTGGCACCTTAGCATTAACTGGCCCCGTTTTTCAGCATTTATCAATGGCCTTACGTTGTCAACTATTTCTTTCATTAATTGTTTGATCTCAATTTTAATCTGTTTTATGACATTTATATTCAATTTCTATTTTTTGTTTTCACAGCTTTGATGTCATATTTTCTTTTCACAGCTGACATATTTTTCTATTTCAGGCACTCTAGCAACTTGTTTGCTCAGCTCACCTCGTAGTAGACCACATTTCCAGTGGTATGCTCTCTTGACTGTTTCTGCTGTTGTATCAACATCTTAACGTCTTCTGCTTCTTGGTTAAATTTTAAATTCTTTTTACCACTTCTCTATTGTTGCATTTTGTGCTTTCTGTCGGACCTCTGTTTATTTTCTTTCAAGGTTATGTTTCTCATCCTATTGATTTACATTTTCTTCTGCTTCCAGTTGGTGTTTCTCATCTCACTCTTCCATTCAAAAACAAAAGCTTCTATCGTATGACAGTCATCCATTCTTGTATATTAATTTATGCACACCACGTTCTTTTATGAGCTGTCCTCTTCTTCCACTGTAAAGGTCGCATCCACTTCTGACGTCAATGTCACAATGGTCACATGGATCGTATTGAACAGTGAAACAGAATAATTGACTGCAGATGAAATTACTAATTATAACTTTAATTACAGTTGAAAGTAAACAAAGACACTTACAGACAATTCTTCAACCTTATGAACACTACCATACCATGTCACCTCATTAATAATGTTGCACTGAAAAATATACAATAATCACTTTAACATAATAACAAGTGTGACAACACACTCAAATATTGCAGATTCTTGGGTTTAGCTGGTCACTGGCTGCTTATATTTATACTTTGTCGGGCTTTGAGAAGAATCTATTCCTTTCTGGGCCATGCGTCACAAATAGATGGTTACTGGAAGCCGACCTTGCCCCCCCCCACCACCAACAAAGAACATTTGCCACACGGGTTGGCTATTTCATAAATGTAAGGATATTATAAATGATTTCCTAACAATACTAAGGCTATAATTTCAACCACTGACACAAAAAATTAACAATTTTAATATCTAACTAGATTTAATGATTTGTTTAATGCAACAATAAACTATAACAATGGTTTTTACAATAACAAACGAAAATTACATTAACCAATGACTAATATACGGCTGATTAATATTTTTAACAGCAAATCACACTATCAATGTGTGTATTCTTTTTTCATCTATAAAAACATAATCTAATAATCTTAGTCTATAAATAAACCAGCATTAGGATGCAAACATAAGTTGCAAAGTAACACCAAGTTTTTAATTATTTCAAAATGCACATTACTTACCTTAAACAGTACACAATTATTCACTTAAAATGTAATTAAATAATGATACTCCACTGCCTGTTTTAAATGTCTTTCACACCCTGCTCTTACTCATTTGTGGATGGTTAAATCTGATGTAAGATAGACATACCGATAAAAACAAATTCACAACATATTAAAAACTAATTTAATTTCCATAATCAATGTGTTTGTGTATCTCAATTCACTCGTGGAACTAAATGGTATATGTAAGTTTCATCATGTAATTGTTGGGAAAATAGGAAAGGAGTTTTGTGTTTGGCTTTAAATAATTAACAATTATTACAAAATATGTTTATTACATAAATATATTACACTTTTTGCTACAAACATTATGTAATACAATAATTATTCTATTTCATTAACTATGCGTCATCCTAAAAAAAAAAACAATGTATTTTTCTAAAGAAAACCTGAAACACTGCTTTAATATATGAAAATTAAAGAAAAAATCACTTCATCTGACTTCCAAAAATACTTGACTGATTTAGTTAAGTAGCCAGAATCCTCAACTATAATTTTCTGATACATATGAAATGTTTTGCGTAATATATTTATGTTTAAAAACATACACTTGTCAACTTATGCCAAACACATCATACTCAGTTGTTACATGATACATTAATATCAAAGATGAAGTAATTTTGGTCATTTCTATAACACACACTTTACGTGAAGTAAAAAAAAATCAATAAATTCCTTAATTTTTAGTACCCTCATTATGTTCCACAGCTGATGAAGTTTGTGGTGTAATTGTTGCTGGCGTTAAAGCTGCCTCTAAATCAACTGCAGGTTCATCTAACTCTGAAGCCATTTTTAATGCCATCTGTAACATGTCATCACCAAATGTGTTGCTCGATTCCATTGCTTCTGGACTGAAACCAGTTTCACCAGCATTCTCACCTTAAACATGCAAGTAATTCTTATGAAATAACATTTTTATTAAATTTATTAATCTATAACTTAACTTTTAACAAAAAAACTCTTCATTCAAGAAACATGTTTGATGAACTTACATATCTGTCAATCAGTTATCTACTACTGCTGAGAAGGACTCAGAACTGACGAGAAACTGGCTATAGAGTCGAAAGTAATCTCAGCAACCCTGAAATGATGGCCATGTGGCCAGGAACGGGATCTCTCATAAAAGGAAGATATATAATAGAAATAACAGACATCAGTTCAGTTCTGGATTCATGGTCTAAGCCAAACAATGCAATCTAACATTACAGAATGTAAATCTGTAAATAACAGAGTATTCTATATGTACTTTCAAAGTTTTGAAACCTGTTAGTTATCTCATGCCATGCAATAACTGAAGATACAAGTGAGGATGCGACAGGGTTCCATTTGTTTTTATGAAACAAAACAGGATTCCTGAGAATGTCGTTAATACTTGGAAACTTGGCCCTTACTGCTCTGTGGTGGGGCAGCACCACCATGAAAAGTGTCATTTACCATCCACTGGCGGGGCTCACTCTACACATATTTGCAAAATGAATTTACGTTATGTGACGGGCATATACTGACATTCTGTTGAGTGGCCCACTCTCAGGAGACTTTAAGAAACTATTTGCACCAAAATAAAAGTATGTCAGCTGATGCTCATTTGTTTACAGGCATCTTAAAAATTCACCTATATTAACCTCCAAACTGACATTGTTTATGTTGTGTTTTATTATGGGTTTATTATTTATAATGTATTATTTAAATAAAATTCTGGTAACGGAACATCAATATCCGTTACCAGATTCAGACTGTCTGAAGATACAGAATTGTTAGAAGATTCAGACTGTGATATTTTTAGTGATGAAGCATTGTTCACATCAAATTCAAATGTGTCTGACTTGAATGGCAGTGAGAGTGATAATGGATATTCATGAAGATTTAATAGTAGAAAATAGTTTAGTGTGGGTGGAAAACAGAATTAGTAATAGTAATAATGGTAATAGGAAATACGTTAATAGGCCTAAATCTATTGTGAACCCGTCACAGCCATAGTCAACACTATTAAAATTAAAAACTACTGGGCTGTTGGGCTGTGGTCAGTTGCTTACAACTTAGGTTATTTTCTAAACCAATGTTTAATTGTGTTTAGAAAATGAACCCACGTTATTACGGAAACGACCATGGCCCAACATACTGGTAGTTTTTAATTTTAATAATAGGCCTAAAGTTGAAGATTTATCTGATAACTTTTTTTGAACTATACCACACAATGAGCTACTATACATTTTTACAATAAAGTAATTAAAAAAATTTTTTTTATACATAAGCTATAGTGTAGTATTCAATGACAAGAGATACTAAGTGGTGTAAAACTGTCACACATAAGACAATACAACTTAAAACATAATTCACTTTGTTAGCTCAAGTTGTAGGCGAAATGCTGAAATTAATGTGGAGTGGAATGGGTAGGTAAGGAAAAATTAAAAGGAGCTGTAAGGGTTAAAATGCTAAGATAAGTAAAGAGGAAGACTATCTGAATGTTTTCAGATAACATAGCTTGCACAAGCATACCAACAACATTGAGATACTGACACAATTTGCAACAAATAAAACACTGAGGATTAGAAGTACAGATTTCCTTCATAAAGAACCAGATTGATCATGTAATAGCAGACAGCTAGTCATACATATCATGGAGCAGCTTTTATATGGACCATTTCCTAGTCAAAAAACAAATGTGAGAGGGAGAGTAAATGTAGCAATAAAGTCAAAAACTAGGAGGCCAAAGAAATACAAACTGGAAATGTTAAAACATGAAGACACTCTACAACAGTGGCAGAATACTTTTCAGGGTTCCCACAAAATTTTCAAAATTAATTTCCCTGGCGGTTTCACGAAATTTCCCTGACATGCAGAAAGTTCAGGAACATTACACACATTTTTAACATAATTATTTTTGTTAACTAGGCCTACAATGTTACATTTATATTAAATGTAAGATGTAAAATACAATTAGAGTATTATTAAATATGGAAACATATACTTAATGTTTAAATATCAAAAGTAAACATTGTTTTGATTATATAAAACAAACAATGTCTTATTTAACATAGAAAGGATAGCTTCACTTCACTTTCAATACGGAGAGAAACAAATTAATATGTAATTATTATTTACTGAAACACTAGTTATTGTTTACTTAAAGAATCTTCTTAGGCCCTAATTTTCAATCTGATTTCTTCTTCTTCTTCTTCTTCTTCTTCTTCTTCTTCTATTTGCTGTTTAATTCGAGAAACTTTTCTCTGATCTTGTAACTTTTTAATTTCATTTTTTATTTTTAGAAGGTCTGGGCCATTGTTTTCTTGGTATTTCTTATTCTCTTTTACTTTCTCTTGATGCTGTTCATATTTTTTCCTGGCAGATCGTACAGGAGTAGGCACTTTTTGAATGATTTTAACATTTTTTTAAGCCACCGTAATACTTAAGAGCATCATATATAATGCACTGAGCAACAATATTATCCTCTTTTTATTTTCTGTTAATAGCCATTTGTTTACTGAAAACCCTGACTCTCAACAGAGGCATTACCATGTGAAACAATTAGAGCCACTTCAACAACTCCCCACAGTTCATAATACTTGAGATTTCTGTATAAAAAAGATGAATAGAAATCGTCCAATTTAATTTCAGTTTTTCCTTTGTCATTGATACAGTCATTACAAGAATCAAGTGTCTTTTAATACACCACTTACATTGCACAGAATACTGCTGTACAGTATCTGCTGACTGTAAACAATGGGATTTGACACAACATGCCATTAAACGTCTCACCAAATCAAGTAAATTTGAATAATCTTACAATAAAGCAACTAACCAATCTGAATGGAAACATATGAAGGAAGGAGAGACACTGAATTACTGCCAACCTAGTGACACAATAAAGCAGTGACACCTGACAAAAGAGAGGGAAAATCAAATATGTTCAAACCTACCTCACATATAAAATGTAATACACTAATATAATGTATGTATATTACTTTAAAATATAAAGTTTGTTTCCCAGTTTATAACCCTTTTTCTATGTAAATTTCCACAATATATAAAATTATCAACAATTACGGCATTTTTTATGGTTTATGAAATTTCCCTAACTTTTCACCAGTTTTATTGTTTTCCCCTAATTGTGAATTAAAGGCCTTCCCTGACAGATTGTGGGAACGCTGCTTTTGATTTTATCATTTTGGCAAATCTGTGCTCAATTAGGATTTCACCTCCCTCATATTTACTGCACACCCCAAGGCCACTGTTCTGTTCTCATAATGATGCGATGGACAAATCATCAATTCTCACGTTTGTTCATATTTTTGTGTTATGTTTTATAATTTTTGTGTGATTGTGCTGTTTTAATCATGGACTGCTGGCTTAAAAATGGTTTGTTTAAAAGACCATTAAACAAAGTTGAAGAGGAAGAAATGGTAGAATTATTCCAAGTGATTTACATATAAGTGGTGAACCTAGTTGCTTCAAACCTAATCTTAAAAATGAGCCATTGAAAGGTAGTGGAAGTGTGAAAGTAAGAAAATATAATAGTGAATATTTACAATTAAGCTTTATATTTGTAGACCCTGCAGATGAACCAAGGCCACAGTGTGTTATTTGCTTGGACTTTTGTCAAACGTACGCATGAAACCAGCTAAATTGCTCTGTCATCTTCAAACTAAACATCAAAAATATAAAAGTAAGTCTTTGGAATGATTTAAAATTAAGCTAGGGGAATTAAAAATACCACAAATACTATTAAATCTCAAACTCAATGAAAATGCTACCTTAGCTTCATATGAAGTTACCCAGCTTATTGCCAAATCTGGCAAGTCTCATACAATAGCTGAAGAGCTTACTCTCTCAGCTGCTGTTGTTATTTAAGAGAATGAATGTTAGGTGATTCAGCAGCCAAGCTAGTTAGTTCAGTTCCTCTTTCAAATGTCACAACTCAAAGAATTTATGATTTGTCTAAAAATGTAGAGGAACATTATTTGTTAAACTCTGTATGAGTGACATGTTCACTCTCCAGTTAGATGAAAGTACACATACTGTATATAAAAAAGCTACTATGCTGTTTTTTCTTTGTTTCATATGGGAGCACCGAATGTTTGAAGATTTGTTGTTCTTTTGTTAACTGATGCATACCCAAGGAGATGAAATTTTTAATCTAATTAATCAGTTTTTTCTAAACATGGTATCAACAGGAAAAAGCATGCTGGTACCTAACCTAACCTAACAACAGATTGTGCTACGTCCATGTCTGGTTACAAAACAGGGCTTTTCAGAAGAGTGAGGGCTGTTGCTTCACACATAAAGTGGACTCATTGCTGCATTCGTCGAGAGGCTTAGTAGGTAAACATCTTTTTTTTTGTTACTGGACAAAACTTATGAAGAAGTAGTAAAAATGATAAATTATATAAAGATATGACCCTTATCCAAGCTATTTAAAGGATTATGCAAGGAGATGGGGAGCATGATCGCTCAACTTACACTTCACACTGAAGTTCTTTGGCTCTATCTATCATCATTCTCCAATGATATTTTGAACTAAGAAATGAAGTGCACTTGTTTCTTCTGGACACAAATTTTTCAGGTTTGCTTTCTGATTTTTCGTGGGTATGTGTAGTTGCCTATTGGCAGTTGTGTTTGAACATTTCAATGTTTTCTTAACCTGAGTTTGCACAGGTATTATGTGGACATATTTTACGTTGAGGACATGCTCAAGAAGTTCCATTAATCAAGAAGTTCCAGATGTGGAAAAAAAATCGAAGCAGGAAATATCCAAGCACCTGGGAATCTTATCAACACCATTATCCCTCCGAATACCATAGGGTTGTTAATGACCCCAGTCTCACGGAATTTCGATGAAAATATATTGAAAAACTGGAAGGAATTAATTGTGGCTCTGTGACTTTTTTTTTTAAACTATATACTGCCACTTTCATCTTCATTCCTGCTGAATACTTCAATATCACAACTGTAATCACGTAGTGTTTCCTAAAAAATGTGGCTGGGGTCCTCACGAGACCCCCGTGGTATTCTGTATACCCTTTTTCTGAAAATGAAATCGTTGTGTAGTTTCGTAATATTGCGTCACTCGAGTCAGTTCATGAAGTGTAAAAACAGCTGCGGTTCCAAAAAGTCATTTTCCCCTTTTCACAAACAAGATGTTCCTAGAAATTGGGAGTATCGAGTTGTAGCTATGTCTACCTACTCGTAATAAACTTTGCCCTCACTCACTGTTGTTCACTCATTGCCCTTTGTCCTACTCGTTGTTTAGTTATCTCTTTCCTTCCAGTTCAGTTCGATTCTAAGTTCAGTGTGTACGTGTTTTGAAATGGATCATCTTGTGTCTTCAAGAACCAAACTTCTTGTGGAGAGGGCTAGAGTTGTAGCCAATGACCTTCTCAATGAGGTACAAGAAACTACAGAATGTTCTGCAGCTGAGGACGTTGTTGAAATAGCTGATGAAGCAGATGATGAAATTCAAGGCGATGAACTTGAAGATTCTTGGATTTCGTTGTCCATGACGTGTCCGTTACTTAACTAAATATCACTATAATATTGACGACTCGGAACACTAAGTTTTTTATAAGTAAAAACGTAAAGTTTTACCTTACAGCCTAAACCGGCTTTCACCTTTAGAAGGCTTCACCTCTGATGAAGCCTTCTAAAGGTGAAAGCCGGTTTAGGCTGTAAGGTAAAACTTTACGTTTTTACTTATAAAAAACTTAGTGTTCCGAGTCGTCAATATTATAGTGATATTTAGAACTTGAAGAAATTGTGGGAGACTTTGGAGATATGTTTGTCTCAAAGGGTGATACTTTTTGGCTGAAAAACACTACACTTCATAATTGTCACTTTTTCCAAATAAATACTTTCTGAGCAAGTATTATTAATTTTAATCATTTTCTAAGATGATTTTCCTTTTCCTAAGTACCAACAGGTGTGAAGTGAAAGAGTTGAACCACCCGACACATAAAACGTCGTCTAGAACCAAAATTAAGAATGGGGTCTCACAAAGACCCCCGTGGTATTCTATGTTCCATCTGGACCGTGGTATTCGGAGGGTTAAGAAAATATTTTCCTACTGAAACCAATGATTTCAACAAAACTGCCTGGATGACAAATCCACTTAACTGAAAAATTGAAGATATTTCTAATCTTATCAAAAACAAGGAGGACCCGCTTGTTGATTAGCAAGCAATAATAATTCAAAATCTGCTTATCACTGAGCAAAAAGCCTAAGTACACAGGTCCTGATGGTGACAATAAAATTATTGAAATGTCGACACAAATAATTTAAAATTTGTGTTACACTGTTTGACCAGTTCTCGCAAACACTTCATCGTTACAATTAATTGACTGACGGTCACTACAAAATTAAGAATTCATTCAAGAACTGAGGTGATTCAACAGCAGAAACACGGGATTTTACAGAGAAATAACAGACACATACGGACCTCCAGCTTGCCGACTTCTAAAATTATGGGACAGTGACAGCAGGAAACTCGCTTCTCTCATCAACCACCGTATTTTTCTTCTGAAGTGTTGACAGTTTAAAGTATTTCCTGCGCATATTGATGCAATGTTCAACTTTAAACATCAAACCATGGAACAACAATTGTATAATAGTGTTGTGAACAGTGCGAATAGATTTAAAAGAGACTACCTTAATAGTGAAATCAAAATTTCTATAACAAATCTTAGCTTCATATAAAATAAACTACAACAAACTAAACTCAACAGTTATAAGTAAACAACATTCTTTTCAAATTAATAAGGCATGATTGGAAAGTGGTGTTGACAAACGAGATGTTATTTAAAGTAATAAAACCAACTCATGAGAGCTCAGCTCATGCAGCAGCACTAAAATGTTATTTAGAGAAGATTTTACTATCAACAACATGTGGAGAAAAATTAAAAATGAATTGAAAAAATGTTATGATTTTGAGACTGCTAAGCAACCTAATCTGCACCCATATGTGGAAATGCAGAGTATACAGAAGGAAGCGAAGGGAGAATTAATTGCAGTGGATTTCTTAGGGCCTTTGCCATGATCAAGTCGGGGGGTTAAACACATACTAGTCTGTATAGACGTGTTTTCTAAGGCAGTTCATCTGTATCCAATTATGCGACCCACAACGAAAGCTGTCCTAAAAATTCTGTTACAAAAGTATATTCCAATACATGGTAAAATGAAGAAGATTCTTAGTGATCAAGGAGTGCAATTTCAAAGTGAGGTATGGAATAGAATATTAAGAGAAAATGGAATACAACCCATACTCACATCCATCAGACATCCACAGGGAAATTTACCCGAGAGAGTGAACAAAGAGTTGGGTAAGTACTTACGAATCTACTGCCATAAACAACATAATAAATGGGCAGAATATTTACCATTCTTTGAGAAAGCTATTAATGAAAATTACAGCGAAGCTACGAGCTACACACCAATAGAGATTGAGCAAGATTGTCAACCCAACAGATTTTGGAGAAGGTATGTTCGGAAACCTGCTAATCAGAACTTACCAATCCCATTAAGCATTAAAACTGCACGTGCGAAATGAAGAATGATGGAAAAAGGTAATAAAAGAATAGAAAGCTTCAACAGGACTCACAAGCTGCAGAAGTTTAATGTTGGAGAGAAGATATTATTAAAGACGAATCCAGTGGGAAAGCGTAGTAACAATACTGCAAAAAATTCTTCAGATTATACGATGGACCCTACACTTTGCCAAGACAAATTGGCCAACAAACTTTCATTGTATATGATGACATAAAACTGAAAGAAGTGGGCAAATATCACGCCAGCTCTTTAAGAAAATTCTATGAATGAATAAGTAGGTCACTATGAGAAATAAAGGTGAACGCAACTTAAAGCAGATGTATGGAATGCACCAACTCAACATGCGTTGGGAGGGGAATAATTATTCAGCCCGCCATGTAAGGACAGAGTGAATAATAATCTATTCATTATTATTTGAACAAAATGTAAATAAATGTGTTTTGTAACAATGTAATATACTATTTGTCTAAGGTAAAAAGGCAAAAAATTTAATAAACCTGTTTATTACATTTTTTTTTTTATTAAGCAGGGGAATAATGCAACAGTACAAATATATAAGGTACTGTGCATTGCACAAAGTAATTTAAATAGTGTAACGTGACCTACGGTCATGAACTAACAAAAAATGACATGAACAGTTGTAATGAGTATAGGGTAGGTGAAATTGAGTTCTATTCTTTAAAAATTGAGTACTCACTTATAAAAAATTAAACTTTACAATTTTGGTTTACTAAGAAGAGTTGGCCAACCCGAAGTTGAGGCAGAAAATACAAATTTGAACGTCCAACTGGTGAGTAGACACTCTCCAGTTATAAACATTATAAACCCGATAACGAAAGATCGTTATAATAGTAATGAGAATAAATAAAATAATGCATTTTTGGTAATAATAATAATTCAGCCTGCAATCTGAATTGTAAAAGGAACGCCTAACTTTCATGCTGGAACAGGTGAATAAGGCAGCTGCCCTTTGTATGTGTGTACACATGTAACAAGCGTGAGTGTGTGTGTGTGTGTGTGCTACCTGTCCATTCATGAAAGTGCCACCCTTTCAGGAATGATATAAATTATTTGCATTTATTTAATTTATAATACTTGTGTGCATAGTAGCGAAAAACTGAATACACCATAATGTGTATTTAAGAACACAAATAAGTGTATAAAAAATAGTGAAAAACGAATAATAAGTGTAAATCACAGGAAGTTAAAAAGCAATAGTAATAAAGAAAAACAGTTTGTGCATGATGAACATCTATAAATTACCGACCAAGTGAATATCGGGTAATGTGCAAAAGACTTCGCAATTCGTGAAGACGAGCAAATTAATTGTGACAAGAAAGCGTGGGTTAGGAGTGACGCTCTCGACAATATCAAACCTGCAGAATATTGTCGAGACAGGATTTTGGCGCCCTGGGTATAAATATAGGGGACGCGCTAACATCATGCTCTTTCTCGTTCAATAATTGTGGCAGCCGGAGGCTATGCCCCGCAACTAGAGCTATTTTCTCAATCAACCAAAGTCACAGCCAGAGACTCTACTCGAAAACTAGAACTTCTGTAGCTGATCGACTACCATGGCAGCCAGAGAATCTACTTAGAAACAACAACGACAGTAGATCAACCACAAGTAGCAGCCAGGGACTTCAAGACTACACATCCGTTCGAGTGAGCAGTTGGAACCGGAGGCCATGACAAGGAACGAGGGTGCAGAAGAGTACGAGGATCCAGTAATCCAGAGTACAAGAATCCAGTAATCCAGAGTACAAGAATCCAGTGGATGAGGGACTACAAGACTCCAAGACTACAAGACTCCAGGACTACCAGACTTCAGGAATCCAGGACGATAAAGGAGCATCCCGTATCAAGGACCAAAGAGGACACGCTACAGATGTACCACAAATAATAAGGTGACAAATGAACATGCATTTTAAAAACCGAGACATAATCAAAAGACTTTAAATAACAAAGAAAAAATAGACAATTCAATTAAAATATGTATCAAGAAATTGTATAGCTGTATGTTTTGGTACAATAAGTAAGGTAATATGTAAGAGTGTTTAACGATAATTGTTACCAGTAACTGTAATTTGAAATCTATAATTTTTAGTAGTTAAATTGACGTCATTAGAGAAACTTATAGAAAGCAATCCATATGCAGAAATAAAGAGAAAAAAAGAGCTTAGATAATTAAAAGATTAGATAATCAATATAATATAAATGAGCTAGCTGAGAGCAATATAAAAATGTATAACAATGTATTAGAATATAAGATTATATGATATGTTTGTGTGTAATATAAGACTACTAATTATGCGTAATAATTACGTGCAAACAATAATGATTTTGAATCGCAAAACAAATAAATAAATTTAAATGAGTTTAAACAATTTTACAGTGTTATGATTATTACGATTACACCCTTCACACACACACACACACACACACACGCACGCACGCACGCACGCACGCACGCACGCACACGCGCGTGCGCGAATTTAATGTGTCGTCGTGTTACATAAAGATTTGTCGCACATCAATAAATTAAACACATTAAAATCGTCATAGTGTTGTAATATATATTTATAATTATATATATTCACAATTATATAATATTGTGATGTTATTCAATGTAGTTTCTTCTGCAAGTAATGTACTGTGTTTTTGTGTCAACACCTCATGCACATTTCATTGAAAAATACCAGCATCATCAGATGTTTGTATGTAAATCAAATACATACTTTTACTTTCAGAAGAAACTAAAAAAACGTACTAAAAAGTGCTGTTTTGGGGAGGGGGAGGGGGACGCACGCCCCCTAGGGGAGGGAACTTTTTTGTTTCCAACTGCTAGACCCTCAACGAGTATTATGGGAAATTATCAAAACTTTATAAATTATTTCCCCTATTTTTCTTAATTTAACTGAACTATTAGCATGTTGTCAGATATTAATTGGTCCCCCTTGCAATTTTGAGTCACACCCTAACTGCCTTCTAAACGCATGTTCCTTTTAATTCCTGCATAAGTCAAACAATGTACAAGGGTCATCTGGTTCTGTTTATAAATAGGATGGTTGTTTTGGGGAGGGAGAGAGGGAGAGAGAGAGAGAGAGAGAGAGAGAGAGAGAGAGAGAGAGAGAGAGAGAGAGAGAGAGAGAGAGAGAGAGAGAGAGAGAGAGAGAGAGAGAGTATAAATTATGTTCTGGGGTATTATAATTTTCTCAATGTATTTAAGGAAAACAGTATGCAATAATGCAATTATTTTGATGATGTAAATCAAACTATTTCACATACACATACACATTCACTCCCTAATTTATCTGTTGTAGCCCTATCTGATAACTAATTTATTAGTATCAACTAATTTCTTTGATATTTTCTCTTGTATCTGTACACAGGTCCTCATGATAAAAATAAATAGTGTCAATAAACTTTGCCTGCAGATGTTCCATAATTATTTCCCATTATGCCAGCATAATTTGTGTAGTTACATGTACTGGAACAGTCTGGAGTGGTATTTGACTGCATGGCTTTGACAGAGGCGCTGCACCTGCTTGGCTAGCCGAAAATTGTGTAGAACGACACTCTAGACTGTTCAAGAGTGTTCCGTAAATGTTGCAATACTGCCCCCTCCTTAAGCCTGTTCGTCCCGAACTGGCAAACCATCTCTGAAGTAATATTTGGCCAGGTGATCTAGGCGGACTACTTACAAAAAATAATTCTGCGCCTCTTCAAATTCAGTCTCGGGTGATCCAAACATCAAGTTCCCAGGAATATGAATCTCCCTCTCAATCACTAGTTTTGCTGGAATAAGGCCAGTTGTGTCATGTACTGATGATATCTAAGCCATTCACTGGTCCAAGTCTGTTTGGCTCTCGTCAGCAACCTCCTGAGTAACTTCATCTTCAGAAACTTCTTCCCTGGGTGCTTCCTTTAAACAAGGAACAAGCAAGAGCCTTTCCCCAATGGCCACAGTTGGTTTTATAATTACTTCTTTTGTAATTATATAAATCAGTACTTCCTCTGCTAATGTCACTTGCTTGATCAAATGGTTGGCAGACTCTGTCATTTTAGCTTTATCTTCTCTTGGCCAACCCTCAGGACATTCTCTCTTAATCCACAACAAATCCGCAGGGATTCATAATGTCCGTGCCAAGAATCACTTCATCTACAATGTCTGCAACGAACATTTGGTGGCTAACCTCGAGAAGACCCATACGTTCATGTACGTCTACTTGTCCTAACACTTGGATGGAGCTTCCAGTTACAGTCTGTATTGTACAAGAGCTAAATTAAGGCCGGCGGTTGCTGACTAATTCAGGGTGCACAATGGACACTGTTATACCTGTGTCAACACCTGTAAATGATGTTGGTTTACTTTCTGCAAATTCATTAACGGTCAAGTTTCTACTGGTCTTATGTAGCATGGAAACCGAATGCTGTTCTGGAGCTTTGTTTCTTCAATTTGTACGATCACACCCTTCTCTCCGTATTTTATTCTCCCAACAGTCTGCCTATAGATGACCACGTTTCCCACAGTTGTAACACTTCGGTCTTCTGTCTCTTTCCCATTGTTCAAATTGTTGTGGTGCTCTTGAACCTTTGAATTGTTTGTCCTGGAGCACTGTTTTTCTGCCTCCATCGTAACGGATATATGATACTGTGAACTTCTGACTACATTGTGATGACTTAAACCCATTAATGTAGTGGGACGCTGTCTTGGCAGCTTCAAACTCTAGGGTGTGATCAAGACCTTCTGAGCTATTTTGGTATCCTGCCATTCGTAACACTTGAAGTTCACAATCTCTGATGCCATCAATAAATGTATGCACCACAAACTCATTCGAAAATCTTCTGGTGCTTCAGGATAGGCCAGTCTAATCAGTCTGCCGATGCTTGCTTCAAACTCTTCAAGACTCTCCCCAGAATGTAGAGTCGCCTTGCCCTCAATTGAGTGCAATACACATCTTGCAAATCTTTATCACCATACTGTAATTCTAAAGCTTTTATCAATTTGGCATAGGTTTTCTGGCTACAGCATTATTTGACCTACTTTCTGTAGTAGCTCTGGCCCAAGTCCTTTTAAAGCGAGAATGAGTGAAACTGCCTTGTCTTCCTCCATCCAATTATTTCCAGAAGCAGCGGCTTCAAATTAACAAAGGTATGTCGTCCTGTGATTGCTTCCATTAATGTTGGGGCCTTGAAATGAACTGTCCCAACTGTAGGGAAAGTGACTCTCTCTGTTGTCTTATTTGACTATGCTGCAAAAATTGTTTGTATGATGATTTAGTGAAAACAGGTGGTTTTAATAGTACTTTTGCTGCTGATTCCAGACGTACCTTATTTTTTTTCTAACACGTCACACTTTTTTACAAATTCATTACTTACTTTTGAGTTTTTACTACTTTTATGTTTTGTTTCTATGACTTTTATGGCGAAATTTATGACAGCACTACAGAAGAATACATACTTATTTCACATATTTCATTTAGACCAGTCTATGATGACTATGTATTAGTACGTGTTTCGATATTGTTACGACGGTCTACTCGATCAATGTAGGTACAGTGGAAACAAAATAAGTAAAAGACAACAATTAAGTCACTAATTACACCTTTAATTTTTACAGTTAATCAGTTTGTAATTAACAACACAGTGTCTAGAAGAAATCAAATGAAAATTGTTCACACGCAATAAAATGTCCACTAATATTAAAACTCAATTGTATTACAATTATACCATCCGAATATAAAACGCAACACTTCACTAATAACTACTTGAATGTACACAGTAATAACTCGAACCGCTCTGTAAATATATCGCACTAATACTCTTGAACCGCACAGTCAAAAATTCGCCTAATACTAAACTGAACGTCGTTGAGTACCGGTATTTATAGCTAGTCGAATATCTAGACAATTCCTAATTGCGTCGTAGTGTGCGTATGAACTATGTAATTAACTGCGGCCTTGACACAGTCCGCACGGCTGGCGGCATTGAGAACTTTCTCGTAGATGCATCTACAAGCATGTACGCTACACGCTTACATTCTGGATCTCTCTGGAACGTTCGATAAACACGTAGACTGTTCTGTGATGTCGTAACACTCCCTGCTCCTTAAGCCTGTTCATCCCAAACTGGCAAAACGTATCTAAAGTTGTACTTAGCCAAGCGATCTAGGTGGACAACCTTGAACTTTCGCTGTCCTTGCTGTTGAATCCGATAAAAAACATCGTTAATTTTTTTTTTCACAGTGTAGAGTCCTTCCCAGTTAGACTGAAGCTTAGGTGAGTGACCACGACGGCGCTTTGGATTGAACAACCAGACCTGATCTCCTTCTTGGAAACCCACACTACTGCTGCGAAAGTCATACCGAGTTTTCATTTTATCACTGGCAATCTTCAGCCGTCCTCTTACCAAGCGATTCATTTCTCGCAGTTGGTTTTCTAATTGCGAGGAATAGTGCTGCGGCTCTTGGGACTGAGTCTCAGGTGATCCAAACATTAAGTCCCCAGAAAGACGAATCTCCCGCCCGAACACCAATTTTGCTGGAGTCATGCGGGTTGTGTCGTGTACTGATGATCTATACGCCATGAGGAATAGTGGTATATATTGGTTCTCGTCAACAACCTTCGAAAGAAGCTGTTCAAGTGTCCTATTGAATCTCTCAACCATCCCGTCCGACTGAGGATGCAGAGGCGTCCTGGTCTTTCGAATTCCAAGTAGACGGCATAATTCTTTAAACACTCCTGATTCGAAATTTCTCCCTTGATCCATATGGATTTCCATAGGGACTCCATAACGGCAACAGAAATTGTGAACTAACTGCTTTGCCACAGTGGTAACCTCCTGATTTGGAATTGCGTAGGCTTCCACCCACTTAGTAAAGTAGTCACCTACAACCATGATGTACCGGTTCCCATCGTCAGTAACTGGGAATGGTCCAGCAATGTCTATTCGCGTCAAGGAAGAAATTAAAGCGTTATACATTAAAAAATCTCTCCTCAATACTCGTTTGCTTAAACTGCATTTGCAGATTCTTAACAATATTCATCCTGTCATTATCGATAAAGTTTTAGATTCCGTACACAGATACATATATAATATTGTACGTCGTACACATTTTAGTCAATCACGCAAACTTCTTAGGCTAGAACATAAACATCGCCAAGAGTCTGCCATTGTTTGTAAACACACATTTTACCCTAGAGTCATGAACTTAACTACAATAGTCTTTGATGATAACGAAATGAAGCTTTTAAGTAAAGGGATAAATTATAATCTCCCACCCGTCAGTAAAAACAAACTTATCTATGAAGTCGTTGAAGCGGAGGCAGCCGTCAAATCTATTTCAGACCCACACTTATAAAATGAAGCACGTGTACTTATAAATAATAAATTCAATAGAGCCATTAAATTAAACAATAATCTACCTCTCGTTTCACGTGGTCAGTCTAGGTACTCTAGTGAATATAAAACTTTAAAACACATGAAAACAAAAATAATCGACAATGCCCTTATTGTTAAGGCAGATAAAGGAAATACGCTAGTCGTCATGGACACTGATTCATACAGTGATAAAGTTCATGATTTTATTTCTAACAACAACATTAAAATATTAAACTCTGACCCCACTGAATTGTACGTCAGGGAACTTAACAATTGTATTAATAAATGTATCAATTTATTCAATGAAAGCACACGACGTTACTTAAAGCCCATCAACGCTAAAGCCCCGATATTCACAGGACTGCCTAAAATTCATAAACATAACATACCTATCAGACCGCTCGTGAACTTTACCACTGCTCCTAGCTTCAAAACTGCAAAAGCACTAGTTCGTTTGATAAAAGATAATTTACAATTACGTAATAATCATAGTATTAAGAACAACAATAATTTTATGAATGATATTAAATCTGTTGAACTACAACCTAACCACAAATTGGCGTCGTTCGACATAACTAATTTATACATGAACATCCCAGTCATAGATACATTACAGATTTTGATAAACAATTTATCTGACAATAGTTGCATGAACACACAGACGATAAATGAGTTAATTAATTTACTCGAGGTTGTTTCGAAACAAAACTATTTCACTTTTAATGGCTCATTTTACATTCAAGATGATGGACTAGCTATGGGCTCATCCCTCTCCGGCCTACTGGCCGATATTTATTTGAATTATTATGAGAATACTCACTTGTTGAACAATAATATATATGCAAATAAAATAATATTTTATTCACGGTATGTAGACGATATGTTTTTAATTTTTGATGGTACTATAAGACAAATCGAATTATTTAAAAACTGTTTACATAAAATAAATAGAAACATCCAGTTTACTCTTGAAACAGAGGTTGATAACAAGATAAACTTTCTAGATTTAACCATCACTCGACAGATGAATAAACTAAAGTTCAACATTTATAGGAAACCGACTACCACTGACACCACAATACACGCAGACTCTCATCATCCTCTTTCACATAAAATGGCAGCGTACAAGAGTTTCATTCATAGATTATTGACAATTCCTTTGGATGATGACTTTCGTGATGAGCTAAATGTCATAAAATATATCGCGGTTGCCAATGGTTACAATAGTTTAACCATTGACAAACCGTTGAGAAAATATGAAAAAAGAATGCTTAAACCCCGAATACACAACAACACGCAAAAAATGTTTATATCTACTAATTACACTAGCTTTATGCCTAAGGTTTTGTCTTCTATATTGAATAATAATAGTTTCCCTATTTCATTCAGGACTAATAATAAGTTACTGGATATTCTCAAACCGAAAAAACACATGCCTCCAGAAGAAAAAACTGGCATATATAAGTTAACATGCAATGATTGAGAGTGCTTCTACATTGGACAGACTGGGAGAGGTTTCCTTAAACGATTTCGAGAACTTTTACCTAAGAAAATAAGAAACATTGACATCAAATCAAATTACGCCCGACATCGCTGCTCGCGCATGATGTGTGACATGGACCTTAGTTGTTCTGAGATTTGCATCGCAGTGTCATACAACGAGTTAGAGCGAAAATTCAACTGATCATTTAATAAATAATCTGGACTGGTTTTAAAGGCCTTATATATTTCAAATATATGAATATGAAATATAGGAATATGAATGCTAATGAAGAATTTGAAATATATAAGGTCTTTAAAACCAGTCCAGATTATTTATTAAATGATCAGTAGAATTTTCGCTCTAACTTGTTGTATGACACTGCGATGCAAATCTCAGAACAACTAATGTCCACGTCACACATCATGCGCGAGCAGCGATAGCGGTGAACTGATAGCGTTAGTTTAGTGTTGTCAAGTGCGCACCGAAAACGTATCGCGCGCGTTAGATACTGAATACGAACTATGTTAGTGTTTTATGTGTTTGTGATATATTTTAATGTTTCGACGACCTCGCAAGAGTAATTACACCTGATGATGGAACATACGTTCCGAAATGCGTAGTGTTGTTTTTAAAAAGGGAAGTCACAAGACGGATAATAAGGTAAAATATTAAAATATTAATTTATCTGTAACATGTGTGTAAGAAGGGCCGTTTCATGAATGCCTTGAAGGAATTTGAAATTTACAATGCATATGCAAACCCAAGGAGTCGCGATATCGTGTTAAATGACCACCTCAACTTTGTATCCAACCGATTGTACGATACCGCCTTGAGTCTGCTCGCTGGGGCTACGATAAGGCAGCAACCGCTCAGTGGCAGAATGAACTTGAACGGGTGCGCACCCAAATCCGCGTACGGTTCACATGCAAATTTTGACATTTTAACTTCTTAACGATCTCGCAAGAGTGATAGTTTTACCTTTTTAATATCTGATGATGGAGCATAAGCTCTGAAACGCGTCATAGACGAAGCACAAGAAATCACACGGCGGATAATTTAAGGTAAATAATTATTACTTCCTCTTTTGCTGTCAAGATTGGTCCAATGTCTTCATCAGTCATCTGTTCTTGTCGACCAGTCTTGTGTTGTCCAGCCGTCAGCCAGGAAATCCACAGTGATGGCTTGAACATGTTCGCTTGAGTTTTGTTCTTCCTTTCTGTGGCAATGTCGGCAGTCTTCCGGGCACGGTCTTCGTGATAAGCCATCTGCATTACCATGCAGGCGCCCCCGCCGATGTTGTACCTTGAAGTTGTACTCTTACAGACGTTCAAGCCACCTTGCCAACTGTCCTTCCGGATTTTTAAATCTTAAGAGCCATGCAAGCGCGGCATGGTCGGTACGTAGTGAAAACTCTCTTCCATAGAGGTATTTATGGAAGTGCTCCAACGCTCAGACGATTGCCAGCAACTCTCTCCTTGTGACGCAATAGTTTTTCTCCGGTTTAGAAAGTGTCTTGCTGTAATACGCTATTACTCGTTCTTCACCATTTTGCACTTGAGACAAAACTGCTCCTAGACCAGTATTGCGTGCGTCTGTGTCTACGATGTACTTCCCTTCGGAAGATGGAAAAGCGAGAATTGGCTGAGAACATAATGAAATCTTCAACGTTCTAAATGCTTGGTCACACTCTCTCGACCACTGGAAGTTTTGTTTATTTTCCGTTAGCTCATGTAGTGGTTTAGCAACAGTAGCGAAGCCTTTCACAAAACGTCGGTAATATGAACATAACCACAGGAAACTCCGAACTTCGTGTTTACTCTTCGGAACTGGCCAGTCTCTTACAGTGTCTACTTTATTTAGCATCCATGCTAACACCCGCTGCCGAAACCAGATGGCCCAGATACTGTACTTCCTTCTTGAATAGAGAACACTTCTTCGGGCTCAGCTTCAGTTGTGCACCGTGAATTCTAGTTCGAACTTCCTTAAGGTTTTCCAAATGGTCTTCGAATGTCTTCCCGATCACTATGACATCGTCTAAGTAAACAAGGTAAGTTTTCCACATGGGGCCTCGGAGTATTAGGTCCATCAATCTTTCAAATGTTGCTGGTGTATTACAGAGTCCAAATGGCATGACTTTAAATTGGAATAAGCCACTTGGGGTCGAGAAAGCGGTCTTTTCCTTATCTTCTTGATGAAGAACCACTTGCCAATATCCACTCTTCAGGTCCAATGTGGGAAACCACTGTGCTCCAGACGTGTCGAGTGTATTGTCAACGCGAGGTAATGGATAGCAGTCTTCCTTTGTAACGTCATTTAACCTCTGTAGTCTACCCAGGAACGCAATCCACCATCCTTCTTTGCTACCAGCACTACAGGAGAAGACCAAGCATTTGATGAAGGTTCAATTACTCCCTCTGTCAACATGTCCTGTATTAACCGAGACATTTCCTCTTGTTTAGATAATGGAGGCCTTCGAGGAGGTTGGCGTATCGGTGTTGTGTACCCTGGTATTGATGCGATGTTGCACAAGAGAGGTTCTTCCCAGTGACTGTCCCCAAACTGCAAAACAATCTTTGAATTCGTGTAAAAACTGTCCAAGTTCTTTTACCTCACCACTTGAGAGGTAGTTAGAAGATCTGTTCAATAATTCTTGCAGTTCCTCTGGTAATTTGGAATTATCCGAAGCACTGGATCTTCGTTGCGTTATTCCGGCTACCCAGGCCACAGGAGTCAATTTGCCTAGGAGCGTATTGTTTTGTAAAGTGATAGCTTGATCCAAAATATTCGCCACTCTAATAAGTACATTTCCGGTTTCATCAGGTTTTACTAAACTTCTGGCAAGTAGTATGCCCGGTGTGCTGACTACCTGGGGTTCGAATATAGAGCACTGGTTGCCCCTAGTATCTACATCGGTTCTAACCATGATGATCTTTTCAGAGTTTCGCGGAAGTTACGGCCACTTGGTTTATGACGTCCATCGATTTTTCTGCTGTCGTCATTGTTGATAGCATTACCTCTTCGCCTCCGATTCTCAAGACAGTGTTCTTGAAGTCGACTATAAATCCGTATGCGTTCATAACGTCGACACCAAGAATTGCTTCAACCACAATATCTGCAACTAGTACTTGATGATTAAACTCAAGTCGACCGAGGCGTAGATGTGTATCCACTTTTCCATACACTTTTACAGGCCGTCCAGTAGCTGTTCACAAGCTGCAAGAGCACTAGATTGGCTTGAGATCTTTCACCACGTAGGGGCGCACAATAGAAACTGTTGCACCTGTGTCAACTGTAATCGAGGTTGGCCTTTCTTGAACAAGTGCGGTAACTACCAAGCTCCCGCTGTTTTTCTGAAGTGTAGAAACTGCGTATTGTCTAGGGGCTTCGTTCCTCCAGTTAGTCAGCACACGCCCCGTTGTACCGACTATTGCTCATTTCCCTGCTGCTGAATTCTAACCTGACAATCTCGTTGTAGATGTCCAGGTTTCCCACATCTATAACACTTCAGTCTTCCATCCTTTCTTATTTTATTCTGTGACGCCGACCATCGAGTCTCTGTTCCTTGTTCTTCTTCCTCATCGTCTGTGCCATCGCGATCTTTTAGCGCGCACTTTATGATAAAAATCCAAATAAAATAAAAGTTAATCTCAGAGGAAGAGCTAAACTTAAAGAACACACTAAATGTCTTGATCTAGTGAAAATATACAGGAACAATCCAAGAAAAATCAAAATGGCAAAGCATGTACCAGGGCGTCCGCAATGTTCTGGTGTCTTGCTGTAGATTGTTCTGTGACGTCGTAACAATATAAATGAAAGAAATATTACTCAAAAGCCTGTTTTAGTAATTAAATAGAATTTAGTTTGAACATTTCAATTCAATTTCATTTTGAATATTTTGCATTGAATAAAAATATATAATAAAGTTATGTATGAGAAGATATGCGAAATATATATATATACAATTTACTTTTCCTGTCCACTATGCTGTTTTTATTTTTTTAAGCTTCTTTTCTGGTGGGTTAATGTTTCTTTTTCTTGATTTGCACCCCTCAGCAGTCCCGTCTCTCTTGGGCATGAAACAGTAGTTGGCCATCATGTTAACATTCCAGTATCCCTGGTATCTCTTTTCCATGGGTATGATATATTGGTGGAAATATTCTCCATATTCTTTAATGACATCGCCAAGATTCTCAGAGAAAACACTGATGAGTGAGTGGGGATAGTGAAGTTTAACATTCATGTTACAGTCCAATTTCCTAAAATGTTGTAACATGGTTCTTATGATAGTTTTGTACTTTTTATCTTTTTTGTTGTTCAAGAAGTTTTTCACAACTTCTTTAAATGAATTCTAAGCGTTTTGTTTCTGTTGGATTCATAGAATTTTCAAAAGCCACATTATTAAACACCAAATTTCTTGTTTGCGATCCATCACACATCCCTTCTTTTAACTTTTCAGTATTTGCTTTTGGAAACTTTGTTTGTAGGTATTGTAAAGCTGCTGTCTTTTGCAAGTGCTTTAGCAAACAGTTTTGTCAAACCAAGTTTGATATGAAGAGGTGGTAGAATTTTTTCCCGTTGTACAAGTGATTTACTTGTAATATTCTTTGAACCCAGTTGGAGATTTTCTTTTTTGAGCCAGTCTGTTACCTTCCAATGTTTGTCCTTTGCTCAACTGTCCCATGCATAAAGGAAACATGGCATTTTTTATATCCAGATTGTTGACCAAGCAGCATGCTAATCACTTTCAAGTTACCACAACCCATCCACAAATGCCTTACGTAGTTAAGTGTTTAGAAATAACATTTAGATTTCCATAAGACTCTTTGGTTGGTGCCAACAGAAAGCCAGCTGGGGTATAAAAAGTGTTGCCAACTGATTCCTCTTGTCATAAAAAAATTCCTCACTTTCCGAAATCTAAACTATCAGGTTTTTAATATCATTCTCACTCATTTGAACTGCAAAAAATATTGTACTAGTAGGTTATAGAGAAAAATAAATATTAAAACTGAAAACAGCATAAAAAAGTACTTTGAAACCACCTAAATTTATATGATCATCAAAACTCCATGTATTTTTGATGTTTTTCCTGCCCTTATAATTGGTACTGCACTTCAGCTGTTTGTTTAAAGACGCATGGCTGTATTTTCATTAACTGCTCGACTTCACTTTTAGTTTGTTCTCTTATAGTTGCAATTAAGTTTTCTACTTTAGATATTTTAATTTGACACAGATTCTTCTACAATAGATGTTTTTGTAGACATAGCTTCTTGCAGACTCAAGACAGATTTTTCTACTTCAGCTAGACTATTTTTAATGTCACTGATTCTTTACAATGAATGAACCTTGTAATAGACCCAACTCTGCAGCGGTATGTTCTTGCATCTGATTTTGGTCCTGTATCAACACTCTGATGTCACCTGTTTCACGCTTACATTCTTCTTTTTTTCGTTCTTCTGATTCCAGCATTAGTGCTTTTTGCTGTTCTTCTGCCTCTTGTCTTTCCTGTCTGTGTTTCTCATCCTATCGTTTTCTGCTTCTTTTGCTTCCTGTTGTCGTCGTTCCTCTATCTGCAACAGGAGTGCCTGGAAATTTCCATCATCTGACTGGTATTCACTTTTGCAGATTAATCACAATGTACACTACTCTTCTACAAAGTGTCCTCTGTTTCCAATGTTAAAGGTTCTGTTGCACTTCTTATGACGTGTCGGCTACGTCATAATCCAGGGAACCTGTGATAATTGACGCTAGCCAATTATACAGGCTGTCTACGTTATAAAAAACTGAAACTCAAAACACAAGACTAACAAAATTACAATTATTCTAACTATAGGAAACAAGGGGAGGGGTATAACTGATTTATGCACTCACTTTAGTACGTAACAAAGATGACATCCCTTTTATTCACATAGTATACGTAACACATTACAAATAAAGATATTATTTACTCTGAGATTGTAGGGGGTTTTCTATGTAAAATAAAATGATCATTTAGATAATGAGTTTACCTCGGATCCGAGTCTTTCTTTTTCTTGTTAAGAATTTTCAAATTTACCATACTTGATTATATGATTACCTTATTCCTTAAGTACCATTTGAAGAATGGTTTTATTTAGTTGAGCAACTTCTGAAGTTACATAACGAAAGTTAAGTTACAATGTATGATTACAAGAATTGGTGGTTACACCAGTTTAAATGTTAGAGCTTATTGATTGTCTTTTGAAAGTCTTTTTCAACTTTAATTACTTATATTTTAAAATATGTATAACTCACAGAAGACGAGCTCCCGTGTCACCTCTTATATTATGGTTAACTGTCCGTGTCTTGACGAGTGATTCTTCCGTACTCTTGTAGTCGAGGATTGTCCTAGGGGTAGTCTGTCCAGTAATGATGAAATGGATGTGATGGTGCCAGCTAACGTGAAGTCGTCAGGATTCTCGGTGATAGAGTAAAGGCAGTATAGTTCGAAGTCGTCGCTTTTCACTGTTATTCACATCACCTGTTTAATTGCACCGTCGTGTTGGAGTTTACATATTGTTTGTACATTATGTTGGAATTTCTTTTAACTTGAACAATATTTGACTGGTTATTTAAATTACAGGAGATGTCACCTCTTACACACGTTTTTCCTTTTTCTTACATGTTTGTTTCACAAAAATTTACTCACTACATATTCGTTACTTATGTCTAGCTGTCCACACTTTTGATGGAAGTTAACACTTAAATTAAAATACACACAAAATAACATTTTGTGAAGAGCCCCAGCGTGGAGCTGTTTACAGTTAGAAAGCCGCATCGTTAATCCCTAGTTGTTACAACAGGAAAGTTGCAAAGACGCGGAGCGAATACTCCGCCATAATATAGTTCCATCTTTTATTTAATACTACAGTCTTACAGTTAGACAATACAAACAATCGATATTTTCCTCGTATACTGAAATTATTACACCTATTACTAGTGACTTTAAATTATTAATTCTTTATATTATGGTTTACACGTATTTCTTATTTAATGCCGGCTCGGTATACAAGTTGAATCCGGAATTCACAGGTCATAGCATGTTAAGTTTAATAAAGGGTTAACAGTTTTATTCTTTAACTTTTGCTTCCACAATTTTAATTAATTAATACTCGTTAAATTTTCTTATTTAAGTCTCATCACTACCATGAGTTAGTCCAGGGGTAATTGGTTTAATAGTGCGATTTAATGTTTTTTAACTAACTTCCCATTCTTCGATTTCTATTATTAATTTTTTATTTTTTTTTTTATTTAAATCGTCACATACTCCGCCGCTTAAAATTGACATGGGGAAAACAATTATTAAGTGGATTCGAAAGTTAGGTGCTGGGGTACACTTGTAGTTACTGTGTGGAGTTTCTCTCCTTCTTCTCCCTTTTTCTTTCATTTATTTATTTGCATGAGTTATACACAACTTATTTCTTTGAGTATCAAACAATATATACATATACTTACAAATTACTTCTTAAATTACGTAAAGTTCATACTTAATTACTACACTTTAAAACACACAAACTTCTACTTATTTCTATTACTTAAATCTACTACCGGTTTTTCTTCGGGTTTTGGTTACTCTCTACAGAGAGTTACTATCTAGATAACTTCTTACTTAGTAGTCAGGTAGTGGTTAACTGACTACTTATTTCTCTCATCTTTCGCTGAACAGGATCTACGGTTGATCAGGCCTCATTCCTAATTCTATGATTAGCACTTCACATGGTTACTCAGGTACAAGATAACTTGTCTACCTAGTATTACCATTTTCTAGCTTTATTATTTTTTATACAATTTTATCTGCGAAATATGTGTTCTCCGTACATATTCTTGCGTCGCAGGTTCGTACAGGGCTACTGTAACTGGGGTTAAGTACTTCTGGATTCGGTAAGGACCACACCATCGGTATGATAGTTTAGAGGTGGTCTTATCAATAGCACTACTAGTCGGGTGTGTCTTGTACATTACTAAGTCACCGACTTGGTACCTAACTAAATTAGTATCATTACTTCTCTCGTGATATTTTCGCGATTTTTCTAAGTTTGCTCTTAAATTTGTACGGGCTTCATTCCAGATTCGTTTAATCTGCTTATCCTTAATTTGCTGAGGTAGTAAGTCATGTATTTTCCATTTTGTGGACAAGGGGTGGTTTGGCTTGTATTTGTATAGTAACTCAAACGGGGTAGACTTATGTCCTTCTTGATAAGCGGAATTGAAGGTGTACTGTATCCAAGATAGGTTCTGGTCCCAAGACGTATGGTCGTTCGCATGGTAGGCAATTAAAGCAGATTTGAGGTTTCGCAGATACCTTTCAGCAATATTGCCTTGCGGACGATACTCCGTAGTGGTAATATGGTCTATACCTAACTTGAAACACATATTCTTAAATTCCTTAGCCTTAAACTGGGGTCCGTTATCTGACACTAGATGTATAGGGGTACCATAATCTTTAAATAATCTCTCCTGTAATATCTTTACAATGGTCGACGCTAACGCTCGCCGCATGGGATACATCCAAACAAATTTGGTGAACGAATCTACACATATGAGTAGCATCGTATTACCTGATTTAGATCGAGGGTAGGGACCTGAAACGTCTAAATAAAGTTTAGAGAATGGGGTAGTAGGGATTTCTGAAATTAATTGGCTTATTTGACTGTTTCTTGCTGGTTTGCTGAGCGCGCATAACTTACACTTTTTAACGAAGCTAGCTATTTCGCTGTTCATATTGTTCCAATGATATTCCTTACGAATGCAATGTATTGTTTTATTTATTCCCATATGGGCTCCAATGGTAGATGAATGGAAGTATTCCATCAGCATGGGCTTAATTACATCAGGGGCGATTATCCTTAATTCCTTACCATTGCTATTCTGTGGCATAGTATTCTTTTACTTAACACGTATTTCTCTGATTTAATTCCTTGCTCGAGTTGTTCTATAATCGGTTTCAGAAGAGGGTCTTGTTGTTGATATTGAGCGATGTTGGTAAACGCAAGGGGGAATTCGGTAATTACTGTGTTAACAACGGGTGTTTCCAGGCTCTCCTTGCTTTCGAGAGTATTAGTGGGCGACTGGAACATACGGGACAGGGTATCAGCAACTACATTTTGTGTACCTTTATTATGTTATACTTTGAATTTGTAACAGTTTAACCTCAATACCCATCTTCCAATACGTCCCAACTGTTTAGGGTGATTCAGTAACCAAGATAATGCTTGATTATCAGTTTCTAAAAGGAACTCTTTATGTTCTAAAAAGGGTTTAAACTTTTCAAAAGCAAATACAATGGCTAAACATTCTAATTCATATGCGGAATATTTCTTTTCTTGGTCATTCAAGGTGCGTGAAGCATAACTAATCGGTAGCCTACTGTTTTCTATTTCTTGATAGATTACTGCGCCTAAAGCTACACTTGAACTGTCGGTCTGAACTACGAAAGGTTTCGTAAAATCCGCTAGTTGTAATACTGGGGGTGATATGATGCTTTCTTTTAGTTGTTCGAACACAGTTTGGTGTTTGGAGTCCATTCAAATTTCGCTCCCTTCTTTCTTAAGGCATTCAGAGGTGCGGCGATTTCTGCTAGATGGGGAATATACTTGTGGAAATAGTTTACCATTCCCAAAAATCGGGCTATTCCTTTTGCATCTCGCGGGGGTAAAAATTCTCTGATCGCATGGGTTCGTTCGGGGTCTATGCTTACCTTTCCGTTGGCCTTCACGATGTGACCTAAAAATGAAAATTGTGGGACTGCAAAATTTACCTTTTTGGGATTAACTGTTAATCCTGCTTTTTGTAATCGAGATAACACTTCACGTAGATGTTTAAGATGTTGTTCCATCGATTCGCTATAGATTACGATGTCGTCCAGGTAATGATACACATATCTAAATTTAATATCATGAAATATTCTCTCTAATAGTCTACTACATACGGAACTTCCTTGTGATATTCCAAAGGGTACTCTAGTAAATTAGTACAGGTTGAAAGGAACAGCAAACGCGGTTAGACGTTTGGATTCCTCTGAAAGGGGTATTTGGTGAAATGCTTGATTTAGATCCATTATCGTAAAGACTTTCGCTCTAGTGAAGTAATGAAAAGCACTGTGGATGTCTGGAAGCGGGATAGATTCAAATTCTATTCGTTTATTTAATTGCCGGTAGTCCACAACTAGTCTACGTTTGTCGTGACCTTTTGGTACTAAAAAAGAGGGTGATGAATACGGAGACGTAGAGGGTTCGATGACTCCTTGTTCTAATAACTTGTTGATATGGTTCCTCATCACTTCCATTCTGGGTGGCGATAATTTGTACGGGGGTAGGCGTATTACTTTGTGATCGCTCAGATTGATCTTATATTCTATCAGGTTCGTAAGTCCTAGCTTAGGGGTAAGAACGGTGGAAAACTCTTTTATTAATTTCTGCATTCTCAGCCTATCTCTATTTTCTAGATGAGATAATTCAGACTCATGGTGTACTATGTGTGCAGTCGATGATCTAGTACTTTCTTGTTCGTCAGTTGTACAATCAAAATTATACTTCCGTGTACGGTCGAATCTAAAATAATATTTCTTCGTGTGGATGTCAAGAATTATTCCCGTTTTACTGATGAAGTCAGCTCCCAATATTAGGTCGGGTCCTATATCATCACATACTAACATTGTAAAAAACCACGTTAGATTCTTAATTTTTACTTTAATGGTGATGCTGAGTTTTATCACTATATTTTGTGTATTAGCTGTAGCACATTTTATATTTACAGTTTGACTGCATTTCACTAGGTTGTGTTCGAATAATTTATCCGCTAACTTTTGACTGATTAAAGTTTTAGTCGATCCAGAATCGATTAATCCGAGGGTGGATGTAACACCTAGGTCAATTTGTATTAAGGGCAATAGACTTTTAGTCCAATCACATTTAGTTATAGCGTTACATTTCTCAATAAACCTTCTAACATAGGGATCTATTTCTCTAGTGTTTCTTTTTCTTTTTCTTTTATTATTGTCGTACATTTCTTTGGGTTTACCGATTCTCAAGTTGCTGCGGAAGACACAGGATTTCGGGTCTCCCTGCCTTACATGTTTTTTGGATTAGGGTGTTTACGTTCATATTGCTTGTTGTTACAGTTTCTACTTATGTGTCCATACTTACCGCAGTTATAACACGTATTTTTATTACGAGGAGAGTACCTTGCTTCCGTTTTAGGTTGCACGTCAGTTGATTTACCAGGGCTGTGCAAATTGCTCGGTCTATTAAATACTTCGCTTTACATACTGGGTTGGCACACTGGGTACTAGGGCTTGCAATTCATTTCTATTCGCCTCGATTGATTTCACCGCATGTCTGTTTTGATCTGAGTACCATACGTTCGACGAGTGAATACTGCATTGTTCGAGATCCGCAAAGGTGTTGGGTCGATTTATTAACGCTAAACGAGATCTTTCTTCTGGAGACAATCCTACTAAAATGGTATCCACCATCTGTCTCTCATTCCAATCTACTTGCAGTAGTCTAGAAGACTCCCTGATGTCTGAGATGTAATGGGCCAATCTCTCATTATTTCCTTGTACTCGTAGTACGGTCTTTCTCTTAAGTTCCTCATAAATTCCGGTGGGAATAAAATATTTTATCATTGTAGTGTGCACTTCTTCTACTGGAAGGGTAGAGCTTAATGATTCTAGCACATGATTCTTTAACGGGGGTTTACATTTCGGTAGGAGGACACTTGCAAAATTTGCCAGTCATTTAGCTGCTGTAGATCTTTTATCTGCAGGAGATATTTGATGAAATTCAGTAGTTTAGTAACATTCAAACCATCAGTGTATGGAATTTCAGCTAAGAGTTTTTCTACGGGGTGAGTGATTTTTCCGTAGAGGTCCGCGTTATGATTTACATGTGGCATAGCTTTGGGAGAACCAGATAATGGATTAGGGGTAGGTAGTCAATTCATACATTCCGGTGCGAATTTGGAAACCACGGGGAGGAGGGGATTCAGATATAGTCTGGGCATTTAAATCTCTATTTGGGTTTCGCTCTTGAGTTGGTTGTATTTTAGATCCGGCGGGCGATTCCTGATCCGCGTTGGGGGGAGGTTGTTCTGACGTAGGAGATTGAACTGGGGAGATGTGTAGTTTCTTCAAGGATTTTTCAATTTCATCCATTCGGAACGAGTCGGATTTTCTTCGTAATTCCCTGATAATAGTAGGTAATTGGCATAAAGCTTCATCCGCAAAACTTTGGACTTCGGGAGGAATTTCCGTAAGGTTAGGCCAGTTCAACAAATTTTTCATTCGCCGGGTTAAGTGATCTATCCTTTGAGTTGACCGCAATATTACCGCAGGAGGTTTCTCGTCTTGAAGGGTTTGGGACAATAAGGTCAACTCGCTATACTTGGCATTACAAGTTTCTCTCTCGCTCTCATAATCGATTCCGCTCAGGTTGCTTAACTGCACGGGTGCATCAAATCCACTTTCGCGTATAGACTTGCGCAATTCCGCGACTGTTACATTCGCATGGGGTAGACCACGTAAAAGAGCTTCATAGGACAGTTCGTCCTTTAATAGTAAATCTGGATTAAATAGGGCCATCTTTACCTTGTATCTAACACACTAAAATTTACTTTACTACACTATACACTAATGACATACACAATATAATTCATGGTCAAAACATTTGCATTGGTAGTAAGAGAGTTACTTCTCTTCTCAGAGAAAGAGAGAAATTTCACACAGACGTCATTTTATTGTCAACGATCAGCTGTTACGCTGGAATGTAGGTCAGACTAGTTTTCTTTGTAAACAATGACATACTTGTTGTATGCGTGAGAAGGGGAGAAATACACTTGGGGTGAGGAACCTTATTGTTCTATACAACAATAGCTTACGGCTACCTTTATCGACTAGTCTCAGCTGGCTTCAACAAGGGGTAAGTGCAATACGTACCGATATGCGTTTTAAAACAAGCTACAGCCTGTTATCAAGCTGAGTTTGTTTTTACGTTCAAATTTAACTTTCTCTAATTTTTTTTTTTATTTATTTTTTTTTTTGAATTAACTTACAAATTTAATTACACATAATTAAACTGGTTTAACTTAGTCAATGGTTTATATGACTCACCGTGACAACAAAAATATAAATTACACATTTATGCAGGCATATTCAGGAAACTACAGGTCTTGAATTGTCACAAAACAGACATTTTAAAGACTGAACATTTTGACAAGCACTAAAATTCATGTAGGTACTTGCATTGGTGTAATACAATAATAGTTTCAATTATTTTCGCGTTATGTTACATAAATATACAAGTACGTGCGTAATCTCACACACAATTCACAATGGTAAATTTATACTGTCGCTATTTTTCTTTCATGCAACTTAGCCTTTTTGAGTTACATAAAATACCTTAACTGAGTGCATAGATCAGCAGAGGGTCGTATATTTTTTTTTCATGACACTACGTAAACAATTATTTTACAAGAAAGCAGAGTGGCGCATTTTATGACGTGTCGGCTACGTCATAATCCAGGGAACCTGTGATAATTGACGCTAGCCAATTATACAGGCTGCCTACGTTGTAACAAACTGAAACTCAAAACACAAGGCTAACAAAATTACAATTATTCTAACTATAGGAAACAAGGGGAGGGGTTTAACTGATTTATGCACTCACTTTAGTACGTAACAAAGATGATATCCCTTTTATTCACATAGTATATGTAACACATTACAAATAAAGATATTATTTACTCTGAGATTGTAGGGGGTTTTCTATCTAAAATAAAATGATCATTTAGATAATGAGTTTACCTCGGATCCGAGTCTTTCTTTTTCTTGTTAAGAATTTTCAAATTTACCATACTTGATTATGATTACCTTATTCCTTAAGTACCATTTTGTAACGGTACAGAATTGTGAGCTACCCCAGTTTAATTTTATATTGCATCAAGTCAATCACTTTTCAAATTGCCAGACTTTCACCTGTGGGGAGCTCCAGTAACCAGCAATGCACATTGTTAGCCTAAACAATTGCCCAGACGTATTGCGTAACCGCCCAGTAGGCAGGCTTTTTGTGAATCACAGTCTGCAGTTTGTCATCAGAGAGTGAACAGTAGTAAGCAGTTTCAGACAGTAAAAAGTTTGTGATTTAAAATTAAACGGTGGCCTCGGGTGTGCAAGGTAGGCCTAGAGTAATTGGGCCTATCTAGTAAAAACATAAAAAGTTCCAGTTGCAACTCATGGCCGCGCGGTCAACCTAAACGAGCTAAGTGTTCGAAAATTTATGTCGGCTGACAAAATAAAAAGAAATGTTATTCAACAGTGGGTTAAAATAATAGTGGCGCACCAACCTAATACGAAATAATCAATAACAGTACCGCGGTTAAACAGTGTCAAAACTAAGTTATGGTGTGTTAACCAGTGCATGCACAGCAGAGGTGCAAAACAGCGGAGTTCTTCAGATGTTAAGTATTAACTGAGTTTTAACCAATATCATTTTACCTTTTTCTCCAGAGTATAATTCAACATAAATAAATTGTAAATCTGAAATGTACATCAGAGATCTCAAAATGGGGTTTAAATAGAACAACAAAGTCAAAGAACGAATGTGTGTGAGTGTGTGGCTAAATTACGTATTGGTTCATTGCAACAAATAAATAGTTGTGGTATACCATAGTTGTCATAAGCTAGTTAATTAAGAAATATTCATTTTGTTACTTTGTCTGATTTTACAAATTGTTACTCATTCAACAAGTATTTAATCTAACGAAAAGAAATAAGAAATTTAAATGTCATGAAAGAGAGACGAAGTAGTTATTTTGCATAATAAACCAGAGGCAATTTGTTTTAGCACAAACTGTGTATTTGATCTTTACCCCTTGTATCTCGAATAATCCTTTCTGCAGCAGTTTCGTCTGTACGACTTTGGAAAAAACCCGAAGGTAAGAATTAATTATTAATAAATATTAAGTGAGATGTTTCATTGGCGCCCGAACAGGGACTCGAGTATAATTTGTGGTTATATTCGCCAGACCTAATTAAGCTGCAGAACGGGTTATTTGGGAGTGGGGCGAGGTTGTAAATTGTAGACTGTGAAAGCAAAACCAGGCATATTTATATATGTAAAAATAATATAAAACAAAAATGGAAAATAATAGTTTGACCGAATCAATGGTCATGAGTGGGTTGGAGGTCCATTCGACCCCTATCCCAGTTCAATATAGAGAATCAAGTAAGTCAGCTGAAATAGATGACTCAGGGATTCAGGTAACCCCACCCGTAATGAATAAAAATAAACAATCTGAGGATAATGATATGATAAAAATGATGCAATTGCTCTTGGAGAAAAATACAATGTTGTGTGCTAATTTTAGTGAACAGAGTGTAAAACTAAACGAATTAAGTAGTAATTTCAATACCAAATTTGATGAACAGAATGTTAAATTAAATGAGTTAAAGGGTGATATAAATAATATTGACCAAAAATTTGGTACGCGTTTATGTGAAATGAATACACGCCTAAAAGAGATGGATGAATGTTTTAACACTAGTAAAGAACAAGTGTTAGGAAAAATTGAGAAACAAATACAAAAGGTAATTGAAAATTTTGAATGTAAAACAAATGAGAATCATAATGATATGTGCAAAAACGTGGTAGTTGAGAACAAGGAGATTAATGTTGAGAGTGATGAGGAAGATTTTGTTGAAGTAGAGTTTAGTAATGAAGTGTTGCTAGCAAATGCCTATGAGAATGAGAGAGAGTGTGAAGACAGTTTAAATGAAGAGAGTGTACAGAGGGTAGAATTTTCCCGTGATGTGGTTGTGAGTGAAGAAAATGCTTCACTAGTATTGTTGGAGGACAAAGGTTCCTCCTTAGTTGTTGTAAAAGACAAAAGGTCTTTGAATTATTTTTGTGTATCTGGTAAAGCCAGATGTTGTAATAATGTTGTGTTGCCCTCTGTATGGAATGAGAATGTAAAATGTTGTGAGAAGTATTGCAATGAAAGTGATTATGAGAGAGAGAGAATGGTAGAAATATTTAAGGTAAAGAGAAATTATGAAGAGTCAATACAGAGTTTAAATAGTGAGAGAACTGGTAGAATTAAAAACATACCTTGTGTGACAAACAATATGTATATTGATGACAAATATTTGCCTGTTAATGAACCTATAGTAGCAGAATATGGTAATAATAATGTAATGGTAATAACAAAAAACACTGACGGAGACTTTACAAATAATACTGATGTCGACTTGATTTATGATAAGATAATTTTGGGGGGTAACCCTATAGATTATTGTTCTGGTATAATGGGAAAAATAAGTTCTTATGGTTGTAAAACAAAAAATAAGCATATGTGGCGTATCAATGATATTGAAAACTGTTATCTGAAACCCAGACTAAATTTTGATGATGGAGGTTGAACTAAAAAAGCAGTGTATGGACATTTTAAATACTTTAGTATATGGTAACGACTTGGCTGAATCAGGTATTGAAGTGTGACAAATAATAATTGGATATGACGAAAATTTGTAAATAAATGCATTGTGTTAATGTTATTTTGCTGCAATGTACAATATAGCTTATAGGTAACGTATGTTTGTAATAAGAACAAATGGCATAATAATATTTAAATCTATTTTGTATGATGTGTGTATATTAAAAATGTTTTAAATAATATAATTACAGCTAAATTGTTTTGAGTGGAGGTTATTAAATAATTGTCATGTTAAACAAATAATTTAAAAAGGTTAATTTTATTAATGAATTAAAATTATATTTGGTTTGAACTGTAATAAATAGACTTTGTTAAATATGTTAACATTAAAAGATTTATTGAAAAGTACAGGTATTAGAGGTGAGGTAAGCAGAATGTTTAGACTGAAGGAGTGTTTATAGCAGTGTTTATAACACCAGTCTGGCAGACGACTGTTTATGTAAACAGGTGTGTTGTATGTTTTGACTAATGTTTACAGCCAGAGGTGTTGAAGCTGAGTTGACAATAACAAAAGTGTTGTAGTGTGCTGAATCATTGCTGGTAGGAAAATCCTATTATGAAATAAAAGAAACATCTGATGTGATGAAATGTAGATAATATTTTTTTAGGCCCCTTTGTAAAATGATATTTAAATAAATAAAGTTGTTTCGAACAAATGAGATTGAAATAATGTAGGTAATATTTTATGTCGGATCCTTTTGAAAAATGTAATTAATTTTGAATGTGATAATTAAAACAATATGAATTAAATTTAATGAAAGGTAATTAAATAAATTAAAAAGATAATTTTTGATGACTTCGAATCTATTTTGATCTGAATTTCGATTGAAAAATAAATAATTGATAAAAAACATAATGATTAAAATATTCACGTTTAAGATGAGATAGTGTCTGGAAACTAAGATGTGTATATTACTGTTCATGTAAAATTTTATAAATGTCAATATTATACTATTCAATTTTATTGGAATTTATGTGTACCATTGTAAACCTATACTGTTTTATTAACACTATATTCTAGGGTTAAGAGATATCCTATAATATAAAATGAGCCAGTATGTTGTCAATGAACCAGTACGGCTAAGAGGAAACAAATCAGTTGTGGGATATGGAGTGATGGAAGGCCGCTTGTCGATTTTTTATTTGAATGTTTTAAAGTCAGGTGATACTGGGGCGGGTATCTGTTTGATTTTTCGGTGTTGGGATCTCGAACAGAGAAGTCCAGTAAGGTCGGATGGGTGCTGTCACAGTCGCCAGACTAGGGGGGTCAGAACCCATGATTTTAGTAAAGTGTTCAGGGGGGTTGCGGCGCCATATCCTCACTGATCCTCTTAGGTTTATGCAATAAGAGTTTGAACGCCTCGGCCTTCAACCTCTTATTGGGGGGGGTATTGTAACAGTACAGAATTGTGAGCTACCCCAGTTTAATTTTATATTGCATCAAGTCAATCACTTTTCAAATTGCCAGACTTTCACCTGTGGGGAGCCCCAGTAACCAGCAATGCACATTGTTAGCCTAAACAATTGCCCAGACGTGCTGCGTAACCGCCCAGAAGGCAGGCTTTTTGTGAATCACAGTCTGCAGTTTGTCATCAGAGAGTGAACAGTAGTAAGCAGTTTCAGACAGTAAAAAGTTTGTGATTTAAAATTAAACGGTGGCCTCGGGCGTGCAAGGTAGGCCTAGAGTAATTGGGCCTATCTAGTAAGAACATAAAAAGTTCCAGTTGCAACTCATGGCCGCGCGGTCAACCTAAACGAGCTAAGTGTTCGAAAATTTATGTCGGCCGACAAAATAAAAAGAAATGTTATTCAACAGTGGATTAAAATAATAGTGGCGCACCAACCTAATACGAAATAATCAATAACAGTACCGCGGTTAAACAGTGTCAAAACTAAGTTATGGTGTGTTAACCAGTGCATGCACAGCAGAGGTGCAAAACAGCGGAGTTCTTCAGACGTTAAGTATTAACTGAGTTTTAACCAATATCATTTTACCTTTTTCTCCAGAGTATAATTCAACATAAATAAATTGTAAATCTGAAATGTACATCAGAGATCTCAAAATGGGGTTTAAATAGAACGACAAAGTCAAAGAACGAATGTGTGTGAGTGTGTAGCTAAATTACGTATTGGTTCATTGCAACAAATAAATAGTTGTGGTATACCATAGTTGTCATAAGCTAGTTAATTAAGAAATATTCATTTTGTTACTTTGTCTGATTTTACAAATTGTTACTCATTCAACAAGTATTTAATCTAACGAAAAGAAATAAGAAATTTAAATGTCATGAAAGAGAGACAAAGTAGTTATTTTGCATAATAAACCAGAGGCAATTTGTTTTAGCACAAACTGTGTATTTGATCTTTACCCCTTGTATCTCGAATAATCCTTTCTGCAGCACTTTCGTCTGTACGACTTTGGAAAAAACCCGAAGGTAAGAATTAATTATTAATAAATATTAAGTGAGATGTTTCAATTTGAAGAATGGTTTTATTTAGTTGAGCAACTTCTGAAGTTACATAACGAAAGTTAAGTTACAACGTATGATTACAAGAATTGGTGGTTACACCAGTTTAAATGTTAGAGCTTATTGATTGTCTTTTGAAAGTCTTTTTCAACTTTAATTACTTATATTTTAAAATATGTATAACTCACAGAAGACGAGCTCCCGTGTCACCTCTTATATTATGGTTAACTGTCCGTGTCTTGACGAGTGATTCTTCCGTACTCTTGTAGTCGAGGATTGTCCTAGGGGTAGTCTGTCCAGTAATGATGAAATGGATGTGATGGTGCCAGCTAACGTGAAGTCGTCAGGATTCTCGGTGATAGAGTAAAGGCAGTATAGTTCGAAGTCGTCGCTTTTCACTGTTATTCACATCACCTGTTTAATTGCACCGTCGTGTTGGAGTTTACATATTGTTTGTACATTATGTTGGAATTTCTTTTAACTTGAACAATATTTGACTGGTTATTTAAATTACAGGAGATGTCACCTCTTACACACGTTTTTCCTTTTTCTTACATGTTTGTTTCACAAAAATTTACTCACTACATATTCGTTACTTATGTCTAGCTGTCCACACTTTTGATGGAAGTTAACACTTAAATTAAAATACACACAAAATAACATTTTGTGAAGAGCCCCAGCGTGGAGCTGTTTACAGTTAGAAAGCCGCATCGTTAATCCCTAGTTGTTACAACAGGAAAGTTGCAAAGACGCGGAGCGAATACTCCGCCATAATATAGTTCCATCTTTTATTTAATACTACAGTCTTACAGTTAGACAATACAAACAATCGATATTTTCCTCGTATACTGAAATTATTACACCTATTACTAGTGACTTTAAATTATTAATTCTTTATATTATGGTTTACACGTATTTCTTATTTAATGCCGGCTCGGTATACAAGTTGAATGTTAAGTTTAATAAAGGGTTAACAGTTTTATTCTTTAACTTTTGCTTCCACAATTTTAATTAATTAATACTAGTTAAATTTTCTTATTTAAGTCTCATCACTACCACGAGTTAGTCCAGGGGTAATTGGTTTAATAGTGCGATTTAATGTTTTTGAACTAACTTCCCATTCTTCGATTTCTATTATTAATTTTTTATTTTTATTTTTTTATTTAAATCGTCACATTCTGACCCACTTTGTGATGGTGTCACAGAACATCGTGTTCTACATTGGAAACAAAATACAGACATCAATGAAGTCACTAATTACCAGCTTTCATTAGTCACAAATAACCATATGAAATCAACAAGATATTCTCATACAGTAATCATCATCATCATCAACCTCATCCTGAACTTGTTCCGAGACCCACTTCACTCTCGGCCATCCTACATCACTCTTGGTCTATATTCCATTGCTAGCACTGGAATCCTGTCACCTGCCATTCTTTTCAAATGTTCACACCATCTTCTTTTGTTGCTTCTTAGCTGTTCCAACAATGGGTCGACCCCTAGTCCATCCTTATATCCATATTCTTCTTTCTATCAAGAATGGTAAGGCCTAGAGTAGTCATAAACTTCATCTCCACTGTTTGAATCTTTGCTTTGTCTCTTTCTGTCATAACTCTGGCTTCATCTCCATGCATCAAATCTGGTACCACTACAGTGTTAAAAAACCTTAGCCTTGTTTCCTTCTTTGTCTTATTCTTAAGGTATCTGTGAACTGTTACATAGATGTATCTAAATTTTTTTAATTTTTCATCCAGATCAATTTATGTACCATATGTAACATAATATCCAAGTAATTGAAATGCTGGATTTGTTTCGATTTAGTATGTACATTGATTTTTGTAGTTTATCCTCGCTGTCCCGAATTATTACCATATCATCTGCGTACAAAATGGAGTTTAAAAACATTCCTTTCAGAAAAATCCCTGGGTCAACATAAGATTTCCACGTTTTAAATATGTCATATATATATATATATATATATATCTGTACCTCGGAGGGATACAACACTATGTCCATTTTTTTCCATATTGACTTTATTACAGAGTTAAAATCAGCTTTTCTCATATTTCTTAGAGGAATAGAGCACTATGTCCAAAACCAGTTAGAACTGGATATAGCATGTTTTAAAACAACACCAAGTCCACTTTCATTTAGAGGGATAGAACACCATGTGGACTTGGTGTTTTATCCTTCTGAAGCATGTGAATTACTACTGGACATAGTGGTGTATACCTCTACACAGCCTGGCGGATTGTTAGTGAACTAAGAGTACTTTTGACAGTTCTGATGAGTTTACATAGTTGGATGTATTTTAAGTCATAATATTTGCTCTTTTTTAGTAATAGTAAGAATAATGAACCATAATTCTCGTGGGAGAAAGATTCTGGAACTATTGAAAAGTTCTAAAAAAGATTCTACTACAGGTAAGCTACTGTTTAGCTCATTATTTTTAATGTGATATACATAACCACAAATAGTTAATGTAATGTTTTGTTATGAACCTAAACTTCAAAATATTATTTTTTACATGTAATATTATAAGACTTGTTTTATTTCAGAACCAAATCATACAAACAGCAAGGATGTTGAAAATGAAGAGGATAATGGAGATGACTTGAGTTTCGACGAAGATGATGATGACTCTGATCGGGACAAAAATTATGAACCGCCAAGCTCTGAAACGGATTCCAGTGATGATGTCCCTGTATTTAATGAAATACAAAATGAGGTCAGTAGAAATAAAACTAGTGCTAAAACAAACTCAAATGGACATGAGCTACGTTTACTTGAGGAAGACTTATTTTTAAGCAGCGACAATGACAATATTGCAGGAAATCAAGTAGGCCTAGATTTGCAAGGAACAGTAGGCGTAAGGAGAAAACTGAAAAATAAATCTATTTCTACTCAGATAGGTAAAAAACGTGTCGTTCATACCAGTGAATGGGCATGTAATATTCAGAAACGTAAATATTCTGCAGGTGAAGAATATATTAGTAAAAAGGGTAAAGTTGTCCCTGCCAGAATTATTAAACCTCCTTGTTCTTGCAGACTGAAATGTTCTGAAAAATTATTACAAAGTGACAGACAGGAGATCTTTAATGCATACTGGAGTCAGGAGAAGGGAAATGACACAAAACGGCAATTCATTGTTTCATGTGTAGAGAAGCATAGTACTGTCCGTTCAAGAAAACGAGACCTTGCCTCCAATAAGTCAAAACAAAATACTCTACAATATTATTTTACAGTAAAAGGCATACGAACTAGAGTATGTAAACTTATGTTTTTAAATACACTATCTATATCAAACACCGTGGTAGTTAATGTTTTGAAAAATATTGAACCAGGTGGAATTGTAAAAACCGATCAAAGGGGTAAGCAAACTCCCGTCAATAAAACACATGATGACACTGTTGAAAGTGTAGTAAGACACATCTCTTCCTTCCCAAATTATAGCAGTCATTACACTAGGGAAAAGAGTGATATGAAGTATTTGGGTCCGCACCTGAACATAGAGAAAATGTATGAACTGTATGTAGAGGATTGTAATGAAAATGATTTCAACCCTTTGTTAATAGCTAAAAAATGGCTCTACTACGATGTGTTCAACAAAAAATTCAAGTTGAATTTCAAACCACCAGAAATAGACACGTGTGATACATGTGATTATTTTCAAGCAAAATTAAAAAATAATTTGACTCTAGATGAAAAAAATTCTATTGAGGAAGACCATAATGCACATCTGGATGAATCTAAATTAAGGTATGATTTAAAAAGCGAGGACACCAAAAGGGCTAACAATACCCTTAAGGTATTAACGGGTGATCTTCAAAAATGTTTGCCGTCACCCCTTATAACAAATTGCATAAGCTTTTACAAGAGAAAACTTTGGACGTTGAATTACACCCTTTTTGATTCTTCTGATTCGTCAGTCCATTGTATTATGTGGGACGAATCCAAAGGAGCTCGTGGCGGAAATGAAATCGGATCTGCATTACTGAAATGGGCAGATACCGTCATTCCTGGCAGTGACATTGAAGAAATCATTCTGTGGTCGGATAATTGTTACGGCCAGAATAAGAATATTAGTCTTATTATGTGTTTCTTTTGGATACTCAATAAGTATCCTCAAGTAAAAATCATCACTCAAAAGTTTCTACTAAAGGGCCACACGCATATGGAGGCGGATACTGTCCATGCGCTGATAGAGCGGAAGAGAAAAAAACTTAACAACATGACAATTCTAACGCCCTGGGATTGGCAGCAGTTAGTCAGACAAACCTCAATGAAATATACTGTGCATAATATGGAACTGGAAGATTTTAAAAATTTTAGGTCTTTGTACGATGTCAAAATATGTGAAAATCCGCCCTTTATTAACAGAAAAAAAGATGTCAACAAAGAACAAGTTCTTTTGTCAACCTGTGTTCAACTGCAAGTAAAACAGAACAGCATGGGAACTCTGTTTTTGAAAAGTAATTTTGCAAATGAAAACCAGGAGATTGACCTTGTTAGGTTTCGAAGGCGACACCTTACATTGCCAAATGATTTGCAACTGGTAACACAAAGTCCAATACCAATATCACAACAAAAGTATAATGATCTATTGGCATTACTACCATATGTTCCTACAGTTTGCCATGATTTTTATAAAAACTTAAAGCATACTAGTAATACCACTAGTGAGTACCCTGAAGGAGACTTACCTGATGATGACTGAGTTTTTTGCATCTAAAATACCATTTTGGTTGAATACATAGATGTATTATTTGTATTTGTAAAGAGAATTATAAATAAAATAGTTAAATACATTTTGTAAGTCAAATAGTATTGTGGTTGTTATTGAATATCCCACATTAGGTCTTATAGTACAATAACTTTATTAGAGGGATACAACACCATGTCCATTAAAAAGTAAAAAAAAACCGTAAAAAAGGTTTTTTTTTTATTTTATAACAACTGCATGATGTAAATAACAATAAGTAGAATGTTCTGGTAAAATATTGTTTCAACATCTCAATAAATAGCTGTGCCAATAACACTTTTTGTTGAAAAAAAGTTTAAAACTCCTCTCCTGTAAAGTTATGAAAATGGATATAGTGTTGTATCCCTCCGAGGTACAGATATATAAGTTAAGTAATACGGAATGTTCCACAAGTATCTTCGGCTAGCCCAGCAGAGCCCACTTGTAGTGTGTGTGTGTGTGTGTATGTGAGTACATATTGCTGCTCCTTTGAGATGAAAGACCACTACGTGACATTTATCATGCATCAACAAGCGAGACTGTTCCAAACTTCACTGGTCCATGCACACTGTGTTCAAGGTCAGACACGACACTGTTTCTACTGGATTCGAGATGCCTGTTTAACACGTCATTGAAAAACTGGCAGATTATTTTGGAATCTCAGCAGTGTATAAATATAAGCACCCAGCGACAATCAGTTCAGTTTAAGCGGTGATTTTTTTCAAGTGAGGTTCAAAATATTGTGGTGAAGTGTTATAATTGTGCAGGACTCTATTAGTTCACATTGTTATTGCTTGTGGACAAATTTTGCTCGGATGATTGTACAAGTTGATTATAAAAACTGTATTTGTGATTAATTAAAGTTGGTGATTAGTAACTTGATTGGTGTCTTGTATTTTGTTCACGCACACGCACACGCACGTTTGTATTGAAAAGCGTCGGGGATATACAGCAGCCTTGTCTCACCCCCTTATTAGTGGGAACTTCCTTAGGTATCCTTCTTCCTATAACACTGGTTTCTACATAAAGGCTCTTTATACTTTTTATAAGGTGTATAGGGTAACCTCTTCTGTGAAGGTCTTGCCATAATAATGTCCTTTAACACTGTCAAAGGTTTTTGTCAAATCTACAAAGGCCAAGTGTGTTTCACAATTAAACCCCTGTCTCTATTCAATTACTCTTTTCAATGTGAAAATAGCATCCACATGAAAATGGCAGCAAAAAATTTGCTATCACTTTTAACCTCTCATTCAATATCCTTGTGTATACCTTCTATGCTGTGTCTAACAGACTTACCCCCGCGATTGTTACTTGGGTTTGCTCTATAACTCTTCTTGAAAAGAGAAACTACCTTCGCTTGGCACCATTCTAATGAAATCTTTTTTCTTTTACAGCGCATATTATAAAAATGTAGGAGACATAAGTGAGCCGGTGTTCTCCAGTTTTTTGATTTGCTTAATGCCTCCAGCAATTCCTCCACAGTTAGACCGTCTACTTCAGTGTATGTATACAACCCTACATCCTCTTGTTCTTCCTCCTCATACAGTAATTCAAGTTAAAGTTGTCCATATGCAATAATAATGTCAACTATTAACAGTTCTGCACTAATTATAACAGTAATCACTTTCCACAACAACCACTTGATCCACACTGAATGACTTGCCAACTGTAACTAACTAAAACAGAATCGCTTACAAAACTACTAACAAAACAGAACACACACTATCAAAACGCATGCCCAAAGCACAAAACAAATTCGATCTACCCGGTGTATATAAACTAAATTGTTCAAATTGCAGTAAATTCTACATAGGCCAGACAGGACGTAGCTTCAAACAGAGATACATTGAACACACAAAAGCACTCCACACCACTACAGAATCTACCTTCGCAAACCACCTCACTGAAGCAAACCACACATATAAAAACATCGACATTAACATGAACATACTACACGTACACACAAAAGGCCGAAAACTAGACACTCTAGAACAATTAGAAATATACAAACACACAAAAACAAATAAAAAAGACATCCTAAACGAACAGACACAATTCAAATCGCACGCATTATTCGAACACATCTCACCACACACACACAGCTTCAATCTTTCGAAACACTTTCTCGTCGCCAACAACAAGACGAGCAGCGCTACTAACGACAGCCTCTGATGAAGCCTTCTATAGGTGAAAGCCGGTTTAGGCTGTAAGGTAAAACTTTACGTTTTTACTTATAAAAACTTTGTGTTCCGAGTCGTCAGTATTATAGTGATATTTAGATAAATAATAAACATACACACACAAGAAGCACGAGAATGTAAAGACTGCGTAAAACTAACACAAACCACATTAATCCGTGACAAGAGGCTAATTCACTTGTTGCCTCCCAAGTACGGCTACAGATGCACTCCCCCCCCCCGACACCTGTCAGGCACGTAGCCATACGAGTGCGAGTGCTACGGCGGCTACTCAGATCCCTACCTGTGCTCCTATTGTGCGCTACTGATAACGTGTGATTACAAAGTTTTTTATAATTAATCAGATAATTTAAAGCCAAATTGTGATTACAGATTGGTTCAGTTACAATAAAAAATAGAGCCTATTACTAATTGTTTGTTTTTAATATTTTTCTAAATTTCACTGGGAAGGTTTAGCCTCCCTTGCCTCCCTGATGAGCCACCGCTGGACTGCACAGCCTTGACAGAGACACTGCACCTGCTCGGCTAGCCGAGAATAGTTCGAGAGTTCAGAATTCATTGATTCAGAGTGTTCCATAATTGTAACCACACACACACACACACTTTTAAGCTTGGCACAGCATAATCAGCGCATAGCACTACCAAACATTAGCCTTTGATTCAATTCCCAAGAAAATGTATAGATATTGTTGTGCTATATAAGAAACCTCCACAATAAGAAATTTTTATTCATATTTTGTTTTGGTAAACAAATACCTTTATCAGTTTGTATTCAAAAAGTATTATGAAAGTACTAGAGGAGGTCATCCTGCTGCATTTGATTATGCGATCAGGGGCACATTCCTCAGTGGTTATCACTAGCATTACATTGTACTGTGAACTCGTCTTTTATCACACATTAGGATGCCCACTGTTTTGTTCAGGTTTGTTTGGTTTTGCATGTTTGACTTGTTTTCTTCAGAATGCTGAAATGAAAGAAAGTTGTTTTGTCTTGTAAAAATACACGAGAAGTTATAAAGTGCTTAAAAACCAGGAGCCTTCACCATTTCAGATATCAAGATTTCCCAGTTGTTGATACAACTCGCACACAATCTGGAAAAGTGGGAATGTAGGTACACACCCCCATCCCCAAATTATGAAAAAAAAATAAGGCCATGGAAAAAACTGTTCCTACATGGTTGATACAGAATGGCTAAGTAGTCGATACAGAATATCTGGTCCTCTGTTATAGAAAAAAGATTTGGATTTAATAAAAAACTTGGTGGAAATTCTCCTTTGGTAGCAAGTGCTATACGGTTATGTAAGTTTAAAAATGACATGGGATTCGTTAGCTCGAAGTTCAAGGTGGCAAAATGACTGAGGATGTCTCAGGTGCTGCTTTGTAAAAAAAAAAGAGTTTATGGAAATTCTTAGGCAGGAAGTACACAATTCAGACTACATGTAGAATATGGGCAAAATGGGCCCTTTTTTTTGGAAATCCCTAGCATCTAAAAGTTGGCACCTAAACATGAAGATTCAGCCCTATGTTATAAAGTGAGAAAGGACCACAAAGTCATTCTGATTGGTTGTGCAAATGCCAGTGGGACACACAAAATCCCGATGCTCTTAACTATTAAGTCAAGAAAACCAGTGTTTGAAAAATGCAAGTCTCTTCAAATTGTAAAAACCAAAGTGTTTGTACATTGGTGTGACATCTTCATACCCAAAATAAATTTCCCAAAAAAGTCAGCAAAGAAAAAGGAAAAGTACAATTGGTAATAGATAATGCAATAGTACATCCTTCCATAGAACTGTTTCAATGAGAAAGTAGTTTATTCTCCATTGAATTCTTGCCACCTAATGTAACAACCATCCTCTAGTCTTCAAACCGATACTGCATCTTTAGAACTTTAAAAAAAGTACCATTTACTTCGATTTCTCTCTGGTGAAAGTGTTCATTGTTTATTTCTATCACAGGCCTAGTTGTCATTTCCCCAAAGAGGCCTAGTTGTCATTTCCCCAAAGATTTTTTAAGTCTGTTTTAAAGGAAATTTTCTTCTCTTTCCAATGATACCAGCCATAATATTGGGACACTGTAACTACAGTCTGTACACGGGAATTTGTAATTTAAGTTGTGGACATTTAAAAGAAAGTAATATTTCTATTTTGAAGGCTCAAATGACCCTTCATAATGTGATTACAACAAATCTGATTAAAACAAATTTACATAAGTATGGAAAATTTCAAATCTTTCCTATTTCAATTTTAGGAGAAATTAAATAAATTTAAAACTACTGATTGAATTCGCGACAGCCGCGGATGAATTTTTTTAGCATTTTAGGCTGAAAATCAGGCTGCTCTAGTTCTGAAACGGCTTAAGATAGAGGTCTGAAATTTTAAACCAGTCATTATATATGTAAACAAACCAAGTGTACCAAATTTCATGAAAATCCGAGTCGGTGGGTTGCATGCCGTGGTTCAGTTGATATGGAATGACCCGGAACAGATATAATTCGAAATTACGTACTGGTTCATAATAATTTGTTATAGGTTAGTAATGTTTTATTTTATTAATTCATAAATTCAAATTTCACTTTAAAATAAATTTGTTTAGTATAAAGTGTGTGTTAGAGTAAGTTATTACGCCATAACCATTTCCTATTCTGTGCTGAAAACCTCGTCTAACGTTCTATGGGATTTTCTGAGTTTTAAGGGTGGTCAGATAGCGGGATTATGTTGATTTTTATAAGGGCAAGAGTGTAAAGGTTTCGATATTAAACCTCAAAATATCGTGGCGACCTAGGTAGTTTAATAAGGTAAGTTTTATAAAGGGATTATGACGGTAGGTAAAATTCTGGCAGCAGTGAGCAGTAAGTATAATTATAATATTACTGGAATCTTCTGATATATTGTATGGTAGAAAGAGAAATACAGTTACATTGGCGACTCGCTGCCAGGATGTTCGTATAAATATTATATGAACTAGACCTGTTTTGAGGCACAGAAAATAGGTTGTGGTAATGGCGTATTTGTAGAAGTATTGTATAGATTTACATACAGGTAAACGAGGTTATGTTGTGGTAACGTAACGTGCTTATGAAATTATTGTAGTTACTTTTACATTGGGATAACGAGTTTGTGGTGGAGTATTTTGATTGGGTATGTATAATTATTGTATTATGTAAAAGGGTATCATATAAATAATTTTTGAACATGGCCGAGGTACAAGATAATGATATTGGTTTCGTGTGGGATGAATGGGAAGTCGAATTCAGAGGGACTGTAAATAAAATGACGGACGAGGAGTGGGGTAATTTGGACGATAATTTTAGACAGATGGAAGAACAAGAGGAGGGAATATTTGCCGAAATTAAAAAGCATAGTGATGATATTATTATTGGTAGTGAGACGACAAGTAATAAAGGTAAAATAGTTGAAGTGATAGGAGTACAGAATAAGGCAATGGAAGGCGCTAAGATTCATTCAACGCCTATCCAAAACAAACAATGTGACAATAACGATATAGTGAATATGATACAAGTAATGTTAGAAAAACAAAGTATGATGTTAAGCAATAATTTTAATGAATTTAAGGGCGAGATGAACAGTAAATTAAATGCCTTAAATAATCGCTTAGACAATAGTGAGGAAAAATTTGAAACTAAATTCAATGAAATAAGTAGCGATATAAACAAACGTTTTGACGAGAGTGACAAAAAATGGGATAAGTTGATAGACTCAACTAAACATGTAAACAATGGTTATAATATTGAGAGTGTAGGGGTGACGGAAAACAGTAATTATGATGGTAAGTTATGTGCTAATGATAATAGAAACAAGGAAGTAACAGTAAACAAGGTGAGTAATAATGTTAGTGACGATGACGTTAACAAGAGCGATATATTATTGAATGAAAATAATAGTGATATACTGAGTAATAGTGGTAGTGATATGGAGAGTAGAAATTTAGTTGAGGTTAGAGTATTCAGTGATCATAATGATTTAGAAAGGGAGTATAAAGATAGTTTAAATGCAGAGTATAAATAGAGGGCAAATTTTTCTTGTGGTAGATGTGAAGGAAACGCTTCACAAATGTTGTTGGAGGACAAAGGTTCATCGAGAGTTTTTGTGGGAGGCAAATGGTCTCCGAAATGTCCCTTAATTTTTTGTGGTTTATCTGGTAAGTCCAGATGGAATTATAATGAAGTGGTATTGCCCTCTGAGTGGAGTGAGAATGTGCAATTGGGTGATGAAAGTGATTATGAGCGAGATAGAGTGATAGAGTTATTCAGATTAAGCAGAGATTATAAAGGTTTAGTAGGGGGAATAAAAACTGAGAGACATGATTATATTATTAGCAATGTAGACTTACCTTGTGCCGTAATAAACAATGATTATGATATCAATATTGATGATAAATATTTACCTGTTGGGAGACGTAGTGTACTTGTAGTAGCAGATAATTGTGATAATGATGTAACTCACCTGGGTGTAACAATAAATACTGACGGAGACCTGACAAAAAATACTAATGCAGATATGACTTATGATAAAATAATAATGGGTAAACCTGAGGATTATAATTATGGTATATTGGGAAAAACAAATTTAAATGGTTATCACACAAATGAGAGCCATGTTAGACATATAAATAAAAATGAAAAATGTTATGTGCAGAAAAGATTAATTTTCAACGACGGGGGTTAGACAATTTAAAAATGAACATTTAATTATTTGAGTTAAGGGCAATTATTTGGCTTATTTAGGTAATGAAGTGTGGTAAATAATAAAATTATGACAAAAATTTGTAAATAAATGTGTTAGTGTTAAATGTATTGTGTCAGGGTATGTTGGGAGAATGAATATGTAACAAATGTTTGTAGTACCGTTATAATAATGATAATATTTTGTATTACTAAATAATTAACAGGAGGTATTAAGGAATTTTATTTTGTATTATGTGTTTAAATTAAAAGTATTTTAAATGGTGTAACTAAAGAAATTGTTTGGATTTGAATTGAAAGTAAACTGATTTCTAATGTGCAATTCAGTAATGTGTTTAAAAATAAATGATTGTGAACATAAATATAAATTTAAATATACTGTGATTGAAATTGTAAAATCAATGGTAACTGATTACAATATTCAAAGGAAGTATTCCGTGGTGATGTAATCAGGAATGTTGAGACTGAGTCAGTGTATAAAACAAGTCTTGTAGACAACTGTTAATGTAAACAGGTATATTGTATGTTGTGTGACTAATGTTCACAGTCATGCTCGAGTTGACAACAACAAGAATGTTGTAGTTTGATGAATCAGTACCATGAGTAAAATCTTATTATGAAACAAAAGAAATGTAAAGATGTGATGAAATGTAGGTAAATTTTTTGAATAACATAAGAAAATAACTTAGTGTTTTGATTGTAATATAGTTCAAAATTTTATGTGAGAGGATTTTGTTAATGGAGAATCATTTTGAAAACTGTAGTAAAAGTAAATGAAATTGTTAATTAAATAAAATTAAATTTGAGCAGAAATTAAATTAATTGAAAAGGTGAAATTTATTAATGAATTCAACTTAAGGTTGACTGGAATGAATGTATAAAGTTTTATTTAATTGGAAACTTGAGATTAAAATTATAAGGTTCATAAATTCTTTATTTTAAAGGTAATAATGTATTTTGTTTGTAGTATGTATCCCATAATAAGGTTGTTAGTATAAGATTTGTATTTTATGTAATCCCTGTATGAAATAAAAACCAGTACTTTATAAAATAATGAACTAGTACTTTGCTAGGAGGAAACAAATCAGTTGTGGATATGGTATAATGGAAGGCCTTTTTGTTAATCTTTTAATTGAATGTTACAGAGTCAGGTGATAGTGTGGCGGGTGTCTGTCCGACTTTATGGTGTTGGGATCTCGAGCAGAGAAGTCCAGTGAGGTCGGATGGGTGCGGCCACAGCCACCAGACTAGGGGGGTACGTACCCATGATTTTAGTAAGGATTCAAGGGGGGTTGCGGCGCCATATCCTCACTGATCCTCTTAGGTTTTAGGCAATGAGTTTTTATGCTTCGGCATAAAACCTCTCATTGGGGAAGTATTGTGACGGTACAGAATTGTGTGTTAGAGACAGTAAAGATTTAAATCAGTTAATTTCAAAGCAGCTAGTATTCACCTGTGAGGTGCCCCATTGTAACATACAATGTTATGGTAGACTATTTATGTTTATGTCTGAGTCTGCCCAGCACAGACGTATTACGCAACAGCTTGCCAGCCCAGTCCTCTCTGTGTAAATCACAGTAAGAACTTTGTCGCCTTAGAGTTTGCATCAGACAGTGGCAGCAGATGGTAGTCTGCTAGTTCTACAAGTAAAACGGTGGCCTCGGGTGCAAGATAGGCCGAAATCATTATAATCGGCCTATCTCGTAAAGTGTGAACATTGTAGCAGTATTAAGATACCGTTTAATAGCAGTGGTAATAGACAGTGTACGAGCGAAAGAAAGCCGGACGACTAGAATAATGTACATTACGATGTACATAACGTATCAACCAAAGTAATGAGTGAACATTAAAAAGACATAATAAATTCAATACAAACAGTTACGCGAGTGCGGCAGAACGACACGAGTGTACGACTAACCACAGGAACCCGCAGCCGATGGGTAATATGTACTGAATATAATTTATTAACAAAAACTAGAACCATTCTGATCCAAGCTTAAATGCAAGTTAATAGTTCTAAAGTAAAACATTTTATGAATGAGATCTCTAAGGGAACAGATATAATTCTAAATTACGTACTGGTTCATTATAATTTGTCATAGGTTAGAAATGTTTATTTATTAATGCGTAAATTCAGTTTTGTCTTAAAATAAATTTAGATTTTGTTTAATATATAACCATGTGTTAGAGTAAGTTATTACGCCATAACCATTTCCTATTCTGTGCTGAAAACCTCGTCTAACATTCTATGGGATTTTCTGAGTTTTAAGGGTGGTCAGATAGCGGGAGTGTGTTAATTTTTTATAAGGGCAAGAGTGTAAAGGTTTCGATATTCAACCGCATTCGATATCGTGGCGACCTGAGTAATTTAATAAGGTAAGTCTAGTGGGATTATTACAGTAGGTAAAACTCTGGCAGCAGTGAGCAGTAAGTAGAATTATAATATACTGGAATCTTCTGATATATTGTATTATTTAATAAATGGTAAAAGAGAAGTACTCTAACAATTCTTTTATATAAACAATACAGGGTGTTGTGGCGACATTTCCTGGCTGATCCCTTTAGGGAGTATCAATGTGTCAATGAGAGTTTTTATGCTTCGACATAAAACCTCTCATTGAGGGGGTATTGTAACGGGGCAAAAAAGGGTAAACTATTTTAATCATTTTTGGTATTATTCATTATTTTAAATCAGTCTTCGTACTGTTCAGTAACCGTCAGAAAGTACGCATTGGGAATTGTGAATAAGCAAATACGGTGAGTGGACTGTATAGTCGAAACCGTTGCGGGGTGGCAAAGGAATTTGCAGTTGTCAACGAGGGGGCGTACGCGCCTCCACACGCGCACTCCCTTGGCTAACTTTCCCATGGTTTGGTCACGCATTAATACATTTTTTCACGCTGTGCGCGCAGAAAACTGTCTCAGTCGACTACAAAACTCTCGTCTGGCCAGACGAACACATAGGCTCGCGGGCCAAAATTTTATTAAAATGTATACCAAAGTGAATTCGAGAAAACAGTAAAAACAGTGTAACATGACCAAGTGTTACATAACCTAGACATATACCCATAGAATTAATAAATACATGAAGGTAATGTAAGTAGATAATATAATGATGAAAGTAGCAAAGAAGAGAAGGACCAACGAAGAAGAAAGAAGAAGAAGTGCCACAAGAAGCAGTAAACAAAACACTGCTTGACACTACAACCAATACTATAACTGACACAAACTAATGGACAAGCTAAATTCACTATAAGCTGTCAAGCGAGTCAGTGAATAACTTGAATATAATTTCACATGTTAATAAAAATCATTAAGTAACGACCCGACTAATATAATATCAGCAACAGTATTTGGCTGAGAATAAATCAACAATGACTAGTAACTATCAATGCCTATAACTAAGATTAGCTATGGCCACAATATAAAATTGAAACTGTATTACAATCTCAAATGTACTCATAAGAAGTAAAAATAATTGTAAGAGGGAACCTTATATAAGTAAGTTACCTCATCAATGTACCAAATGTAACTAATGAACATTATTAAGGCATAAACCCGAGGTAAACGGTATGCCTAGGCAACGCCTAAAACGAACGATTGTCAGTAAGGTGATAAGTAGAAAGGACTACTAGTGTAAATAACATACACTGAACAATCATTATACCAAGTGTACCAATAAGCATTATTAATGTATTATACAAGTAATAACTCAATTATTAATGAATAGCATAGAGCGAAATAGTGTAAACAAAATGTAATTAGGAAGTAAGGATAGTTCATAGCAGTGTATTACATCAGTAAGTTAAGATTTAATAATTATATTCACTAAATAAGTATAAAGACGGATATATTAGTGTTCCGACACAGACGTTTAAGTGAAAACGCGATGTGCAACACAAATAATTTATTGATAAGAGAGAATCATAGCCGGCGTCGCTAGCAGACGACAGCGCGAAGCCATATATCTGAACATTATTTATTAAGAAATGTCAGTGAAAGTGTGGATAAAACCAGTGTCAAACTATATCGAATTAAAGAGTAGAAAATATCCTTTAATTTGATAGCGATACAACCACGATCGCAACTATAATAAGTGCGTGACATGTGTTAGCATCATTTGTAAATAGAAAGTAAGAAATTTGTTTATCAATAATAACAACAACGTCAACTGTCAATCATCTTAGCCAAAAGACGGTTGATGACGGTTGGAAAGACAATGCGTCATTTTCGTAACGTCTGGTTGAGCCAATCAGAAAATAGCTTACTAAATGAAACAATCACCTAAGCCTCATCAAAACAGGAGGTATATAACGGGAACGCGAGTTTTTCCGTTACCACTTTTTGACAGTCATCTCGAGCAAGCAGGTGTCGCTCGTCACCTCAAAATTTTATTAACTTATAGTATCATGTAATAGTGCGTCCATTGAATCATTTCGGCAACAACAAGCAACTACAATACAGTCTACCTAGAATCAGTGCATCGATGTGAAGTATTTATTTTACTTAGTGCGGGATATATCGAACAGGAGAAAATAATTAAATAGTATTATAAATGGTCCAATTTAGTCAGAAGCGGACAATTATTACCTGTTCAAAGTGCGTGTGTAGTGTAAAGCCAGGGTCATTATAATCCGACCACTGGAGTGTTTAATTAAATTTTAATCTAAAAGATTAAAATAAAGAGGTAACATCGTGACAATTTATTCCATTAATCTGAGTGCACTGATATATTTTTGTAAACAAAATTTGTACTGACGCATAACACCAAAACATTTTCTGTGTTACACAATGACTGAATCTATTTAGTGGATTTGTCAATCCTGTTTAAGAATGAGGTTAGTCTTAGGTGGTCTATATAACTTTTGTGAATAATTAAGCAAGCGTGACGAACGCCTAACCTATAAATAGGTTTGATTTTTGTTAGTAAACAACAAGGCCTTACTAGTCAATATTGTTTTATGAAATAATTAACTTTTGTGTAGGCATGAGCATTCTTTCTTGTGTTTCAAAGAATTTATGCCCGAGATATAAATAAAATTAATGTTTAAATTAAAGTTTATCTGGACATAACCAGAAAAGTTGTTTATGCTCTGAGCTAGTGCAGTAGGGTAAGTGAACGAAATAATTTCAATTGTATACCAATGTATTTTCTTACTTATGTTTGTTTGAATTCATTATCAAGGGTACAAATAAACCCCAGTTATTAGCAGCATAACTTTGACTTAATTTATTTCGAAAAGTAAATAAATAATTAACTCAGAATAATCAAAGTAACTCTTAGTAGAAATCATACGTTGTTGAATTTGACTTGTCACAAGGGCAATAAACACAATTTCAGTTTTTTTTAAAAAAGAGAATTAATAATTATTTGATTCTATTAATGGGTTTTACACGGGAATGTCCCGAAATAAACCTGTGTGGCGCCCATTATTAAACAAGGTAACCTAACCTTGTAAGTAAAGCAAGCTGGTTTTGTAAACCGTCTTGGCAGCTTATTAATTTGTTAAAAAAGTGAAATTCCGAACTTCCATAATCACGACCAGGTACGTGGAAGTGTATTTTATTAATTTTATTGTCCAGACGTGACGTGACTTTACATACTTAGACGACTGTCAACCTGGAGGAGGAGTTTTGCTGCCAGAATCGACGCGATGGCTACCTTCATCAAGCGACCAGCTAGTACGCTTTATTCATTGAATTAAGCAACATTATAGTTCAAACAACATTACTGCAACTATTTTTATTTTTATTCCAAGGAGTTCTTTTAAGACAATTATAATTTTTTCGATTCATCATAACTTGTAACTTTAACCTTCAATTGTAAACGCACTTTTTGAATTCAAATATTAAACAATTTATAACACAGTTTTAAATTTGAGAGAATCTAGTTTGGTTACAAATTGGCGACCAGCAACGTGAGGCTGAAAAAAAAAATTAGATAAAAATATTTTTTATATCTATAATCAGCCCGGCAAACACAAAAGAACAAACATGCCACACACACATCAATACGACACAAGATACAAGGACAGCCGAGTAGAAGAGGTACAACCAAATACGGAGACACATGAGACACAACCAACACCCGAGATGGAAGTCATTACAATTAATAACATAGAAACTCAACCAGAAGAAACACCCCACGCAGAACCGGAAGTAGAAGTGAGGGTCGACAACCAACCTAAACAACCCGAGAAGCCCACACAACTAGGGGAGACCGACTTCCAGGAATGGATGAAGAAGGTAATGGCAGGGTTGGATAACAAACTAGACGATAACAATAAAAGCATAGAATCAATTAATAAAAACATGGAGTCGTTGAAGGAGGACAACCGAACTTTAAAAGAAGATAGTCTCAAGAATAACAAAAAGATGGAAGATAACCAGAAGAAAATGGAAGAAACCTTGAACAGAAATAATGACTCATTGAATAAAAATATAGAATCGCTGAAAGAAGACTTACATACAAGGTTAGACGACAATAACAAGAACTTCGAATTATTGAAAGAAGACTTGAACAAAAAGATAGACGATACCAATAGATCTATGGACGCGTTGAACGATAAAATAGACGACAGCAACAGAGCGTTAAAAGAAGAGTTGAATACCACGTTAAATGAGATTAGCAAGAAAATGGATGAAATGAATAAGAAATATACGGAAGAATTGGGTCAGATCATAAGAGGAGAATTACGAAACGACAACACCTCAGAAACTGAAGAAGTACCCAATGATGAAACCATAGAAGAATTAAGCATGCCATCCGAAGACGATGTCAAACGAACCGAGCATGAAGGAGACTCGAATACATCATCATCTGAAAATGAGCTTGACAGACACCAGGAAGATATTCACGACAAGGAGATCGATGCCGAAGATATAAAGGAGACTCAGGTAATTAAAGAAGCGGAAGAGTTAGTAGCCGAGAATGAAGACTTAGAACAAAATAATCTGCCCATGTGTGATGATCAAGTGGAGACAAAAGAATTACCCAGAAATAAAAACACCGAACAAGTGAATTTAAAAATTAAAAATCATGAAGAAAGGAACAAAATAATTAAGAAAACGGAAGAAAAGGAGGCGAAGATAAGGAGAATAATACGCCCAAAGAAGACTAGGGTAACAAAGGAATTAATCGAAATGACTCAAAGTGGTCTAATTACTATGATTTATTTCCCAGTCATCAACCGTAAAGAAGGAATCTATTGGAAGGAGTATCGAGGGAGCTTCAGGAAGATGGACGAAGAGAAGAAATATGCTGCAACAAAGAAGACTATAACCAATAAAATACTTAAAGCAGATATTTCTAAAGGGAGAATAAGGCATTCGAAGAAAAGGAAAGGGTATCAAGAACAACTGGACCGGATCATTGAAGGGTATGCCCAAGAAATAAAAGAATTGCGGAAGAAGAGGGACCAATCAATGGAAAAATCCAACCAGAAAACTAATGACGATCAACCAGAGTTAGAAGAGGTACTAGACGTCAATAATAACAAAGACCAGGAGTACACTGGACACATGGATACCGAAGATGATGAGAAAAGGAAGGCGAGAAAACGGGAAGCCGATGACTATCTGGTAGCCGCAAAGTGGAAAAACCGCATGATAGGGAGGTACCTCCAAAACTACTAGTACTGTACATAGGCCCTTATACCGTAACAAAGGACCATAAAAATCATATGTGTAAGGAAATTTGTTATGAGATGTTATTATAGGGTGCCAAATATCATAAACATGTTGTACTAGAAACAGCTATAAAAAAGGGTACCTGTGAAACGTAATTGTCCCAACCAATGAACCCAATAGAATGGAGAAGCCCAATAGAACCCCAACGTATAAGCTATAAATGTAATTATTATTATAAAAAAACAAATTATATTATCGTACGACGATTACCACAAGAGTGTTTAGTGTATAAGAAATTTTAAAAGCGTCTACCGTAAACGGATTAGACTAGTGATCAGGAGGATCATTTATTATACCCAATGTATTGAGAGTGTCTAATTGCCTATAGCCAGCCTGTTTACCATATTGTGTTATCAAAAAGTGTGTGTATTATAAGTATGTGTACCAAAACTATCTGTTATATATTAAATGAGAACCAGATTTATCATATTAGATGATAGAAAAAATGTGTATTATAAACCAAATAATTTAATGATAAGAAAGATATCTATTATATTATATAGAACAAAAGAGTATCATATGACAAAAATGTACATAAGATAGTGATATAAAATTACTCTAATACTCCTATGTTAAATTAAACCAAAGAAATTATATAAAATCATCCAGAATAAGTGTAAATTATCAGACACTTGAAGGAGTAGAGAGGCAGAATACCAAAGTGAGTAATTAAAGAGGATGGCTATATTTATTATGGAAAGAAGAAAAGAGAAAGAAGTACTATCTACTAATGTGTTATTATTATATCATTATATTGTATTTAAATGTCAAATATTGTATACCCCTCACCAAACAAAGAAATTATATAAAATCATCCAGAATAAAGGTTTAAACAACTAACCTTTGAAGGAGTAGAGAGGAAGAATACCAAAGAGAGTTAATTAGAAAGAAGGCTACTATTAGTATGGAACGAAGAGGAAGAAAAATGTTATTGAATTGACAAATATTGTAGGTAACAAAAATTTAAATGTCAAATATTGTATACCCCTCACAAGACCAAAGAATTTATATAAAATCGTCCAGAATAAAGGTTTAACCAACCAACCTTTGAAGGAGTAGAGAGGAAGAATACCAAAGAGAATTAATTAGAAGGATAGCTATTATTATTATGGAATGAAGGGAGAGAAAGTCAACTATTGTCTAATAATATGTTAGAATAATATCGTATATGGTATCTTAATTATCAAATATTGTTCAAATATTGTTGAATGATTATTATCTGATATAATAGAGAAAAATGTCTATGAATAAATAACAAAAATAAGTGTCAAAATACTACTGTTATCGAGGAATATAAAAAAAAAAAAAAAATTACTTAAACGATGAAGAAAGTATCTAATTGTATTTACCAACAAGATATGTCAGAGAATATCTAACAAAAATGTTTAGTAGATGAATACTGTAAACCCTGATAATTCAGAATAATTGTAAACTATTGATGAGAGTAAAACTTGTAAACTATTGTAAGAGTGAAATATTGTAAACTCTATATTTAAGAAACAACTGCATAATTGTATGATGATCAATATAAGTGTGTAAATTTAAGAATACTCAGATGAACCAAAACAAATTACCAACTAGTATAGAAAAGTAACAACAAGGCTAATAAAGAACATAGCCAATATGTCAAGTCTGAAAGGGAATAATTACCTGTGAAAAGAAGTATGTTAGAAAGTATAAAGGAATGAAATGTGATACAAATGAAACCTCTAATACCTTGAATGTTATATTGAATATGTTATACTATTGAAAAATGAATGATATGTTATATTTTAGGTGTTGTGATAGTGCAACTGTTGCTACGTGCAATTTTTATTTTGTCCCAGACAGAGATTAGGATGCATCTGATTCTGAGGACGTGTAGTTGAGGAACGGCAGAGAATGGATGCCAAATAGAGCCCCTCTGACTCCAAACCCACTACAAATGTTAGGGAATTATATGGTAATATATAAAGGATTATTAATAAAAAATCTGTGAGGTAAAAAATGAAAGAAACATAGAGCTTATCACGAAAATGAAGATGTGTAATAAGAAAGGAAAATGTATTATTGTAAGACAGGAAATTGTTAATTTAAGAAGTGAAACCTATTGTAACTAAATGGCTTAGAATATGAGAAACTTGAAAAATACTAGTAAGCTAAAAATTATATCACTAGCCACGAACTCAATCTAGTGCAACACACTAATAGAATGTTAAAATTCAATGCAGCGAGTACAAGACAAAAAGCAGTAACATTATACTAAAACTAAACTGAAATGATAATTTTATCAAATGTAAAATTTCTCTCAAATTATCAATTTTGAGAGGGGAGTATATGTAACATGACCAAGTGTTACATAACCTAGACATATACCCATAGAATTAATAAATACATGAAGGTAATGTAAGTAGATAATATAATGATGAAAGTAGCAAAGAAGAGAAGGACCAACGAAGAAGAAAGAAGAAGAAGTGCCACAAGAAGCAGTAAACAAAACACTGCTTGACACTACAACCAATACTATAACTGACACAAACTAATGGACAAGCTAAATTCACTATAAGCTGTCAAGCGAGTCATTGAATAACTTGAATATAATTTCACATGTTAATAAAAATCATTAAGTAACGACCCGAATAATATAATATCAGCAACAGTATTTGGCTGAGAATAAATCAACAATGACTAGTAACTATCAATGCCTATAACTAAGATTAGCTATGGCCACAATATAAAATTGAAACTGTATTACAATCTCAAATGTACTCATAAGAAGTAAAAATAATTGTAAGAGGGAACCTTATATAAGTAAGTTACCTCATCAATGTACCAAATGTAACTAATGAACATTATTAAGGCATAAACCCGAGGTAAAAGGTATGCCTAGGCAACGCCTAAAACGAACGATTGTCAGTAAGGTGATAAGTAGAAAGGACTACTAGTGTAAATAACATACACTGAACAATCATTATATCAAGTGTAGCAATAAGCATTATTAATGTATTATACAAGTAATAACTCAATTATTAATGAATAGCATAGAGCGAAATAGTGTAAACAAAATGTAATTAGGAAGTAAGGATAGTTCATAGCAGTGTATTACATCAGTAAGTTAAGATTTAATAATTATATTCACTAAATAAGTATAAAGACGGATATATTAGTGTTCCGACACAGACGTTTAAGTGAAAACGCGATGTGCAACATAAATAATTTATTGATAAGAGAGAATCATAGCCGGCGTCGCTAGCAGACGACAGCGCGAAGCCATATATCTGAACATTATTTATTAAGAAATGTCAGTGAAAGTGTGGATAAAACCAGTGTCAAACTATATCGAATTAAAGAGTAGAAAATATCCTTTAATTTGATAGCGATACAACCACGATCGCAACTATAATAAGTGCGTGACATGCGTTAGCATCATTTGTAAATAGAAAGTAAGAAATTTGTTTATCAATAATAACAACAACGTCAACTGTCAATCATCTTAGCCAAAAGACGGTTGATGACGGTTGGAAAGACAATGCGTCATTTTCGTAACGTCTGGTTGAGCCAATCAGAAAATAGCTTACTAAATGAAACAATCACCTAAGCCTCATCAAAACAGGGGGTATATAACGGGAACGCGAGTTTTTCCGTTACCACTTTTTGACAGTCATCTCGAGCAAGCAGGTGTCGCTCGTCACCTCAAAATTTTATTAACTTATAGTATCATGTAATAGTGCGTCCATTGAATCATTTCGGCAACTACAAGCAACTACAATACAGTCTACCTAGAATCAGTGCATCGATGTGAAGTATTTATTTTACTTAGTGCGGGATATATCGAACAGGAGAAAATAATTAAATAGTATTATAAATGGTCCAATTTAGTCAGAAGCGGACAATTATTACCTGTTCAAAGTGCATGTGTAGTGTAAAGCCAGGGTCATTATAATCCGACCACTGGAGTGTTTAATTAAATTTTAATCTAAAAGATTAAAATAAAGAGGTAACATCGTGACAATTTATTCCATTAATCTGAGTGCACTGATATATTTTTGTAAACAAAATTTGTACTGACGCATAACACCAAAACATTTTCTGTGTTACACAATGACTGAATCTATTTAGTGGATCTGTCAATCCTGTTTAAGAATGAGGTTAGTCTTAGGTGGTCTATATAACTTTTGTGAATAATTAAGCAAGCGTGACGAACGCCTAACCTATAAATAGGTTTGATTTTTGTTAGTAAACAACAAGGCCTTACTAGTCAATATTGTTTTATGAAATAATTAACTTTTGTGTAGGCATGAGCATTCTTTCTTGTGTTTCAAAGAATTTACGCCCGAGATATAAATAAAATTAATGTTTAAATTAAAGTTTATCTGGACATAACCAGAAAAGTTGTTTATGCTCTGAGCTAGTGCAGTAGGGTAAGTGAACGAAATAATTTCAATTGTATACCAATGTATTTTCTTACTTATGTTTGTTTGAATTCATTATCAAGGGTACAAATAAAACCCAGTTATTAGCAGCATAACTTTGACTTAATTTATTTCGAAAAGTAAATAAATAATTAATTCAGAATAATCAAAGTAACTCTTAGTAGAAATCATACGTTGTTGAATTTGACTTGCCACAAGGGCAATAAACACAATTTCAGTTTTTTTAAAAAAGAGAATTAATAACTATTTGATTCTATTAATGGGTTTTACACGGGATTGTCCCGAAATAAACCTGTGTGGCGCCCATTATTAAACAAGGTAACCTAACTTTGTAAGTAAAGCAAGCTGGTTTTGTAAACCGTCTTGGCAGCTTATTAATTTGTTAAAAAAGTGAAATTCCGAACTTCCATAATCACGACCAGGTACGTGGAAGTGTATTTTATTAATTTTATTGTCCAGACGTGACGTGACTTTACGTACTTAGACGACTGTCAACCTGGAGGAGGAGTTTCGCTGCCAGAATCAACGCGACGGCTACCTTCATCAAGCGACCAGCTAGTACGCTTTATTCATTGAATTAAGCAACGTTATAGTTCAAACAACATTACTGCAACTATTTTTATTTTTATTCCAAGGAGTTCTTTTAAGACAATTATAATTTTTTCGATTCATCATAACTTGTAACTTTAACCTTCAATTAAATACACTTTTTGAATTCAAATATTAAACAATTTATAACACAGTTTTAAATTTGAGAGAATCTAGTTTGGTTACAACAGTTAATATCAAACAGTGCGGATGTGAGCATTTCCGCTCGCCGTTGGCTGCGTACCTTTACACCCGCAACAAAAATGTGAACACAGCAAGTATAAAATATAAAATAACCAACTTATAACTTTATCAGAATGTATTAGCAGTTTAAAAATACATAAAGTCAGTGAACATTAGAAAACCAACATCCATAGTGCGCGTGTAACGATGAGACGTCTTCCGGACAGATTTTCAGCTAAGTAACAAATAAGAGATAAAACCAAATTTTCAGTACTTTATTTAGATTCAATAAAATGAGCTCAGTTAGGGAAGTCCACGAAATTGTACCGCTTGAATGAGTGTGTAATTGCGTGAATATAAAAAAGAAAAATATATAAATTTAAGAAGTGCTGGGTTGTGAAAAATATATATAATTCTATAATTTAAGACATGATTGATTATGTTCATTTTGGTGGGTATAAAAAAAAATATAAATGGGAAAGAAATTTTAACTTGATTCAATAACTACGCCTCATGGCGAATAGCAATGTGCTTTGTTTCTGAAATAGAATCTCATGTAACTATGTGTGGTTTGATAATAAAGGGTAATGTCATTGGTAAATACTACAATTAAGAGTAAGTTATTTCAAGTAACAAGATCCGCTGTTTCTGGTTTGCTTAAACGAAACTGGCCCAAAGAAGGTAAGCATATTTGAGTTTTTCTTTGCTGATAACATGGCGCCCGAAATAGTTAATACAGAAAGTAAACAGTACGTAACTCAATTAATGAAATAATAAAAAGAAAGAAAACATTACAAAGTTTTCTGAAATAGAAACAGTACTCCAGTGGGTAGCCAAAATGTTTGGAAAATGATTGCACAAACAATCAACCACAGCCGATACAGCCCGGATAGGAATTCTTTTATCATTGACTCTGGCCATGATAGCTTAAGTAATAGTGTTGACAGTGTTTTGGCTTCTTCAAAAATAATAAATTTTGAAGATTATTGTTATATGGTCATGGATGCTTGGGATTCAATTGAGACTTGCAGCTTAAAATGAGCTTGGAATAAATTGGTGAAGGAGGAAAAAAAGGTGAAGAAAACCACGACGACAACATGGGTATAACTGCTATACAAGAAGACGAAGCAGGAAATAATAAGAGTACTAAGTGGCATTTCAAAGTCTCTGGTTGGCTAAAAATCAATGATGGGTGATGCTAACAATGACAAGTTTTAAACGATTACAGATGAAGATGTTGTTCAGCACATATTGAACGAAGATGATGAAAAAACTGATGATGAACAGGAAGAACCTAACACAACTGGACTAGACCCTCAACTATCCAATTCATCATCTCAAGTGAATTAGCAATTTAGTGGTGACAAAACCTGAGAGATGTTTGGACCAAATAACAATTGATAATTTTCTTATAAGTCAAAATGTATAATGATATACACAAGTACTGTACAAACATTTTTTAATGTATCTTTTTCTGTCACATGTACGTTTTGTAAATAATATGCAGATACTGTCGAGAGTAGTTTTTCCTTTTCTTTGGGACTTCTCGGATCCGGACTACCCTTGGTCCTGATTGATTCACAACACTGTATCTTCAAACACATAACAAACACTTCTGCAAAACAGATACAGTAGATAACTTCCTGAAGCAAGAGTGATGATTTTGTCAATAATATTTGATGATTGGAATACAGCCACTATAAAATTGACTTTTTGCATGGCTGTAAAATTTATGGTTTCAGCAGTTTCACTGAATTAAAATCTTACACTAGACTATGAAACTGAAATGCAAAATAACCGTTAAATGTAATGTCAGACAAAGGTGAATGCTATTAAAAACTCTTTTTGATTTCTTTGAAACAAAAAGAATGCCACTATCATGTTATTTTATAGTATCTAGGATCTTATGAGGCCCCAAATTTTTTAATCTGTTGATTGAAGTTTTTGGTCTATTATTTGAATGCATTCTCTAGCAACTACTGCTATGGAATTCAGCAAGTGCATACAGACATTGTGCTACAGTTTGTGCTCTCTAAATATCACAATACTGTGCTACTGTAAACAGAAATATTTTACATGAGACTTATTGAACATACGGCAGGACCATTTAAGAAGGCTACATGTTTATATTAACAAACAAATAATGTTTATAAATCCATAAATTAATAATGTATATATAGTATATGAACTGTTTTCTAGAGAATATGAATAATAAGTTAGAAAAGAAAATTTACCACAAGCTTCATTTGTTTCACCAGCTTCAGGACCATCTTCACTTTCTGAACTACTTTCTGCTTCTTTCTTTTCTCCTGCAACCATGGCTGCCATCATTAATAATTCAGCTTCAAATGGATCTGTTGGAATTTTTTCTTGAATTCTCTACACAAACAAATGTAATCAAAATTAAATATTGGTATTTTTTTCATCTCCCTCAATTATGTTTTTTTCAGTACACAACAAATGACAATGATTTCTTCTTTCAGCACACATAATGAACACTTAAAGTAAGAAGACTCAACCAAACAATGTATGAAGAGAATTTAAACTCTATAAATATTAATGCTGAAAAAGATTTATTACAGTGCACATAAAAAATTACGAACAGATTATTTGTACGCTTAACTTGTTCCTGTATAATGGATTTACAATGAACAAGAATTTACCAAACACACATAGCTTTCATTGCTTTTCTTAAAGCACTTCATAATATTAACAGATCAAAATTGTGGAGTATCTATATAGGAGGGAAGAGGTTTAAAAGAAAGGGGTCTGACATTGGTAGTGTATACCTCCAACACTTTTTATTATTTATATTGACAATGCTTTGAGGGAATGCAAAATGGGATTCAAGGGAGGTATAAGCCTGTGTAATGCCATTTTGAATATACTGCTTTATGGAGATGTAACCCTAATAGCAGAAATGGCGAGTGACATTCAAATGGGAATATATCCACTGAGATCTGTAAGGATTACAGTAAAATCTCAAGTCAAAAAACAAAAGCAATGATATTCCTGGGAAATCAGCCAGTCAGGACAAAACAGTCATGGAACATACAGACTTACAGTCATCGAACATGTTTAATATTTTAACTATCTTTGGTGCGAAACTTCATGTGGATTTAACAGGGATCTTGAAAACAAACCACGAAGAGAAACGAGAATTAAGTGTATAGGGTCCACCAGAAATAAATCAGCAGATTTCCCAACTCTGTTGTTAAAGTATTAGTAGAGCAGGGCATGGTGGTGTTAGGACATGTTGTTGAGAATATCCTACTATTTCAGGTGCAATCATGCATAAAGTGTTGACCAGCATATGTTTGTTATTGGGTGTTCTGTCACAACACAGCAAGTATTTTGTACCTACTGTAGGCTAAGCTGAAATTCTGCAGTTCCATCTAGGAAGGCCATATTATTCTTATGGGTATCAAATTTTAGAGCTACAGGTTTGACTTTAAAAATAAACCACAGTGTTCGAACGCACAAAAATTTCCAAAGTGTGGGACAGGGTGTTATGTGTTATCGTCTTAAACATGCTGCTGCTGCAGCTTATCAGGGGAATGTCAGATTGGAGTATGAGAAGAATTTTTCATCCAGACCTAAAGTTTCATCCATATACGATAATGGTCGTACAGTAAGTACATAAACTAGACTGGGTGAACCGCATTGCACCTTGCAAGGTTATTCTTCAAAATGTTCCAGCAAACTCTGTTGTGCTGTTAAGTGATGAAGCTCACTTTCATCTAACAAGGTGTGTTAATTTTCAATACAGAATTTTTGGAACTGGGCAAAAACCAATAGAACTTTATGCAACTTAAGCTTAACATTTTTTGTGCCAAGCACGAGCCAGCATTAGGCTGGGTGTTTTAGTCAGCTGTGCAAAACGCGTGTCTAGCTTGGGCTGTCATTTGCGATCTTGTACAAAGTCCACTGTCAGCTATATCTGACCAGAAAGCATTTTATTCTCTTCTTTTGAATATTAGTTTAATAGATGAATAAAACATTAGATTTAGTTATATCCAGGCAGATTCAAAGCCCGTGGACATCAAAAAAGGAGTCAACATTGTGGTGCCCTGAATGTGAAGTTGGACTGAATTTGCCTGACTGCTTCAAAGTGTATCACACAGTAACCAAATATTGTTAGAATAATATACAATGGCGAATTCTACTCTATTTTCTTGTTAGTATGTTATATATAAACTAGTTATATTTGTATATACTCACAAAAGTGATTTATATTTACAAAACATTTTTAAAGAAATATAAAAGACTGTTCCAGAGAAATCTGGCTGTAATGCGTGTGGCGTACGTGATTCTCGACCCATTAGCAAGACTATGTCAGAAGCCGAGGGAACTGTGTCAAGGGTGCAATGAATTATGCTCTAATGTTTTCCTTTATTGTTAATGCGCAGTATGGAATATTCTAGTATTCTGGTGGGGTACAACTCAACAATGTTCAGTTTCAGTTTTGAGTTGCGAATTATTGGAGTGCGGTTTGTAGTATTGTGGTGAAGAGTTATGTGTTGTGCGGGACGATTGTAAAACAATTGTGTTTTATATTAGTAGACATTTTTATTGCGTGTGAACAATTTTTATTTGATTTGTTGTAAGAGGCTGTCTTGTTAATTACAAGCCGTTTAATTGTGATAATTACAGCTGGTGATTAGTGACATAACTGGTGTCTTGTATTTTGTTTTCCACAGATCAGTCGACCGTCGTAACAGTGGATCTGAAGTGCGACAGAACCGTTAACAGTGGACACTTTGTACAAGACGAGCTTAATTCGGAATGAATCGGTAAACAATGGATGCCACTCAGATGATGGAAAATTTCCAGGCGCTGCTGTTGCAGACAGAAAAACGACAGACCGGATGAGAAATGCAGCCAGAAGGGGGGAAGAAGCAGAAAAACAACAGGATGAAAAATGTAAGCATGAAGCAGATAAAACGGAAGCTCTTTTTGAAGCTATGCAAAAACAGTTGCAAGAACACAGTACCGCAGAATTGGGTCTCCTACGAAGTGAGCTTAAAAAGCAAAGTTACTCAAATATCGGAGTTACAAGAATCAATGACATTAAAAATAGCTGAAGTAGAAAAAGCTGTCTTGATTGTTGAAGAATCGATGTCTACAAAAATATCTGTCATAGAAGAATCTGTGTCAAGTAATTTATCTGCAGTAGAAAACTCAATGGCAAACATAAGAGAACAAATTAAAAGTGAAGTTGAGCAGTGCATGAAGATTCAACCAAAACAAATTGCTGAACAAACTGTACCAATGATAAAGACAGAAAAGACAATAGAGAAAGTCACCTTGCCTACGGTTGGGCTCCAACCTTTGACGGAAGCAGTCACTGGGTAATGTACCTCCACCAACTTGAAGCTGCTGCATGTGCAAGTTAATTGGACAGAGAAAGACAAGGCAGTTTCACTCGCTCTCGCATTAAAAGGATCTGTGGCAGTATTACTACAGAAAGTACCACCTGACAGCCAGAACATCTACGCCGAGTTGATAAAAGCTCTAGAATTACAGTATGGTGATAAACATTTGTGAGATGTGTACTACACCCAGTTGAGAGCAAGGCGACATCATTCCGGGGAGAGCCTTCAAGAGTTTGAAGCAAGTATCGACAGACTAATTAGACTGGCCTATCCTGAAGCACCAGAAGATTTTCGAACGAGCTTTGCGATGCAGACATTTACTGCCGGTGTCCGAGATAACGAACTACAGCAAGTGTTACTGGTCTAGGAACAGTTTTGTCTTAATTGCAAAACGGTGAAGAACGAGTAATAGCGTATTGCAGCAAGATGGTTTCTAAACCAGAGAGAAATTATTGCGTTACAAGGAGAGAGTTGCTGGCAATCGTCCGAGCGTTGGAGCACTTCTGTAAATACCTCTATGGAAGGGAATTTTTCACTATGCACCGACCATGCCGCACTTGCATGGCTCTTGAGATTTAAAAATCCGGATGGGCAGTTGGCAAGGTAGCTCGAACGTTTGCAAGAGTACAACTTCAAGGTACAACATCGGTGCGGGCACCTGCATGGTAATGCGGATGGCATATCACGATGAAGACCGTGCCCTGAAGACTGCCGACATTGCCATAGAAAGGAAGAACAAAACGCCAGCGAACATGTTCAAGCCATCACTGTAGATTTCCTGGCAAATGGCTGGAAGACACAAGACTGTCGACAAGAACATATGACTGATGAAGACATTGGACCGATCTTGACAGCAAAAGAGGAAGGTCGCCGGCCGGATTGGCAAGATATCTGCCACGGTTCGGAAGTGTTGAAGGGCTACTGGGCACAGTGGGAATCCCTTACCTTAGAGAACGGATTGCTGAAAAGGGGCTTGGGAAAGTGCAGATGGACGAGACGTGGTCATGCAGTTGATAGTTCCCTGAAGTAAAGTGCAGTCTGTTTTGAAGGAGATGCATGATGGAACATCTGGAGGCCATCATCTTGGCGTTAACAAAACCCTTGACAAAATACAGAAATGATTCTATTCGCTTCATCTTCGCCACGACGTAGAGGAATGGGTTCGGACATATGAAATATGTGCTGCAAGCAAGGGCCCGCAAACTAGAAGCAGGGGAAAAATGAGACAGTATAACGTTGGAGAGAGAATTGCCATACACATTGCTGGACCATTCCCAGTTACTGATGATGGAAACCGGTACATCATGGTTGTAGGTGACTACTTTACTAAGTGGGTGGAAGCCTACGCAATTCCAAATCAGGAGGTTACCACTGTGGCAAAGGAGTTAGTACACAACTTCTGTTGCCGTTATGGAGCCCTTATGGAAATCCATACGGATCAAGGGAGAAATTTTGAATCAGGAGTTTTTAAAGAATTATGCCGTCTACTTGGAATTCAAAAGACCAGGTCAACGCGTCTGCATCCTCAGTCGGACGGAGTGGTTGAGAGATTCAATAGGACACTTCAACAGCATCTTTCAACAGCAAACTTGTTGACAAGAACCAAACAGACTGGGACCAACGTATACCACTATTCCTCATGGTGTATAGGTCATCAATACAAGACACAACCAGCATGACCCCACCAAAATTGATGTTTGGACGGGAGATTCGTCTTCCTGGGGACTTGAAGTTCGGATCACCTGAGACTCAGTCCCAAGAGCCACAGAACTATTCCTAGCAATTAGAAAACCAACTGCAAGAAATGAATTGCTTGATAAGAGGATAGCTGAAGATTGCCAGTGATAAAATGAAAACTCGGTACGACATTCGCAGCAATAGTGTGGGTTTCCAAGAAGGAGGTCTGGTTGTTTGTTCAATCAAAGCGCCGTCGTGGTCGCTCACCTAAGCTTCAGACTAACTGGGAAGGACCCTACACTGTGAAAAAAATAATCAACGATGTTGTGTATTGGATTCAACAGGAAGGACAGAGAAAGTTCAAAGTCGTCCACCTAGATCACCTGGCCAAGTATTACTTCAGAGATGGTTTGCCAGTTCGGGAAGAACAGGCTTAACGAGGAGGGAGTGTTACAACATTACAGAACAGTCTACGTGTTGTCGAATGTTCCAGAGGAATCCAGCTGTAATGTGTGTGGCGTACGTGATTCTCGGCGCATTAGCTGGACTGTGTCAGAAGCCGCGCGAACTGTGTCAAGGCTGCAATGAATTACACTCTGTTTTCCTTTATTGTTAATACGCAGTATGGAATATTCTACTATTTTGGTGGGGTATAAATACAAGTACTCAACGACATTCAGTTTCAGTTTTGAGTTGTGAATTATTGGAGTGAAGTTTGTAGTATTGTGGCGAAGTGTAATGTTTTGTGCGGGATGATTGTAATACAATTGTGTTTTATTGCGTGTGAACAATTTTTAATTGATTTGTTGTAAGAGACTGTCTTGTTAATTACAAACCATGTAATTGTGATAATTAAAGCTGGTGATTAGTGACGTAATTGGTGCCTTTTATTTTGTTTTCCACTGTACCATACGACAATCAGTTGACCGTCATAACAATATACAAAGTTCATAATATCTCTAACTGTTATTATGATGTTTAGATCATTAACATTGAACAAAGACTAATTTAACTGAGATTTTTTTTTTAAATGTTAAAAAATTCCCTGTTTTCTCATTTAACAGCCTTGTAATAGACTGGCACTGAAAGTGTTATTGAACTTGGAGATCAAGTTGTGTAGTTTCAACAAGATGGTGCTATAGCTCACAAGCTTAGACAACCCATAGATGTTTTGAGAGAAATGTTTCCTGGGTGTCCAATCTTACAATGAGATGATATCCTGTGACTGGCATGTTCACCCAACCTCACAGCTTGTGATTTTTGTCTTTGAGGGCACCTGAAAAATGAAATCTTCAAAATTAGCTAAAAACAGTCGGTGATTCAAAGCTGCTATCTGGAACGAAATCAGCGCAATAGTACAACAAATGACCAGGCAAGCTATGTAGAAATTAGGGAGAGGCTGCAAACTTGTATAAATACTGGAGGTCACCATGTGGATATAATTTTTAAAACAAAGGAACAAGTTAAAAAAAAAAGGTAAATATGGTTCTTTTAGATTATAAAATTAAATTCTTTATATCTCCTATAATATCTATATTGTTCTTTTTCAAAATCAGGGCTATATTGTTCTATACTTCTGTTGGGCATGGCATAAAAAAATTGCAGTGGTGATATTGCTTTATGGAAGTGAGTTATGGGTTCTTACTAAGAGACAAGAAAACACAGAGGCAGCAGAGATTAAATTCTTCAGAGCTGCGAACAGTGTAACGTGTCAAAAATATGGGGTCTTTTATTTTATTTCAGTTTTCGGGGTTTCATAAAAAATATTGTACTAGTTTTAATTCCATTGTGACAGACCACGTGCTGACTGAAACAGTTTTAGAACAAAGGCAAGACGCAATATTACGTTGCGAAATCAGGCAAAGAATTTGTACCACCCTAGGTTTTCTCAGAACTGTGCGTGAATGTGACAGTGTGCACGCACGCGCGATACAGGTCCACGCTCGGAGTGACGCTATCGGCCGAAAAACCAAGATGTCAGGAAACCAATGTTACGCAGTTTCATTTACCATGAGGCCGGATACGCAAATTAAGGACCACCTCTTTAATGACGTCAGAACAGAAGTGCCTAAATATCGTCGGCACATACTACGGAAAAGACCACTATGTATCATGAATAGAGTCGGTCAAATGCTACAAATCAACTATGAACGGCAACGAGATCCGTTGGCAGTGGACACTAACTTCCTCCCACACACAGTCTACGTTAAGCAGTCCATGAGCAACAGAGTACAGCTACAGACGCCTACATTTTCGTTTCGGGCCCGGTTGGTCGAGTTTTCATAAGATGTAATCAATTCAATAATATCGCTAAGACCGACCGGGACCCGAGGAATTGAACGATGTTATAAATGGGTGCCGTGCAGTGACAATTGGAGAGCAGTGAATAACGGACAATGTAACCGGAACGAAAGCACGTGTTCGGCCGGCCTCGCGTACTTCAAATTAATACAAAATGAGACCAGGATCCGTAAAGAATAACTATTTTGCTATTGTATATAATATTTTATAAGGGGTTTGTAAATGGTGTGATAGAGTGCGTGAGCAAAGCTGGGCTATCTTCTTAGGAGTAAGTAATATTATTTAAGTATATAAAAATAAGATGTATGAACAAGAGTTACACAACATTTGATGAACAATAGTTACACAACATTTGAAAACATGTAAGAAAATTTATTTGGAAAACAAACATTTAAAGTTGCAATATTTGATCATTAAAAAGCACAATTTCTCTTCAAAAAATGTGTTAGACTAAGTTATTTCGTCATTACCACTTTCTCATTTCTGTGCTGCAAGATTCGTCTAAACGTTCCGGGATCTTTCTGAATTATTAATTGGGTGTGGTCAGATAGCTAAATTGTCCCTTTTCTTTAAGGGATTCGATGCCTTTCGATACCTTTAAGGGATTCGAAAAACCTTTATAGGTTTTCGATATTTTAACCTATAAAAAATAATCGTGGCGACCTTGGTCTTCTGATAAAATTTTAATACGGTAAGTAGTTGCGAAAGCTTGCAGGTAAGTTCTGGCAGTGTATTTATGTATTAATATATTTCGGCTTCTTTTATTTTGTCACAACAGATGTAGAAAAAAACGGTAAAAAAAGGTAGATGGATCACATAAACAGAGTGGCTCCAGCCAGACTGTCAGTTCAAATCTTGGTCAAGTCTCTTACGAGCAATCAGAAAGAAGTCTTGGAAGAATGGGTACCATACAGGCAATTTCTGCCTAATACTTGAGGTGCAGAAGAAGACAACTTCTGTTATAATTACTATATGAAACTAAATTAATGTTTACTCTGAACTTTAAAATAATTTTCATAGTTTAGTTTACGATTTCACACTTTTGTATTGTATTAAACTTAAATTTAAAAATAATATATAAGATTCAACTAAGGTATCTTAGGGTGACATTATCAAAAGATGGTAAAAGTGACGAAGATACCCTCTGCAAAATACAAAAAAGAAAGAATGTGATAGGGCAGCAGTACAAAGTCTTTATGTGTAAAAAATTCTTAACTGAGACAGGAAAACAGAGCACAACTCCTAGTGTGGGCCTGATCAATTGTGGAGTACGATAAGGGTGCCCATTGTAACCTTCTCTTTTTAATTTATATATATAGATGATGTCATACTCAATTGGCAGATGAATCATCCAGAGCATTTTATGATTGGTAACTCTATAGTTGACATGTTGTTATTTTCTGATAACCAGGCTATCCTGTCAAACTCAGAAAGCAGTTTTCAGATGACTGTACATTCATTAATTCAAAACTTCAAGGATTTCAGATTACAGATCTCCACACTGAAGACCAAGATGATGGCTTTTCATGGAGCTGACCCCATAAGAGCAAACAATTAATTGTTGTCGATGATACTGTTCTGGAGCAGGTCAGTAATTTTGAATATCTGGGCTATAGTCTCATATTACAAACAATGATGTGGTGAAGAAGCTGCACAGTCCAATGTATGTGGGAGTATCAGAGAATTCTAAAATCAACAAGAAACATACCTAAAGTTCTAGAAGATGATGGCCCTCCCCATACTTCTCTATGGGTCTGAGAGTTGGATTTTAACAAAATCCCAGGTCAGTCATATTCAAGTAGCCAAAATGAGATTTCTCAGGCACATGCCAGGAACTGAATATTATGAGTATACCTGATAGGACTGCCCAATATCGGCTAAAATGGTTGGAACATCTTAACCAAATGGATGACTGAAAGTCTCCATAACATAATAACAGTTAGAGATACAGCGGAACCCCGCTGGTCCAAACTAATTGGGACCAAGTCCTGTTCGGATTGGCGTAAATTCGGATTAACCGGGTTATAGGTTATACACTACTGTATATTATAAATATAAATTTTATAACGTGTATAAACAGTACCACATTCGTGCCTACAATCAAAGTACTGTACTACTTTTTGATCTTGCAATCTCTCTTTTATACTATAAAAATACAGTGAATACCAGTTAAATATTGCATTGGATACTGTTAATTCCAATACAATACGTGACTCGCTTCAATGAACGACACTGAACAATTATTGAAAATTATTCACCTTAAGAAGTATATAACTGCTACGAGACAGGATTAAATTTTAAGGCATTGCCTAAAAAGAGCCTTGCTGCTAAACAAGAACTTGGTGTTCCAGGATTTAAAATGTCAAAAGAACGACTCGCTGTCTTAGCTTGCAGTAATGCAGCTGGGACTAATAAGTTGTCTCTCACGGTTATAGGCAAATCTAAAAAAACCGAGGGCATTCAAAAACATCAACATCAACTCACTTCCTGTACACTACAAGAGCCAAGGAAAAGCATGGATGACCAGCAAATTATTCAAGGAGTGGTTTCATGAACAATTTGTGCCCGCTGTTAAAAAGTTCAGTAAAGAAAACGACCTACAACCCAGAGTTTTAGTTGTCTTAGACAATGCTACAGCACACCCCCCAGAAGAAGAACTTATGATCAACGGAGATATCAGAGCAATTTTTTTAGCTCCAAACGTCACTCGCAATATCAAAGCAATTTTTTTACTGCAGCCAATGGATCAACAGGTTCTTCAGAACATGAAGTGTGTATATAAGAAATTTCTTCTAAGGTCTAATTGGAAACGAGGACCCTACACAAACAATTCTTCAAGTTCTCAACAAAGTCACCATAAAAGACGTAATATACTGGATAGCCGAAGGATGGAAAATGTCAAGCAACAACTCATCAGACAGTCTTGGTCTAAGTTATGGCTAGACCTTACCTACATTGATAGCCCTGAACAAGTGGATGAGAGAAGTGAAGTCTTGCAGCTCATACAACAAATCCCAGGCTGTGAAGAAGCAGATGACACAGATGTCAACGAATGGCTGGCATCTGACATCAAAGACCATCAAGTTTTGACTGATGAAGAAATTGTATCTTTGATACAACAAACACATGATGATGATTCCAATGAAAACGAAGAAGCAGATGATTCTGCGCCACAGATCTCACACGCCAAAGCAGCAAGAGCTTTTGAACTATCGTTAGCCTATGTAAAGCAGCACGTCAATGCTATACCGGCAGACGTTATATTTTTGAGGCGCTGGTGGAACATCGCGGCGTCTGCTGGGTTTACAGCTTTGCATCTGAGAAAAATGACTGATTTTGTGTAAAACCTTAAGTAGTGTCTAGTTATTGTAGTTTTTTGTGTTTTATATACTTTTACTGGCACTAAACTGTGAGTACCAATATGTTTTTCCATTCATTTTACAGACGCCAATTTCTTGATAACGTAATTCAAAACTTTATTTTCTTGCCAATTTCTTGATAATGTAATTCAAAACTTTATTTTGCCATATATTTAAAACAATCTAAAGTACTTAGTTTTAATAAAAATTTCACTAAAAATGCATTTTTTCACATATCTAAGCTTTTTATGTACAAAAAATTTACAAATTGACATGTTCCAGTTATTTTGTCGTATTTTTTATTCCTTTGTCCAATTTTTAGACTCTTTTTTCAAACTACCGGTTCGGATTAAGCAGGTTTTCGGACTAGCGAGGTTCCACTGTATTATGAACTTTATATATACTTTAAAACAGTATTAAACATGCATCTCCAAACATGGAATTATAATACGAAAGGACGGAGAAGTCTGGGTCGTCCAAAGAAGCAGTAGAGTGACCAACTCCATTTTATCTGCTTGGGACCAGAACAAACCATTTTTGGTTTAATCCTTGCTGAAAATGATGATGATGACAAATACAAAGCATCTGTATGGTATAGCCACATGAAACAGATGTCTGATGATCATTGCCCAAAAAGTTGTTGAACTGTATTCCAGCTACAAGACAGAAACAGGATAGACCTAGGAGATCATGGCAGACGGACACACACTTTGAAAAGAGGGTTGCAATGTTGTGACTGGAACAACAGAAGCCTCTAGTGTGCAGGATGCAAGAGATGGCAGTAGCTGCATCACTCACACACGGATGGATGGGGGATGATGGAACTAAACTAAACTGTAATGTGTTATAATGCAAATTTTACAACACGTTTAATACAAAAGCATTATATTTTTAAATAGTATAGTTGTCTGGACATTGCTTTCAGTTGTTGATAACAGACACTGTATTATTTTTACTGTTATTTATATTCTAACAATGCCTTATTTCCAATGGCCTTACCTTTATTTCTTTAAATATCCCACTTGCTGAATTCCTTGTAGTAGGTACAAATATAGGTACTGGTACAGGGATGGGGAAAGGAACTGGAATTGGAAGAGGATAACTATACATAGCTACTGGTGCAGGTACATAGATAGGCACTGGAACTGGAATCAATATTGGCTTGTTCTCTCCTTCAACTGCAAAAAAAAAAAAAAAATAATAATTATTAACGAAAATACAATTGGCAGCTTCTTAAACCATCAATTAATTATCATACAGATGGAATTAGATTTCATTTACATAATTAATACAAAATGACTTAGATTTCATCACATATTTGATAAAAGTTGTGCAAGAAAAAGTTTTGACCTCACAAGACTGTTAGGACAGATTGTCAATAATCAGCAATGTTATAATCTAAGACAATGTAAATCAAATATCAGATGTGCAAAACACTGATAACAGACAATAAGTGTGTTTTAAAACATATTTTCATATGCTCAATCTAAAGACTGGTAAATTAATGTATTTAGTTATAAAACATACATAAAGGGGTTATTATGATTCACAGAAGTGAATGTTCTAAAGACTATCTAAAAAATTTTTAATTTTGATCATGTGAAGTAGCTGGCATCTTATTATAATTGCTGACCATAAAATATATCAGGTGATGATTCTGATGACAGTAACGTTGAGGCATAATATATACACTGGTTTTCTTATGACGTTTGAACCACATACTTTAAACCACAGAAACAGTATGTTTATTCATGAAACCAACCATGGAAATTAGTCTGTTAATGTCTGATCAGAAGAGACCATAAGTGAGCAAGCAAATGAAGGGACTTTAGCACGCAATTCACAGTCACTCATTCTACAATCCGGGCATGCATGTTATCAAAGAAGATATTTAACGCTTTCTTTAAATGCACATAATTTGTTGGAAGTCACTGTTAATCCTGACATGTAATGCCAATGTCTATATACTGATTATTCTTTTGCTATAGAATTAAAGTAACTCACAAATAACTATCATAAGGTATTCCAGTAATTCACAATACAACAAAACAATTACAGTAGAAATTTAGTTTGAAAGCAATTTGTTGAATCAATTCTGTACAAATACTTTCTACACTCAAATTAACATTTTTCTTAAAAACCGATAATTATGCTTATTATTTGAAACCCTAAATCAGTTATGAGTAAAACAAATCCAACAAACAATTGGTATGGCATGTTTGGGAGCTGATGTGTAAGGACATTATCAAAAACTGACTGTGTGGCACCAACATCATGAATTGTAGTTATATCTGATGTCTCTGGGTGCATGCACATACTTCTCACATTATGATTCTAACAAATTCCTTTAATTTTCATTCAAAAACATGTTAAACATGATACTGGTATTCATGATACATGAATATACGATTATTATAATTTTTTGATTAATGTATACTATTTATTAGCAGACAACTTATTTTTAATATTTCAACAATATTCCACTTTTAGATATTGGGATATTTTTGCATCCTTAACTCTGGAAGTGACAAACATCATTTGTTCCTAATCCTAATGGGAGAATTGATTTCTTTCTTTGTTTATAGCTTACTAGATTGCACTAAATACTTGTATAATACTTTCACAAGTTTGTAAGTAAATTTTGGCATATAATATGATAACTTTTGCTTGTTACATTTATTTCAAAAGTATTCCGAACAATAGTATCAGCTGACCAATCAGTAACATCAGCTGATGATTTTCTTGGTTATGTTTTATGTATTTACAGTAAAATGAATTTGTTTTCAGTGCTTTTTCAACTGTTTTTATTGTGTTTTTTTTTTTGTTATTTTCAAGTAAGCATGTCTACTGAGAATTTAAACGACACGAAAATAAGAAGAAAACTTGAATTGAAAATATAAGTCATGAGTAATTTTTGGACTAACTGTTATCACAATGTGAGAGTAACTCAATGTCAAAACAGAATATCTTCCTCTGTAATATAGCTTGTTGCTACTTATAATAGGATTGATTACTTTTGCTATACCATGGTAATACTAATGCTACAAACTTTAATCCAACTATAATGCAACAAACTAATGAGTCAATTTTGGACTATGTTATAAATCAAAAGCCCTGCCCATGATAGAAAAGAATATCGGAAGTGGTTGGATGACCATGCTTGAAAGCAGAAAGTGATGGAAAATAAGAAGAAACAATTTTATATGGGTTCAGAACCAATTTCTTTAACGTCATACAGAAATGCATGAGTAAAAATTACATACGTTCAGTCTGTGTCTCCTTGGCACATGGATGCGGTCTACATGACACTCCTTTTGTATGGCTGTATGGACGACACTGTACATACACATTTTTCACTTCCTTAGGTTCTTGAACTTTTACAAGGACTTGCTGTGACACAGGAGATTTGTTTCCAACAGTACTGTTCACCTATACATATTATTTTTTTGTAAAACATATCATTTGTCAAATAGGTCATTCTCAACATCTATCTAGCCAATTTCTATATTATGAATGGAAATTAACTTCTAATTAGAATAATAGTACAAAAAACTTGACCAACAAATAATCTCCATGACACAAGCTGCAAAAGTTCAAACTTATTTTATGAAGAAAATATGAAGTGTTACTATACATATATGTAATATGGTAAGATCTCAACTTTCATAAATTATAGCTGAATTGTCTACATGTAGCTTTGGCCTTTCATGTTCTACTCACGAAGTCAACCTTGTAATCTGTACTCTCAAATTTCTCAACTTCTGAGGAAGGGAGAATAACTAATTACTTCTGCTATGACAGATTAACTATTCATTTTAGTCATTCTTCCCTCAAAATATTTAGTCAATGAAACAGCATTTTATTAGAAAAAGATGTAATCTCTGGTTAATAGCAATTTGTTTTTACTGTTTTCCTGCTATACCTTTTTTAATTTCTGCTTTTGTTTCATTATTATGCTCTGGTAAACTGTACTTCTTTCTTTATTTATTTCTTCTCAGTGGAGGAATACATTATACCCAATAACAAAGAAGAAATATTTTAAAATTGAAAACTATCAACCAATACAGCTGATGAAGCCAATGTAAAGGTTTGTTTAAATTCAACCAAATATAAGGTAATTTCTTGTTTGAAACTGAGAAAATCCACACACACATACAATTTTCAATATGCTATATAGACTCTATATTACTTTCATGCTTCCAGAGACGGGTGTCTGTGGTGTAGGTTGTTGACCATTTTGTGCTAGTGATGTGACTGACGAAATTACAGGCAATGCTTGACTTGGACCTAAAAAACATAGATAAAAACACATGAATATGGTAATTCTAAGGTATCATTTGCACAAGTATGGTATATATACCATTACTGAAAATAAACATTATCTATAACTTACGTGCAGTCTACCACAATTTAAAATAGTATACATAGGAGCAAGCCTTCATCAATATGATGGAAAGGGGGACATCAAACACAGTCTTTGTCCAGGGATTGAAACTAAGTCTAAACCTGACTTCATATATTTTCAACTAAAATGTACCAAAATTTTTACTTCAACTGTAAATCCATCTGCAGTTAATAATCAGTTTATGAGGCTTCTTTATTCTTTCTAATATATATTTTTGTTATTATTTGTCAAACATTGCAGGTGGGTGTTAACCAAATTATCCACCTACAATCCTGCCAATATATACAGATCACACAATTTTCCTGCTTAATTTTTACAAAATCATAGCAGAAAAACTATAAAGTAAATCCACTGAGCGCGCTTGCGTGCGCGTGCATACACACACAATTCATAATTGCTTACATTATTCTTGTTATTTAAATATGAATAATAAATAATATTTTACACACCCACACACATCATACTGTTGCGATGTATAAGGGTTGCATAGAATAAGTAGTCGAGATAGATGTTATTGAAATGAAAGGGATTTATTAATTCCGAAGAGCCTGATTGTAGAATCACAATTCTTATTTTAAAACTGAATTCCTTGTAATCTGATTGGTTCTTTGGTAACACCTTCTCATGATTTACTTACAGATAATAAATGTTCCTGTGCAAGAACATATTGTACACAACAATTCATGTCCAAAAAACCTGAAATATTTTATGACCGTTTAATGGGCTATAAAACCTTTTTACTTAAAAACACATACATTCAGTTTACTACTTTTAAAATCAGTATTGTCATCAGGTAAGTATTTTTGTTACAAGTATTCTGATGTAAGTCTCATCTCAAAATTCCCCAAATTTCAACAATTATTAAAAGTATCATGTTTCTTACGAATAACCCATAAAAAATTATGTACCCTCATACGGTCATGCGGCTATGTATCATTACACACAATTTCATTGTACTTAAAGTTGTTTTACAAGTATAAAAATTTATACATTTTTCACAATATTCCTTATCAACTAATTTATAATGTTCAAACCTGCAATCTATACTTATTCACATAATATCTTTATACACTACCGTATGCTTTGTTACCTGCTATATTTTATATGCAATTAAAATGTCTATTGTAATATATTTATATAAAAATTTGTGTTTATAATAGAAGTATTTATTATTTTATTAAATTACAAATTGTTTAAATATTTATCTTTTTAGTGTTCATTTGTACTTATTCATCTATAAATTTAATATTTGTAGTGTTTTAAATATTTCAAAATTTTCCCAATAACTATTTAGAATTAATATTAGGCAATTACCTGTATTAACGTCCGTCTTGTGACTTATTTAGTTTTTCCTTAAAACGACGCGTTTCGAGGATAAATCCTCATCATCAGGTTTCAATACTATAAAAACATCAAATTCACCCAAAAGGGGTCATCAACTAGTTAAAACACACAAAAAACACAGAAACAACACACATAATTTAACATCGACACAGTCTCGGCACAGTCCGATGCGCATTGTCTCGTTGCCAATGACCAACTGGTGCACTTTGTCTTATATGACCGTTATCATTGCCCGCTGACCCATCGATATCGATGGCCATGTTGTACAGCAGATTCGATCGGAACGAAACTTTGTCATTAAGTAGCTGGTCCGTTTGTAACTTAGAAGCCTTGTATATCTCATATTCCTCCACAGCATTCATGTATGCACCTTTTTTACAATTATGAACCAGTTTAAAGTTTGTGTGGAAGTCTGAGTACTTATGATTATACAGCATTAAATGCTGAGCGTAACTGGATCTTGTTTTCGAGATATCACTTTTGGGCAGGTGTTCTTTAAAACGTTCGGCTGACGGCCTGCCCGTTTGTCCTATATAAAATTTGTCACAGTCATCGCATTCAAGTTTGTACACTCCAGTTTTCTCTTAAGCCGGGATATGAGTTCTTTGTCCCAAACGTTTTTTGATGTTATTTGTGGTTTTGAAGGCCACTGTCATTTTACGTTTTTTTAGCTCATTCTTCACAATGACTGGTAGTACATTCGTGTACTCAGTTGTGAATAAACTCACAATATAAGTCCCTGTGAGGGCGGCAATTGTGAATACACTCACTTTTATCAATAATATTAGCACATATATTTAGTAAGATATAGATAACAAATACCATAATTCGGTATTAATGATACTCACCAATTTCATTATTTGCCGGGCTCGTTTTCTTCCTTTATAACTTGTTTTCTACCTAAGGGGTACCAGGGTTCGGGTACAGGAAGATTTTGAAACACAGTTGACGACACAAATGATAACCAGATATTCTTGAAATTAACCATCAAATTTAATTCAATCTAAGGTAGTACACATACAACCATGCGGTCAAAATAGTGACATCATATGATATGACACAAAACAAAATGGTGGCTACTTTTCCTATCTCTTTTGATTCTCTCTATTTCTTTATCTGTTGAATTAATATCAATGTACACTTTATAGCTGCAGCTTAAAATCATTTATTAATAGTTAATTAGTTACTGCACAAACCAATGCCTTCGGCTTATGTGTTATGGCCATACATTCACGCATTCATTCTCACACATTCAACTTCAGACCCGTACATTCTTTTTTATTATCGATTTGGTATTAATGAGCTCATTAACTATAAAAATGACAAAAGGAACTTCTCTGCTTGTTAGGTGGTGGTGTCCATCCGTTGTTGGTGTGGGACTCCCATGGTGATGGTCGGTGTTCGCCTTTAATTCCGCTGAGTTTAATTAGATAGATGTGTGCACTGAATTTACATTTTTTATATATTTATACTGTAAACAAGATGAGCCTTTATTGCTCCACTACTGTTGGTAACATTTTTGTTAGTTAAATTAAAGTATTGTTAAAAAGTTATACACACAACGATACATCGTTGTGGCTCCTCTGAAGAATGGCGTTGAAATGAGAGCGAGGCAAGTGTAATTTCTTGCTTGTGTGTGTGTAGTTCTTACGTCATCCCGCTTTGTCTTGCTGGACAACGCCTCGTGGCACACATTGTACTCAGTGCGTCATTGTTCTTAGCGATGACGGACTAGTGTTATAGCCCAATCATAATGCATATTGTGGTACTTCGTCATAAACACCGCCATGGTAGATTTTGCTGTTTTCACGTCCACCGGAGACCTTGGTGTTTTACTCTGGCTGAATTTACGTTGTTCCGTTTCCCAGAGGGACAATGTACCTAACCATTCTGTATGTTTAAAAAAATACATAATAAAACAATGAAAATATCCATAATTCCCATAATTCTGGTACTGGGTCAGTCTGTACTGTTACAAACCCCCTCAAGGAAAATTTTTTGTGTCGAAACATAAAAAAAATTTCCTTGACTCATTCACACTCTCCTAAAAGGATCAGTCTAGATACGTCACCACAACCCCCTGTAACGTTACACAAAAAAAATTTTATCATCACTTACCCTTGGTCCTATGATGCTGGTCGCACCCTCTGACCTTACTGGACTTCTCCTGAGAGATCCCTACACCATAAGGCCATGAGGCACTATACACTCCTGTTCTGACGCTCCAGCCAGCCCAGGACTGCGGTCACAACACCACAAAACTCTGAAACATCCAATACAAAAATTCAAAATAGTGGTATAATACACTTACATATCTACAACTGATATGTCCCCTTTTAGACGCATTGGTTTGTGTTCGGGCATTGGTTTGTTTTTTTAATTCAAAAGTGTCACTTAACCACAACAAGACTTAAAATACATTGATTTCTTACCACCACCAAATTCAACTACTTCCTTGTAAGAAAATAACAACATATATAGGCAACTACATATAACACAATATATCAATCATTCTTTATTATACCCCAAAATACCTTCACCTAATTATTTCTATAAATTCAACTTACAACTATCATGGCAGACACTTTTCCTTTAAACTTTGTTGCTCAACTTATAATCATTTATCTATTTTGTAAATGGCAGCTTACTAGAATATTTTATTTAACTTCATTTTTTAACTTTATATTTTCAACTTTAAAATCTGCTATCTCTTAACACTTATTATCGTCATTACCCCTGTAACGACCTCCTAGCCACACACTCTATTGCCATCAACATAATAAAACATTGTACATTACATATTAACATTGTTACATTTACCTTACATTAAACAATTTAAGTTTACATGATTTGTACCAAACTTTATCACATCAATTCTCAATTAACTTTAATTATTTAACATTCATTAGATTCTATACAACAATTTCAAATTTATCCTTACCTTTCTGTTACAATTACCTTCCTTTGTTACCTCACCTTCCTACCATGAATTCTCCTTTTCTAATCCTTTTATCCTTACTCGTTTGGGTGACTCTCTATTATTCATTTTTCTCTGTCTTATTTTGGCATCTGTCAACCTAACCTTACTACCCCTTTTTTACACTAGCCGCTTCTAACCATTAATATATTTTGACACCAATATCTCTTAATAACCCCCTTCACAAATCCCATTTAAAACCTCTGGCACCGCGCCTTTTTGTACTAGTATGTGTGTATTCCCTCTAACCAACTCATTCCCTTATCGGTTTCTGACCCTTTCAGATAACCCTTTCCGGCACACAACGATCCACCCCCGTCTCAACATCTCTCATTGGACTCCTACACCAATACCCTTATTACAAAATATCACCATCAACAACTATAAAATTACCACTCACATCACTCAACTCTACATATAATTACTAACCACTGTGTCCCTAAAATATCTAACACCTCTTTATATTTTATCAGCATCTCAACACTTTATTTTTCCTAACTCCCCTTAACTTTAACTAACTAACTCCAATGCCCTTATTTATCACTATTCCCCAAACTCTTTACAACATTTCAACTTAATACACCATTAGAAACATTATACACATCACTTATCTGCTAACAACACCTTTCATATCCAAATACATTACCTGCTTATCATTTACTAACCCTTTAAAATCTAAATTCCATAATATCATTTAAAATCATTATTAACTTCCTCCAATTATTTAAAATCGTACAATACATGTTTACATAAAAAAAATACATAAAATACACAACAGTAAAAATACACAAATACATAGACATCAATACACAAAATATACAATTCACATAATCATGAAATCGTTTACCATAATCAGTCCTAATCAGTCCATTTTTAAAAACACTGTCCACACAATTAAATGTTCATAACACAATAAACAATACACAACTACCCCATATCGTCGAACAATAGTCTTATCTTATATCTATATACATTGCTTATTATTGAATCTCTTATATTAACATCATAAATGCATATACCATTCAAATTTTCATTATTTTCCACAAACTCATTTAATCTGTCATGATTGGTCATTGTCCTGTCACCTCCAGTATAATTCGTCACAATCAGATAAGTTACTAAGTCATTATTTTCATTATCATCTCCTACTACTGCTATATCAGCTTCATTACAAGGTAAGTATTTCATATAGTTTGTTTTCTTCCATCCTACTCTCTCTATCAACTCTTTATAACCTCTATCTAACTTAAATACTTGCATCTCACCATCTACACACAACTCTTTCTCTAAATATCTCTCACTCCATTCAGAGGGTACTACTACATTAAAACCTCTCCTGATTTCTACAGGAACAGTACAACAATTCCAAAAACAATTATCGGTAGACCATTTATCTACCCAATACACTCGTGAAGCCTTTTCTTCACCCCCTACTACAACATTACAGGAAAAATTTACCCCCTGCAACCCCTTTATCTGTAACTTTTCTCTATACTTTCTCTCTAATTCATCAACACTTTTTATCACTTCATTATCAAATTCTACTCCCATTATACTTTTATCACCACTCTCAATACTCACACAATTATTTTCTAACCCTATATTTTTACTTCTATTATCGTAATGATCACCAATACTCACCTTGTTTTTTTCTATCTCTAACTTGTCTACTTTGTCAATACTACAATTTTGTCTCTGTATTTCATTTTCAACTTTTTTAAGTTTCTCGTCTAATTGGTTCAATTTTACGTCTCGTACATTATTTTGTTTTTTCAATTCATTTTCGAGGCTATCAAACTTCTCGTCAATCTCTTTTAACACACTATTTTGTGTTTTAATCAATGCGAACAGGTCTTCTAATGATATTTTATTTTCGGCTACTTTAGGTGTTGAGCTAATGTGTCTTTCCAGTAAAATAGATTCTGTCTCTGACTTTTCTATTTCTATGCTACTATTATTATCTGCCATTTTGTATTTTAGTATTTAAATGGTTATTTATCTCTATTTGTATTTGACTACGCAATATACTCAACTCGTATTTAACTATTTACCTTTAACAACATAACCTCTCATTCATTATATATCGTCTTCTGTGTTTCTCCATCTATCTGTTTTATATAAATTAATTTTATACAAAGTCCACTGTGAGGGCGACCAATTGTGAATAAACTCACAATATAAGTCCCTGTGAGGGCGGCAATTGTGAATACACTCACTTTCATCAATAATATTAGCACATATATTTAGTAAGATATAGATAACAAATACCATAATTCGGTATTAATGATACTCACCAATTTCATTATTTGCCGGGCTCGTTTTCTTCCTTTATAACTTGTTTTCTACCTAAGGGGTACCAGGGTTCGGGTACAGGAAGATTTTGAAACACAGTTGACGACACAAATGATAACCAGATATTCTTGAAATTAACCATCAAATTTAATTCAATCTAAGGTAGTACACATACAACCATGCGGTCAAAATAGTGACGTCATATGATATGACACAAAACAAAATGGTGGCTACTTTTCCTATCTCTTTTGATTCTCTCTATTTCTTTATCTGTTGAATTAATATCAATGTACACTTTATAGCTGCAGCTTAAAATCATTTATTAATAGTTAATTAGTTACTGCACAAACCAATGCCTTCGGCTTATGTGTTATGGCCATACATTCACGCATTCATTCTCACACATTCAACTTCAGACCCGTACATTCTTTTTTATTATCGATTTGGTATTAATGAGCTCATTAACTATAAAAATGACAAAAGGAACTTCTCTGCTTGTTAGGTGGTGGTGTCCATCCGTTGTTGGTGTGGGACTCCCATGGTGATGGTCGGTGTTCGCCTTTAATTCCGCTGAGTTTAATTAGATAGATGTGTGCACTGAATTTACATTTTTTATATATTTATACTGTAAACAAGATGAGCCTTTATTGCTCCACTACTGTTGGTAACATTTTTGTTAGTTAAATTAAAGTATTGTTAAAAAGTTATACACACAACGATACATCGTTGTGGCTCCTCTGAAGAATGGCGTTGAAATGAGAGCGAGGCAAGTGTAATTTCTTGCTTGTGTGTGTGTAGTTCTTACGTCATCCCGCTTTGTCTTGCTGGACAACGCCTCGTGGCACACATTGTACTCAGTGCGTCATTGTTCTTAGCGATGACGGACTAGTGTTATAGCCCAATCATAATGCATATTGTGGTACTTCGTCATAAACACCGCCATGGTAGATTTTGCTGTTTTCACGTCCACCGGAGACCTTGGTGTTTTACTCTGGCCGAATTTACGTTGTTCCGTTTCCCAGAGGGACAATGTACCTAACCATTCTGTATGTTTAAAAAAATACATAATAAAACAATGAAAATATCCATAATTCCCATAATTCTGGTACTGGGTCAGTCTGTACTGTTACACAGTTACTATAAACTTAGTATCTTCTTTAGATGGGCCGGTTAATCTGCTTTTACTACTGATTTTTACCAAGTGTTTTCTTACAAGCTTGTCTACGATTCCACTTCCACTGTTATACCCATTAGCGATAGCTATACTTTTGATTATATTAGTCTCTTCCACTCTGTCTTTTTGCTCAAGGGGAATAGCAAGCATTCTATGACGAACGCGTTGAAGGCTGCCATTTTTTGGGAATATGGATGGTACGAATCAGCATGAATAGTAATATTCGTGGTGGTGGGCTTTCTATAAATTTTGAATCTAAAACGGTCATTATATTTGCTGATAGTGAGATCAAGAAAGTTCAGGCAGTTATTATTCTCCATTTCTAGGGTAAATTGGATTTTCATGTTTATGCTGTTCATATAGCCTTTCAAATTTTCTACTCGTTCCATTGAATATCATAAAAGTGTCGTCAACGTAGCGTACATAAAATTTAATTTTATCTCGCTGTTTATTAAGACTAGACATTAAAAATGTATTCTCAAAGTGGTTCAAGTATAGGTCTGCTAAAATTCCCGATAAAGGTGACCCCATTGCCAGACCATCCTCCTCCATGAAATATTCATTATCATAAGAGAAATAATTTTGTTTGAGTATTGTGTTTTTAGCAATTGCATAAGTTCATCAATTTCATTTCTACCTAACCTATTTGTATTAATTAAGCTATTTCTGAGAATTGTCATTGTCTCATCTACCGGCACACTGGTGTACAGATTAGTTACGTCAAATGAAGCCAACCTATAATGTGGTGCTGATTTAATAGTTTTAATTTTTTCAACGAGATGTTTTATGATTTTTACTAATCTTTTAGCCGTCCTATAACCAGGGGCAGTTGTGTAATTTACAACCGGGCGTATTGGCATATCTTTTTTATGTATTTTGGGTAAACCCGTAAGTTCTGGGGCCCTGGCATTTATGGGTTTTAAATAACGTCTAGTGCTTTCATTTATTTATAGCGTTGTTTAATTCCTTGACATAGGCGCTGGTGGGATCCTTGTGTAGCTTTTTAATATTATTATTTTTTATGAATTCCTGTACCTTATTGGTATATATATTTTTGTTAATAATAACAACTGTATTACCCTTATCAGCTTTCGTGACGATAGCATTATCATGTCGAAGTTTTTTGTAAACAATCCGTGCAATACGCGCGTCACATTTGTATTTAGTTTGCAGGTTAGCGATGTGGGTATCCTTCTTAATAACTTTGTTTATTTTGTTATTTATGATGGCACGCGTTTCCTCCTGATGCGAAATATTATCAATAGATTTTATGGTAGCTTCTGCGCATATTATTTCACGGATCATAAAGTTCTTATTAAACGAGGGAATGTTATACATCAAACCTTTGTTCAATAATGACATTTCGTTATGTTCAAATTTAATTCCGGTGTAATTTGCAACCCGCTGATAAAATACGTGACTATGTTCTACTGTATTATTATTGTCATTGTGTTGTTTTGTAAACAGGTTTTGAAACTTTCTTAACTGTTTACGTTTAAGGGAACTGACGAATTTGTTTATCTGTCTATTGACAATGTCGAAAATGCCACTTATTACTGCCGGGTAAAACTCGTATAAAATTTCCAGTTGGGCTAGATAAAGCTTAGTATTTAGACCACTTTTTAAAATATAAAGTCGTTTGATCTCTTCCTTAATCCATACTGATTTTATTTTTTCGGAACAATGTCTGCTGTTGATGTTGGAACTTATTTACTTCGGTGTGAAGTTATAGTGAAGGCATCTTTTGTTATACTTGATGTTCTGCGATGCCTTAATCAATTTTAATTTGATGTTTCTAAATTTATCCTCGAAACACGTTTTTTTAAGGAAAAACTAAATAAGTCACAAGACGGAAGTTAATACAGGTAATTGCCTAATATTAATTCTAAATAGTTAGTAACGTGACTTGGAGACAATTAAAACAAAATGAATTTTCCCAAAGTACCTACACTATATTTTTGATTTTTTGAGTATGCGATAGTATTGGTATACCACGGTGTGGAGAAGTATTGTACCCATTATAAATTATTCTTTTGCAGAATCTAACATGAAAATACATAATGTGGTAATGCCAGAATGAGGTTGTGTCAGAATCTTTCGGTTTTTCTTTAAAGTAAACAAACTCATGGTTGACAAAATATAAGATTTTTTAAGAAAATACAATTATTGTAACAGACTGTCACCTGGTGACAATCTTACCACACAAAAAAAACAAACTGAACTAAGCGTTATGACATTCAAGCATTTTCTTCTTCTCCATTCATAAGCATGGACGTACACTTAAAAAAATGTTCATAATGAATGTATTCTGTTACTATGGGGTTATATTTAAACCTCACCTAACGAACTTACCCTTGCAGCCGAAAAATTACATTTTTTGCAAATACTGTATGTTGTGATTATAATACAATATATTGTTACGACAGTCTACTTCATCGTTGTAGGTACAGTGGAAACAAAATACAAGACACCAATTAAGTCACTAATTACCAGCTTTAATTTTCACAGTTAAACAGTTCGTAATTAACAACACACTCTCTACAACAAATCAAATAACAATTGTTCACAGGCCATAAAATGTCCACTAATATTAAACACAATTGTATTACAATTATCCCGCCCGATTATTAAACACTTCACTAATAACCACTTGAACGCACACAGTAATATCACCCGATAATCACTTGTAATCGCCCGACAATAAAGTGAACTGAGCGTCCCTGAGTAATTGTACTTATAGCCCGCCGAAAATCTACACGATTCCACATACTACGTATTACCTCTAAACTATGACGTAATTGACTGCGGCCTTGACACAGTGAGAGCGGCCGCGTAAATGCGTTAACAAGCACGTACGCCACACGCATTACATTCCGGATCCCTCTGGAACATTCGATAAACACGTAGATTGTTCTGTGATGCCATAACAATATTATATCTTTACAGACTGTTTTGTAACCGTATACACAGTAAATATTCAAAAAAAAACCTGTAGATACAGTACAGGAACAGAGAAAAGCAAAAACCACAAACAGATTTTGGTGATCCTTGGCCACCCCATTTTTCTTTGAGTTATTTTTTTACATGGTTTTCATGTGTACTTTTAGTCTTCCCATTAACCTAACATCAACTTTGACACCACAGGCATAGATTAAATTTATGTTATTGCCAGAAACGTTTTTCATAAAAAATATGAAAATGGAAAGCAACTTGAATCAACAAACTATTTTATAACATTATTTTATTGTTGTATTGGAGTGTTACTGGTCTCAAATATTTCTACTAGTAATTTTATACAAACCATTATGTTGTCTTTGGTATTGACGAGCACTTTCGGCAGTCAAGCCATCTTCAGGTTGTAACGGTACATATATTACCCACCCGAAACATAATTAAAATATGTAAAGTTTATTTGTAATTTGAATGGGACAGGAAACAAATGTACACAATGTGGACTCAAGGCCAACGGATTAAGCCGCTGGAAACAGTTATTTTTAGAAATCTGAACTACGAACTATGCACCGTTGGGATCACGCTATATGACGTAAGAAGCCAAGCCCAGCAGACGTCACACAGGAATGCGGGAGCAGTCGGCTAACTCGCCTGGCATATAAAGTCAGTCGGCCAACAACATCTAACAGCGACGGACGTGGGCAGTTCGTTCGCCCACCGGCTAAACAGTTTCAGTCGCCCGTAATAGCAAAAAATGTAAAAAATATGGGAATTCACAACATGTGTGTTATTGATATAAAATGAAGTAACAGTTGTGTTTTAATTAACAGTTTGAAGGCAAAAATATAAGGAGGCTAGACTGTTTTGGACAAAATTGCAAGATAAGTAATATGGGGGGGGGGGTAAAACCAAATTAACCAGGGTTAACAATAAATAAACATCATTTTTGATTGTATTATGAAATGAGAGCTCATAAGGGAATAGAGATGTATGTGTGTGGGTGAATGAGAAGTATAAAAGAAGCGCTGGTTTGCGATAAAGATAAATTTAATTTGTTTAATAAATTTTTGTTTGTTTGTTCTGAAAAGGTAAATGCATATATAAGAAAATAAGTGTTGAATTAACTACAGTTAATTACCAATGTTTGTAAGGGGAAGAGTATTTTGTTGTGATGGAAAGTAAAGGGTTTAAAAATTTTCTTTTGAAGAAAGTAATTAAAGAAAAATGAAAAATTAGTGTTGAAATAGAAAGAAATAAAACATAATTCATCAGAAACAAGTAAATTATTGATTTATTTTAAAAAACCATTCTGCTCTCTCACTTGCTCAACCGAATCCTGGGCCTGGGCAAGTATTTGATTAGACGCAGTTGGCAACAATGCAAGATGGCATCCGAGTTAGTAAACAAACAAAGGTAAATTGAAAGTGTATATATAAAAGTGTAAGTAAAAGTAATTAATGTTACAAATGGCGCCGTCGAACAGTGACATTTGCATAAAATTTATTTATGCAAATGTGGGCCTGTTTTAGAGAGCAAAATGGTTATTTAAGGTAACTAAATGAAATATAAATAAATGTATGTATAAAGGTTATGTTATAACATGATTAGTATATGTATATTATAAATAAGTAAGAATTAAATAAATAAAATGAGTACAAGTGAAAATATTAACAGTGAAGACAGCCTCACTGACAGTATATAACGTGTCTAAATTGGGTCATTTCAGTTATTGCGGGTATGGGGTATTTGTATTTTTATTTATTTCATTTTTGGGGTTTTGCAAAAATATTGTGAAAACGTTATTTCCATTGTAACAGAACACGTGGTAAGAAACAGTGTTGAAACAAAGCAGTAAGAGGCAGTTGCTGTTGAGTAACTAGGCAAGGAATTCGCACCACCCTAATTTTCTCAGAACTCAGTGTATGTGTGACAATGCGTGCACTTAACATCTCAAGCAGGGGCGCTGTAGTGACGCCGTGAAACTCCACCGGCGCGGTAAAAAATGGCGCATGAATGAACAGTTTGTGATATCAGCAAGACGAACTACAGGAAATATCGTTAAGCCCCGCCTACTGCTAGTGACATCAGTCTAGCAGCCGGTTACCACACAAAAAAACACATTATGTGCCATGCATAGAGTGAATAAACCACAGCAATTCAGCTTGAACGGCGACGAAAATCTGTTGGCAGTGAATACACAGTTCCTCCCGCTCAGCACAGGACGCTTCCCAGTTTGATAACCGATCGCTCCGGCGCCGGACCGAGCCAAATAGGCTCGTCACAAAACTTTAGATTTTAACAGTAAAAAGTGTAATAAGAAAAAAATTTATGCGACCGCGGTCGAGTAAAAAGGGTAAAGAATGTAACTGTATAATTCTCGGACAATAAACAACAAGAAATTAACAGAAGATGAGTGCGCGCGCGAACCACGTTGCCGGCGGTTTTTCATTAAGGGCTGGGGCTTTATTATAAAGGGTTATGGGGTATTAAAAATATTTTGGGGTTGCAAATAATAAATTTCATGCATGTGTGAGAGTGAAAAATTGCAGGCTGGGCTCTGTCTGTATGTCTGTTTTATATAGTGATCAGTAAGGTAAGATATTAGAGTAAGTTAGTATGTAGAAGAGGCCAACAGAACAAAGAAAAATGTAACTTAATCTGTAAAACACTGAGCAAAGTTTTGAACAAAATTTTAAATAATTCTGATTAATTAGAAAATAGTAATTTCTCTTCCTAACAATGTGTCGAATCAGTTATTTCGATAACCTATAAAACACATGTTTGCGTCTGAGTTTCGTGCGACCGGATTTCTGGACCCAAAAAGGAACCTTTACAGGTAGGCAAAAAATATAAATTGTATTTAATATATTTTAAACTGTATCATAACATCACAGGTGGCGCCCGAACAGGGATGTTACTATACTAACTTCTACATACTAACTTACTCTAATATCTTACCTTACTGATCACTAGAGCTAGGATTCATATGTAAATACATATTCTTTCCCTTTGCTTATACATAACTAAAAATGATAAATGTCCGTGAATTAGAACCTTAGCTATCATATAATGACATTTTGTTGTTACATATTTTACATATTTGATCATAATGACATTTTTTTACATATTTTTACTTTTTTTTATGTAAAATTACATATTCTGTCTCTTCATCAACTTCCTCAGCTTATCCCGCTTGCGCAGGGTCGCTGTTTGCTCGCACTAAGGCGTGTAAGAGTTGTGGCCGGGGATTTAAGGTCGGATGCCCTTCCTGACACCATGGGATTTTTCAACTGAAAATCTCGCACCGACACACTGGGATTCGAACCACGGTCGCCGGCATGAGAGGCGAGCAGCGAAGCCGCTACACCATCCCGCTCCAATATTCTGTCTCTTACCGTAAAAAAAGTATTTTTTCGCAAGTGAAATATACGGTAATTTAAAACAGTCCGTATGATAATATTTGTTCACTAGAAGCTCAGGTACCTGAAACGGATTTTCCAAGGTATTTATAAGGTGCTGAGAAAGGGTTAGGGAAGAATTCCAAGAAAGATATTAGTGGAGAAAAGAACAGTTCGTTGCCGATTGTGTTTTGCTTATTCACTCCGTTTTCAGAAACGATAAGCAACAGTTGTTTTGGACAAATAGCTCCGTTTCTAGGAAAACAGTCCGTTTTGCTTACAAACAGAGTGCGTGGTGGGGTGGGTATTAGTAAATGGAGAGGCTAAGTGGAAGGGGCAGAGTAAAGAGTAAACTGTTTGTGTGCGTGAGAAAGAACAGTTCGTTCGTTTTTTTCGGAGAACTGTTTTTTTCAAACAGTTGAGCATTTTTGTACCCACCACTATTCTTGAGTTTGTACGTTTAGTATCGCTTTGGCAACCACAGTGTTTAACTGAATTCCACCTGTGATGCCTCCTGTAGCGTCAAAATTATCATCGAAGTTAAAGTCGTGGGTTACAACAGATGATTCGTTCACGACTGATGGAGCTGTGGTTCTCTGCCAGGGTTGTAATAAGAAGATTACATGCTCAATGAAATCACAACTTGAACAACATGTGCGCAGTGCCCTGAATACTAGGAATAAAGCACTACAAACATCTAAAAAGCAAGTCCTTCTATCTCAAATGCAACAGTCTTCAAGTGCAAGGAATGAATTCTTCTATGACATGTGTACTGCTATGGTTGCCGCAAATATCCCGCATTTTTAGAGAAGTATTGCGGGAGGCAGATACCTAACGATTCTACGCTCCGAAAAAACTACCTGCATTTGTGTTACGAGGAAGCGCTGGCATACGTGCGACGTCATATAGGCAGCAACTATATATGGATCGCTGTCGATGAAACTACAGATGTGAAAGGGCGCTATGTTGCCAACCTTGTGATTGGTAAGCTGGATGGAGAAGAATCCCCTACACCTTTTCTGATTTCTTCAAAAGTGTTGGAACACACAAATCATGCAACAGTTGCTCGTTTTTTGAATGATGGACTTAAAGTGTGGCCTGAAGGCGTTCAAAAAGATAAAGTTCTTGTTCTTTATTCTGATGCTGCAGCGTACATGCTAAAGGCGGGAACTGCTTTACGTGTGTTCCATCAAAATACAGTATGATCCATTTCACCTGTCTCGCCCATGGACTGCAACGTATCGCCGAAGAAGTGCGAAGTAAATATCCACAAGTGAACAGCATTATTTCAAACACCAAGAAAGTATTCGTTAAAGCCCCCAATGTGTGTTGCACTACAGAGAACAATTGCCAAATGTGAAATTGCCCCCTGAACCTGTCCTGACTAGGTGGGGTACATGGATCGAAGCTGCCTGCTTTTATAGTGAACATTTTAAAGATGTGAAGTCTGTGATAGATTCGTTTCCAGGTAAATCAGCAGTTTCAGTGAGAGACGCCCAAAGTGCCTTCAGTGATTCTGAAGTACAGTGCCAATTAGCTTATATCCAAAGCAATTTTGGATTCATTGCTGACAGTATTTTAAAATTAGAAACTCGTGGCATGCCTTTGAAGAAATCAATGGACATTGTGGAAGATGTGAAATCCAAGTTAAGTGCTGTTGAAGGGACTGTTGGAATAGAAGTAATGAAGAAATTTGAGTCTGTTATGGAGAGAAACCCTGGCTTCTCGACAATGACTGCAGTGTGCAAGATCCTCAGCGGCGAAGAAGAGAATCCTCCAGACAATATCTCTCCTGAAAAATTTAATCTACTTAAATTTGCACCAGCAACTTCCTGTGACGTGGAGAGGTCATTTTCTGTATACAAAAACATCCTCTCTGACCGGCGGCATTCCATGACAATGGAAAACTTGGAGATGTATCTGATAGTTCATTAGAATTCGGAATGAAGTAAGTAGATTGAGTTCTGCAAAGTAATATTTAGTGGACAGATAGTTTAAACAGTGACTATGAAAATTATAATAATTGTGAAACTTCTATTAAATTTTCGCATTTTTTCATACATAATAATGGAATTTATTTAAGTTTGCTACAATATGGACATGCTTAATTAATTAATTATTGTACCACACTTTATTTTGCAAAAATATAATTAATAAAATGAGGAATCTTCAAGTAATATAATGTTTAATATATCATTTATATAAAAATTAAATTAAATTAATCTTACATATTTAAAAATTTTTTTATGTAATATTACATATTTCGCCTAATATTATTACATAAATATGTACATATTTTGCATGTTGATATGACATAATAATCCTAGCCCTACTGATCACTATATAAAACAGACATACAGACAGAGCCCAGCCTGCAATTTTTTCACACTCACTCAAACACACTAAATTATAAACCCCTTAACATTTTATAATAAAGCCCCTAGCCCTTACACTTAAACAGCCGGCAACGTGGTTCGCGCGCGCACTCATCTTCTGTTAATTTCTTGTTGTTTACTGTCTGAAAAATTATACAGTTAATTTCTTTACCCTTTTCTACTCGACCGCGGTCACATACATTTTTCTCCTATTACACTTTATACTGTTAAAATATAAAGTTTTGTGACGAGCCTACTTGGCTCGTTCTGGCGCCGGAGCGATCAGTTAACAAGACTGGGAAGCGCCCTGTGCTGAGCGGGAGGAACTGTGTATTCACTGCCAACAGATTTTCGTCGCCGTTGTAACGTATTTCTTAAGGCTTCCCGTCTACTTTCAAACCTCACCTGGTATTCGTCAATCTGTAACGAATTATATAAGACGTACCTGCAAAATGTGTACATAAAAAATAATGTGTTTGGATGATTAGTGCGTTCGCCTCGCACCGGGTGGTTACAGTAATTTTGATGGCTAGCGATGTTCGTAGCGTAGATCTGATCACCTGTATATTACGGCAGTAACCTTACCTGTTATTCTTAGGGGGTGTGATAATCCCGGGTGGCGCCAAGTCGTTTTACAAAACAACTAAAAATTGTGGTTGAACAAGTTATCAGCGTTGCGGGTTGGTGTATTCGAATAGTTCCCGCTCGCACAGCCGTCTCAATCGTCGCTTCTGACGTATGACTGGCAACTTGCTTACTGCTACTATTTTTTCTTAACTACAAGTAATTATTATATAGCACTCCCTATGAAATGATAACGCTGGTTACTCCCTGTAATAAATATTTTTTAATGGGTGATAATTGAAAACATTTACAATTACAACAAAATAATTATCAACTGGTTACATGAGATCTTGTTTTCAGGGCGGCGAATTGATTTAGAAACCATTTAACCTAGCGTCACTGTTTACATTAGGCTTATTACAGTTAATATTGGGTTTCCAAATTGTGGATCCTTTTGGCTATGAGTTAAAGAACTACAATGGTTACAATAAAAATACAAATTACCTTAATCTAAGTGTACAGGAAAGATAAAGTGTGCTGTTACAATCTGTTGTGTTGTGTCGTAAAAGTGTTCTGTAAGTTCGTGTTTAATTCTTAGGTTATTCAATGTTAACAAAGTTACTTTACGTTTTAATTTGTTCAAATATTCTATGAAAGAGAAATACTGTTTCTATAGTGTGGTAATTTTACCTTTCAAAATTATTTAAAGTGATTAGGGTTGTTGGAAAATAAATAATTGGATAGTACTTAACACTTCAACGGGTCTAGATGTCTTCGGAGTTTATTCAAGATAGGGTTTGGCTGCATAAATTCAGTTTTCTTGGATTTTGGGCTTCACTAAATGTGGCATCTTTTTCGTCATGTTTTTTGACGTTCTTTTCAAGTATAATTTCAGTTTAATTGGTCTTGGGTCTTGACATATCTGCTGCAATGGTCATCTGCTTCTTTAGTGATCGATTTCAGCAACTTTGAATAATTATTTTCATGGTTTACACTGAAAAAACGCTCTTCCAAACTTTTGCATCTGTATTGGCTTGATGACGCTTCGCTGCTTTTTATTTCCAACGGTATTTTCTGTCTTCAACCGCCGTTTCCATAGTAACGGTATTATTCGGATTGGTTGATTTTGAGTTGATGTATTGTTATCAAAAATTCGAATTCTTCGTATATCTTCTGATTACTGTTATTCCTCCATCTTCCTTCCTGGTTAATAAATATTGTCACTATAGTATTTATTCTCGTTCATAGATTATTTTGATACCCCACAAGCTTGGGTATTTTCAGATTTTAAGTTTTTACAATTATGTTAATGCTTGTTAATTACATTTCTTTTTATATAATAATGCCTATTACAATATTTTGTGTTATAAATGATCTACAATTTATTCTTGGTGATTCCTTCACCTCAGATTTTCTAAATTCTGATTCAATTTGTTATAATTTTTGGTTGTTTGGTTCTGACAGTTATGTTTTTTCTAGGCCTAGGTAGCCATTATAATAATTTACTTATTTCGTTCAAATCACATTTTGGTTCAGCCTATTGGGCCTTACTTTGTTATTTTTATTAGTTGTGTTGTGTTTTGAGTCTGTAGGTGTGTTGTTTATTGTTCAATATTGCTTTTTCTATTTCAATCTTTAAAACATAATATTAGGCTTATGGACTGCACATTTCATTCAGCCATATCCTCTTCATAACATTAACATGAACACAATTTTTGTTTATAAGTTATTAGAGTTATTGTTTTGATTAAAGAACATTATCACTCCCTTCTAACTTATCCTTATTTGCTAATTTTTTAGTTCATAACACATATTATTTGTGTGGTGATAAACAACCTCATTTGCTATGAAATTAATAACAATTCTTTATAATTTTAGGTATCTTTGTTAGTTTTTTGACTTCTTAATATCTAAACAATTTTTATATTCCCTCCATGGTAACACCTTCAATTTATTCTATTCTGGAATCCTCCCTTTTTACTTACTACTGGCTATAATTAAACTTAGCTCTATTGAACATCTTTTTTAAATAAAAAGTCATCATCACTTCTAGTGTTTACTATTCCTTATACTATAATTCACTCTTAATACTATTTATTCATCAGCTATTTATTCACTGTTAATTTCCAATCTTTCTCTTACCTTCACTTGTAAATTATTTATTGTTAATTATAACTTCACTAGTGTCACACTTCACTTTGGGGTTCTTACACCTACACTATTGCACTATTCCACTGTTTATATCATTTGTTTTATAGTGGGTGACCCCTATACTTATTTCTCTTTCATGACTTAATCCTAATGACAATTAATACTTAATAACTAATACTTACTAACTAATAACAATTCTTATTGGTGGTTTAGGTTGCCTTTTTAATGGGTAGTAACCGTTATCTCTCCTTCCTCCTGATAACCATTGTTTTGGTTTCAATGTTCTTGTTGAGTGCTTTTTTTACTTGTTTTGGTGAACCATTCTTGGTTTTCACTTTTGCTTGTCTCCCTCCTTCTTCATTTTCCTTGTTCGTTTAATATATTAGATTTTTTCATCCGTTTCTTTGGGCATTTTGGGGTCATTTAAACCCATAAACTTGTTTCCTTGTGGTTTGGGTTTATTATTTTCTTATTCTCGTTGTTTATTTGTGTGGTTCCCTTCTAGTTCGTTTCTTGATGTTGAGTCAATCACTTGGGTTAGGTTAAAGTCGTCGTATTGTCGTGTCATATTCCTGATATTTTAATTAAAATCAATCAGTTTATTTGATAAGAAGTATTTTTACGATTATAAATATATTTTTTATCCCTGGTACTGGGTTGGCTATTTGTGTCGTGACACCGTTCAAGCTGAATTGCTGTGGTTTATTCACTCTATGCATGGCACATAATGTGTTTTTTGTGTGGTAACCGGAGACGATATCTGTCACTGCTAGACTGATGTCACTAGCAGTAGGCGGGGCTTAACGATATTTCCTGTAGTTCGTCTTGCTGATATCACAAACTGTTCGTTCATGCGCCATTTTTTACCGCGCCGGTGGAGTTTCACGGCGTCACTACAGCGTCCCTGCTTGAGATGTTAAGTGCGCGCATCGTCACACATACACCGAGTTCTGAGAAAATTAGGGTGGTGGGAATTCCTTGCCTAGTTACTCAACAGCAACAGCGTCTTACTGCTTTGTTTCAACACTGTTTCTTACCACGTGGTCAGTTATAATGGAAATAACGTTTACACAATATTTTTGTAAAACCCCAAAAATGAAATAAATAAAAATACAAATACCCCATACCCGCAATAACTGAAATGACCCAATTTAGACACGTTACAATACCCCCTCAATGAGAATTCTGCTGTCCAAAACAGAAGAAATCTCATTGATAAACCCCTAAGAGGACCAGTGAGGAACTGGTGCCAACAACCCCCTGGTTCTTACTCTTCATGGGTACACGACCCCCCTGGCTGGGCGACTATGGACGCATCTGAACGAGATCACTGGACTTCTCCGTAAGAGATCCCAACACCGAAAAATCGAACAGACAAGTACCACAGCACACCTCACCTTCTAACATGCTACCCCCCAAAATCCTCAATCCCTGGCTTATATTATGCCAGATCCTCCACCGATATGTTTCCCCTTGTATGCAAGCTGGGCTGCCTTTAGCAGATACTGGGCTCACACACACTCACATTACATATTGACATCACATATCATAAAATTGACAAAATTTTTAAAAAGTTCTTTAAATTACAACACGTTGTTTTCAGATAAAATTGATTCATAAATTTCGTATAAATTTTAAAGTATTCTCTTCCTTATTCTCTGTTTTATTTAAAATGAGTCTAATTAAACATATCCTTACCCTAACATGTGAATACTTAGTGTCTAACAATACAAGTCAATACAATAAATCACTAAAATAACCATAGTCAATACACAAACAATCAAATAATCAAAGCTCAAAATATTCATTAGCTGGCAGGCGCAAAATCAAGATTTTTTTTTTTCAAGAAAAAAATATTTTCCAAAAAATTATAAAATTCACAAAAAAATTTTTAATTTTATTAAAATGTTTCCTTTATATATAGAAATTATTTAAAATTTTCTTAAATTGATCAAAAACCAAAAGTTGAATTGGCTTCCTTACTATTAACTTCTATGACCTCACTCTCAGCTGATCCAAACTAGGTCAAGTCCAAAAACCTTGACCCACATATGTTATGTACAAGTTCTACCTGAAAATACATCTAACATCTGTAATAATCTAACTTGAAACACAAAACATAATAAAATAAAACATTTAAAATAACAAAATATTATTATAAATAATAAGCAAATTGACATTTAAATTATTCAAAATAAACAGTTCTTAATTTTACACTTCCAAATTCTATCAAAATTTTGTCACTGGTTTCAAAAATAAAAATTTTATATTTTTATTATAAATCTCTTTCTTTACTTGACAATCTCCTTCTACATTACTTTGGGTGATTTGAATTATTTATCTCCTTTGAGATACTACTTGATCTGTATACATATATAATCTTTCTCTCTCTGACTCTCACCACTAACAACTGTAACTCACATGACACCCAATCTCTATCCAAATATCTATCAAAACACTCTCTAACCCCAACTTATCATTAAACTCAATTCGCCACCTTCTCAATATAAAAAAAATACTCTCTAACCCTTTGTATTTAGGATACGTGTTTCCCCCCCCCAAAAACTCATTTCCCTTATCTGGCCCCTGGATTCTACCTAAGGCGGCCCCGTCCCACTAAATCGGTCCCAATCCCGTCCCAACTTATCATTATGTTGCGGACTCCCACATTATACTACCCCCTACTACAAAATTGCCATCCCCAAAATCTCAATCTCATTACCTCACTACAAATACAACAAAATAACATCATTAATTATAAACATCAATATATCACTCAAAACTCTACATATATTCTCCATTACTCCTGTGTCAACATCAATACTTCTCAAAACTCTATAACATTACATTAACTCAAAACACCATTACCTTACTTCAAAACAATATTTCGATCTTTACCACTTCAACTCTGACTTCAACTTGGACAGATCTATGTGTCCCATAAAATATTCATCACCCAAACACTATCTCTTATTAGCTTTCACAAATTATTACTTTAACTCTCACTTTATCAAGTTATTTTTATCATTACTTTAAAACATCTGTAATACATTAAAACATTACATTGAACATTAATTACTTGGAACATTTATAACCATTTTACCAGTGACCTGTTATTGCTGATCAGCTGATCTTCCTAACACAATGAAAACACATCTCATAATTGAACAAATTACATGAATTATATATACTTATTTATCCTTACTTCTAACCTCATTGTTTCCCCTTTTTCTGATTCTGATCATTTATGTTGACCGCCTGCCAGACGGCTTAATTATCTGCTTAGTTTAAAAAATACACACGTAATGAAAACACATATTTTTATCAATACCTACATCCAACCTACGATAATATAATAATACATTTAAAATTATGGAATGAACACCTTATATTGAATGTCTGAGCAGCTAGTTATTTAAACAGAGCACAAGCATTTTTATTGGATCCAATTTGAATTAGCAAATTTTTTATGTTGTAAAATTTAAATTCGTGACTCATCTGAGTCACCTCCCATCCACACACTCTATTGCAAATTATGGAGGACTGTATCGCCCTTTCGCTTCTGCAAAGACGGCATATTTTGGAGTAGTCTGACCTCTCCGTGTCTTTGCTTCGGCTGTTACATTTAAACGTCTGAATATCAACATATTCGTGTCTATAAATACACGCCCTTAAACGGGTCTACCACCTGGCTTTGCTGTTCCTCCGCGAACAGCGTGGTAGCCGCTGTTCCATAGTGCCTGGATTTCCCCTAAATTTCACCCCCCCATTTAATTTCTACTATATACCAATTTCAAGTCAGCTATGGTCAAGGGACTTGATATGACCATAGCTGGCCGCTAGCCAAATCCACGATTAGTGCTGGTAAGGCAGTAATCGCCCGAAAAGTCGGGGAAATCTAACTTCATTTCAGTGCCTGCTCTACTTCATCGTTACTATGTGCGACACGATCGTCTATCAGTGTGCAAATTTAATTTGCACGAAAAAGATGTGTCACACATTTTCGCCTCCGATGGAGGTAACACTCTCTGTTACCCCCAACCCATTTCGCTATCTATGAGAGCACAGGCCACCCCCGCAATAGCAACTTAATAACTAACTAATTAAATTTTTATATACATTCTAATATAATATTTTCATCAATAATCATTTAACTCATTCATAACTTTCTACCATTGGACTTCCTTAAAATTTTCAAATTTATTATTAATAATTAGTATACATCATTTTTCATCTATTATTAAAAATTTGAATTATCATTTTTATTGAACACAATTATTTCAAATAATCTCACTATTGAATTAAAATCTTAGTTACACCTATAAACATTTTTATTATACATGATTCATACTGTAAAAGTTCTATACTTACATTCCATTTAACATGGTATACACATAACATCTACCCCCTACACCCCAATACTTTCACCTCACCTCTGAAACATTTAACACAAATATCAGTTTACATCAAACAATTCAGCCATCTATTACCAAATTCCCAATCTCGTAAAATAAATTGAATTCATTTAAAGAATTTAATTAATTAGTATTTACGTAATCACTCAAAATATTTAAAACATATCAAACTGGTTTGATTAAATTAATTACTGAAAATACAAATTCCATTATTATTGTTTGCCATTATACAAATTAGCCAATTACTGTTTCCAAAATTAATGTTATTATTTATTTAAATTGCAAAATATTATTACTATTATTATTGTCACTTACCTATATACATACATTGCTTAGCTGGTCTTCTACAATACACATAAATGCACTACAATTATTTACAAATTTTAGTTATCAACTGTTCAGTTTTTCCGCACTTCATTGTCCACATCTGCCATGTCAGAACCATAAAACATAATGTTTATCACTGTCTTTTATTGTTTTATCGTTTAGCCTCCATCATCATAGATAAGTCTTGGTTTTATGTAGCATCGTTCAATTTCATTAATACACCAGTTATTGTTTTGTGTATTATAACCATACAAACTAACTTCACTCATCTTACCAAAATACTCATTAAACCAGTCAAATTTAGGCATTTTTGTTACATCTCCATCGGTAAATACATTCATGATCGGGTTAATTACTTTAGTCAAATCATTATAGTCATTATTATTCAAATATACTTTTAAACTTTCCTTCCATTCGTCATACTTTCTATTCAAATTATACAATTCTGTTACTCTCTCCACATACAATTCTCTGTTTAACTCTCTCTCTTCATAACACCACATCACACTCTCACAATTATTACGGACAGAGGGTACAAAATTACACAACAAAAATAAACACCACAATTCATCTATCACTACGGGACTCTTGCTCTTCAACAACAACACTTGTGAACACATTAAATCATCATAAACAATAAAGGAAAAATTTACCCCCTGTCCCCACTCTACCATAATATTATTTTTCCTCTCTCTCTCTAACTCATTAACACACCTTAACATCTCATAATCACATTCTAAAAATTCCTCAGTATTTTCATTACTTATTTTCACCGTATCGACCTCCGATACTAATTCTTCAAATACATTATTATACTCAATATTACTATTCTCATTATTTTCAACATTGTTACACTCGTCATTATAATTTTCATTTGTATTACTATCTCCCCTACATACACACTCTCTTGACTACTTTGCTTCTCTACATATTTCGGTTAGCTTACTCTCAAGACTACACAGTGAATTAGTTAATACATCAAACTTAGCATCATTCACGTCAAAACGACTCTTCATATCGCTACTTATCACATTAAATTTGTTCTCAAAATTACTATTCATTCTCTCGAATTGACTGAGCATGATACTCATTATATCGTTATCGGACCTATTACATTTTGTTGAGATCGGGGTTATCTGCACCCCCGAATCTTCAGTTACATTACTTTGATCACTCATATTTAATTCTGTTCTATCTTTACTCACACTTGGAGTCGAATGTATTTCACAATTGCTCATGCTTGAGTCGTCAAAATTTTTGACACTATTTTCGTTTACTTTATTCTCGTTATCTGACATTTTTTATAATTAATATTCAGAATATTAATAATCTAATTAATTAATTTAATTAATTTTTTGTCATGTACTTTCTACATTACTTTCGATATACCTTTGCGTACATAACGCATTTTTATTTTGCTACACTAACCAAAAACACACGTTTGCCTCTTTGTAGGTGCGGATTTTACCTTAGCACAATTTTTTAATTGATAAAATCGTCCCTTTCGGCTGCGCCACCTGTGATGTTACGATACAGTTTAAAATATATTAAATACAATTTATATTTTTTGCCTACCTCTAAAGGTTCCTTTTGGGTCCAGAAATCCGGTCGCACAAAACTCAGACGCAAACATCTGTTTTATAGGTTATCGAAATAACTGATTCGACACATTGTTAGGAAGAGAAATTACCATTTTTGAATTAATCAGAATTATTTAAAATTTTGTTCAAAACTTTGCTCAGTGTTTTACAGATTAAGTTACATTTTTCTTTGTTCTGTTGGCCTCTTCTACATACTAACTTACTCTAATATCTTACCTTACTGATCACTACATAAAACAGACATACAGACAGAGCCCAGCCTGCAATTTTTTCACACTCACTCAAACACACTAAATTATAAACCCCTTAACATTTTATAATAAAGCCCCCAGCCCTTACACTTAAACCGCCGGCAACGTGGTTCGCGCGCGCACTCATCTTCTGTTAATTTCTTGTTGTTTACTGTCTGAAAAATTATACTGTTAATTTCTTTACCCTTTTCTACTCGACCGCGGTCACATACATTTTTCTCCTATTACACTTTATACTGTTAAAATATAAAGTTTTGTGACGAGCCTACTTGGCTCGTTCTGGCGCCGGAGCGAACAGTTAACAAGACTGGGAAGCGCCCTGTGCTGAGCGGGAGGAACTGTGTATTCACGGCCAACAGATTTTCGTCGCCGTTCAAGCTGAATTGCTGTGGTTTATTCACTCTATGCATGGCACATAATGTGTTTTTTGTGTGGTAACCGGGGACGATATCTGTCGCTGCTAGACTGATGTCACTAGAAGTAGGCGGGGCTTAACGATATTTCCTGTAGTTCGTCTTGCTGATATCACAAACTGTTCGTTCATGCGCCATTTTTTACCGCGTCGGTGGAGTTTCACGGCGTCACTACAGCGCCCCTGCTTGAGATGTTAAGTGCACGCATCGTCACACATACACCGAGTTCTGAGAAAATTAGGGTGGTGCGAATTCCTTGCCTAGTTACTCAACAGCAACTGCGTCTTACTGCTTTGTTTCAACACTGTTTCTTACCACGTGTTCTGTTACAATGGAAATAACGTTTACACAATATTTTTGCAAAACCCCAAAAATGAAATAAATACAAATACAAATACCCCATACCCGCAATAACTGAAATGACCCAATTTAGACACGTTACAGGGGGTATTGTAACGTGTCTAAATTGGGTAATTTCATTTATTTCATTTATTGCGGGTATGGGGCATTTGTATTTTATTTATTTATTTTTAGGATTTTGCAAAAAATATTGTGTAAACGCTATTTCCATTATAACTGACCACGTGGCAAGAAACAGTCTTGAAACAAAGGCAAGGCGCAATTTCTGTGGTGTAACTCGGCAAGGAATTTGCACCACCCTAATTTTCTCAGAACTCGGTATATGTGTGACGATGCACGCACGTAACATCTCAAGCAGGGGCGCTGTAGTGACGCCGTGAAACTCCAACGGTGCTGTAAAAAATGGCGCATGAACGAACAGTTTGTGATATCAGCAAGATGAACTACAGGAAATATCGTTAAGCCCCGCCTACTGCTAGTGACATCAGTCTAGCAGCGACAGATATCGTCCCCGGTTACCACACAAAAAACACATTATGTGCCATGCATAGAGTGAATACACCACAGCAAGTCAGCTTGAACGGCGATGAAAATCTGTTGGCAGTGAATACACAGTTCCTCCCGCTCAGCACAGGACGCTTCCCAGTCTTGTTAACTGATCGCTCCGGCGCCGGAACGAGCCAAGTAGGCTCGTCACAAAACTTTATATTTTAACAGTATAAAGTGTAATAGGAGAAAAATTTATGTGACCGCGGTCGAGTAGAAAAGGGTAAAGAAATTAACTGTATAATTTTTCGGACAGTAAACAACAAGAAATTAACAGAAGATGAGTGCGCGCGCGAACCACGTTGCCGGCGGTTTAAGTGTAAGGGCTGGGGGCTTTATTATAAAATGTTAAGGGGTTTATAATTTAGTGTGTTTGAGTGAGTGTGAAAAAATTGCAGGCTGGGCTCTGTCTGTATGTCTGTTTTATATAGTGATCAGTAAGGTCAGATATTAGAGTAAGTTAGTATGTAGAAGAGGCCAACAGAACAAAGAAAAATGTAACTTAATCTGTAAAACACTGAGCAAAGTTTTGAACAAAATTTTAAATAATTCTGATTAATTAAAAAATAGTAATTTCTCTTCCTAACAATGTGTCGAATCAGTTATTTCGATAACCTATAAAACACATGTTTGCGTCTGAGTTTTGTGCGACCGGATTTCTGGACCCAAAAGGAACCTTTACAGGTAGGCAAAAAATATAAATTGTATTTAATATATTTTAAACTGTATCGTAGCATCACAGGTGGCGCAGCCGAAAGGGACGATTTTATCAATTAAAAAATTGTGCTAAGGTAAAATCCGCACCTACAAAGAGGCAAACGTGAGTTTTAGGTTAGCGTAGCAAAATAAAAATGCGTTATGTACGCAAAGCTATATCGAAAGTAATATAGAAAGTACATGACAATAAATTAATTAAATTAATTAATTAGATTATTAATATTCTGAATATTAATTATAAAAAATGTCAGATAACGAGAATAAAGTAAATAAAAATAGTGTCAAAAATTTTGACAACTCAAGCATGAGCAATTGTGAAATACATTCGACTCCAAGTGTGAGTAAAGATAGAACAGAATTAAATATGAGTGATCAGAGTAATGTAACTGAAGATTCGGGGGTGCAGATAACCCCGATCTCAACAAAATGTAATAGGTCCGATAACGATATAATGAGTATCATGCTCAGTCAATTCGAGAGAATGAATAGTAATTTTGAGAACAAATGTAATGTGATAAGTAGCGATATGAAGAGTCGTTTTGACGTGAATGATGCTAAGTTTGATGTATTAACTAATTCACTGTGTAGTCTTGAGAGTAAGCTAACCGAAATATGTAGAGAAGCAAAGGAGTCAAGAGAGTGTGTATGTAGGGGAGATAGTAATACAAATGAAAATTATAATGCCGAGTGTAACAATGTTGAAAATAATGAGAATAGTAATATTGAGTATGATAATGTATTTGAAGAATTAGTATCGGAGGTCGATACAGTGAAAATAAGTAATGAAAATACTGAGGAATTTTTAGAATGTGATTATGAGATGTTAAGGTGTGTTAATGAGTTAGAGAGAGAGAGGAAAAATAATGTTGTGGTAGAGTGGGGACAGGGGGTAAATTTTTCCTTTATTATTTATGATGTTTATGATGATTTAATGTGTTCACAAGTGTTGTTGTTGAAGGGCAAGAGTCCCGTAGTGATAGATGAATTGAGGTGTTTATTTTTGTTGTGTAATTTTGTACCCTCTGTCCGTAATAATTGTGAGAGTGTGATGTGGTGTTATGAAGAGAGAGAGTTAAACAGAGAATTGTATGTGGAGAGAGTAACAGAATTGTATAATTTGAATAGAAAGTATGACGAATGGAAGGAAAGTTTAAAAGTATATTTGAATAATAATGACTATAATGATTTGACTAAAGTAATTACCCCGATCATGAATGTATTTACCGATGGAGATGTAACAAAAATGCCTAACTTTGACTGGTTTAATGAGTATTTTGGTAAGATGAGTGAAGTTAGTTTGTATGGTTATAATACACAAAACAATAACTGGTGTATTAATGAAATTGAACGATGCTACATAAAACCAAGACTTATCTATGACGATGGAGGCTAAACGATAAAACAATAAAAGACAGTGATAAACATTATGTTTTATGGTTCTGACATGGCAGATGTGGACAATGAAGTGCGGAAAAACTGAACAGTTGATAACTAAAATTTGTAAATAATTGTAGTGCATTTATGTGTATTGTAGAAGACCAGCTAAGCAATGTATGTATATAGGTAAGTGACAATAATAATAGTAATAATATTTTGCAATTTAAATAAATAATAACATTAATTTTGGAAACAGTAATTGGCTAATTTGTATAATGGCAAACAATAATAATGGAATTTGTATTTTCAGTAATTAATTTAATCAAACCAGTTTGATATGTTTTAAATATTTTGAGTGATTATGTAAATACTAATTAATTAAATTCTTTAAATGAATTCAATTTATTTTAAGAGATTGGGAATTTGGTAATAGATGGCTGAATTGTTTGATGTAAATTGATATTTGTGTTAAATGTTTCAGAGGTGAGGTGAAAGTATTGGGGTGTAGGGGGTAGATGTTATGTGTATACCATGTTAAATGGAATGTAAGTATAGAACTTTTACAGTATGAATCATGTATAATAAAAATGTTTATAGGTGTAACTAAGATTTTAATTCAATAGTGAGATTATTTTAAATAATTGTGTTCAATCAAAATGATAATTCAAATTTTTAATAATAGATGAAAAATGATGAATACTAATTATTAATAATAAATTTTGAAAATTTTAAGGAAGTCCAATGGTAGAAAGTTATGAATGAGTTAAATGATTATTGATGAAAATATTATATTAGAATGTATATAAAAATTTAATTAGTTAGTTATTAAGTTGCTATTGCGGGGGTGGCCTGTGCTCTCGTAGATAGCGAAATGGGTTGGGGGTAACAGAGAGTGTTACCTCCATCGGAGGCCAAAATGGCGAAAATGTGCGACACACCTTTTTCGTGCAAATTAAATTTGCACACTGATAGACGATCGTGTCGCACATAGTAACGATGAAGTAGAGCAGGCACTGAAATGAAGTTAGATTTCCCCGACTTTTCGGGCGATTACTGCCTTACCAGCACTAATCGTGGATTTGGCTAGCGGCCAGCTATGGTCATATCAAGTCCCTTGACCATAGCTGACTTGAAATTGGTATATAGTAGAAATTAAATGGGGGGTGAAATTTAGGGGAAATCCAGGCACTATGGAACAGCGGCTACCACGCTGTTCGCGGAGGAACAGCAAAGCCAGGTGGTAGACCCGTTTAAGGGCGTGTATTTATAGACACGAATATGTTGATATTCAGACGTTTAAATGTAACAGCCGAAGCAAAGACACGGAGAGGTCAAACTACTCCAAAATATGCCGTCTTTGCAGAAGCGAAAGGGCGATACAGTCCTCCATAATTTGCAATAGAGTGTGTGGATGGGAGGTGACTCAGATGAGTCACGAATTTAAATTTTACAACATAAAAAATTTGCTAATTCAAATTGGATCCAATAAAAATGCTTGTGCTCTGTTTAAATAACTAGCTGCTCAGACATTCAATATAAGGTGTTCATTCCATAATTTTAAATGTATTATTATATTATCGTAGGTTGGATGTAGGTATTGATAAAAATATGTGTTTTCATTATGTGTGTATTTTTTAAACTAAGCAGATAATTAAGCCGTCTGGCAGGCGGTCAACATAAATGATCAGAATCAGAAAAAGGGGAAACAATGAGGTTAGAAGTAAGGATAAATAAGTATATATAATTCATGTAATTTGTTCAATTATGAGATGTGTTTTCATTGTGTTAGGAAGATCAGCTGATCAGCAATAACAGGTCACTGGTAAAATGGTTATAAATGTTCCAAGTAATTAATGTTCAATGTAATGTTTTAATGTATTACAGATGTTTTAAAGTAATGATAAAAATAACTTGATAAAGTGAGAGTTAAGTAATAATTTGTGAAAGCTAATAAGAGATAGTGTTTGGGTGATGAATATTTTATGGGACACATAGATCTGTCCAAGTTGAAGTTAGAGTTGAAGTGGTAAAGATCGAAATATTGTTTTGAAGTAAGGTAATGGTGTTTTGAGTTAATGTAATGTTATAGAGTTTTGAGAAGTATTGATGTTGACACAGGAGTAATGGAGAATATATGTAGAGTTTTGAGTGATATATTGATGTTTATAATTAATGATGTTATTTTGTTGTATTTGTAGTGAGGTAATGAGATTGAGATTTTGGGGATGGCAATTTTGTAGTGGGGGGTAGTGTAATGTGGGAGTCCGCAACATAATGATAAGTTGGGACGGGATTGGGACCGATTTAGTGGGACGGGGCCGCCTTAGGTAGAATCCAGGGGCCAGATAAGGGAAATGAGTTTTTGGGGGGGGAAACACGTATCCTAAATACAAAGGGTTAGAGAGCATTTTTTTTATATCGAGAGAAGGTGGCGAATTGAGTTTAATGATAAGTTGGGGTTAGAGAGTGTTTTGATAGATATTTGGATAGAGATGGGTGTCATGTGAGTTACAGTTGTTAGTGGTGAGAGTCAGAGAGAGAAAGATTATATATGTATACAGATCAAGTAGTATCTCAAAGGAGATAAATAATTCAAATCACCCAAAGTAATGTAGAAGGAGATTGTCAAGTAAAGAAAGAGATTTATAATAAAAATATAAAATTTTTATTTTTGAAACCAGTGACAAAATGTTGATAGAATTTGGAAATGTAAAATTAAGAACTGTTTATTTTGAATAATTTAAATGTCAATTTGCTTATTATTTATAATAATATTTTGTTATTTTAAATGTTTTATTTTATTATGTTTTGTGTTTCAAGTTAGATTATTACAGATGTTAGATGTATTTTCAGGTAGAACTTGTACATAACATATGTGGGTCAAGGTTTTTGGACTTGACCTAGTTTGGATCAGCTGAGAGTGAGGTCATAGAAGTTAATAGTAAGGAAGCCAATTCAACTTTTGGTTTTTGATCAATTTAAGAAAATTTTAAATAATTTCTATATATAAAGGAAACATTTTAATAAAATAAAAATTTTTGGAAAATATTTTTTTCTTGAAAAAAAAAATCTTGATTTTGCGCCTGCCAGCTAATGAATATTTTGAGCTTTGATTATTTGATTGTTTGTGTATTGACTATGGTTATTTTAGTGATTTATTGTATTGACTTGTATTGTTAGACACTAAGTATTCACATGTTAGGGTAAGGATATGTTTAATTAGACTCATTTTAAATAAAACAGAGAATAAGGAAGAGAATACTTTAAAATTTATACAAAATTTATGAATCAATTTTATCTGAAAACAACGTGTTGTAATTTAAAGAACTTTTTAAAAATTTTGTCAATTTTATGATATGTGATGTCAATATGTAATGTGAGTGTGTGTGAGCCCAGTATCTGATAAAGGCAGCCCAGCTTGCATACAAGGGGAAACGTATCGGTGGAGGATCTGGCATAATATAAGCCAGGGATTGAGGATTTTGGGGGGTAGCATGTTAGAAGGTGAGGTGTGCTGTGGTACTTGTCTGTTCGATTTTTCGGTGTTGGGATCTCTTACGGAGAAGTCCAGTGATCTCGTTCAGATGCGTCCATGGTCGCCGAGCCAGGGGGGTCATGTACCCATGAAGAATAAGAACAAGGGGGTTGTTGGCACCAGTTCCTCACCGGTCCTCTTAGGGGTTTTATCAATGAGATTTCTTCTGTTCTGGACAGCAGAATTCTCATTGAGGGGGTATTGTAACGTGTCTAAATTGGGTAATTTCATTTATTTCATTTATTGCGGGTATGGGGCATTTGTATTTTATTTATTTCATTTTTAGGATTTTGCAAAAAATATTGTGTAAACGCTATTTCCATTATAACTGACCACGTGGCAAGAAACAGTGTTGAAACAAAGGCAAGGCGCAATTTCTGTGGTGTAACTCGGCAAGGAATTCGCACCACCCTAATTTTCTCAGAACTCGGTATATGTGTGACGATGCACGCACGTAACATCTCAAGCAGGGGCGCTGTAGTGACGCCGTGAAACTCCAACGGCGCTGTAAAAAATGGCGCATGAACGAACAGTTTGTGATATCAGCAAGATGAACTACAGGAAATATCGTTAAGCCCCGCCTACTGCTAGTGACATCAGTCTAGCAGCGACAGATATCGTCCCCGGTTACCACACAAAAAACACATTATGTGCCATGCATAGAGTGAATACACCACAGCAAGTCAGCTTGAACGGCGACGAAAATCTGTTGGCAGTGAATACACAGTTCCTCCCGCTCAGCACAGGACGCTTCCCAGTCTTGTTAACTGATCGCTCCGGCGCCGGAACGAGCCAAGTAGGCTCGTCACAAAACTTTATATTTTAACAGTATAAAGTGTAATAGGAGAAAAATTTATGTGACCGCGGTCGAGTAGAAAAGGGTAAAGAAATTAACTGTATAATTTTTCGGACAGTAAACAACAAGAAATTAACAGAAGATGAGTGCGCGCGCGAACCACGTTGCCGGCGGTTTAAGTGTAAGGGCTGGGGGCTTTATTATAAAATGTTAAGGGGTTTATAATTTAGTGTGTTTGAGTGAGTGTGAAAAAATTGCAGGCTGGGCTCTGTCTGTATGTCTGTTTTATATAGTGATCAGTAACGTCAGATATTAGAGTAAGTTAGTATGTAGAAGAGGCCAACAGAACAAAGAAAAATGTAACTTAATCTGTAAAACACTGAGCAAAGTTTTGAACAAAATTTTAAATAATTCCGATTAATTAAAAAATAGTAATTTCGCTTCCTAAAAATGTGTCGAATCAGTTATTTCGATAACCTATAAAACACATGTTTGCGTCTGAGTTTTGTGCGACCGGATTTCTGGACCCAAAAGGAACCTTTACAGGTAGGCAAAAAATATAAATTGTATTTAATATATTTTAAACTGTATCGTAACATCACAGGTGGCGCAGCCGAAAGGGACGATTTTATCAATTAAAAAATTGTGCTAAGGTAAAATTCGCACCTACAAAGAGGCAAACGTGAGTTTTAGGTTAGCGTAGCAAAATAAAAATGCGTTATGTACGCAAAGCTATATCGAAAGTAATATAGAAAGTACATGACAAAAAATTAATTAAATTAATTAATTAGATTATTAATATTCTGAATATTAATTATAAAAAATGTCAGATAACGAGAATAAAGTAAATAAAAATAGTGTCGAAAATTTTGACGACTCAAGCATGAGCAATTGTGAAATACATTTGACTCCAAGTGTGAGTAAAGATAGAACAGAATTAAATATGAGTGATCAGAGTAATGTAACTGAAGATTCGGGGGTGCAGATAACCCCGATCTCAACAAAATGTAATAGGTCCGATAACGATATAATGAGTATCATGCTCAGTCAATTCGAGAGAATGAATAGTAATTTTGAGAACAAATTTAATGTGATAAGTAGCGATATGAAGAGTCGTTTTGACGTGAATGATGCTAAGTTTGATGTATTAACTAATTCACTGTGTAGTCTTGAGAGTAAGCTAACCGAAATATGTAGAGAAGCAAAGGAGTCAAGAGAGTGTGTATGTAGGGGAGATAGTAATACAAATGAAAATTATAATGACGAGTGTAACAATGTTGAAAATAATGAGAATAGTAATATTGAGTATGATAATGTATTTGAAGAATTAGTATCGGAGGTCGATACAGTGAAAATAAGTAATGAAAATACTGAGGAATTTTTAGAATGTGATTATGAGATGTTAAGGTGTGTTAATGAGTTGGAGAGAGAGAGGAAAAATAATGTTGTGGTAGAGTGGGGACAGGGGGTAAATTTTCCCTTTATTATTTATGATGTTTATGATGATTTAATGTGTTCACAAGTGTTGTTGTTGAAGGGCAAGAGTCCCGTAGTGATAGATGAATTGAGGTGTTTATTTTTGTTGTGTAATTTTGTACCCTCTGTCCGTAATAATTGTGAGAGTGTGATGTGGTGTTATGAAGAGAGAGAGTTAAACAGAGAATTGTATGTGGAGAGAGTAACAGAATTGTATAATTTGAATAGAAAGTATGACGAATGGAAGGAAAGTTTAAAAGTATATTTGAATAATAATGACTATAATGATTTGACTAAAGTAATTACCCCGATCATGAATGTATTTACCGATGGAGATGTAACAAAAATGCCTAACTTTGACTGGTTTAATGAGTATTTTGGTAAGATGAGTGAAGTTAGTTTGTATGGTTATAATACACAAAACAATAACTGGTGTATTAATGAAATTGAACGATGCTACATAAAACCAAGACTTATCTATGACGATGGAGGCTAAACGATAAAACAATAAAAGACAGTGATAAACATTATGTTTTATGGTTCTGACATGGCAGATGTGGACAATGAAGTGCGGAAAAACTGAACAGTTGATAACTAAAATTTGTAAATAATTGTAGTGCATTTATGTGTATTGTAGAAGACCAGCTAAGCAATGTATGTATATAGGTAAGTGACAATAATAATAGTAATAATATTTTGCAATTTAAATAAATAATAACATTAATTTTGGAAACAGTAATTGGCTAATTTGTATAATGGCAAACAATAATAATGGAATTTGTATTTTCAGTAATTAATTTAATCAAACCAGTTTGATATGTTTTAAATATTTTGAGTGATTATGTAAATACTAATTAATTAAATTCTTTAAATGAATTCAATTTATTTTAAGAGATTGGGAATTTGGTAATAGATGGCTGAATTGTTTGATGTAAATTGATATTTGTGTTAAATGTTTCAGAGGTGAGGTGAAAGTATTGGGGTGTAGGGGGTAGATGTTATGTGTATACCATGTTAAATGGAATGTAAGTATAGAACTTTTACAGTATGAATCATGTATAATAAAAATGTGTATAGGTGTAACTAAGATTTTAATTCAATAGTGAGATTATTTGAAATAATTGTGTTCAATCAAAATGATAATTCAAATTTTTAATAATAGATGAAAAATGATGTATACTAATTATTAATAATAAATTTTGAAAATTTTAAGGAAGTCCAATGGTAGAAAGTTATGAATGAGTTAAATGATTATTGATGAAAATATTATATTAGAATGTATATAAAAATTTAATTAGTTAGTTATTAAGTTGCTATTGCGGGGGTGGCCTGTGCTCTCGTAGATAGCGAAATGGGTTGGGGGTAACAGAGAGTGTTACCTCCATCGGAGGCCAAAATGGCGAAAATGTGCGACATACCTTTTTCGTGCAAATTAAATTTGCACACTGATAGACGATCGTGTCGCACATAGTAACGATGAAGTAGAGCAGGCACTGAAATGAAGTTAGATTTCCCCGACTTTTCGGGCGATTACTGCCTTACCAGCACTAATCGTGGATTTGGCTAGCGGCCAGCTATGGTCATATCAAGTCCCTTGACCATAGCTGACTTGAAATTGGTATATAGTAGAAATTAAATGGGGGGTGAAATTTAGGGGAAATCCAGGCACTATGGAACAGCGGCTACCACGCTGTTCGCGGAGGAACAGCAAAGCCAGGTGGTAGACCCGTTTAAGGGCGTGTATTTATAGACACGAATATGTTGATATTCAGACGTTTAAATGTAACAGCCGAAGCAAAGACACGGAGAGGTCAGACTACTCCAAAATATGCCGTCTTTGCAGAAGCGAAAGGGCGATACAGTCCTCCATAATTTGCAATAGAGTGTGTGGATGGGAGGTGACTCAGATGAGTCACGAATTTAAATTTTACAACATAAAAAATTTGCTAATTCAAATTGGATCCAATAAAAATGCTTTTGCTCTGTTTAAATAACTAGCTGCTCAGACATTCAATATAAGGTGTTCATTCCATAATTTTAAATGTATTATTATATTATCGTAGGTTGGATGTAGGTATTGATAAAAATATGTGTTTTCATTATGTGTGTATTTTTTAAACTAAGCAGATAATTAAGCCGTCTGGCAGGCGGTCAACATAAATGATCAGAATCAGAAAAAGGGGAAACAATGAGGTTAGAAGTAAGGATAAATAAGTATATATAATTCATGTAATTTGTTCAATTATGAGATGTGTTTTCATTGTGTTAGGAAGATCAGCTGATCAGCAATAACAGGTCACTGGTAAAATGGTTATAAATGTTCCAAGTAATTAATGTTCAATGTAATGTTTTAATGTATTACAGATGTTTTAAAGTAATGATAAAAATAACTTGATAAAGTGAGAGTTAAAGTAATAATTTGTGAAAGCTAATAAGAGATAGTGTTTGGGTGATGAATATTTTATGGGACACATAGATCTGTCCAAGTTGAAGTCAGAGTTGAAGTGGTAAAGATCGAAATATTGTTTTGAAGTAAGGTAATGGTGTTTTGAGTTAATGTAATGTTATAGAGTTTTGAGAAGTATTGATGTTGACACAGGAGTAATGGAGAATATATGTAGAGTTTTGAGTGATATATTGATGTTTATAATTAATGATGTTATTTTGTTGTATTTGTAGTGAGGTAATGAGATTGAGATTTTGGGGATGGCAATTTTGTAGTAGGGGGTAGTGTAATGTGGGAGTCCGCAACATAATGATAAGTTGGGACGGGATTGGGACCGATTTAGTGGGACGGGGCCGCCTTAGGTAGAATCCAGGGGCCAGATAAGGGAAATGAGTTTTTGGGGGGGGAAACACGTATCCTAAATACAAAGGGTTAGAGAGCATTTTTTTTATATCGAGAGAAGGTGGCGAATTGAGTTTAATGATAAGTTGGGGTTAGAGAGTGTTTTGATAGATATTTGGATAGAGATGGGTGTCATGTGAGTTACAGTTGTTAGTGGTGAGAGTCAGAGAGAGAAAGATTATATATGTATACAGATCAAGTAGTATCTCAAAGGAGATAAATAATTCAAATCACCCAAAGTAATGTAGAAGGAGATTGTCAAGTAAAGAAAGAGATTTATAATAAAAATATAAAATTTTTATTTTTGAAACCAGTGACAAAATGTTGATAGAATTTGGAAATGTAAAATTAAGAACTGTTTATTTTGAATAATTTAAATGTCAATTTGCTTATTATTTATAATAATATTTTGTTATTTTAAATGTTTTATTTTATTATGTTTTGTGTTTCAAGTTAGATTATTACAGATGTTAGATGTATTTTCAGGTAGAACTTGTACATAACATATGTGGGTCAAGGTTTTTGGACTTGACCTAGTTTGGATCAGCTGAGAGTGAGGTCATAGAAGTTAATAGTAAGGAAGCCAATTCAACTTTTGGTTTTTGATCAATTTAAGAAAATTTTAAATAATTTCTATATATAAAGGAAACATTTTAATAAAATTAAAATTTTTTGGAAAATATTTTTTTCTTGAAAAAAAAAAATCTTGATTTTGCACCTGCCAGCTAATGAATATTTTGAGCTGTGATTATTTGATTGTTTGTGTATTGACTATGGTTATTTTAGTGATTTATTGTATTGACTTGTATTGTTAGACACTAAGTATTCACATGTTAGGGTAAGGATATGTTTAATTAGACTCATTTTAAATAAAACAGAGAATAAGGAAGAGAATACTTTAAAATTTATACGAAATTTATGAATCAATTTTATCTGAAAACAACGTGTTGTAATTTAAAGAACTTTTTAAAAATTTTGTCAATTTTATGATATGTGATGTCAATATGTAATGTGAGTGTGTGTGAGCCCAGTATCTGATAAAGGCAGCCCAGCTTGCATACAAGGGGAAACGTATCGGTGGAGGATCTGGCATAATATAAGCCAGGGATTGAGGATTTTGGGGGGTAGCATGTTAGAAGGTGAGGTGTGCTGTGGTACTTGTCTGTTCGATTTTTCGGTGTTGGGATCTCTTACGGAGAAGTCCAGTGATCTCGTTCAGATGCGTCCATGGTCGCCGAGCCAGGGGGGTCGTGTACCCATGAAGAATAAGAACAAGGGGGTTGTTGGCACCAGTTCCTCACCGGTCCTCTTAGGGGTTTTATCAATGAGATTTCTTCTGTTCTGGACAGCAGAATTCTCATTGAGGGGGTATTGTAACGTGTCTAAATTGGGTAATTTCATTTATTTCATTTATTGCGGGTATGGGGCATTTGTATTTTATTTATTTCATTTTTAGGATTTTGCAAAAAATATTGTGTAAACGCTATTTCCATTATAACTGACCACGTGGCAAGAAACAGTGTTGAAACAAAGGCAAGGCGCAATTTCTGTGGTGTAACTCGGCAAGGAATTCGCACCACCCTAATTTTCTCAGAACTCGGTATATGTGTGACGATGCACGCACGTAACATCTCAAGCAGGGGCGCTGTAGTGACGCCGTGAAACTCCAACGGCGCTGTAAAAAATGGCGCATGAACGAACAGTTTGTGATATCAGCAAGATGAACTACAGGAAATATCGTTAAGCCCCGCCTACTGCTAGTGACATCAGTCTAGCAGCGACAGATATCGTCCCCGGTTACCACACAAAAAACACATTATGTGCCATGCATAGAGTGAATACACCACAGCAAGTCAGCTTGAACGGCGACGAAAATCTGTTGGCAGTGAATACACAGTTCCTCCCGCTCAGCACAGGACGCTTCCCAGTCTTGTTAACTGATCGCTCCGGCGCCGGAACGAGCCAAGTAGGCTCGTCACAAAACTTTATATTTTAACAGTATAAAGTGTAATAGGAGAAAAATTTATGTGACCGCGGTCGAGTAGAAAAGGGTAAAGAAATTAACTGTATAATTTTTCGGACAGTAAACAACAAGAAATTAACAGAAGATGAGTGCGCGCGCGAACCACGTTGCCGGCGGTTTAAGTGTAAGGGCTGGGGGCTTTATTATAAAATGTTAAGGGGTTTATAATTTAGTGTGTTTGAGTGAGTGTGAAAAAATTGCAGGCTGGGCTCTGTCTGTATGTCTGTTTTATATAGTGATCAGTAAGGTCAGATATTAGAGTAAGTTAGTATGTAGAAGAGGCCAACAGAACAAAGAAAAATGTAACTTAATCTGTAAAACACTGAGCAAAGTTTTGAACAAAATTTTAAATAATTCTAATTAAAAAATAGTAATTTCTCTTCCTAAAAATGTGTCGAATCAGTTATTTCGATAACCTATAAAACACATGTTTGCGTCTGAGTTTTGTGCGACCGGATTTCTGGACCCAAAAGGAACCTTTACAGGTAGGCAAAAAATATAAATTGTATTTAATATATTTTAAACTGTATCGTAACATCACAGGTGGCGCAGCCGAAAGGGACGATTTTATCAATTAAAAAATTGTGCTAAGGTAAAATCCGCACCTACAAAGAGGCAAACGTGAGTTTTAGGTTAGCGTAGCAAAAAAAAAATGCGTTATGTACGCAAAGCTATATCGAAAGTAATATAGAAAGTACATGACAAAAAATTAATTAAATTAATTAATTAGATTATTAATATTCTGAATATTAATTATAAAAAATGTCAGATAACGAGAATAAAGTAAATAAAACTAGTGTCGAAAATTTTGACGACTCAAGCATGAGCAATTGTGAAATACATTCGACTCCAAGTGTGAGTAAAGATAGAACAGAATTAAATATGAGTGATCAGAGTAATGTAACTGAAGATTCGGGGGTGCAGATAACCCCGATCTCAACAAAATGTAATAGGTCCGATAACGATATAATGAGTATCATGCTCAGTCAATTCGAGAGAATGAATAGTAATTTTGAGAACAAATTTAATGTGATAAGTAGCGATATGAAGAGTCGTTTTGACGTGAATGATGCTAAGTTTGATGTATTAACTAATTCACTGTGTAGTCTTGAGAGTAAGCTAACCGAAATATGTAGAGAAGCAAAGGAGTCAAGAGAGTGTGTATGTAGGGGAGATAGTAATACAAATGAAAATTATAATGACGAGTGTAACAATGTTGAAAATAATGAGAATAGTAATATTGAGTATGATAATGTATTTGAAGAATTAGTATCGGAGGTCGATACAGCGAAAATAAGTAATGAAAATACTGAGGAATTTTTAGAATGTGATTATGAGATGTTAAGGTGTGTTAATGAGTTAGAGAAATAATGTTGTGGTAGAGTGGGGACAGGGGGTATAAATTTTCCCTTTATTATTTATGATGTTTATGATGATTTAATGTGTTCACAAGTGTTGTTGTTGAAGGGCAAGAGTCCCGTAGTGATAGATGAATTGAGGTGTTTATTTTTGTTGTGTAATTTTGTACCCTCTGTCCGTAATAATTGTGAGAGTGTGATGTGGTGTTATGAAGAGAGAGAGTTAAACAGAGAATTGTATGTGGAGAGAGTAACAGAATTGTATAATTTGAATAGAAAGTATGACGAATGGAAGGAAAGTTTAAAAGTATATTTGAATAATAATGACTATAATGATTTGACTAAAGTAATTACCCCGATCATGAATGTATTTACCGATGGAGATGTAACAAAAATGCCTAACTTTGACTGGTTTAATGAGTATTTTGGTAAGATGAGTGAAGTTAGTTTGTATGGTTATAATACACAAAACAATAACTGGTGTATTAATGAAATTGAACAATGCTACATAAAACCAAGACTTATCTATGACGATGGAGGCTAAACGATAAAACAATAAAAGACAGTGATAAACATTATGTTTTATGGTTCTGACATGGCAGATGTGGACAATGAAGTGCGGAAAAACTGAACAGTTGATAACTAAAATTTGTAAATAATTGTAGTGCATTTATGTGTATTGTAGAAGACCAGCTAAGCAATGTATGTATAGAGGTAAGTGACAATAATAATAGTAATAATATTTTGCAATTTAAATAAATAATAACATTAATTTTGGAAACAGTAATTGGCTAATTTGTATAATGGCAAACAATAATAATGGAATTTGTATTTTCAGTAATTAATTTAATCAAACCAGTTTGATATGTTTTAAATATTTTGAGTGATTATGTAAATACTAATTAATTAAATTCTTTAAATGAATTCAATTTATTTTAAGAGATTGGGAATTTTGGTAATAGATGGCTGAATTGTTTGATGTAAATTGATATTTGTGTTAAATGTTTCAGAGGTGAGGTGAAAGTATTGGGGTGTAGGGGGTAGATGTTATGTGTATACCATGTTAAATGGAATGTAAGTATAGAACTTTTACAGTATGAATCATGTATAATAAAAATGTTTATAGGTGTAACTAAGATTTTAATTCAATAGTGAGATTATTTGAAATAATTGTGTTCAATCAAAATGATAATTCAAATTTTTAATAATAGATGAAAAATGATGTATACTAATTATTAATAATAAATTTTGAAAATTTTAAGGAAGTCCAATGGTAGAAAGTTATGAATGAGTTAAATGATTATTGATGAAAATATTATATTAGAATGTATATAAAAATTTAATTAGTTAGTTATTAAGTTGCTATTGCGGGGGTGGCCTGTGCTCTCGTAGATAGCGAAATGGGTTGGGGGTAACAGAGAGTGTTACCTCCATCGGAGGCCAAAATGGTGAAAATGTGCGACACACCTTTTTCGTGCAAATTAAATTTGCACACTGATAGACGATCGTGTCGCACATAGTAACGATGAAGTAGAGCAGGCACTGAAATGAAGTTAGATTTCCCCGACTTTTCGGGCGATTACTGCCTTACCAGCACTAATCGTGGATTTGGCTAGCGGCCAGCTATGGTCATATCAAGTCCCTTGACCATAGCTGACTTGAAATTGGTATATAGTAGAAATTAAATGGGGGGTGAAATTTAGGGGAAATCCAGGCACTATGGAACAGCGGCTACCACGCTATTCACGGAGGAACAGCAAAGCCAGGTGGTAGACCCGTTTAAGGGCGTGTGTTTATAGACACGAATATGTTGATATTCAGACGTTTAAATGTAACAGCCGAAGCAAAGACACGGAGAGGTCAAACTACTCCTCCATAATTTGCAATAGAGTGTGTGGATGGGAGGTGACTCAGATGAGTCACGAATTTAAATTTTACAACAAAAAATTTGCTAATTCAAATTGGATCCAATAAAAATGCTTGTGCTCTGTTTAAATAACTAGCTGCTCAGACATTCAATATAAGGTGTTCATTCCATAATTTTAAATGTATTATTATATTATCGTAGGTTGGATGTAGGTATTGATAAAAATATGTGTTTTCATTATGTGTGTATTTTTTAAACTAAGCAGATAATTAAGCCGTCTGGCAGGCGGTCAACATAAATGATCAGAATCAGAAAAAGGGGAAACAATGAGGTTAGAAGTAAGGATAAATAAGTATATATAATTCATGTAATTTGTTCAATTATGAGATGTGTTTTCATTGTGTTAGGAAGATCAGCTGATCAGCAATAACAGGTCACTGGTAAAATGGTTATAAATGTTCCAAGTAATTAATGTTCAATGTAATGTTTTAATGTATTACAGATGCTTTAAAGTAATGATAAAAATAACTTGATAAAGTGAGAGTTAAAGTAATAATTTGTGAAAGCTAATAAGAGATAGTGTTTGGGTGATGAATATTTTATGGGACACATAGATCTGTCCAAGTTGAAGTTAGAGTTGAAGTGGTAAAGATCGAAATATTGTTTTGAAGTAAGGTAATGGTGTTTTGAGTTAATGTAATGTTATAGAGTTTTGAGAAGTATTGATGTTGACACAGGAGTAATGGAGAATATATGTAGAGTTTTGAGTGATATATTGATGTTTATAATTAATGATGTTATTTTGTTGTATTTGTAGTGAGGTAATGAGATTGAGATTTTGGGGATGGCAATTTTGTAGTAGGGGGTAGTGTAATGTGGGAGTCCGCAACATAATGATAAGTTGGGACGGGATTGGGACCGATTTAGTGGGACGGGGCCGCCTTAGGTAGAATCCAGGGGCCAGATAAGGGAAATGAGTTTTTTGGGGGGGGGAACACGTATCCTAAATACAAAGGGTTAGAGAGTATTTTTTTTATATCAAGAGAAGGTGGCGAATTGAGTTTAATGATAAGTTGGGGTTAGAGAGTGTTTTGATAGATATTTGGATAGAGATGGGTGTCATGTGAGTTACAGTTGTTAGTGGTGAGAGTCAGAGAGAGAAAGATTATATATGTATACAGATCAAGTAGTATCTCAAAGGAGATAAATAATTCAAATCACCCAAAGTAATGTAGAAGGAGATTGTCAAGTAAAGAAAGAGATTTATAATAAAAATATAAAATTTTTATTTTTGAAACCAGTGACAAAATGTTGATAGAATTTGGAAATGTAAAATTAAGAACTGTTTATTTTGAATAATTTAAATGTCAATTTGCTTATTATTTATAATAATATTTTGTTATTTTAAATGTTTTATTTTATTATGTTTTGTGTTTCAAGTTAGATTATTACAGATGTTAGATATATTTTCAGGTAGAACTTGTACATAACATATGTGGGTCAAGGTTTTTGGACTTGACCTAGTTTGGATCAGCTGAGAGTGAGGTCATAGAAGTTAATAGTAAGGAAGCCAATTCAACTTTTGGTTTTTGATCAATTTAAGAAAATTTTAAATAATTTCTATATATAAAGGAAACATTTTAATAAAATTAAAATTTTTTGGAAAATATTTTTTTCTTGAAAAAAAAAATCTTGATTTTGCGACTGCCAGCTAATGAATATTTTGAGCTTTGATTATTTGATTGTTTGTGTATTGACTATGGTTATTTTAGTGATTTATTGTATTGACTTGTATTGTTAGACACTAAGTATTCACATGTTAGGGTAAGGATATGTTTAATTAGACTCATTTTAAATAAAACAGAGAATAAGGAAGAGAATACTTTAAAATTTATACGAAATTTATGAATCAATTTTATCTGAAAACAACGTGTTGTAATTTAAAGAACTTTTTAAAAATTTTGTCAATTTTATGATATGTGATGTCAATATGTAATGTGAGTGTGTGTAAGCCCAGTATCTGATAAAGGCAGCCCAGCTTGCATACAAGGGGAAACGTATCGGTGGAGGATCTGGCATAATATAAGCCAGGGATTGAGGATTTTGGGGGGTAGCATGTTAGAAGGTGAGGTGTGCTGTGGTACTTGTCTGTTCGATTTTTCGGTGTTGGGATCTCTTACGGAGAAGTCCAGTGATCTCGTTCAGATGCGTCCATGGTCGCCGAGCCAGGGGGGTCGTGTACCCATGAAGAATAAGAACAAGGGGGTTGTTGGCACCAGTTCCTCACCGGTCCTCTTAGGGGTTTTATCAATGAGATTTCTTCTGTTCTGGACAGCAGAATTCTCATTGAGGGGGTATTGTAACGTGTCTAAATTGGGTAATTTCATTTATTTCATTTATTGCGGGTATGGGGCATTTGTATTTTATTTATTTCATTTTTAGGATTTTGCAAAAAATATTGTGTAAACGCTATTTCCATTATAACTGACCACGTGGCAAGAAACAGTGTTGAAACAAAGGCAAGGCGCAATTTCTGTGGTGTAACTCGGCAAGGAATTCGCACCACCCTAATTTTCTCAGAACTCGGTATATGTGTGACGATGCACGCACGTAACATCTCAAGCAGGGGCGCTGTAGTGACGCCGTGAAACTCCAACGGCGCTGTAAAAAATGGCGCATGAACGAACAGTTTGTGATATCAGCAAGATGAACTACAGGAAATATCGTTAAGCCCCGCCTACTGCTAGTGACATCAGTCTAGCAGCGACAGATATCGTCCCCGGTTACCACACAAAAAACACATTATGTGCCATGCATAGAGTGAATACACCACAGCAAGTCAGCTTGAACGGCGACGAAAATCTGTTGGCAGTGAATACACAGTTCCTCCCGCTCAGCACAGGACGCTTCCCAGTCTTGTTAACTGATCGCTCCGGCGCCGGAACGAGCCAAGTAGGCTCGTCACAAAACTTTATATTTTAACAGTATAAAGTGTAATAGGAGAAAAATTTATGTGACCGCGGTCGAGTAGAAAAGGGTAAAGAAATTAACTGTATAATTTTTCGGACAGTAAACAACAAGAAATTAACAGAAGATGAGTGCGCGCGCGAACCACGTTGCCGGCGGTTTAAGTGTAAGGGCTGGGGGCTTTATTATAAAATGTTAAGGGGTTTATAATTTAGTGTGTTTGAGTGAGTGTGAAAAAATTGCAGGCTGGGCTCTGTCTGTATGTCTGTTTTATATAGTGATCAGTAAGGTCAGATATTAGAGTAAGTTAGTATGTAGAAGAGGCCAACAGAACAAAGAAAAATGTAACTTAATCTGTAAAACACTGAGCAAAGTTTTGAACAAAATTTTAAATAATTCTGATTAATTAAAAAATAGTAATTTCTCTTCCTAACAATGTGTCGAATCAGTTATTTCGATAACCTATAAAACACATGTTTGCGTCTGAGTTTCGTGCGACCGGATTTCTGGACCCAAAAGGAACCTTTACCGGTAGGCAAAAAATATAAATTGTATTTAATATATTTTAAACTGTATCGTAACATCACAAGTAATATGGAAAGTCAATCAAATATAGAAATAAGCGGAACAGAGTCGATAATAATGGAAGACGTTGAAAATAAATCAACGCCGATCCAAACTAGAAAAGCTGATGACAGTGATATGTTGAAAAATTTGTATAGTATGATATGTAGTATGAAAGAAAGTTCAGAAAAACAAAACACAGTGTTAAATAATAAGTTTGATGAAAAGTTCGATAAAATAAATAGTCGTTTTGATACAAATGAAAGCAATATTAATGATATTAGAGATGAAATAAAGCAAATTAATAAACGTTTTGAGAAAACCGATGAGATGATTGAAAGTAATTTAAAAAAAACTAGAGGATAAAATAAGTGATATGGAGGAAAATTTTAATAAAAGTGCAGATAACTTGATTAATAATATGAATAAACGAAACGAGAAAATAGAGTGGAGAATAGATACGGGTGAGTTAAGTGCAAATGAAAATAATGAAGTAACAGACGACATTGGTGTCAATACAGGTGAGACTAATGGTGAGATGATGACGAAAAATAACGAAGAAATAATTAACGAGGTAAGTGATAGTTATAAAAATGAGTTAACAAGTAATAGTGGTAAGATAGTTGAAAAAGGGGTACCTAAAGGTAATACAGAGAAAATTAATTGCAATGATGAGAATATAGAGATAGTAGGGGAGAGTAAGAGAGTAGTGGGAGTAGGGGGTAGTGAGAGAGTAATAAGTGTGGATGAGTTAGAGAAAGATGGAAAGAGTTATTTTGCGGAAGTGGGGCAGAAGGTAAATTTTCCCCGGGTGTATTGTGAAACAAGGTGTTCACAGGTGTTTTTGAAGGGCAAGAGTCCCTTAGTGGAAGACGAGGTGTCTTCAAGTAGTCCCTTAATTTTTTGTAGTTGTCGTGGAAGAGCCAGGAGGTGTTTTTATGATGTAGTAGTGCCCTCTCCATGGAATGATAAGAGAGAAAGTGAAATGGTGTTATGATGAGAGGTATTTTAAAAGAGTAAGAGAGATAGAGTTGTTCAAGTTGGGGAGAGATTATAAAGAATTATTAGAAAGAATAAGGGTTGAGAGTGAATAAAATACAAAATTTACCTTGTTGTGAGAATAGTGCAACAATAGATGATGACAGCGTTGATAATTTTATATTGAATACTTACCTGTACATAGGATTGGGATGTTAATCGTAGCTGACGCTGATAATAGGGAGATGATAAAATGCTTAATTGTGACAGATAATTATCTGTATTATTATAATAATACTGACGGTGACAGGACCAGAATTACTGATGTAGACAGGTTATATGATAGAATAATAATGTGGGATAATCCAGGAAATTATTATGTGGGTATAACTGAACAATTTAAAATATTAAATAATTATTATAATAATAATAACAAAATAAAGTTAATTAAAAATGAATTGTGTACACGTAAGACAAGATTATTGTTTGATGATGGAGGGGAAATATTTATTGTTCCTGAACGTTTAACTATGTGAGTGTAGTGGGTTTTGAAATGGACTGAATTAGGAAATGATTTTTGGTAAACAATAACAGATAATAATGTAGATTGTATATACTTTTGTGTTGATGTTAACTGTACTTATGTAGTAAAGTTATGTTTTTGTAATGATAAGGTAACAGAGAATACAAGGTGTTGTATAAAGTATACTCAACTTGTGAAGCTACTTATTTTGAGTCACATAACATTAACTTAATAACAAATTTAATAACATTCCTTGTATGATTATCGGGCGCCATCTCGTTTTATGGTTAACGAGCAAACAAAAAAAAACACAAAATTTATACCTATCATTTCAGGGTTCTTTTCGGCGAACACAGGAGATCAGAACTGGTTGTTTAAATAAAGAAAAACTTTATATTGTTTCCCATTAACATAGTTTTATTGACATTTTACTAACTTTTGTTGTTTAAACACTATCTCCTGAAATTCTTTTTTCTACTACAAATTCATATTGACAGAAGTTATTAGGCATATAATGGGATTTAAAAAACATAATATGTAAATTGCAAATATACTTCTATAAAGTTAACCTGACTAATATATATACATTAAGACCTAACCACACAAACCAGCCTTCTTTGTTTAAATTTATATATGCTTACATACTCACGCACACACACACATCTACCCCAGGATTCTAAGAGCTCTTCTATTAAAAAATCTTTAAATATGAATATTACAATTTATGTGAACATTAATTGTAATGTTAAATACATTAAATTTATATCATAATTGAAAATTTGATTTTATTTTTTGTAGACCACTTAGCTGCATTTGAGTCCAAACGACGTAGCATTCTCCACCCGCACATTTTCCGTTAATGAGAATTTGTTTTACACCTCCGAAACTGTCATTTGTATTAATAAAACGGTTCTGTTTCTGTTCGGTTCTAAGAGCAAACTGTTATTTAATTTTTTCCATTTTTTATCACATTTTATATGTTGCGGGCGCATCGGCGAACACACAATAACTTCGCCGAAAAACCGGCGAACCGGCTAACGCACAGCTAGTTGCGTCTGTTGAATTCAGATGTTGTTTTGCGACTGATTCCTTGCTGTGTGTCTGACAAAACTGGTGACACACCTCGCTATGTCACACGCTGACGTAACGATCGTCTGATCGTCAATTACATAACTTGTTGACAATGTTGTTTACTGGTTTCGTGTTCGTCATTTGTTGACCTTGGTACAGTTGCAGTTTATTAATTCTGCGTCTGTTGAATTCGTTTTTACAAAATATCATCGAATAACCTTCACAGTCAATGCTGCCACTGTTATTTTCGTTTCAAACAGGAAATTTACCTAAGTTTTGTTTATGGTTGTCCCTATTGCCAAATATGTTATTTATTAAAAAGAAAATACAAACTTCTTTACATTGTCTCAGGTAGGCCCCAAAATGCCCCGCTACAATACCCCCTCAATGAGATATTTTATGCCGAAGCATAAAAAATCTCATTGACACATTCATACTTGCTAAAGGGATCAGCCAGGATATGTTGCCACAACCCCCTGTACGGTTTACAACAACAACAAAAAATTATAATCAACTCACCCTTGGTCCGGTGACTGTGACCGCATCTGCATGACAATACTGGACTTCTCTCTCGAGATCCCAACACCGTAGAGTCAGACAGACACTCAACGCCCCTGCTCTGGCGCGCAGGCCAGCTCAGGTCCGCCGCCACAGCACCACCAAACACTGAAACAACAAATTAACATATCAAATGGTGGCCTTATACAACACCATATCCCCAACTGATCTGTTCCCCCCTAGCGGTGCTGGTTTGCGCTAAGAAGCACTGGTTTTGTTTTCATTTACTTATTCCTAACATATCAAAACATCTAATATAACATAATATAACATAAGAAAACATCTTAAAATAAACAATTTGTATGTAAAATTTATACACTTCACATCATTAAGTTGGCATATAAAATCAGAAAATTACTTTTAAATTTGTTTTACTCTTATTAATTCGTTTCTCAAAATTACTTTTTTTTTTTTTTTTTTTTTTCCATGGCAATCATTATTCCATTTCCTTAATTTGGGTGATTCTACGTTACTCATTATAATTCACATTATCAACTCGGCATTCACTCCTAAACTTCCCCTTTTATTACTCTAACGTTCCCTTACAAAATCTTCAACTAGTATGACACCCCTCTATCAAAATCTACTAACCCTTCTCTACCTCTAACTACTTACTATTTTAACTCAATTCGCCACCTTCTACTCTTATATAAAAAAAAATACTCTCTAACCCTTTGTACATAGGATACGTGTTTCCCCCCCCCCCAAAAAAGCTCAATTCCCGTTCTCTGGTTCCTGGATTCGACCTAAGGCAACCCCGTCTCCACTAAAACTATACCAAATCCCGTCCCAACCCTTATGTTGCGGACTCCCACACTACACTACCCCCTACTACAAAATTGCCATCCCCAAAAAATCTCAATCTCATTACCTCACTACAATTACAACAAAATAACATCAACAAAATAAACAATATATCGCTCAAAACTCTACATAAATTCTCCAATTCTACTGTGTCTCCACTTATACTTCTCAAAATTCTATAACATACATTAACTCAAAACAACATTGCATTATTTTCATCTCTACTATTTCTTTAACTCTGACTTCGGTTTGGACAGATCTATATGTCCCACAAAAATTCAACTTGAACTGATTCAAACATTTTATTCAAACAATTACTATCACCCACTTCTATCTTTTGCAAAATTTTACCTATCAACTATTTTTCATTTTATTTTTAAAATCTATAAACACATTGAAAACATATTATCATATTTTTATAATTCTTATTCCTAACATACTAAATGCAATTAACACACTAAGACATATTAAACACAATATAAGAAGTATTTAGTGCATCTATTTTTTAAATTCAAACAAAATTATTGAGTAGCAATCATCATTATTAATTAAAATATAGCAAATTTCTAATACGTTATCCATCTGGATAACCTCCTAGCCACACACTTTGTATAATACATTACATGACATAATACACAAATATACATTAACTCGGATTATTAGCAAAAAAAAATTAAACAAACAATTCTCTTTTAAATAATTTATATAAAAATTTATAAACATTATTATTATTTAAAATTTTTCATTAACTCTTTTTATTTATCATCATTTCGTTATTTATCCTATGTTGCCATTAGATTTTCAAAATTTCTAAATTTATTATTAATCTTTATTTTTAGCCATTAAGTCATTCCACAAAATAAACCATTTAACTTTCATTTATTTATTAATTATTATTAAATAATTTATAAACAATTTAATTACCTTATAAAATTCAAACACATAACATTCAATCACAATGTCTAAACATCTCAAATTATTTACTTCAATTGATTATTAAAATTAAATATTTATTTGACTATTAAAATAACATATTTCAATTATTATCAACATTCTACCAATCATTAATTATTGTCTTCATAATTATTGTAATATTTAATTAGAATGCAAAATATTAATAATATTATTATTATTAACACAACATTTTCTAATACATATACACATTACTTACCTAACATTTCATAATACAAACACATGAATTCCCTACATTATATTTACAAAGTATACGTCAATAACTGGTCCATTTTTTCACATTTCACTGTCCAAATCTGCAAGGTCATTACCAATAATTTACAATATTTAAAAATGTCCCAACACTGATCTTTTAGCTCACCCTCCATCGTCATATATATATCTAGTGTATTTGTAACATTCATCAGTATCATTTACACACAAGTTATTATAATCATTACTATCATAATAATCCATCACTTCTATTTCATCCATTATACCATTATAAATCTCGTCACCATAAGTTAGGATTGTCCCGTCTATATCAGTGTTATTTGCTAATGTCAGGTAAAGTGTTTTCTCATTTTTGTATTCCTCAACTACTACGTCAGGTAAGTCATTATAGTTAGGTAAGATATTATCAAAATTATTCTCTATCTCTCTTTCAACAGGTACGTATTTCACATGATTCATCATCACCCCTTCTAGTATTTTTCTCAATTCATTATACTTTCTTTCCAACTTATATAGTTCTATTTCACTCTCAATACATAACTCTCTTTCTTCATAGCACCACATCACACTCTCACAACTATTACGGACAGAGGGTACAACATTATACAACATTAATTCATTTAACAATAAGGGTCTCTTGCCCTGAAAAAACAACATTAAATCATCATCATCATTATAAACAATAAGGGGAAAATTTGCCCTCTGTCCCCATTCAACTACAACATTATTTTTCCACTCTCTCTCTACTTCATAAACACTCATTAACATCTCATAATCACTACATTCTACAATTTCATTAGTACTATTTGTTATTATATTTTCATCATTTGTTTCTCCATTATTCTTCACCCCCACTATACTCTCAGAATTGTCATTAATATCATTTTCACTATTTGATACTACATCTTTCATTAGTTCATCATTATTAATATTTGTTATACTTAAAACATTGTCACCTAACTTCTCAACACTCCGTTCTAATTTATTTAAACTGGTTCTTATTGTTTCGTTAGTGCTTTCTAAATGTTTATTAATTTCTTGTATCTCATGTTTCAACTCTTTATTCTGATTTTTTAACTCCTCAAAACTATTCTTTTGCTCATCGAATTTCTCATTCTGTATATCTAATTTGTCATTGAAATTATTAAATTTAACGTCAGAATCACTTTTTATTTCGTTAAATTTTAACTCTAACATCGCCTGCTGCTTGTCTGAACTCTCTTTCATACTGCGCACCATGCTACATAAATATTTCATCATATCATTGTTATCTGAGTTTTTATTCTGAATTGGCGTTGAATGAATTCCTTCATCCATAATTCTTGATTCTATTTCACTTAAATTGTTATTTATTTGACTTTCAGTTTGACTATCAGATAAACTAATGTCATTATTATCTGCCATTTTTCTTAAAAATTTTTTATATATATTTCTTTATAAAATCTTATTATATGTAACATATACTTATTGAAAAATATTCTACTCACCCATATTAAACATAACCTCTTACGTCTAATTTACGTACATACGCAAATATGAATTCCAAACAACCATTCTGTTCTCCCAAGTAGGCCGTATTTTATATAAAATTCCTTTATATAAATCGTCCCTACGTTCGGAAGCCAAATGTGAAGCTACTTAATAACAAATTTAATAACATTCCTTGTATGATTATCGGGCGCCATCTCGTTTTATGGTTAACGAGCAAACAAAAAAAAACACAAAATTTATACCTATCATTTCAGGGTTCTTTTCGGCGAACACAGGAGATCAGAACTGGTTGTTTAAATAAAGAAAAACTTTATATTGTTTCCCATTAACATAGTTTTATTGACATTTTACTAACTTTTGTTGTTTAAACACTATCTCCTGAAATTCTTTTTTCTACTACAAATTCATATTGACAGAAGTTATTAGGCATATAATGGGATTTAAAAAACATAATATGTAAATTGCAAATATACTTCTATAAAGTTAACCTGACTAATATATATACATTAAGACCTAACCACACAAACCAGCCTTCTTTGTTTAAATTTATATATGCTTACATACTCACGCACACACACACATCTACCCCAGGATTCTAAGAGCTCTTCTATTAAAAAATCTTTAAATATGAATATTACAATTTATGTGAACATTAATTGTAATGTTAAATACATTAAATTTATATCATAATTGAAAATTTGATTTTATTTTTTGTAGACCACTTAGCTGCATTTGAGTCCAAACGACGTAGCATTCTCCACCCGCACATTTTCCGTTAATGAGAATTTGTTTTACACCTCCGAAACTGTCATTTGTATTAATAAAACGGTTCTGTTTCTGTTCGGTTCTAAGAGCAAACTGTTATTTAATTTTTTCCATTTTTTATCACATTTTATATGTTGCGGGCGCGTCGGCGAACACACAATAACTTCGCCGAAAAACCGGCGAACCGGCTAACGCACAGTTAGTTGCGTCTGTTGAATTCAGATGTTGTTTTGCGACTGATTCCTTGCTGTGTGTCTGACGAAACTGGTGACACACCTCGTTATGTCACACGCTGACGTAACGATCGCCTGATCGTCAATTACATAACTTGTTGACAATGTTGTTTACTGGTTTCGTGTTCGTCATTTGTTGACCTTGGTACAGTTGCAGTTTATTAATTTTGCGTCTGTTGAATTCGTTTTTACAAAATATCATCGAATAACCTTCACAGTCAATGCTGCCACTGTTATTTTCATTTCAAACAGGAAATTTACCTAAGTTTTGTTTATGGTTGTCCCTATTGCCAAATATGTTATTTATTAAAAATAAAATACAAACTTCTTTACATTGTCTCAGGTAGGCCCCAAAATGCCCCGCTACAAACTTTAATAATTGACAGTTGATCATTGTGAATTTTTTTAAGTAATTAAAGCAATTTGATAATTAGCTAATAAATGAAATGTTTTATAAGAGAAATGTTGATAATAATAATAATAATAATAATGCATTTTTTGGAGAAGTTAATTGTATAATAAATGATAAATAATTAAAGGTTGATTACTAAAAACTTCAATTGAAATTACAGTGTAATGTTGTAATTTTATGCAAATTTAAATGTGAGATGTTTATTTTAATGTAATAATGTTAATGTTCAATTTGAGTGTTTATTACGTTGATTAAGGTAATTGTATAGGAATATAAACCATGTACAGTAAAGCCCCGATTATCCGCGGAATTGGGTGGCAAGGGCACCGCGGATAGTGAAAAATCGCGGATAACCCGAAAAAAAGACTAAAAATAAGGTGTAAACACGAAAAAAAATATTTCAGCATAAAAACTATGTTTTATTGTACAAAAAACATAATATGTAAAACTTTTAAAATATGTACAGTACAGCAGAAACCTTTGCTCTACGTCTAAATCACTAAAATAAAGAACAGTAAACAAAAAACAATACTGTAGCCTACTGTTAACAAAAAGTGTTCAGTTACGCCTTTTTAAAAAAAATCAGTCACTCGATTTTGCTTCTTGCTTTGGAAACACCTTTTCTTTATTCTAGATTGTACTTTCCTTAACATGAGTTTTTCTGCCTTTTCTGCCAGTTTTTCTATGTTCTCTTCGTCGACATTCTCACCTCCCAGAACGGATGTCACTAGGTCAACAAGTGTAGCGGTCGGCATGACTTCATTCTCTTCTTCACAAATGTTTTGGTTGGCATTTGTTTCGATACTCGGAAAGAGTTTTCTCCATGATTTAACAAGGGTTGAGGGTTTGATGTAATCCCATGCAGACGCAATATCGTAAATGCTATCCAAAATTGTATAATTCTTCCAAAATTCTTTGAGATTGCAGCTTTCTTCGATTTTTGACAGTAACAACTTTGTTCTGTATGTTCTCTTCATGGTTGCAATGACTCCCTGGTCCATAGGTTGTATCAGCGCAGTAACATTTGGGGGCAAAAACTTTGCGAAGATTTGCCCGTCAGAAGATTTAAGCACACATGTAGCTGGGTGTGAAGGCGCGTTGTCAATTAACAAAACAGCCTTCTTTGGCAACTTTTTGAGTCAAGATGTTTACGTACTTGAGGCACAAAAATGTTTTCAAACCATTCTTGAAAAATCTGCTGGTTCATCCAACCTTTTTTTTGGTTGAAATAATCAACTGGTAAATTTTCTGCTCTTGTCCCCTTAAAAGACCTCGGTTTCTTAGATTTACCGATTACAAGAAGCCTAAGTTTGTGACTACCCGCAGCGTTGCTGCATGGCAAGATTGTAATTCTTTCCTTGCTACTTTTGTGACCTGCCGCTTGATGTTCACTTTCAAATGCTAAAGTACGAGTGGGAAGACATTCCAAAAAAGCCCTGATTCATCAGCGTTATAAATTTGTTCATATGACAGATCTTCAGACAACACAAACTCTTCAAAATCACGTTAAAAACCATCAGCTGCTTGTTGATCACCACTCAGCTTCTCTCCGTGTAGACCAATCTCGCTAATTCCATGACGTTTCTTAAAACGATGTAACCAACCGGACGACGCATCAAAATTTCCTTCCAGGGCTAACAAATCAAAAAAGATTTTTGCTTTAGCTGCAATGGTAGGACCAGACACGGGGGTGCCCTCACTTCGCACCTGAGCTAATCATTCCGCTAATGCCGAGTCAAGTTCATTATAGGTGGATTTCTTCATTGTTTTTCGTTTTTTCATCCCAGAAGCACTGTCCGACACTGATGCAAAGGCCAACAGTTTGTCTTTTTGCTTTAAAATGTCTCGCACTGTTGTTTCCCCGATCCCGTAATTCAAACACATCTGCTTCCTTGAAGCGCCATTTTCTATTTTAGAAATAATTTCAAGTTTTTGTGCAATCGTTAACACAACCTTCGTTCGTTTTTCAGCCATTATTAATTTCAGGAACTAACGAACTGATCACGACTGATCACTAAGCACGCTTACTGACAACTGACACCACTGGCAGACCGAGATAATATGTACGTAGAGGGGGAAGGTTAGTGAACTTGACCAAAACAAAAGAGCAAGAGCCAAAACAAAATTCCGAGAAGGCCTATAGGATTACGATGCACAATAAACCTGTCAGAAATTTTCGACCTTCGCACTGTAGGGCCTATTGTATTTTCCCTGTTGTTGCCTTGGATTAAAATTGGTTTTTTGAGGTTCGTAATTAAAAAAATTTTTCGCGGCACTCGCGGATAATCGGGGCTTTACTGTAGTGTGTTTTAAATGCGATTCCCCACTTTTGGGCGGTCCCGGCCTTACCAGCACAGACCGTGGTTTTGGATGACAACCAGTTGTGGACAGACTTATTGTACACTGACCATGGTTGGTTGCCTTTGAAATGGGTGTAACTTAGAAATTAACGGGGGGGGGGGTGAATCAGGGGAATCAACATAACTATGGAACAGCGGCTACCACCGAATGGGGTGATAGACCGTATTAAGGGCATATGAATCATTTTAGTAGGATTACTGGTGTCCTTGGATACCAGTAATGCCGAATTTTTATAACGCCGAAGCAAGAACGGTGTAAGCAGCGTTTACACCCTAATAAACTTCAGTTCTTGTGGACGCAAATGGGCGCTACAGTCCAACATCACAAAACAATAGAGTGTGTGGAAAGGAGCTGGCCGTTACAAGCCAGGGACATACATAATAGAGTATTTATGTAACGAGATAAATGCCTCGCCCGGTTTACCCGGGAGGTGATTTACCTAATTGTAAACGGGTTGGGGGGGATATTAGAAAATGATGTAAAGGAGGAAGTTGATGATTATTATAAATGGGATAAGATAGCCCCCCCCCCGATTAAATGGAATTATGTTGGTAATATAGAATGTGTAGTTGATCTAATGATGTAACTAAATGTGTAACGGGACGTTTAGGCCCCTCTAAGAATATTTTTTGTGGAAACAAAGAATAAATGATAAAACACAAATTGTATTCATAAATTATAACGACGCAGGCAAGTGAGTGAAATAGTGTCAAGGTCAACATGAGAATGCAAGAAGAACAGTTATTTTTAGCCACATGACCTGTAACCTATGTAATCAAGAGGTCATCCCATATGACGTCAGAGCCAAACCCAGCTTCATATCGTCGCTGGAATGGGGTCGTGCAATAATCACGTGAGGCTCGAAAGGGGGGGAGGGGGTTCGGAAAAAATCACAAAATATCACAAGGGGGAGGGGGGTGTAGTGAGATGTCACGTGTATTTGTTTTTCCGTTAATAAGCGCGCGATTTCTGATCCAAGAAGCGACGCGTAACCTTGACTCGCCGTTGGCAGGCAACGATTTCCCCCCGCGCCGCGACAACCACCCAGATCGGCTTGTCAGTCACCAGTAAGCCTGTGATTTTGACGCCGAATACATGCGTAAATCGTTGCCGCGTTCGTTTTTCCTTAAAACAATGGAACCATGTCTAAACTAGGAGATCTGTATAAAGACCTATTTGCAGAGTATAAGAAGGGAAAAAAACCTAGTGTGGCTCAGAAAGAATTTAATGAGTTGTGGGCTGATGCGAAACAAAAATATACCACAAAAGAAGAACTTACAAAGTGGGCGAATGATCTTTTAGTAGATTACCGCCGTAAGCACCAAACAAAGAAGTCTTCCAATATTCTCTATTACTGTTCTACTTCTAAACAGGTAAGTTAAAACTTCTAATAAATAAGACGTTACCTATAGTTTATTTGCAGTTATGTTATTGTTAACTCATGACATTTTTGATAATATTGACAAAATAAATACAGAGAAAATATAGCAAAACGTACCTATTTAAGTATTAATTAAAAAGATATTTTTCTATTTTTACGTTATAGAATAGTTATTCAATTAATCTCATAGGTTAATTTTAATAGTTTTAGCTAGTCGTGGACGCACAGGAATATATATGTCTACCACTCACCACTCTCTGGATTTTAACAAATTAAGTAGGTATATTGAACTGAATCTTGTCTACGAGGCATGGATTTATTTAAATGTAACAAAAAAGTAAATGTAAGTCGTGGTGGTTGTGAGGTGAAGGTATAATATTTGTAACAATTATTACGATTAAAAATCACTTTGTAGCGGGTCATTTTTGGGTGTTTTTATTTTCCACAGTATGGGATAATTATATTTTGTATTTATTTCATTTTTGGGCGGGTTTGTCTAAAAGTTGGGAAAATTAGTGTGCAACGAAATTCATTCCATTATAACAGAACGCATGGCAACGTTATTTCCATTGTGTAACAGACCAGTGTTGAGAAACAGTTGGAAACAAAGCGAAACGCAATCAGTGTTGAGTAATGCGGCGAAGAATTTACCACCCCAATTTTTCGCAGAACTTTGTGTGTGTGATCACGCCCGTATGCAACATTGATGGGCGGTACGCCGGAGTGACGCTTGGAAGACACAACCCAAGCTGTGAAACATGGCGATGTAGCAAACCGTTTGTCGCAGCTACCAGCTCAATACCGGAAAACAGCGTTAAACTCCGCCTACTGTTGGTGACATCAGCAGAGCAGAAGCCAATATTGTACTCTGGTCACACACATATATCAGCTCCATTCCATGTATAGAGTGGTTACCACACAACAATTAAGCATGAACGGCGCCTAAAACCTGATGGCCGTGACTGCTCATTTCCCGCGACTCAACGAAACACATTGCCCAGTTCGTCGCTGATCGTGTCTGGCCAGACATCGCCCTAAAAAGGGCTCTTCAGATTTTTCCACGTTTTCAGTTTTAAAAACTCTATTTTGTGAATTATTATGCGGCAGTGAAACCGATAGGTATCAGTTAACAACAACTGTGGAATCCGGAACTCGTCACCAAGTAAAAAATGAGTAAAACGAACAGTGCGAACTAAACCCGCGTGCCGACTGGGGAGGGGTAATTTTATATTTATTAGATTCAATGTGTTAAATTAATAAATCAAAATAACGGGGGGTTTTTTTTTAGAATGTGAGAGTGAGTGAAAGGCAGGCTGGGCTAACTACAATAGACGTAAGTAAGATAATTTAAGTAGAGATGTATGAACCAGAGTAACACAATTTGGAAAACCATGTCAGAAATTTATTGGAAAAATTTAACCGTTAACGTTGCAAGATTTGATAATTAAAATCATTCATTCTCTTCAAATAAATGTGTATTCATATTTATTTCGTAACCTCACACTGTTTCTGACCTCGCTTATAAAAGAACTCTGGGTACCCTTAGGAAGATCCAAAATATCGGTAAGTAATAAACAGTAAAATAAATGTATAAATAAGTGAGTTTTTATACAAATGGCGGCCCGAACAACGACATTATATAAAATAATTATATAAATAAGCCAGATTTCAGAAACAGTGTGGGTATCGAAAGGATACAAAATACGTAAATTAAGGTTATGTTGTAACTACACATGGTAAAAAAATAGTACAATAATTTTATGTATAATATGATGGTGTAATATTTAGTACACTAAACATTTTTTTGAAAGAAATAGAAATATTTAAACAAAATTTTAAAATGGCAGATAACGAAATAATAAAAATGATGCAAGCACTTTTTAATGAACAGAAAAATGATTGGAATGAATTGAAAAAAGAAATTCAAGAACAAGGCTGTATTTATGATAAGAAATTGAGTGATCTAGAGACGCGGTTAGGCGAAATAGAATTGGAAAATGAGAAAGTAATAAACAAATTAAAATCGAACAAAGATGACAGGGTAAGTAGTAGGGGAAATGATAATTTAAATAATGAGTTTACGAGTAATAAAAACGACAATACAAATAAAAATACGGTATTAGGAAATGATTGTGTAGATGTTGAGAGTGATAACGTAATTGTAGAAAGAGTAGAAGTTAATAAGATGTTTGTGTGTGATGAATCAGAGAAAGAGAGTAGAAAGAATTTACAGGTAGAGTGGATGCAGGTGGTAGATTTTTCCCGTAATGTTGTAGTGGGGGGTGAAGAAATAGCTTCACGTGAGTATTTGGAAAAGTATAGGTTTGCAGATAAATTTCCTTTGGTTTTTTGTACACTTCATAGGTGGTGCCATAATGATGAATTAATGTCCCCGGCATATTTTGAGAGAGAGTGTGTAGCTTGGTATGATGGTGAGAAATGTTTTGAGAGAGAGAGAAAGAGAGAACTAGAGATTTTTAAAGTAAAGAGAAATTATGAAGAATTCGTAGAAAAGTTAGACATAGAGAGAAATAATAAAAAGAATGAGTACTTACCGTATAGTGAAACTGAGATAGCAGTAGCTGAGGTGAATGGTGATAATATAACTTGCTTAATGTTAACAGATAATACCAACGGAGACTGGACAAAATTGACCAATATTGAACAGGTATATGAACCAATAAAAGGGATAAGGAATGACGTAGAAGTAGTGGTTTATTATAATAATATTAATAAACTTGATATAAATAAGAATGATCTATGTTACAAATATGTTAGACTATTATTTGACGATATGGGGTAATTGTGTATCGTTTATTGTTCATGAACATTTAATGATATGAATAATGTGGTTTTGAAGTGCATTCTTATGGAACGATTTGTGGGTAATGATAATAAATTGGACTGTATATTTTTTTTATGTGTTACTGTCATTATGTTAAGTGTATTTGTGTACTACATGATAATGTACTATAGGTTATGTAAACAATCTGTAGGTACAGTAGAAAGTGATAACATTAATTATCAATTAAATTGAATTTGCAATTAACCAGTATGAATTAATAATAATTATAAAATTTGACAGACTAATTAAGCGATGAAAGTAATTGTGAACTGTTAAATAATTGAATTAAATAATTGAAAAATAATTACTTAATTAAGGTCGTGTAAAAGAAAGTTTGAGAATGAAGTTAAATGATTTTATGAAATTAAGATTCTATAATGATTGGTAGAGGATTAAATAGATAATACGTTCAAATTGAGGTATATTATTGTAAGGAGAGAAGGGATGAATTTTATAGTGTCATATCAAGGTGAAATGTTGGAAAAAGGGTTTGGGTGATAATGAAATAAGACAGGTGAGTTAAGTAGAATTAAAGTTAAAGGGAATTAGTGAAAATAAGAATGTTGAGATACAGGTAACACACAGAGATAGTGTTAGATATTTAGGGACACAGTGGTAGAGAGTATATGTAGCGAGGCGTAATGTGAATGAGATTTAAACAGATTTGTTGATGATATTTTGTAGTAAGGATGAGGTGGTAAGGTGTGAGCAACGTGTGGCGTTGTGGCGAGAATAGAGTAGTTCGCGTGAGTGTTTGCCGATATTTTGGAGGGGCATTGGCTCGTATGGTTATAGCCAGGTAGGGAACACACATCCTAGTACAACGATGAGCGGTGCCAGAGGTAAGTGGAATTAGTGAAAGGTATTTATAATTGAGAGATTGGTGTCATAAATGGTTAATAGTGGTTGTTAGTAAGAAAGGGAGTAATATTAAAATGTCTATTTAAGTGAAAGTATAGAGAATTCAAGTGTCACCCAGATTAAGCAATGATTGCAATGTGAAGAGTTAGATAGAAAATTCATAGTAGAAAGGTACTCAGAAATATAATGTAACAGGAAGGTTAATAATAAATTTGAATTGCATAGAATCAAATGATAAATAATTGATGGTTAATTAATAACAGTTCAATTGAAATTAACATGTAATGTTTATAATTTTATCAAGATGTAGGGTATGTAGATTTTTAACAAGGTTAAATGTGATTGGGTTATTTTAATGTAAGAATAGCAATGTTAATTATATGTGTATACAGATCAAGTAATACATTAAATGAGAATAGATAATTTAAATCACCCACACTAAAGTAGATTGAAATTGCTAAATAAAGAGAGGGATTTATGATAAAGATATAAAATTTTCATTTTGTAAAGCCAGTGACAGAATTGTGATAAAATTTGAGAATAATATAAAATTAAGGTGTTTATTTTCATAATTTAATTTTCATAATAATTTAAATGTCAATTTGTTTATTATTTCTATTTGATATTTTGTTCATTTTAAATATTTTATTTTATTATGTTTTGTGCTTTGAGTACAGATGTTTAATGTAGGTGCAGAAAGCATACATAACATATGTAGGTCAAGGGTTTTGGACTTGACCTAGTTTCGATCAGCTGATGAGTTCATATACCTGCTAAGCCTGTATAGTAGGAAGTTAATTTTAATTTGTTTGTTTAATTAAGTCAAACCAATATTTGAATAATTTTAATAAATATGTTATTTAATAAATAAATTTAATAAAATTTTTTAATGAATAAATTTAAATTTTTTTGAATTTTAAAATTTTTGAAAATTTTAATTTTTTTTGAAAAAAAAAAAGAAAAAAAAACTTGATTTTTCGCCTGCCAGCGAGTGAATATTTTTGAGTAATGATTATTTTATTATGTGTGCATTAACCATGTTTATTTTATTGTATTGCATTGTATTGGTAGACTATAAGTGGTTCTCATGTTAGAGTAAGGATGTGTTTAGATTAGTAGAAATGTCTAGGTTAAGTCATTTGAAACAAAAAATTAGAAAAACAAGGAAGAGAATTTTTTTTGATAAAATATTATTTTTTTTGAATTTTGAATTTTTTTTTTAATTTTTAATAAATTTTAAAAGAAATTTTTTATTTTAATGTGATATGGCAACATGTAATGTTAGTGTGTGTGAGCCCAGTATCTGCTAAAGGCAGCCCAGCTTGCATACAAGGGGAAACATATCGGTAGAGGATCTGGAATAATTTAAGCCAGGGATTGAGGATTTTGGGGGTAGCATGTTAGAAGGTGAGGCGCGCCGTGGTGCGAGTCTGTTCGATTTCTCGGTGTTGGGATCTCTTACGGAGAAGTCCAGTGATCTCGTTCAGATGAGTCCATGGTCGCTGAGCCAGGGGGGTCGTGTACCCATGCAGATTAAGAACAAGGGGGTTGTTGGCACCAGTTCCTCACCGGTCCTCTTCGGGGTTTGTCGATGAGATTTCTTCTGTTATGAACAGCAGAATTCTCATCGAGGGGGTATTGTAGCGGGTCATTTTTGGGTGTTTTTATTTTCCACAGTATGGGATAATTATATTTTGTATTTAATTCATTTTTGGGCGGGTTTGTCTAAAAGTTGGGAAAATTAGTGTGCAACGAAATTCATTCCATTATAACAGAACGCATGGCAACGTTATTTCCATTGTGTAACAGACCAGTGTTGAGAAACAGTTGGAAACAAAGCAAAACGCAATCAGTGTTGAGTAATGCGGCGAAGAATTTACCACCCCAATTTTTCGCAGAACTTTGTGTGTGTGTGATCACGCCCGTATGCAACATTGATGGGCGGTACGCCGGAGTGACGCTTGGAAGACACAACCCAAGCTGTGAAACATGGCGATGTAGCAAACCGTTTGTCGCAGCTACCAGCTCAATACCGGAAAACAGCGTTAAACTCCGCCTACTGTTGGTGACATCAGCAGAGCAGAAGCCAATATTGTACTCTGGTCACACACATATATCAGCTCCATTCCATGTATAGAGTGGTTACCACACAACAATTAAGCATGAACGGCGCCTAAAACCTGATGGCCGTGACTGCTCATTTCCCGCGACTCAACGAAACACATTGCCCAGTTCGTCGCTGATCGTGTCTGGCCAGACATCGCCCTAAAAAGGGCTCTTCAGATTTTTCCACGTTTTCAGTTTTAAAAACTATATTTTGTGAATTATTATGCGGCAGTGAAACCGATAGTTATCAGTTAACAACAACTGTGGAATCCGGAACTCGTCACCAAGTAAAAAATGAGTAAAACGAACAGTGCGAACTAAACCCGCGTGCCGACTGGGGAGGGGTAATTTTATATTTATTAGATTCAATGTGTTAAATTAATAAATCAAAATAACGGGGGTTTTTTTTTTAGAATGTGAGAGTGAGTGAAAGGCAGGCTGGGCTAACTACAATAGACGTAAGTAAGATAATTTAAGTAGAGATGTATGAACCAGAGTAACACAATTTGGAAAACCATGTCAGAAATTTATTGGAAAAATTTAACCGTTAACGTTGCAAGATTTGATAATTAAAATCATTCATTCTCTTCAAATAAATGTGTATTCATATTTATTTCGTAACCTCACACTGTTTCTGACCTCGCTTATAAAAGAACTCTGGGTACCCTTAGGAAGATCCAAAATATCGGTAAGTAATAAACAGTAAAATAAATGTATAAATAAGTGAGTTTTTATACAACTTTATAAATTACTATTCTAACACATTTTGCGCCTGTATGTATTAATATCTTGCCACCTTGTGAAAACCTACATATATTTATATTATTATTCATAGTTCATACTGCTATATTGAACTGAAAGATTCACTGATATGATGGCAGCAATATTATGCACACGTACCTATTAAATGCTAATGAAAATATGAGAATTGTGCATGTGTTTGTGTGCCGTTTCAAATTCTTTTTATGTCTGAAAAATTAAAGTCACTGGGGATGGTTATTTTACTTGCACGATTATTATTAAATTTTCAGAGTGCCAGCGAGAACATTCCTATTTTGTCAGTCACATCCATTGAGCCAAGTCCACCTGTAAAACTTCCTGTGACATGCATCTCTAAACCGATCTGTGCGGGAACTACTGTCGAAGGAAATGATACTATTAAAAGCACCTCAATAGGTAAGTAAACATCTCAAAATGAAAGCTCCACTGTAGAAAATTCGTGTATTATGAGTTCATGATAAGAGAGAAATTTTAATCAATAGAAAAAACAGTGATAATAATATATTATATTGTAGTAATAATTAATATAATGTACAATAATTTATAATATATAACAAAAATTTCATTCACAATAATTTATAACGATAATTATAATGTTTTCATGTTGTTTAAATGTGGGTCATTCCAGGTGCTCGGAAACGTAAAGTTCAAGATTTGGAGTGTAGCGACGAGAATGCACCGGATGCACCAAGTGCAAGCAGCTCTATATTGCAGCCTGTACGTGCTACTCCTGCACAGGACAAGTTAAAGAATAAGATCACCCTTCTTCAAATGGATCTTGACTTAGCTGTCCGTCGTAGGGATTCTCTGGGCGCCAATGAAAATGAGACGCGTGATGTGACGAAACTACGCCAAGAAATTGATAAATGCACAAAAGAACTGCGGAAGAAGGAGCAGCATATGCGTCACTCCCAGTCACATAGGCTATCAATAAAATCAAAAATTAAACTTGCTTGCCATCAGAGTCCCAATGTAGCTAGTCTTCTTAAAGTGCGCTCTGCCCCAGGTCGCCCACACCTGGAAGAGCAACAACCGGAACTGCTAAAAACTATAGTCGATTTGGCCATGTTTGGTGCTTCTGCAGAGGAATGATGTCGCTCAGAAATCGTTCGCAGTTGCCGAACACTAACTGACCTCCATGAGAAGCTAAAGGAGCACGGATTTCAAATTTCGAAAAGTGGCACGTACCTTCGGTTGCTCCCAAGAAATTATACCACCTTGGAGGGTAAGAGACATGTAGTCACTGTACCTGTCAAATTGAGTCGCCCTGAGGCAGATCACCATAAGGCTCACCCCGATCAACATTTTTGTGTCGCCACAATAAGATCCTTGGAAACCTTGGCATCTATTCTCGGGCCAAACCAAGTGTTTTTTCTGTCGCAAGATGATAAAGCTCGGGTACCTATAGGTTTGACAGCGGCAAATAAACAAGCTCCTCTCCTGATGCATGTTGAATACCGTGTCTCGTTGCCTGATCATGATTGGGTGATTGCCTCCAGGCACAAATTGATCCCCAGTGTATATGCTGGGTGCATCATAAAAGGAAATGATATGGGCCGTGCTGAAGCAATTACGTACTCAGGGCCCACATACGTGGCTATTAGAAGCGGGAAACATTCCTCTTCGACAGCTTCATCGCATGCTGTAGACTTCAATAAGCTTGCTACTCTCGACAATTTCAAGGAAATTATGCGAAATGAAGAAGGACGCCTGAAACCAGTTGTTTTGATCTCATCTGATGGAGGACCCGACAAAAACCCGAGATATCCGAAAGTTATTTCCCATGCTGCACACCACTTTGTCAAGCATGATCTAGACGCAATATTTATCTTTACTAATGCGCCTGGCAGAAGCGCGTTCAACCGCGTCGAGAGAAGAATGGCACCTTTGAGCCAGGAATTATCTGGACTCATACTTCCGCTGATTCTTTTGGAACCCATCTGGATGAACAAGGAAGAACAACAGATCATGATTTTGAAAAAATGAACTTTCAAAAGGCTGGAGAAGTTCTCGCAGAAGTATGGAATAATATGGTAATCGACGGCCAAGGCGTCGTAGCAGAGTATGTCGAGCCCGATGACAGTGCTGAAAGCTTTATTCCAGACCTGCCTTCTCCGCAGTGGTATAGCGAGCATGTGCGAGAGAGCCAGTATTTGCTTCAGGTACAGTACTAAAATCTCACTATTACCTATTATTTTGTCATTTATTTATCTTATAATTAATAAGACAATACAATTAAAATATCTTAATATCATCACCAGGTGGTAAAGTGTGATGACCGCACTTGCTGTCGACATATGCGGAGTTCTCTTCGAAGTATTCTTCCAGAACGCTTCGTGATACCTCCTTACCCGATTTTGCAGTCGTCCAGTGGCCTTTGTATTCCGACGCCACAAGAGCATGATGGCAAGACGTTTGCGACATTTCTTTTATGCCGGTCTCTTGGAATTACCCCAACGCATGAGGGCTTTGACAAATTGCCTTATGACCTGTATTGCCCTAGCCTGAAGCAGGATCGTCAGCAGCTTGAGGGAAGGACGTGCCAGCGGTGTGGACTGTATTTCTGTACAAAGAAGAGTGTTAAGGCACATGTAAAGTCATGTCACAAGCAACCTAATACTCCGAGCAATAATACTTCAGAGATGCACAATGTTCGTCCTTCACGTATCCTTACGCGACGATCGATCGCTACATCGAGAGAGATTCTCTGCGTAGTGCGCGAAAATGATGACGCCGAGTGGCTTGATGAGACTGACGTTGATCTTCAACAAAGCACAATGCCAACAGCTGATTTGCAAGATACCTATCCAATTGTTAGTGTTGAAGAAAGTCTCGCTAATCCGTGGTCCGAGGACAATATTCATTAAATATATTCATGTACCAGTACTAATATATGTTTTTCACAAGATTACACCTTTCCTTTATTATTTTTATGCCAGTCAGAAACGACCTGCAACCTTAATGTCTGTCTGGATATTTTTATCACGGTGCTTAATTTTCCAGAATTAAATTAGATTATACCTGTATTTAAAGATAATATTCTGAAAATGTTTAAGATACTTTATACCAAAAAAATACACGTGATTTTGGGTTGGGGGGGGGTTAGTCTAAAACCTCACCATATATCACCAGGCGTGAGGGGGGGTTAAAAAATTGCTAAAAAAACATCACGTGATTATTGCACGGCCCCAATGTAGATTCAAATTTATGATCCCATCAAAACTGACTTTAAACACGAAAGAACAATAGTTTGACATCACGTGATTCCCTCACCACTTCAGAAATTACAACATTAAATTTCGCCCCAGTCTACAATATTCCGTCGCGCTGTACAGCCACAAAAGTTACGGAACAAATTTACGGGCGCCCGTACGTAACAATATAACTTAAAATGTGAAAGTAATCATTCTAAAGAAAACAATTTAATAAATTTACAGTTCCGGTGAAACGAGTGAAAGAAGGAAAATGTGCGAAGTGAAAGCAAAATGCGTGGTGAAGACGGACTCGTTAAGATCTTAGAACTCACAGATAAGTAACATTTGGAGTAGCACAAAAGTTTAAAAATATTAAATATTATAAAATGGAAAGAAATTTTAAATCATTAAATGAGCTCTCATAAAGGCCTGGGAGGAGTGTGTGTGTGTGAATGAGAAGGTGAAAAAATTTAGGTTAAGAATTTAAGAAGTGCTGGGTTGTGGTATATTTTTTATTTGTTTAATTAAGATGATGTTTAGACAGACAATCCTAACTGGAATTATATACATGTAAAATGTCAATGTTTGTTCACTAATAAGGATGGGTGTTATATTTTTTTTGTAAACATGATAACTTGTCTCATGGTGGGATGATTAAATGCACTAAATAATTGAGAATAAAAGAAAGTAATCTGTGAACACAACTAAATGATTTGTTTACTGAAAACAACCTTGTTCTGTCTCTCAAGTACACCTTCACGAACCTTGGCTGAATTTTGGTAAGTAAAATTGACAACCATTCAAGATGGCGTCTGAAATGTGGATGTAAACAGTTAAGATAAAAAAAATAATAAAAGTAAATTAAAGTTACAATGGCGCCCGAACAGGGACCATTTGCATAAATGAAATTTATGCAAATGTGGACCTGTTTTGAGGAACAGGATGGTTGTTTGAGATGAAATAAAAAATTTTGATGTACGTAAAAATAGACGTAAATATGGGGTTATGTTTTGGTAATGTGATGTATTTAGTGAATTATTTGCTTACTGTAATATATTGGTGTTGTTGTTTTGTAGCGGGTATTGTGAGTTAATATGTGTAACTAGTGTGTATGAGGAGGGTTGTAGTTTGTTAAGGGGTATAATAGAAAAATTTTGTTTAACATGGCTAAGGAACAAGTAAACGATATAGATTTCGCGTGAGACGAATGGGAATATGAATTCAGAAATATTGCAGAGAGAATGACGGAGGATGAGTGGTGTAATCTGGATAATTTGAGATGAATGGAAGAACAAGAAGAGGGAATATTCGCTGAAATTAAAAAGCATAGTGATGATACTATTATTGGTAGTGAGATGACAAATAAGAAAGGTAAAATAGTTGAAGTGATAGTGGTTGGAGAATAAGGCAGTGAATAGGCCTAATGATAATGATGATAGTGTAGTGGTGGTAGAAAAAGGTAGAGAGACAGACCAATTTAACAAGAATAAAGAATAAAGTCGATCAGGTGGCAGATAATAAGGTAAGTAATGATAATATGAGTGAATCTGATTATAAGATGCATATGACGAATCTTATAAAAACAGCAATAGAGGATTTTATGCATAATATGAATAAACGGTTTAAGGAAAGGGAGGAACTGATGAATAAGGGTTTTGATATGATGAATAAACATTTTGAAGAGTTAAATACAGAGATGGATAAGGGTTTTGGCGAGTTAAAAACAATATTAGGTGAAAGGAAGGAACTGATAGATAAGGGTTTTAATAAACTAAAGGATGTTCTTGATAAACAAGACGAGAAGTGGGAAGGAGATAGATGTCGATTAAAGGAGAATACAGAAGTTGAATCAAAACAGGTAAGTGGTAGTAATGGGGTTAATTATAATGATGAGAGCGTAGTGGGGGTAGAAAATGGTACATATAATAAGGTAAGTGGGTGTAACAGTATCAAAAATAATGATGGTGATATGATAACGAATAATAATGAAGAAATAATTAACGAGGTAAGTGATAGTTATAAAAATGAGTTAACAATAGTGGTAACATAGTTGAAAATGAGGTATTTAAAGGTGATACAGTGAAAATTAATAGTGATGATGATAATATAGAAACAGTGAGAGAGAGTGAGAGAGTAATGGGAGTAGGGGGTTGTGAAGGAGTAGAAATTAGTGTTTGTAAGTTAGAGAGAGTATGAAGAGAGTTATTTTGTGGATATAGGGCAGAGGGTAAATTTTCCCCGGGTTTATTGTGAACCAAGGTGTTCACTGTTGTTGTTGAAGGGCGAGTGTCCCTTATTGGACAATGACGTGTTTTCAAATTGTTCCCTGAGTTTTAGTGGTGTTCCTGGAAGTCAGGAGGTGCTTTAATGTAGTAGTACCCTCTGCATGTAGTGATAGAGAAAGTGTGAAATGGTGTTATAATGAGAGGTATTTTGAGAGAGAGTTGTATTTTGATGGGGAGATAGAGTTGTTTGAGGTTGGTAGAAGTTATAAAGAATTGAGAGTAAAGAATTGAGAGAGAGAGAGAGTTGATGATGATATTGAGTACTTACCTTGTGACGTAATTAGTGCAGCAAATGATGATAAGGTTGATGATATTGAGTACTTACCTTGTGATGAAACTGGTATAGCAGCAGATGATAATAATGATGAAATTATAATTTACCTAATTGTGACAAATCATACTAAGGGTGACTTGACTATACTCGGTGGTGACAAGTTATATGATGTAATAATATGGAATAATCCTGTTGATTATTATGGTATTGTGGAAAAGTATGAGAATTTAAATAGTCGTTATATTGATAGAGATAATATAATGAACTTAATAAAAAATGAATTGTGTAGACGTAAGCCAAGATTATTATTCGATGATGGTGGTTAAACATTTAGTGTTCATGAACATTTAACTATGTGAATAGGGGTTCTGAAATGGACTGTATTATGAAATGATTTGTGGAAAACAATAACAGATAATAATGTAGATTGTATATACTTTTGTGTTGATGTCAAATGTATTTGTGTATTAGATTATGGTGTACCTGTATTGTATGTAAACAATGTATGTATGTAATAGGAATTGAATTAATAATAATAATAACATTTTTTCAGACTAAATAAAAAATGAGAGTAATTGTGAAATTTTATAATGTAATTAAAGTAACTTAGTGTTTTAAAAAACTGGTTGAATTAAATATTGGAGATTAATTAATTAATTTAAAATGTTGCACAGAGGAATTTGGGTGATGAATTTAAATTATTTTTCTGAGATTTAGATTTTATAATAAATAGTAAATGATTAAACATACAATGTGTTTGGATATTGAGTTATATTGTTATTATAAGGTTATGAATTTTCTAATGTAATTTTCAACGATTAACTTAATGTAAAATGTGGTAAAAGATGGAATTTTGGTGATGATTATTTCAATAAGGCATTAAGGCAGTCAGAGTTAATTTTAAATGGGTATTAGACAAAATAAGAATTTCTGGAATAAAAGTAATACAGAAACGGGGTGTAGTAGGGACAAAGTAGCAAGAGTGAATGTGTGTAGAGAGAAAGGGCGTGATGAAAGTGGAGAGTAAATAGGTGAGAGCAGGGTACATAAATTTTGTAGTGAGGGTGGAGGTGTAAGGAGTCCTCAACGCAAAGCGTTGTGGCGGGAGGTGAAAAGTTTTAAAGAGGGTTACGGGGTTACCTGGAAGGGCCAGGAACTGATAAGGGAATGAGCTGGTAGTGCGGGAACACACATCCTATGTACAAAAAGGGTATCAGGTGCTTTGTTATAAGAGGAGAATGAGTTAAGTGGAGTTAGAGAAATTAGTGGAGGTAAATATTATTGAGAGATCGGTGTCACCCTATGCAAATCCGTTAGTGGTTGTTAGAATGAAGAAGGTGAGTAAGGTGAGAATGGTCTAAATGCCCATTCAATAAATCAAATCATTATGAATGACTGAGAATCACCCGAACAAATTAATGATGAAAATGGTAAACAGAAATTCATAGTTGAAATGTAAAAATAAATGTAACAAGTGAAAGATTTAATAGAACTTGAAACTAAAGCAAAGCTGTAAGGTGTGTAATTTTTGATCAAACTTAAATTTGAAATGTTTGTTTTAAGGCAATAACAACAATGTTCATTATGAGTGTTTACTATGTTTTATTATGTTGTATATTATTATGTATTATATAAGTGTAAGAATCTTAAACATGTATTGTGTGTTTTAAATAGGTTCCCCACTTTCGGGCGGTCCCGGCCTTACCAGCCCAGACCGTGGTTTTGGATGACAATCACTGTGGGCAGACTTATTGTAACCTGACCACGGTTGGTTGCCTATGAAATTGGTACAGCTTAGAAATTAACAGGGGGTTTCATCAGGGGAATCCACCTAACTTTAGAACAGTGGCTACCACCGAATGGGGTGATAGAACCGTATTAAGGGCGTATGAATCATTATAGTAGGATTACTTGTGTCCTCGGACATCAGTAATGCCAAATTTGTATGTAACGCCGAAGCAAGAACGGTGTAAGCAGCGTTTGCACCCTAATAAAATTCAGTTCTTGTGGAGGCAAATGGGCGCTACAGTCCAACATCAGTAAGCAATAGAGTGTGTGGAAAAGGAGCTGGCCGTTACAAGCCAGGGGCATAAAATGAAATGTTTATGCAACCGTGGTTAATACCGAAACCGGCGAAGGTTGTGAGGTAACTCGCACAATTGTAACTGGGTAAAGGTCGGATATTAGATAATAATGGAGAAGGAGGTTACTAAATTGCTAGTAATGAATTATTGAGAATAAAAATGAGTTATGTCAATGATGTAGTTGATCTTATGAGATAACTAAATGATTTTGTAGTGATTTAAGGAGTAATATGAAGATGCTTAACGATTGCTAAGTAAATAATTTGTTCTGATGTAGTTGATTTAAATATGTTTTATTCTATATAAGAATTTTATTAATGAATGTACTTATTTTGAAATGTGAATTATATAATGGAAGGTATTTGTAATGTTGTAATGGGGAATGTTTATTTAAATTCTGATGGGATTCAGGGAAACATTTTGAGTTTTGGAATAAGAATTAACAAGAGAAGGGTATACAGAATGTTGGTATTGAAGTTTAAATGTTTTATGTCATGTTAAATATGTATCCATGTATATGTTAGAGGTTAAGAGGAAAAAAAACCAGTGCTTCTTAACGCAAACCAGCACAGCTAAGCGGAACTAGATCAGTTAGGGATATGGTATTATACAAGGCCACTATTTGATATTTTGATTTGATGTTTCAGTGTCTGGTGATGCTGTGGCGGCGGTCCTGTGCTGGCCTGCACATCAGAACGGGGCGTCAAGTGCCTGTCTGGCCTTGCGGTGTTGGGATCTCGAAAGGAAAGTCCAGTAAGGTCATTCAGGTGCAGTCACAGTCACTGGACCAGGGGGTAAGTTAACCATGATTTTAATAAAACATAAAGGGGGTTGTGGCGACACATCCTGGCTGATCCCTTTAGGAAGTATGAGAGTCAATGAGAGGTTTTATGCTGAACCATAAAACCTCTGTGAGAGGCATAAAACCTCTCATTGAGGGGGTATTGTAACGGGACGTTTAGGCCCCTCTAAGAATATTTTTTGGGGAAACAAAGAATAAATGATAAACACAAATTTTATTCATAAATTATAACGACGCAGGCAAGTGAGTGAAATAGTGTCAAGGTCAACATGAGAATGCAAGAAGAACAGTTATTTTTAGCCACATGACCTGTAACCTATGTAATCAAGAGCTCATGCCATATGACGTCAGAGCCAAACCCAGCTTCATATCGTCGCTGGAATGTAGATTCAAATTTATGATGCCCGTCAAAACTGACTTTAAAACACGAAAGAACAATAGTTTGACATCACGTGATTCTCTCACCACTTCAGAAATTAAGACATTAAAATTCGCCCCAGTCTACAATATTCCGTCGCGCTGTACAGCCAAAAAGTTATGGAACAAATTTACGGGCGCCCGTATGTAACAATATAACTTAAAATGTGAAAGTAATCATTCTAAAGAAAACAATTTAATAAATTTAGTTCCAGTGAAACGAGTGAAAGAAGGAAAATGTGAGAAGTGAAAGCAAAATGCGTGGTGAAGACAGACTCGTTAAGATCTTAGAACTCACAGATAAGTAACATTTGGAGTAGCACAAAAGTTTAAAAAAATAAAATATTAAATATTATAAAATGGAAAGAAATTTTAAATCATTAAATGAGATCTCATAAAGGCCTGGGAGGAGTGTGTGTGTGTGTGTGTGAATGAGAGGGTGAAAAAATTTAGGTTAAGAATTTAAGAAGTGCTGGGTTGTGGTATATTTTTTATTTGTTTAATTAAGATAATGTTTAGACATACAATCCTAACTGGAATTATATACATGTAAAATGTCAATGTTTGTTCACTAATAAGGATGGGTGTTATATTTTTGTTCTAAACATGATAACTTGTTTCATGGTGGGATGATTAAATGTACTAAATAATTGAGAATAAAAGAAAGTAATCTGTGAACACAACTAAATGATTTGTTTACTGAAAACAACCTTTAGAGGATGCAATAAATGGTAATTACAATACTACAACTGGATATATTCCATTAGAACTCCAATCCGGAGAGCAACCTAAGCATGTATGGAATGAATATGTTAAACATATCGCCACTCAGAATTTACCTGTTCCAAATGAGATTAAGCATTTGGAAGCTAAAGATCGGATAAAGAAATGCACATAACAATGAACAGAAAAATTTAATTCTGAAGGTCCATGAGTTGGTATTACTTACAGCTTTAAATTGTAGGTCATATATTTGATAACATGGCGGCTAAGTTTTTTAGGTTGTATAATGGTCCATGCCTATTATCTGAACAAGTAGGAAAGAATACTTACATTGTTGTGAATCATATAACAAACAGGACTATTGGAAAATTCCATGCGTCATCATTACGAAAGTATTTTGTCAAAAATTAAAGTTGCTCACGTACATCTGGGTATATGAAGCTATGACTGTAATAAACTAATTATACAATTAAAAAAAAAATGTTTGAGAATGTATGAACTTTGTTGGTATATGAGATCGATGTTTGAAACTAGGTGATATGACATCATGAATTGTTTATAATGGCTCATCTTAGTGGGTTAGTGATAACCAAAACATCACCACCTGTATTTGTTTATGTTTACGTTCGTCATATGGGAGCTGTCAATTTCAGTAATTAAGGAGCATTTTTTAGTTTTGGAAGTATTATTTTGGATTTTTTTTGAACTGAGGTGATATGTTTCTAAAAAAAAAAATTGTCAACATGTAAACACTTTTTTTTATACATGGAGGGGATATTCCTGCAACAGAACATTGCAGTAAAGCCATAATAAATGAATGTGTACATATTGTTACACATTTTATGACGTTAATAGACATGTTAAAAATTGATTTTGTTCATTTTTGAAAAATTAGCTAAAACTTGTGAAATAAGAGATGGGTAGTTATGTGCTATATATGAAAATGCTCATAAATTTATTCCTTTTCACGTCTAGTGAAATTTTAGTGCACGAGTTATTCACATTTTTCTGAATAACTTCTATGTTAAGTAACATTTCGGTATGAAATATGGACAGCATATGCGTCATAATTAGCGCTACATTTTGTATATGTCAAGCACTCCAAACATACAATTGTACCCTTTTGCAGACTTTAACGTAGTCTTAACATGATGGGAAGCTATCTTTGTGAAAATCTATCACCTGCTGCAATTTGAGCCACTCAGGAACTCCACATTTTTTTCTGCTGTGTCTCTGGTCAAATGCAGATCAGTCAGTTCGCTTCTAAAACTCGTCCCTTAAAGACGTACTACAAGTTTTTCATGTCAGAACACATTTTTCTGTAAGGTGACGCAAGTCCAAGGTACTAGGTACGAGTTACCCATATGCTATATCGAGGGTTGATAGAACTCATTAACTGAATTTGCAATTGACATTGCATAGATAAATTAACAGTGCTAACCCGTGTTAGTGCAAGATATCCGTTTAGTTCCAGCAGCATTCAGCAGAATACTCCTGTGTTAACACGTGAACACTTTAAGATAACTGGAAGGTGTAAGCCTAATACACAATATCAATATTAAGAATTAACCTACATTTCAGAACCTGAGATTTATCAATATAAACAATAATGGACAGATAAATGGTGTGCGTGTTTGTATTGCGGGTGATAATGCATCATTGAGTCAAGTGGTCAACATATTAGCGTAGCAGCCATCTACTGATCAACAGGAGAAGGAATTCTTCAAAAAAGTAACAGTAAAAAAGTTGTTGAAGATGAACATTTAATTATTACATAAAAGACATAATATTCAATAAATAATTTTGTGTTTTAAAGAGGAAATAACAGACAAGATTTAAGATTGTTTTTAATTTAATAAATTTTCCTAACTCCAGATAATAGACTGTTGCATATTATTATTTACTATTACCTATCTATGCACATTCATTTGTTTTGTTGCAATATATATAGCAACACACTATACACTTTCCTTAATGCAACATGCTATCTATATATAAATGGACACACACTTTCATGCCAATTTAGATTCTTTACAAACATGAGGTGAATAAGTTTCTCAACTTCAAACATGACTCTAATGTTTCTCAACCCATATAACTCTAAGGCCTACGAGAAAACTAATTTAAATGAGGAAAGCAGAAACAGTAAAGGGTAATATATTAAAACGTTAATTTACTAGATATAACGATACTAAGACAATGTACTATTTTTAACATGCTTCAAAACACTGTATATACCTACTTGAGAGCTGTACCAAAAACGGGAGTGTAGGCATTTCTGTAAACAGTGTTCACCTCTCTCAGATCAATGGCAATATTTTATATTACAAGCTCAATAATGCATTACTATAAATAGTAAACAAACTCTGAGATGCTTATTAAGGAAATAATATTGAAGTTTAAACTCTCTTTAACTTCATCACTGTTGCCTGATCCGAAGTCCAGTTGTTGAAAAACACTAGCCTAGATATTACCATAACCCACCCAGATGCAAATTGATCGCAGCAACCACAAAAATTGTAAGCCTGGTAACCAAACAATGTAACAGCACCTACAACAGTCTCCTACACTGTACTTAGCAGAGACCTGAGATCATTCATCCCAGCTTAACTCCAGTAAATGTACTGATAATGATTTCATTTTGTATATTCTGTATGGTTTGTTGTGACAAAAAAAGAGAAGGTTGTTAAAAAAAAAGAATAGGAATAAAAAACAAATTGAAATATCTTGGAGTTACTTTCCTGCTGAGGATAATGAACTTTCACACCTTATCTGTACACACTTCTGAACTAAAAAACTGAATTACAATAAAATTAACTTAAAAAAAAAATTATTTTAAAACATTTTATACTTTGCCAATCACACGTACTTGTTGTATTTTCACTAATGGGAGTGGATCTTCTGGGAACTACACGCTTAGGCACGCCTGAAAAAGACACATCAGAGTAAAAAGCCACAATAGAGAACACTACCTTCCTTTTACTAAACAACACTGATAACTTCATGCTATACTGTATAATAACTATTTTGTCTTAAAGTATACTATCTACTTTACTTAAACCCTCATAAAGAAGAAAAATAATTCAGAATAATTTACTAACACTAAAATGCATTTATAGTGATCCAATGAATTATTTCTGATAAGAACTGGGATGAAGATACTAAAATCATATAAAAACTTGTATTAATATGCCAGATTATCATGCTGGGCCAATAATTAATTTTAATTTTAAAAAGGGTTAAGAAAATAGTCCACTACCACACATAGAACATTGTTTATAAAAGAAAATATAAACATATTACAATAAAGTTTGAAATACACAATTTTTACTGTAATGTATCACTTCATCTTCTTCTTCTTTCACTGGCTCTACAGCCTCTGGTGGGCCTTGGCCTCTGCAACAATCCTCCTCCATTCTAATCGATCATTCACCAACCCTTTCCAGCCTCTTATATCCTCTGTAGCAAAGTCTTCGAGTCATGTCATCCATCCAGCTTTCCCTCCTTCTTCTTCCACATGATCTCCCCTTCCAGACACTCTTAACCATTCTCATAACCTCTATTCTTTCAAAGTTCCCCAGCCAACTTATTCTTTGTACTTTGATGAACCTTACTATATTTTTCCCTTCAATTAGCCTATTCAATTCTTCATTACTCCTTATTCTCCAAATATCTCCTTTTTTAATCGTACAAAATATTTGTCTCCAGATTTTTCCTTGAAACTTCCCCAATTGGTTCTCATCATTTTCTGATGAGGTCCATGTTTCACAACTGTATGTCACAACAGAGTGCTTCATGCTCATGTAAATCTTCATTTTGGCTTGTCTTTTAATTGACTTATTCCTAAACATTTTATATTGGCAAAATAGGCACTGTTTCCTTGTTTAGTTCTTTTCTGAATAATGTTACTCATCCTATTCTGATCATGTAGGGTGTTGCCAAGATATCTAAACTCTTTCTCCTCATCAAATTTCCTTCCTCCTATAATTAGTTTTTGAGGAACCTTGTTCAAATTATGTAAGTCAGGACCTTACCTTCATTTACCTTCACCTTTTACCTTCATTTACTAAGAAGCCCACATTTCTTGCTTTTTGTTCCATCGCTTTATATACATTCTTTAAAGATGTCATCCCCCCCCCCCCCCCCCCGGTTATAGCAAGTCGTCAACACACGTGCAAATCTGTACTAACTTAAACAAATTGTGATTAACCACTATTGTGGAGTGGCAGATTAAACAAATTGGATGACAACCTTATATTTTTAGCTAATATTGTTATTAACTTTCACTCTCCTTCTAGTACTGCTAATAGACATTCTTACCAGATGCACCAATTTATGTGGAACTTTATTCTCTTCAAGGACGAGGGCTGTCCAGAAAGTAACTTACGTTTCAGTGTGGGCGGCAATGGGGAGGGGCTAGCGCCGCCATCTTGGTGACACGGGAGGCGTGACTCAGTACGCATCCAGCTCGGGCCGGTATACGTCTGTGTTGTGTTTCTGTGCTTCAATAATCATTTTTAAAATGAGTGCTGCGACTGAAAATCCCGCGAGCCGTGAAGTGCGCTCAGTAATACGATTTCTGCAAGCAGAAAACTGCAGACCGGTGGACATTCATCGGTGACTGTGTGAGGTGTATGGGAAGAATGTACTGAGTGAGGGAGGAGTAAGGCAGTGGTGTGTTCTGTTTAAAAATGGCAGCACCAATGTGCACGATGATGAGCGGAGTGGCCGGCCGAGTGTTCTTACTGACAAATTGGTGGAGAAAATCAATAAAAAAATCCGTGAAAATCGCCTCTTTACAATTAATGAGTTTCTTCAAATTTCACGTAATTTGCTTCATGAAGTTGTCACGATAAAGCTTGATTACCATAAGTTTTGTGCGCGATGGGTCCCGATAATGCTTACAGAAATGCACAAAAACCAACGGATGGCAACAGTATTGTCATTTCTTCATGCCTACGACAAGGACGGTGATTCTCTACTGGACCGTATTGTAACGGGGGATGAAACCTGGGTTAGGTACGTTAATTGTGAAACAAAAAATCAATCCATGGAATGGGCCCATACTTGCTCGCCCAAAAAAACTGAGGAAGTGTGTGCAGACCTTGTCAGCAAGGAAAATGATGGTGACAGTTTTTTGGGGACAGAAAAGTGGTTCTCCTGGTAGAGTTTATGGAACGGGGTACCACAAGCAACTCCGAGGTTTACTGTGAAACCTTATAAAAGCTGCGGAGAGCAATCCAAAACAAGCGACGCGGTAAGTTGAGCTCCGGGGTATTGTTCTTCCACGACAACGCCCGACCGCATATAGCATCACGAACGCAAGAACTTCTGGGAAAGTTTGGATGAGAGCTTTTCAATCATCCCCCGTACAGCCCTGATCTGGCACCGAGCGATTATCACCTGTTCATGCGTATGAAAAAGTGGCTGGCAACACAGCACTTTGAAGACGACGAAGAGCTGACGGTGGGCGTTAATGAATGGCTGAAATCACAGGTGGCAGATTTTTACAATGAGGGCTTTCAAAAACTCGTAAATCGTTACGATAAGTGGTTTAACTTGAATGGCGACTATGTGGAAAAATAGTATAAGAATGTAGTTTTCAACTGTGTAAATAAAACATTTTTCTTTGGTTTTTTTTATTTATTTATTCTAAAACGTAAGTTACTTTCTGGACAGCCCTCGTATTTTGTACAACTTGGATCTGTCAGTACTATCAAAAGCCTGCAAATAAAAAAGTGCAATTGCATGTCATGTTCATAAAATTTCTCCATTATTTGTCTCATGATAAAGATTTGATATTTTGTCGGAATCACCGTGATATTCCCTTAGAATATTTTCTGAGTATCTTTTTAATCTTTCAATAAAAATGATGGAAAATATTTTGTGCACAATACTTAGTAAAGTTATGACTCTGTAATTTTCACAATTCACTTTGTCACCTATTTTATAAAACTGGCATTTAAGACCAGTGTTCCACCCATCAGCCATCATTTCCTCTTGCCATAGCTTACAGATTAAAGCGTGTATTTTTTTAACTGCAGTATCCCCACCATACTTAATAAGTTCTGCAACAATGTCATCCTTACCAGGACCTTTCCCATTCTTTAACCTACCAACTGTCATTTTTACTTCTCCACTTCATCAGACACAAAAAGTATGTTGTCTCATTACACCAATAATGTACTGAAATATTTCATGATGGATTTATGTTTCTGTTACTGATAGGTCATTAACCAAACGATTGATCCTTATGCCTACTGACTTTTCTACAGTATTTGACATATGCAAACTTTGGCTAAAGAAAAAGGTAGAATTTTCTTGGCCTAATGTCAGTAGAATAAGATGGATAATCAATATCTCCAATCCAAAATTTTTCAGTTCTTGTGTCTAATGTGCAGCATGAAGATGAGCATTGCTGTGCATGAAAAATCCTGTTTTTTACTATATACCAGGTCTTTTCTGTTTGACTGCAGTTCTGACTTATGGAAGTATTAGGCAGTACTTTCAGCATTGATAGATAAGTCTGTCATTAGAACACTCAACTGGGCACAACATTTATGCTAACACCTCGTTTACAGCTGGAACTGAGAAACTGGCTTCCGGGCACTGTAAGGCTCCTGGCATGTAACTACAACAGTTCACCCAGATTTCCCTGCAAGTGATGCTAACATTCCCTCAGCATGATATTTATGACAGGGAAACTTATTTACTAGATGACCCTCATTATAATGGTGTCCTACAAATGGTACAATATATTGTTAACTGTTTAATAAAGGGGATACACAGAATTCAGTTTGTTTGTTTATATAAAAGATGTTATTTCATTTAGTTAATTTTTATATTTTGCCTTCCAATTATACATATTTTTTACAGACACTTGACCTTCCCTATACTAGCTTCTCCACCCCCTCCAACATACACACCCCACACATATGTCCGGATACGCACCATAAACACATGTTCACCACCCTCACTTTCTTTGTTTAGCTGTTTCTATGACGTCTTTGAGAATAGTTTAATAAGCTGAAACAGCTGTTAGAAGTAAATAGTAAACTGTGAAACTTACCAAGGGATTGTATGTTTGTTTAAAACCTTTGTATTAATATGTTTCACCAAGTGCAATGAGTCATCAATCAATATTGTGATAAGTCTCAATGTTTGGATTGTATTATTAATCTAAAATTTGAAAGTTCTTGTGTGTTAAAGGAAATATTTTTTTATGTCACTTGTTACTGTTTAATTATATGTTTACTGTTCCTTCAAACTATTGTATATAACTAAATTTTTACCACATCAAACTGTTACAAAAAATAATGCAGACTGCATATAACTTTAGGTTAACCATGCATCTTATCCCTAACACTACTCAAGACAATCAGGAGTTGAATATAGTAGGAAAGTGCATAAGGTAGTATGTATAATGTCAGACATGAGAGTATTTATGGGGAATGTGAAGCAGCTGACATTCGTATTACATTAACGATGAGCTGGACAGAATGGATGAAAAATAGATATTATACACATCACGGACTTCCCTTGGATTTTCTTGTCACCATTCTACTAAAAATCAAATTAATATTCACATTTCACATTTTTTGGGGTTATTTAAACCAAGGCACGATAAATCTACACCCGGAATCATAAATATATTCATCCTAATGTTACAAATGATCTCAGTAAACGACTAAGCCTCAAGTCAGAATACAATCTCACACACATACAAAGTACATGCTCAAACAGTACTTGCTGAACATGTTTCATACACACACTGACTACACAAGTGACAGCAAACAGAATACACAATTTCAGTAAAAAATCTTTAATCATTATTTTTTCAACACTGACAACAATTCAGTTGTTTAACAGAGTCAATATGGTTTTTATTTTCTTGTGCGTGATACAGTGAAATAATTTCTAACTTCTATTCTCTGATATATCAGTGAACATGCACTTTATGTAGAATCTATTCATGCGCACATGCATGCACACACACGATTTAAAAAAATATAAATTACACCTTACAGTTTATAGCTGTGTTGTATTTCACACTTGTACATTACATTCAATAGTTTTAATAAATTGCACTATCCAATGAAGAAAATCATAATGCATCACATAGGAGTAAAAGTAGGCTTCATAAAACTATTTACTTATGATCACTGATGGTCAATCTCCCAAATCTGAACACTAAGGTTCATAATAAAATATATCCATGTTAGTAGAATTACCATCAAATGTTTCTGCCATACTTTCACAATTTATGAACAATTGCTGAAATATATTTTCTCAGTTATAAAATATAAAGGATGTATGGCAAGTTGTTATATAAAATTTGCTCCTATGAATACTGTACGGACATTATGTGTGTAAATGCTCCTCAACACCTGCCTTAAGAATACTTCCCTGGATGATAAAACAGACCAAGGCTCACATTAATTTTTTTTTTTACCTGAAGATATACTATCATTCATTTATTAATTTTCAAATATTGGCTGAACTTTGTGTTTTGTTTACCCAGATTATCCATGAATACCTTAAACACTTTACATATGACCATGGTATCAAGCAAAATGCTATGGGTTGTCAAATAACATATTTCTGACCTACACTACATCTCTCAGCCTCTGTTTGAAATTACTACAACTGACTGTGTTCAGTTTATCCACAGCGTGTTTAAGGCATACAATCTACATGCATATTTACCTAAACTTATAGTGCTAATGTACTGTGAACAAGAAACTTATCTTCTGTACTATCAATATTCTTATCATACCTGTTGGTGTAGGACACGCCTCTCCAGTAGGTAACGTAATTGGAGATTTACTATACTGGCTCTGGAAAGACATAACACATGGATACGAACAAAAGTTTCGAACTGTTGCATCAGACATAGTTAAGTGGTACTGTGCCTGTGTGATCGACGAACAGAAATCACATTTAATCCTAAAACATCAGATGTACATATTGAAATGTATTATGTATAAAACACATCAACTGGTGCAATATTAAAATTAAATTGAACTGCATCTCTAAAATTATATCTACAATCATGTAGTACTAAAATTCCACAGAATATAAAATTGAAGAATGGCACAAAATCAAAAACTCAGATTATTCTGAATAAATACTAGAGTTCTTTATGTACTACCATATATGCCTACTACATACTCATGTTTATACTATCTGTACTACTACTAGCACAATGCCTATGCAATACAATAGGATGCATCTTTTACATAAAAGTATTTAATGTAATGAATAACATGATTCAATAGGAACCTTAAATACAGAATTTAAGCTGATTTGCCAAGTTTATATAATTGACACTATGGTCCCATCTTTAATATACTCTTGACAGTTGTGAAAGAGTGCAAAAGCAGCAATTAAAAATAAAATATTTTTATAATACATACCTGCGAGATGATACAGCATTGACAGAAACTTGGTACAGAGTAAGGCAATTGAGTGAACACATCATAAGCATTTGGCCTGTGTTGAGAACTCTTTTTATCATGTCAAAATTATATTTTTTCACCTATATATATAAAACATACGTTCTTAAATGTCTCATTGATAATAATGCTATATTATATATATTACACACACTATATATATATATTCAATCACTTTCTGCTACAGTCCATTTCTTGATGTATATAATACATTTAATATTTCTAATTAAATTTACCTCAAGATGTTATTTTTCTATTTGGTACATGTTTCGAGAGTTCCTGTTCTCTCATCTTCAGACTTCGCGATCTTGTTTCTGGTGAAGTATTTGTGTGTTGGCTGCTGGATGCAATTAAGGTTGTTTGTTGGTCTTTGGTATTTTAAAGTTGTATTATTGTGTGTGATTGTGTTATATGTTTTTGTATTTTGTGTATTTTCGATGTTGAGTTCTTTGAATATTGTGTCATGTTTTGTATTGATTTGTATACAATATATAAATAATTATAAATATTAAATGTATATATTGTAACGACACCAAAATTCTAAAAGAAATAAGCGCATCTATTTAAATCAAGCATAAATAATATATATAGTAATATAATAATAATAATAATAATAATGGAGCACAATATTAATGACAAAAGCCTAAGAGAAATTTAATAAACTAATTAGAAAATGAACTTGCTGAAGAAGAGTTGCAGTATAAAAAGAGATAGAATAATAGAAGGATAATTAAAACTACTATATTGCAAGAGGTACTGAATAACAAAGATGAATGACTTTAAGGCTAATAAATCATTGAACTCTGAAGTGAAGTTATATAAAAGAGAAAGAAATCTACTTAAGAAATATACCAACAGTAATATTGAATATAATAAGTAAATGGAGTTATTGGAAGGCAATGTAGAAAAGAAAAAATATTCAGAAGATAAAAGATTCCAATGATGTGTATAATGATAAGATTTATAATTATTTTATTTATAGAGTGAGAAAGCTAAGGCGCCACTTTAGAATTATTTTATGGGCAGCAGCCAATGTGCACTGTACCAGGTATGTGAATGTTCGGATGAGCAATTGGACGTAAAAGGGCCACTCAACGCCGATGTTCATTCATAATACCATATTAATATAGGGGGAATCATTTAACATTAGTATGGAATCAATTTTAATAAAAGAATGGAATATATAAATAAAATATACAATGAACCAAGAGAAAACTCAAGAATTACAATTTGTTAAAGCCAGCAATACAAATAAACAAACTCCAGAGATAAAGAAGAAAATAATTGGTATTGACAAGAAAAGTAGGTTTCAATTTGCCTATAATAATGAAGAATTTGTTTCATAAATGTCAATCTTATCACCAAGCAATATTAATACCATAATATCATATACTTCAACTGTTGAAGACATCAGCAAGCAATAACAAGTTATCTAAACAAATCGAAATCAAAATAATTTGAAAGAAGAAACAATAATAAATAAAAGTGTGAACATATTTCAAAAACCAAAAGTCCTACAACAGACATTACTATGACAGATTAATATACTATATAGACAGTACCCAGTTAGATTTGGAGTAGTCCATAAACAAATAAATAATGATAATAAATTTAATGAATAATGAGTGAATCAATTAGAAAGTCATATAAAGTACAATACAAATTTAGAAGTAAATGTAAAATGTAATTAAGATGTGCTATAAATGTAATATAAACAAGTGTAAATAATTGGTAAGAGGATGTGAGATACAGTGGGATTCAATTAAGAAGAACTGTGAGTGGATAGTTATTATAAACAATTATTTAATGAAATGAATTACTAATCCATAGTAGCAGAAGATACTGGCATTAACATTTAGTTTTTTCTTTATTAGTGTTTGAGTTATTAAAGTTTAATAGATATTGATCACACAGACAATGGTTTAAAAGTGTGCATTCAGTTAAGCCCTGAAGGGAATTATAGTAATTAAAATATAATTGTTAATTAACAGTTTGTTTATATTTAAAGAAATTAATTAATATAAAACAAGTGTAAGCAGGATCGATTATGAGTCTTCCAATATAAAAATATAATCAGTCAACATAGGCCTAGATGATTATGTTCAGTAAATAATAAATTATACAAAAATATTTGTCAAATTACAAAAAACTATAATATTTGATATTAAAATTGTTCATAGTTTTGTCAGATAACATAATATGTAAATTGTATTAAGTATTATGATGTAATAACTAAAAAGCAACTTGTATGTAGAAGGTAAAATAATGTATTATACAAAAATAATATCCTATGACAACTAAATCTCAATTTGAACAGATATGACCAGAGTATTTATGTGTATCCAGGAAACCAAAAGAGAGAAAAAGAATGTTGTTGATTATTATTAGAAAATAATAAGCCAAGAAGGAGAGTTGAGTGTAAATTCTAAAAACAAGCTAATTATTTACACAAAACATATGAATATTATTAAAAAATAATATAATAGAAAGTAAAAAAACCTTATATCAAACTATAACAGAATATAAAATTGGAGCAGATAAAGAAATATCATAAACAAATCACCTTTAAAACATTACTGATCCAACAACCAGAAGGAACAACTACACTTAGATTGAATTAATAACAAGACACTGGACTTCAATCACAATATCCCAACAGAAGGCTTCGGACCACAGAAATGACAAGAGTTAACATTTTTTGAACACCAAAAGAAGTGGATTCTTTCATTTTGACAACATAAACAAACTAACATTGGAATTTTCCATCACGGATACCAGAAGGCTGTGTGAACTGAACTGATACACATAGTGTAACGTACATTTATTATTATAATTAATACTTAATTTATATTATTCATTATTATTATTATTGTTTGTAAAGTAATGTACTTTCTATACTTGTTTTTCCTTTATAATTACTGAACCTTTATATCAGCCAAAAGAACCTAAAAATAATATAAACAAAGAGAAGAGAATCGACCCTGAGATTTATAAATTATATTAATAGTTATATTGAATAAACTATAGAAATTTTTTTGAATAAAAATACAATATTATTATTATTACCAGATACTATTCCATGTGTTTTTATTTATATAGAATTAACAAGGTTTACTAATGGATGTACACAAAGAGAGGGATAAGTTAATTTAAAACCCGTCTTGTGGTAATTTGACACATACAAGGTGAGGCATAAAGAACCTGTAAGTCCTGAAGGGTAATAGATTAGCGCTCACAACAGAGGGGAATAATCACGTGGAGTTACAATATATATATATATAATACACAGACACCATCTGTGATTTTTAGGTCATAATAGTTAAGGACTTTTAGTTAAACATTAGGTAGTGGTAAGATGAGGTAAGATTCAATCATCTGAAATAACATTTTGCGGACTGAAGTAGCAGAATATTAGAAATTTCATACAATTACATGTGATCTCTGTCTGTGATAAAATTGATTAATACAGAATTGGTAGGTCAATGTTACTAATATTTTAAACTCACGATTATTATCAACAAAAATTGTGGAATATGCCCCACAGGCTGAGTATATATTGGAAGGTTACAGACAATATAATGTGCTCTATAAACTGGAACAAGTTGAGCTGATGATGGTAACAATGAATGTTTAGGAACACTCAATGCTATCTTTACTAAAATGTTTTAATTTAGTATTTTATAATAGCTTAAAAGACTGACTAGATCAGTTTTTTGTAAATTATATACCATCAAAATATTAAAAGCATAGGCCACACTACAAAGACTGTTATCAACAACAGGTTGGCTTAAAGTATTTGAATGGAGCAGCCGCCTTCGATATTGTCTAAAAATTATATTATCATGAACTACTAGCACATTTCTTCATAAGTAACTGAAGTAATTATTGGAGGGAAAAGGTAACACACTAAAAATACAAGTCTCATTAGTATGTTCGTTGAAATGGCTATCAGAAAAAGCACTTACTGAAATAGAAGGAGCTACAGATGGTGGAGAAGAAGAAACTGGTAACTTATATCAAAGTGGTATCTATATTGAAATGTCAGTATTGTGATGCATTGTATTCTTCAAAAGGTTTTTGACAAACAGAATGCAATTTGCCATTTTAGAAAAAATCAAAATGAAAACCGTTTATTATTGTCAAAATAATGAGAACCCAGCACCAAAGATTTGAATTTGTAAGATGGCCAAATCAAAAGATTAATGAGTGTTTATACTGCTGCCCTAAGTAGTTTTGCTACAATTTAAGTTAAGCTAAAACATTATTAGTTTCAGGTTTGTTTACAATATGTGAAGAATGAAAATTCTTAAGAGATACTCTGTAAAAGACTGGAAGAACGTCACTGAATGGACAAAAAAATAAGTAAAGCATTCAGTGCAAAGCAGGTATGTTAACAGAATTGTGGATAAATTTGTTATTTTGTTTAAGAAGTGATGGTTAAAGTTTATCAACAGATCACTTAATGGAGACAGCATCAACAGCGAACATGAAGAAGGTAGTACAATTTATAATAATCACATGACTAACATAATGCTGTTTTTGGTTGCTATAAAACCTCTTAATGACAATAACTTCTAGTTTTTTGTACTGATAAGTGAGCATGTGCACGCACACACACTTGTTTGTACAGAAGTCATTATAGTGTACTGATCCCTTCTTTAAATGTTTGTTAAAGCATGCTCAAAACGAAATAAATTGTAAATTTTGCAAATTTAAATAACTACTTATGATTGTATATATTTAATCTTATACTTTCTTTAATTTTATTATCCAATATTTTTATTTGCCAAATTTTGGAAGTTTGTTGACAATATAATACGTACTTTAGAAATTTTGTAATGTTGTAAAACCTATTTGTTTCAACTTATTAAACTCATTCTGTTTTTTCACACAATACAAAAACTGTTGATTGGAATGTTTACCTTACAACACAGTGAATGTGAAAGTTAGGATCCTGTAACACTGTAATGAAAATTATAGGGTAACTTCCAACTAATTGTATTTTTTATAACACATGTGTAAGCTACTAACCTGCAAAATAGTTTTCATTAAAAAAACAAACAAACAAAAACTGTAAACAACATCTGCAGTTGCATGTGAAGGTTTAGTCACACAAGACTTCCCCTCACACCCACCAGTTTGATCAGAATTTTGTTCAAATACTTCGCCTTTGTCTTAAATTGAGATGACTTCACAGATACATTTATTTGGGGAGAGGAAACAACTGTATATGTTAGTTGTTTATGCAATTAAGCTGCAAACCATTCAACATTCCGAGGGAAGGATGGGAGAAGTACCCACACTCTGTCCACTACTAATGTCAATGAGTGGGCTGGGACCATCTATATAAGAAGACTAACACACTTATCTACCATGGTGTATAAAAATGATTTCTCGTTGTTACAAGATTACAAGACATAAAATTGCCCATCTGGGTTCCCATGGAGGCGATTTTGTTAACCACACAACTAGACTAGAGTGGACTTTAGTTGTACAAGATTTTTTGAAACCTCTTAATAATAACCTACATAAAATTTCAGCTCAATTGGACAATATTAACATGGCCCCAAAAGCCCTTAGATTTAGATTTAAATAGTACTAAAATTTTTCATATAAAACTATTTTTATCTCTCTTAGTTTCTTTAAATTATTCACACAAAATTTATTTTACAATACATTTTGTTGTGACCATTATTTATACCAAACCATAACTGGCAATGACTTTCAATGAAAGTATCATACAGGACAAAGAGGATGAGCAATTGGTACTACTACAAGTGAGAAAAAACAATGAGCTTTGCTGGTGGGGACTGATTCAAATGTCTAAAGGAAGTGAAGAAAAGAAACAGGTATAAAAAGAAAACAGATATAAGAAACTATATGAGGAAATGGAACGAAATGTCAAGGTTCAGCTAACACCAGTGTCAAACAGTGACAGTGGAGATGAAGAAACTAGCCAGCATTCATTCTAGTCATCCAGCTCAAGATAAACAATCAGGCTCAAGTAATATAAAATGAGCAAATGAACCAGATACTTATCCTACAATGGGTGAACTTTTTTTTTTACTGCAAGTCTTAGACAGATAAAAAAATCTGCAACAAAAATAGTTTTCCTTAATTATTAATTGCACTTCAATTCATTATTGATGAAAGGGATTCAGAGAACAGAGGCAAATTAAAGAAAAATTTAATCTAGCAAACTGCAATGCCTTGGCTTTACAATGGGTTGGCAAAACACTTCCAGCATATCTGGCACGGACACGGATATTGTAGCATAACAGAATTATCACATTAAAATTTTAACTTAATACAACATAAATAAAGAAGAAAATGTCAATAGTGAGTGAGAATAATAACTGGTTAAAGATTAAACTAAAGAAACTGTACATTAAGTCAATAAAATATTAATAAAATCTAACTAAATAACAAAGAAAACTCTTGGTCCATATACGAATAACCTACTATATAAAAACCCAATAAAACAGCAGTATACCCAGTAGGTTGGGGAAGCAGTAAAAAGGAAAGAAAAAAAAAAGATAAAAAAGGTAAAAACAATTTTAATAAGGGAAATTTATAAAGTCAAGAAGCAGAGAAACCCCAAGACACGAAACCAATAACAAGTTCACAAAGAGCTGTAAATAAACATTAAATGAAACCGAATATTCAAATAAGATGCATTGACTTAACGCCACAAAGACTTGAAAACACAAGAGGAGGAATTTACTTATATGATAAGAAAGAAGAGACAAAATAGGTCAAGGTTCCTAAAAAGAACATAGAAATAAGAAGAGCTATTCCCAAAATGTTAATAAAGGAATACATACCCAATTGAAACTAAATTAAAACCCATATATGTTAGACCCAGTAACTCAAGTTACAAGATACAATACAATTAAAACTAACTTGTAAACTAAGTATAAGTCTAATGTAAAAGCGAACCACTAAAAAGACTACCATAGTGTAGAAAATATATAGTGAAGTGATATGATAAAAGTTAGAAACTACAGTGAGTGTAGTGAACAACCTAGTTAAAAACCTATAAAAAATAGACGTTTAATGAAGAAATTTGTGTTAGTGGTTGAAATCACAATCAGAATGATCACTGTTGCAAACCACTATATAAAAATTATCCCGATTAGCGCTTTCAAGCTTCACAGCCCATCGTCAGATCGGAATAGACAGGAAATATGTGAAAACAAACCCTTCACCCCTCTCCCCCTGCTCACACACAACAAGCTATAATATAAATGACCCTTCCCCACCCCCTAAACCCTGTCCCACCATCTGTACAGTTACATATTTTTCTAGCAAATTCCTTGTGTTTCAGTGGTGTGTGTGTGTGTGTGTGTGTGTGTGTGTGTGTGTGTGTGTGTGTGTGTGTGTGTGTGTGTGTGTGTGTGTGTGTGTGTGTGTGTGTGTGTGTGTGTGTGTGTGTGTGTGCATCATTTTAAACTTACCCTCTTCCTCTCCACACACGAGAATTGTCAAGAATATACTCGTATGTAGAGTTAGAAGAAATATTATATAATTTTGGTTTGGGGTACGTAGAAAAGAAATTGGAAAAGAAAAAGAAAAAAATGGTAGATAAGTTAAATAAATTAATAAGAAAGAACGAAGTAAAAAAGGAACACCTCTCTAAGAATAACTATGAAAAAAGAGTAATAAACCTTACAGAGGTAAATTTCAATACAGAAGAAAAAGAAATGTTAGCAAAAGGCTTAAAATACGCACCGCCACCAGAATTAAATCAAGAAAAAACGATTATTGAATGCGAAAGCATAATACAAAAACTAGGAAATGAAAATGATAAAAAAAGAATAAGGTGGGAAGTAGGGAATGTAGTAGATAAAATATTTAAGAAAAGTTTGTATAATTCAAAAAATGAACAAAAAATCAAATCAACTGTAACTAAACTAAAGAATAAAATAAAGAAGAATGATATTATAGTTACGAAGGCGGACAAAGGAAATACAATGGTACTACTGAGAAAGGACGAATACATAAAGAAAACGGAAGAATTTATAAGGGAAGGACCATACGAGGAAATAAAGTATGATTATACAAGTAAGTACCAGTCAAGGATAAAACAAATGATGAAACAGATAACATTTATAGAAGAAAATAAGAAAAAGTATTTATTGGAAAGTAATCCAACAGCACCAACTTTTAAAAGTCAGGTTAAGATACATAAAGAAGGAAAACCAATTAGACCGATTGTTTCTTTTATTAATGCACCTATTTGTAAATTATCAAAGGAAGTTAGCAGAGTACTGAAAGATAAATACGAATTTGGGACAAAATACAACATAGAGAATAATGTAAAATTGATAGAAAAATTAGAAAATATTAGGATTAATGTAAATACAAAATTGATATCACTGGATGTTAAGGACATGTTTACCAATATCACAGTAAATAAAGTTATTAAGTTAATAAACGATAATAATATGGGAGAATACAGATATAAAAAGCAGTTGATGAAAGTAATTAAAGAATGTGTAAATCAGAACTATTTTAGGTTTAATAACAAGTTTTATATACAGAAAAAAGAGGTTTACCTATGGGGTCTTCATTATCCCCTATTCTTGCTGAAATATACATGAATGATTTTGAAAAGCAATTAATAACTTCCACTAAGTATAAAGACACTATAAAATTATGGTCTAGATACGTTGATGATGTATTAGTAATTTGGGAAGGAAGCATAGAAGAAGTGCATGAGTTTATAAATGAGGTAAATAATAAGGATAAAAACTTACAATTTAAAGAAGAGATAGGAGGTAAGAAAATAAATTACTTAGATTTAAACATAGAAATTAAAGATAATGAGAAACTACAGTTTGGGATATTTAGGAAAGAGTCGTATTCTGATATAATTATACCAAGAGAGTCTTACCACCCATATAGATATAAAATGGCGGAAATCAATTCATTTTGTTACAGAGCTCAGAAGTGTTTAAAAGAGACCGAATCAAAAGATAGGGAGTTAAAAACGATAAAGGGAATTGTAAGGAATAATAATTATAACGCTAACATAGTGGATAAAGTTATGAAAAGGGTTAACATACAAAAAGCTAAAATAGAACCAGAACAAAAGAATTATGCAGGGTCATTGACATACATAGGTTCACATACTAGAAAAATTATAAAATGTTTTAATAAATATGGAGTAGATATAGCTATTAAAAAATGTGAAACGGTATTTGATAAGATAAGGAATAAGAATATAGAAAAAATTCCAGTATTACAGAAAAGCGGAATTTATAAATTAAAATGTAAAGACTGCAACAAAGTGTACCTAGGTGAGACAGGACGAAAATTCGTATGCAGGTTGTCTGACCACAAACGTGGAGAAGGTAATAGAACAGCCAATTCGTTATATGCAAGACATTTCATAGAAGACAACCATAAGTTTGTTAATCCTTTGGAAGAATACAAAATTGTAAAAGTAGTAAATAACACAGTTGAAAGGAAGCCTAGAGAGGAGTTAGAAATATTAAAAAAAAGAGAAAAAGGGTTAGACAATTTAATTAATATTAAAATTAAATTTGATAACGAAGAAATATTTTATAACATGATTAAGAAGTAAATGATAGAGGACAGATAGATAAGATTAAGAATTATATTGCATAGTACTAATTGGATGTTTTAAAATAAAGGTGTGTGACTGAGGGTAAGTTTAAAGGATGCGCGCACGCACGCACACACACACACACACACACACACACCACTGAAACACAAGGAATTTGCTAGAAAAATATGTAACTGTACAGATGGTGGGACAGGGTTTAGGGGGTGGGGAAGGGTCATTTATATTATAGCTTGTAGTGTGTAAGCAAGGTGGGGAAGAGGGGTGAAGGGTTTGTTTTCACATATTTCCTATCTATTCCGATCTGACGATGGGCTGTGAAGCTTGAAAGCGCTAATCGGGATAATTTTTATATAGTGGTGTGCAACAGTGATCATTCTGACTATAAAAAATATTCAATGAAGGAGTTGAAAAAAATGATTTAAAAGGACTACCACGAGTGTAGAATAATACTAGAAAAAACATAAGAATCAAAGACAGTCTAATGACTGACAATATTATTAGTAATAAGAGTGTTTAAAATTATATATAAGAAGTATCACTACTAATAATATGTTTTAATTGCAGTTAAATAAATTATCAGAAGGACATAAATACCAAAGGACAGCTCATAACTGAGAGTATGACTAGTAATAAGATGTTTTTACTGTTTGTCAATCAAATTATATATTAGATAAATAAGGATAATAGATATAAGATGTTTTTATCACAGTTAAGTTGTTACCAGAAGAAACATAAATACAAAAGACAGTTAATGACTGACAGTATTGCTAGTAATAAGATCTTTTTATTTTCTAATTAAATTATGTTTAGGGAATATGATAGGTATAAGATATTTTGTTATCATTAGATGATACCGTTAAAGATAATAGGCATAAGATGTTTTTGTTATAATTAGATGATATATAAAAATTAGTAGAAATAAGATGTTATGTTTATTCAAAATAATGTTAAATAATGTTCAAGTTTGTCAAGGCAGAGAAGGCAAGTAGGAAATAGGAATGTTGTATATTTTATTTATTAAAGTGTAAACCATATATAAAGTATAAGTCAAACTAACTAACACACCACAATAGAAAAACAAACCAGTATTGTGAACCAAAATCATCTATCATAGAGTCAAACTCAAATAAATAAAGTCAATCAAACTACATAATATAATGAATAGAATCTAGTCTATACAACTCAAAAATTTGAAAATGTAATCAGTACAGATACAAATAATAACAAATGTAATGACAAAGGAAGAAAATTAACTTTATTTGAAAATAGGTAAAACTAGGCCTAAAAGGTACTCAACTCAAATAAAAAGGTAAATTAATCAATATTGCTGTATTATAAGGACAAATTATTAACAACCAGCAATAATTATGGAGTGAGTACTATTATTTTATGGAAATATTCACATAAAAACACTTGTAAACCATTTAAATACTAAATTTGTAAAAAATATGAGGCCTACAATGAATATCAAAAATTGTAAATTTTAGGCTTATCTGAACTTAAAACAGACCCAGTTATATATCAAATTATGTAAAATTAACTTAAGAATATTGCTGAATAGTTAGATTTTCGTAAAATTAATAAATAATTGAGTTACAGCAATAAACAGGAAAATTTGTTATGTATGTTTAAGAATTGAAATCAGATCCAAGACATGCAAATTTATAAAAAGACAATGGGAAGAGGAAAAAGACATTTAATAAATTACCCCAAAACGACGACTTTCAGTCATTAGTCTATTGTTAATCGTTAATGTGAACAGTTCAGAAATTACTGACGGAAGACCAAAAAACATAAATTAGTGAAAAAACATTGAGTGCAACCTCAAAAAGTGTAACAGAGGTTACCAAGTAAAGTTTAACACCAACATTTGATAATTAGCACCAAACTGAACTAGAACAACTACAAATATAATACCAGTTACGAGAACGAGAAAGCAACCACCATTTTGAGGAATTTTTAAACCGTATTAGCAGAACACGCATTCAACACAATTGAACACCGAACACTGCACCAACAAACAATCACAGAACAACATCGCCGAAGAAGGAAGAACACTCCACACTATTTTCCAGGAATACTACAACTTCGCAGAAAAAGGAATTCTCATTTATTTCTGAAGGAGAAGATCCAACATCGTGTTGGCATTACATAGCAGAAGTCGAGGTGACGGCGGCTATACTTTATTTCATTGCCAGCAGCGAACACTGCCTACCCGAGTCAGTGACGTCATTCCACGGATGGTTCGATTTCATTTTAATAATTGACAATTTGCATAATACTGTTATTTTTTTTCAGCAATAATAATTCATCTTAAAATAGTTGTAAGCATTGTATCTTGTTCCTTGCCCTCTCTGACCATTTCGACAGTTCAAAGAATCCGAAATATTTAATTTTGTAAACATATACTTTGTCATTTGTTTCACTAGCGACCCGAGCGGAGCTCAACTAAAGCCTGGTCCACGCGCATCAAAGTGGCGCATAATTTTAAATGTTAATAAATAAACATAATTATTCAGTTACAAGAGTTTATATTTATTTGTATAGTAAATATTAGTTAGTTATTTCTTCTCAAAATTATTTAGAGCCGTTCAAGAAAGATACCAGAAGGAAGAAGAAGAACAGCAAAGTTAGAAGAGAGGATAATAGATCAAACAACATAAATAGATTGTCTATAGAAACAAATATTTTCAAAACACAAAATCACACTTATTTAATCGCAAGTAATTGAAAAGCATACAAGAAATTAATTATTAATTAATTAATTAATATATATAAAAAATTTTATAACTCAAAAAAAATTTTTTCAATATCAATACATAATACATATTTATTATTTATATCATTATTTGTAGTTTTACTACAAATTGGCTGGCGTCCAACTGAGGGGCTGAAAATAGGAGTTAATAGATTTATAAAATAAGGACAATTTGTCCAGTTTCCTATTTTAGCTCGGCAGCTGTCAACAGGTCAGAAAAAGAAACAAGATGCACAGGAGGGCGACATCAAAGAAAAGGGCTCTGGAGGCGGAACAGGAAATAGATATGGAGGATAAAGAAGCAACACCCGTGGAAGATGTGGAGTCGATGTTACCGCCAGCAGAACCAAACAAGCCTGCACCACAGGAGGAACAGTCAAAGAAATCCACCACAAAGGAAGATACAAAATTGGATCAAATGATGGAGATGTTACTCAGAGAATTTAAAATGACGAAATAAGAATTAGGTAATAAGATTGGAGATACCAATAAGAAAATCGAAGAAAATAGTAAGAAGGCAGAAGAAAATAGTAAGAAGATGGAGGAGAAAATGGAAGAAAATAGTAAGAAGATGGAGGAGAAGATGGAAGACAATAGTAAGGAAATGAAAAGTGATAACCAACGATTGAAGGAAGAATTAAGAGAAAATAATAAGAAGATGGAGGAGAAGATGGAAGAAAACAGTAAGAAGATGGAGGATAAGATGGACGAAATAAAGAACAATAATAAATTATTAATGGAGGAGAATATTCAGAAAATAGAGGAGAAAATGGAGGAAATAAAAACTGACAATAAACAGTCGAAGGAGGAATTAACCCAGATACTGGAAGAAACCAATAAAAAGATGGAAAATAATAGTCAACAATTAAGAGAAGAATTAAGGGAGACTAACCAAGAGACCATGAACTGGTTAGATGGAATGATGGAAATATCAAAGGAAGAATTGAGTCAAAAGATAGCTGAAAACAATGAAACAATCAGCAAGAAGGTAGAAGAGGAAACAACGGTGATCGAACAAAAGATTACAAGGGCTGACGAAAGATGGAGTCAGACCGAACGAGAAGTACAGAGTATCAAGACAGAAATAAACACTAAGGTTAACAACACTGAAGAAACGAATAGGAAGACCTTAGAGGAAAAACTAAAGGAAACACGTGAAGACTGGGAACGAGTGCAGGACCGAATCACAGAAAAATGTGATGGCATTGAAGCTGCTGTGACCAGTATCAATAGTCAGGTGCGACAGAATCAAACAGATATAGACCTGTTCCATAGTCGACCAACCAGCTTTACCAGTTGTCCGAACAACGAGAATCGTGAAGGTATTAACTTCAGGTTTTATAAAAATAAACCTATGGAGTTCCTAGCCAGAATCGAAGAGTACTTCACTAAACACAGAGGCAATCGCTGGAGGGAGAATAAATAAGTACTTGACGAATCATTCAAGGAGATAGCTGATAATTGGTGGATGGGAATAAGAGATGAAGTGACCAACTACCAACAATTCAAAAGGCTATTCAAGGCCAAATATTGGTCTGAATCGACACAAAATATCGCCAGAGACGGGATCTGTCATGGAAAATACAACCTGTATGGAAACCAGACTCTAACAGCGTATTTCTTGGGAAAGGTATGTGTGGCCAAACATTTAGAGCCCCGAATACCGGAAGAATGCCTGGTCAGCAAGCTCTCATACCACTATGAGGAAGATATTATAAGAGCTCGAAGAAACAGTCAAATAAAGACTGTACAAGCAATGACCAAACTATTAGAAATGTACGAGCACGAGGATTACTACCGCCAAAGTCGCAGGAGATACGAGAGGCTGGAGACGAGGAGTAATGCGAATAATACAAATAATAATAATCGGCAGAACGGTAGCAACAACAATAATTATAATTCCGCAAACCGGAATAATGCCGAATACAATAATAACCCTCGTGGTAACAATAATGTTAGTAGATATAATAACCATAATAATAATAATCATAATGTTCCCAGAAATAATAATAATGAGGGTAACAATAATAATAATAACAATAATAATAACCGTCCACCCAACAACAACGGTTATTATAACAGGTTATTATAACAACCGTAACTATGTTCCAAATGGTCAGAGAAACCCCAACCCCCCTAATAACAATTATCATAGTAATTATAACAGAAATTACCCGAATGGAGGTAATAACAATAATTACAGGACATATCGACCCCATATTAACTACATCAGAGCAGAAAGCAGTGGACAGAGGAGGTACCAGCCTCAATGAAGGAGCCGATATTATGAGTACGAGACCTTTCAAGGAAGTCAGGGAAGTAATCGTTACAGAGAGTACGAGCCCAGACGCAGTTCCAGCCTGGACAATCAATGAAGACTACCTGTAACGGAAGCCCAACAGGACGATCGTGCTGAACCAAACGAAGCAGTTTCAGGACTCCAAGTTGATGCTGCTAACAGCCTAATCCGCAATGATGCGGAGCATTTAAATGAACGGAGGCAGTAATAAACCCCAATAACCCTTTACTGCTCCAATCTGCTGGGTTTGGCCAAGAGATAAGATCGAGAGAAGAAGAGAAAAATTTTACAATAATATACAATAATTATTTGAAAGATATCCGTAAGGATTTGCTAGAAGAAAACGAAATTAACATTAATAATAATGACAACGAAATTCAAAAAAGTAGTAAGGACAATTTACAAGAACTATTCGAAATAATTATTATAGAATAAAAAAGAATTTTGGAATAAAAAATTAAAAAAAATAGTAAGACCAACTTACACCAATTATTCGAAAAACCTATTATGAATGAATAAAAAAGAATTTTGATGAATAAAAAATTACAAAATTAAAAAAAAAATAGTAAGTACAACTTACACTAGTCATTCGAAAAACTATTATGAATAAGAAAGAATTTTGTTGAAGAAAAAATTACAAAATTCAAAAAAATAGTAAGACCAACTTACACCAATTATTCGAAAAACTTATAATGAATAAAAACGAATTTTGATGAATAAAAATACCAAAATTCAAAAAATTAGTAAGAACAACTTACACCAATTATTTGAAAAACTTATTATGAAAGAAAAAAGAATTTTGATGAATAAAAATACCAAAATTCAAAATATAGTAAGACCAACTTACACCAATCATTTGAAAAACCTATTATGAATAAGTAAAAAAGAATTTTGATGAATAAAAATTACAAAATTAAAAAAAAAATAGTAAGTACAACTTACACTAGTCATTCGAAAAACTATTATGAATAAGAAAGAATTTTGTTGAAGAGAATATTTCAAAATTTAAAAAATTGTGAGGACAACTTACACCAATTATTCGAAAGACTATTATGAATAAGTAAAAAGAATTTTGTTAGAAAGATTTCAAAATTCAAAAAGTTTGGAAGACCAACTTACACCAAAATATTAGAAAAACCATTATGAAACAAAAAGAATTTTGTGTGAATAAAAATATCTAAAGTTAAAAAATAGTAAGTACAACTCATACAAATGATGAGATATAACTATTAAATATCAAAAGAAATTTTGTAAGAAAGAGATACAAAATTCTAAAAGAGTAAGAACAAATTACACTCATAATTTGAGTGAACTCTTACATAAAAGAATTTGAAAGTAAATGGAGTACAAATGTGTAAACTCTCTCAAACTCTCCAGAGACAAAGCAAAAAGAACATGTTCCAGTAAATAAAGAGAACAACCAATATTAAACGATTGAATAATTTAATGTTACCAGTACAATATGTTAATAAATGTTAAAAGTGTCAGAAGAAGGAACGTAACAAATCCTCATAAAAACCAGTGTTAATAAAGAAAAAAAAACCCTCAATAAACTACCACAGCTATAAAAAATCATACTATAGTTTGTATTGTAATAGTGACTATGCTAACTATAACAACTATTATAAATTATGTAAATGAGACAAGTTAAGACAAAAATGATACAGAATTTCAAATGAAAAGAAAAAGAGAGAAGAAACCAGAATATTATATAATTTAATCAAAACAACTTAACCAAACTCACAAAGAAAATAATTTGATAAAGATGGAACAATGAAGAAAGACCAACTAAGTAAAAACCAAATATTAAGACCAGAAACCAAAAACCCTGGTACCATGATGATAATATTGTTGTAATAACCACTATTATAGTGATAAGTGATAAAGAAATAATAAATGTTATGCCATGAGCAATAAAATAACTCATTGGATACCAAATGAAAAAAAAATCTATATAAATGCTAATTACGATGTAAATAAGATGAAATGATGAAACGATGAAATGTCTATTATACCACATACCTAAACCACATAAGATGGAATAAGCTTTGATAGAGAAGAAGAGTCAAGTGTATAAAAGTATTAATTGATATAAAATATTATGAAGTGAAGAATCTAAGGATGTTTATTTTAGTCAAAAGAGACTACTTTTACTGATTATTTATTTTTATGACTGGATGTAGAAAATGCCATCAGTCTTATATTTTGAGCAGAGATGATAATACCTCGGGGCTCAATTAATTGAAGTATTGGACAGCAGGGATTGAAGCCAAAAGTGCCACTCTGAACTGTTCCAACTCATGTTAGGGAATGTTAGGGAGCAAACATACTGGTGAGGAAGCACCAAATAAGAAAGGATATAAAATGATAATGTTATACACAAGATTGATGATTACTTATCAATGAAAAAAGGAAACTAATGAAGGAGATACACATCATCTGAGAGGAAGCAACGGTGGAAAAGGAAGGTATATAAAGTGAAATCATGAAGAAAATATGGTAAATAAAAAGAATTAGTAGTAATTATTTCATCCATACTAAGAGTATGATCTGAACTAATCACTTTTACAGGAGAGCATATGTAGCATAACAGAATTATCACATTAAAATTTTAACTTAATGCAACATAAATAAAGAAGAAAATGTCCATAGTGAGAGAAAATAATAATTGGTTAAAGATTAAACTAAAGAAACTGTACGTTAAGTCAATAAAATGTTAATAAGAATAAACAATAACAAACAAAACTATTGGTCAATTTACGAATAACCTACCATATATAAAAACCCAATAAACCAGCAATATACCCAGTAGATTGGGGAAGCAGTAAAAAGGAAAAGAAAAAATAGATAAAAAGGGTGAAAACAATTTTAATAAGGGAAATTTATAAAGTCAAGAAGCAGAGAAACCCCAAGACACGAAACCAATAACAAGTTCACAAAGAGCTGTAAATAAACATTAAATGAAACCGAATATTCAAATAAGATGCATTGAATTAACGCCACAAAGACTTGAAAACACAAGAGGAGGAATTTACTTATATGATAAGAAAGAAGAGACAAAATAGGTCAAGGTTCCTAAAAAGAACATAGAAATAAGAAGAGCTATTCCCAAAATGTTAATAAAGGAATACATACCCAATTGAAACTAAATTAAAACCCATATATGTTAGACCCAGTAACTCAAGTTACAAGATACAATACAATTAAAACTAACTTGTAAACTAAGTATAAGTCTAATGTAAAAGCGAACCACTAAAAAGACTACCATAGTGTAGAAAATATATAGTGAAGTGATATGATAAAAGTTAGAAACTACAGTGAGTGTAGTGAACAACCTAGTTAAAAACCTATAAAAAATATTCAATGAAGGAGTTGAAAAAAATGATTTAAAAGGACTACCATGAGTGTAGAATAATACTAGAAAAAACATAAGAATCAAAGACAGTCTAATGACTGACAATATTATTAGTAATAAGAGTGTTTAAAATTATATATAAGAAGTATCGCTACTAATAATATGTTTTAATTGCAGTTAAATAAATTATCAGAAGGACATAAATACCAAAGGACAGCTCATAACTGAGAGTATGACTAGTAATAAGATGTTTTTACTGTTTGTCAATCAAATTATATATTAGATAAATAAGGATAATAGATATAAGATGTTTTTATCACAGTTAAGTTGTTACCAGAAGAAACATAAATACAAAAGACAGTTAATGACTGACAGTATTGCTAGTAATAAGATGTTTTTATTTTCTAATTAAATTATGTTTAGGGAATATGATAGGTATAAGATATTTTGTTATCATTAGATGATACCGTTAAAGATAATAGGCATAAGATGTTTTTGTTATAATTAGATGATATATAAAAATTAGTAGAAATAAGATGTTATGTTTATTCAAAATAATGTTAAATAATGTTCAAGTTTGTCAAGGCAGAGAAGGCAAGTAGGAAATAGGAATGTTGTATATTTTATTTATTAAAGTGTAAACCATATATAAAGTATAAGTCAAACTAACTAACACACCACAATAGAAAAACAAACCAGTATTGTGAACCAAAATCATCTATCATAGAGTCAAACTCAAATAAATAAAGTCAATCAAACTACATAATATAATGAATAGAATCTAGTCTATACAACTCAAAAATTTGAAAATGTAATCAGTACAGATACAAATAATAACAAATGTAATGACAAAGGAAGAAAATTAACTTTATTTGAAAATAGGTAAAACTAGGCCTAAAAGGTACTCAACTCAAATAAAAAGGTAAATTAATCAATATTGCTGTATTATAAGGACAAATTATTAACAACCAGCAATAATTATGGAGTGAGTAATATTATTTTATAGAAATATTCACATAAAAACACTTGTAAACCATTTAAATACTAAATTTGTAAAAAATATGAGGCCTACAATGAATATCAAAAATTGTAAATTTTAGGCTTATCTGAACTTAAAACAGACCCAGTTATATATCAAATTATGTAAAATTAACTTAAGAATATTGCTGAATAGTTAGATTTTCGTAAAATTAATAAATAATTGAGTTACAGCAATAAACAGGAAAATTTGTTATGTATGTTTAAGAATTGAAATCAGATCCAAGACATGCAAATTTATAAAAAGACAATGGGAAGAGGAAAAAGACATTTAATAAATTACCCCAAAACGACGACTTTCAGTCATTAGTCTATTGTTAATCGTTAATGTGAACAGTTCAGAAATTACTGACGGAAGACCAAAAAACACAAATTAGTGAAAAAACATTGAGTGCAACCTCAAAAAGTGTAACAGAGGTTACCAAGTAAAGTTTAATACCAACATTTGATAATTAGCACCAAACTGAACTAGAACAACTACAAATATAATACCAGTTACGAGAACGAGAAAGCAACCACCATTTTGAGGAATTTTTAAACCTTATTAGCAGAATACGCATTCAACACAATTGAACACCGAACACTGCACCAACAAACAATCACAGAACAACATCGCCGAAAAAGGAAGAACACTCCACACTATTTTCCAGGAATACTACAACTTCGCAGAGGAAGGAATTCTCATTTATTTCTGAAGGAGAAGATCCAACATCGTGTCGGCATTACATAGCATAAGTCGAGGTGACGGCGGCTATACTTTATTTCATTGCCAGCAGCGAACACTGCCTACCCGAGTCAGTGACGTCATTCCACGGATGGTTCGATTTCATTTTAATAATTGACAATTTGCATAATACTGTTATTTTTTTCAGCAATAATAATTCATCTTAAAATAGTTGTAAGCATTGTATCTTGTTCCTTGCCCTCTCTGACCATTTCGACAGTTCAAAGAATCCGAAATATTTAATTTTGTAAACATATACTTTGTCATTTGTTTCACTAGCGACCCGAGCGGAGCTCAACTAAAGCCTGGTCCAAACGCATCAAAGTGGCGCATAATTTTAAATGTTAATAAATAAACATAATTATTCAGTTACAAGAGTTTATATTTATTTGTATAGTAAATATTAGTTAGTTATTTCTTCTCAAAATTATTTAGAGCCGTTCAAGAAAGATACCAGAAGGAAGAAGAAGAACAGCAAAGTTAGAAGAGAGGATAATAGATCAAACAACATAAATAGATTGTCTATAGAAACAAATATTTTCAAAACACAAAATCACACTTATTTAATCGCAAGTAATTGAAAAGCATACAAGAAATTAATTATTAATTAATTAATTAATATATATAAAAAATTTTATAACTCAAAAAAAAATTTTTTCAATATCAATACATATTTATTATTTATATCATTATTTGTAGTTTTACTACAATATCTACATAGACTAGACACAATTGTTACTTTTTGTGAAAAAGAACATTTTAGATATACTTGAGAAGATCCAGCTCTAGCTGTTTACCAAGAGTGGAAAAATGAGGTATAAATATGCAAGAATAGTGTTGTGACACAATTGTGTTGTGCTGGTTACATATCTTGAGAAAATGTTTGAATGTGATTTACTTTACCTTCCTTGTCAAAAATCACATCTTCAAATTAGTCTTAAGCAGTAGTTTTGATGCAGTAGCAGGTGCAATGTCCGGACCAGATATGAATTTGTTTAAAAGATTTAGGGGAATCTGGATATCCATATACAATACAAAATATCATATTGGAATAGAGGATATCAAAGACGATGTCTGCGTCGGTACACTAGAATTTCTACAAGAACAGTTATGGCTACAAACAGCATAAAAATTATTTTGGTGAATTATTAGAACTGGCTGTCTGTGACCTTCCTTAGTGGTATCCCCCCCCCCCCCCCCAATGAGGAATCTCATTTTGCATTCCTGGGGCTGTGAGAAACGCTCGGAGGTTGGGAATGGCTATTTATGCTTTAGGATATATTCATTCTTAGACCAACTTACACTTACTAAAAAAAAGGAAGACTCGCTCATAATGATATCCTCCATGAATTAGTAATGCTGCTGTAAAGAATTTCTGTAACCATTTATTGTATCTGTCACCAGAAAATTAGACATTCACATTCTTTTATGATGAAGTCCCACTTAAGAAAAAAGGTTTCCAAAATGATGACTACACAAAACCAAATAATACCCAGTGGCACTGAAAATCAAATAAGTAACATGTCATTGAAGTGAAAATCTCAAGCGTTTAAAAGAAAAAAGAATTTGTATATTTTATTTCTGATGAATAAGACATTTTTCTCAAGATTTTCTTAAAAACTGCCAGTTTTCATGGAAAGATGTCAACTTCCAACATGGGCTGAAGGTAATCCAACTAAGAAAGAATATTAGAACATTCTAACAAAGGACGAAAATGGAAAGCAATACACTGTGCAGATAGTCAGTGAGTACAGAAAAAGTACCCATCTGCTGTCAAAAGTGGCCAAATGAAACAAGGATATGTGGTAACTTATTACATTTGTCAGTTTTTTTATTATTGCCTACACAGCTCTAAATAAAGTTGTGCCACCAAACACTAGATGCAAGTTTTGTACTATTCATCAATCATTCATCTGACTAAGACTGTGCCCTATAAGGGAGCATGTGCCAAGGCTGGGGTTTTGGAGAACAAAAAAGTCATGGGTATCAGTTATACTGCCTTTCATCTCACCTCCTGAGAGGAAAGTCCTGGGACCTACCTGGCTAGGGAGGATCAGCCAGCCATATCTAACATTGGCAGTTCCCCACCAAAAGAATCGTGGGTGCTATGTGCACAGGGATAAGTGTCCGTAATCTGGTACAGCTACTTGCCAGGGATGACACTAAACATGGTTACTGTCTGCAGGACACACACCTTAGCCCTGCACATACCAGCTCCAATTCAACTGAAATGCCAGTTCACCCTCACACCAATGCTGAGGCAATGTGTACTGGACAGAGACAGTGAGGTTCAAAGCCAACATATAATGGTGGTAACGGATCCTTTCCTGCCTGCTCATGGCTTTGGGTCTCTCATAATTAATTTCCTTAATTCTTTTTTCAGAATTAACTCTGAAACTCATTCTGGTTGTATACACATGGCCACCCTTTCAAAACAATCTGAAACTTACCAAATTCCCTGACTGTCTGCATCAGAATTCAGTGTATTTTGGTTAATCTTTGGACAGCATAGTTAAACATTTTCCAATATTAATTTGTATTAAATACATTGTGGTATGCAGTGGAGGAATACGTAGCTACACAAGTTTGCTATTACATTCTAACTGATTTTAACAACTTTATCGTATTTTGTTGCTTCTCTGCTATGTACAATTTTCCTTTGAACGAGGCCTTTCGGTTTTGCATCCATTATCAAGTTCTTACTACAACAGTAAGGGTTGTAGTAAGAACTTGATAATGGTTGCGAAAGGCCGAAAGGCCTCGTTCGAGGGAAAATTGTACATAGCAGAGAAGCAACAAAATACGACAAAGTTGTTATGAAGACTGCTAACACAGATAAAATAGCTGATAACTGATTTTAGTCTTATATGTTCATACCTTGTTTTTTTTGCATGCATACATATAATAAATGTACACAACCATGTAAAAAATACAAATTACTATTAAACATACCTACCTTACACCAATTACATGGGACAATTTTTCGTTTTGACAGTATATACACATTCATACAGGTTTTGCAACAAAAATTGCGAGGTTCGCTGTCATAAAAAACAGAAAAAGCTTCTCGGTCTGAATTATCTTTGTCAAAATATTTTTTGCACATATCACACCTATCTGTAAAAAAAAAAAAAAAAAAATAACACTTTGGAAATACAAAACTACAGAATGTATTTTATAATGTTCTCTTCAGGCTAAAACTATTGTTGCTACTTACCAACACTGAGTGTATTAACAAATTTGAAAGCATTAAAACAGACTTCACTACACAGTTTGTTGATTTTCTTATCAAATATCACTTCAACCATCACCAGTTTTTCATTGTTACATACATCACATGGATGCATCTGAGGTGGAGGTGGCTGATTGTTGCTCATCTGTTCATATTTTTCCATACAAGCTTGTGTACAAAAATCCTATAACAAAGACAAAAAATATACTTACTAATTTATCTATTATTGGTCAGTGTAATCTAGGATAGTGTTTACAGGTATATATGTTTTTAAATCTTTCAAATAAGAATCAGGCTCAATTTTTCAGAATTTGTGTGTACATACAGTAAAAGCTTCTTAAAATGCTCTTCAAGGGACAGCATGAAAACTTTTTATTAAGCAGAAGACAACTGAAGTCCTAGCTTCCAGGTATTTTTTCCATATAAATTATCATTATTACCATATTTAAACACCACTATTAGTAAAGGTACTGTATTCAGTAGTACTACTTAGTTTTCTTATTCTGTCATTCTCACTTTATGCCAAACAAATCTGTTTAAGGTACGATTGCCGTGCCTTTAGTTCATAGAAAAAAATATCTCTGTCCTGGTAATTTTCCCACTATGACTTGAGACCATCTTTCAGCCTCATAAGAATTTGCAGCAACAAACATTGTTACACACCCCTCTTTAATTTGTATAATATTAATTTCTTCTTTTTGTCTGAAAACACTTTATTTCTGGTATACACTTAAAAATCAATATTACTGAGGATGGTGACGATGCCAAAACATTGCCATAGTAGTTCTATTTCATTCAAACATTGACAACAATGAATAAAAAATCTTAATTTAAAAATGTGTATTACGCAGAATTTAGTCATAATAAACAGGATATTTTGTAATGGTTCTGAATATGACATACGTAGGGATTAGAGAAAAAGTATTTAATACAGGACAGCATAATAAGTGCAAGAAAAGGAGTTTTACTCTCTCTCTCTCTCTCTCTCTCTCTCTCTCTCTCTCTCTCTCTCTCTCTCTCTCTCTCTCTCTCTCTCTCTCTCTCTCTCTGTGTGTGTGTGTGTGTGTGTGTGTGTGTGTGTGTGTGTGTGTGCGTGTGCGTGTGCGTGCGTGTGTGTGTGTGTGTGTGTGTGTGTGTGTGTGTGTGTGTGTGTGTGTGTGTGTGTGTGTGTGGACAAGTCAATTCACACCTGAAGTGTTTATATTTGTGAACGGCATGTCATTCAAGTTACCACTGTCATCACTCTCAGGTGAATAAGAGGGGCAGGGAATGGTAGTCACGTTCACAATTAGTAATGAATGAGTTGGTGCAAATAATTGTGATCGTGCAACACTCATGTTTGGTTGGCTGCCTCAGAATATTTACATCATTCTTGTTCTCAAAGCTGACTCGAAACAACATAGTAGAACTGCCCATTCACCATCTTTATTGATAATGCCTTTCACATAAAAAAAGCAAAACAAATTATCTTCAAATTGGTCCAACCTTGACGCATTGGTCACTTTCTTCAGACTCGGTGAACTTGTAACTTGCACTAAGATGACTGCTGTTTTGCAAATGCCGCATGAAGATCTACAGCTTTACAGACATGGTGTATTATTTGATAAAAATCTTCACGAATCATTTTACAAATTTTAGCACCATTTCTGTCAGTAATGCTAGTAGAAGGTGTCCAGACATTAGCACATGCTCACATCATACAAAAACACGGTCTGTTGTTGACTGGCTTCACATAAATTGAGACACAGTCTCGTTCCCTACTGCACTCATTAACAGTGGAATTTCTACATCTATTTATGTAACTGAATATAACTGGCAGTGTTTAGTGAATAGTTTTTGAAACTTACAATGATTTAATTTTTTTGCAATGCCCAACAGTGTTGTGTCTCTGGCTGTAAAGCAATTATACTAATGACTATACAGTGGCCATTTTCTCACCTCCAACCTGACAAAGTTCTTTTAAAAAAGTGGATTTCTGCCATTCTACAAACAGAAGATACTCTCACGACACATAAACCCCAGGTGTGTAAAATTAATTTGCAAAACGTTCATTTGTTATTAGATTTGTACTCAACAAGACAGTAAACGTGTAAGATTCTTATTGCAACATTAGACCATCCTGAGTTAAAGGCCGATACAATAACTTGCCATTTTCCTAGTTGTCTTAGTTACGCAGGGTTCCCACAAAACTTTCAAAATTAATTTCCCTGACAGTTTCAAGAAATTTCCCTGACATGCAGACAGTTCCAAAAGATTACACACATTTAAAATTTTTTTTTTATTAACTAGGCCTACAATACATTTACATTAAATGTAAGATATAAAACACAAAGTACTATTAAACATGGAAACCTATACTTAACATTTAAATATCATAAAGTAAACATTGTTTTAATTATACAAAATGAAAAATGTCTTATTTAACATTATCTATGAAAGCTTCACTTCACTTTCAGTACGCAGAGAAACAAATTAATATGTAATTATTATTTACAGAAACACTAGTTACTGTTAACTTAAAGAATCTTCTAAGCCCCTAATTTTCAAACTGATTTCTTCTTCTTCTATTTGCTGTTCACTTAAGAAACTTTTCTCTGATCTTGTAACTTTTTAATTTCATTTTTAGAAGGTCTGGGCCATTGTTTTCTTGGTATTTCTTATTCTCTTTTACTTTCTCTTGATACTGTTCATATTTTTTTCTGGCAGATCATTCAGCAGTAAGCATTTTTTGAGTGATTTTAATATTTTTGAAGCCAAGTAATACTTAAGAGCATCATATACAATGCCTTGAGCAACAATACTATACTCTTTTTCATTTTCAGTTAATATGCGGTTGGGACAGTTCATGTCAAGGCTACAACCTTTGACAGAAGCAGTCACTGGGCGACGTATCTATGCCAATTTGAAGCTTCTGCATGTGCAAATAATTGGACAGAGAAAGACAAGGCAGTTTCACTCGTTCTCGCTTTAAAAGGACCTGCCTAAGAGCTACTACAGAAAGTGCCACCTGATAGCCAGAACGTCTATGACGAATTGATTAAAGCTCTAGAATTATGGTATGGTGATAAACATTTGCGATATGTGTACTATGCTCAGTTGAGAACACGACAACAACGTTCCGGGGAGAGTCTTCAAGAGTTTGAAGCAAGTATCGACAGACTAATTATATTGGCCTATCCTGAAGCAGCAGAAGATTTTTGAATAAGGTTCGCAGTGCAGACAATTATTGATGGCATCGGTGACTGAACTTCAGCAAGTGTTACAAATAGCAAAACACCAAAATAGCTCAGAAGCTCTTGTTCACGCCCTAGAGTTTGAAGCTGCCAAGTCAGCTTCCCACTACATTAATATGTTTATGCCATCACACCATAGTCATAAGATCCCAGTGTCACACTGCCATTACAATGGGGGCAGAAAAACAATGTCAGACAAACAACTCAAAAGTTCAAGAACACCACAACGATTTGAACGATGGGAAAAAGACAGAAGACCGAAGTGTTACAACTGTGGGAAACATGGTCATGTACAGGTTGGGAGAAGAAAATAGCGAGAGAAGAGAGAGATCGCACCAATTGGAGAAGTAAAGCCCCAGAACAGCACACAGTTTCCACTTTATATAAGACCAGTGGAAACTTGCTCATTAATGGATTTCGGTAAGGTAAACCAGCATAATTTACAGTTGACACGGGTGCAACAGTGTCCGTTGTGCACCTGACGTAGTCAGCAACCGCCAGCCCCTGATTAGCTCTTGTACAATACAGACTGTGACTGGAAGCCTCGTCAAGGTGCTAGGAAAGGTAGACGTACGTGTACGCCTGGGTCTTCTCGAGTTTAGCCACCAAATGCTCGTTGCAGGCATTCTGGATTGTGATTCTTGGCACGGACGACATTATGAATGCCTATGGATTCATTGTGGACTTAAGAGAGAATGCCCTGAGGGTTGGCCAAGAGAAGATAAGGCTTTACATAGCTAAAATGACAGGGTCTGCCAACCACTCAATCAAGCAAGTGGCATGGGCCGAAAAAGAAGTCAACAGGTGTGATCAAGAGGAACCCTTCCTATTGCCAGTGGAAATGGAAGAAGAACTAGCAGAGGAAGTACAAATAAGAGTAACAACAAAAGAAGTGATTGGAAAGCCAACTATGGGTGTCGAGACAAGACTCTTGCTTGTTCCTGAGAGTTAATGAAAGCGCCGGAGGAAACGTTGCTGAAGATAAGGTTAAGCAAAAGGTTGTTGACGAGAACCAATCAGACTTGGACCAGCTAATGGCGTATAGGTCATCAGTACATGATGCAACAGGAGTGATTCCCGCAAAACTAGTAGTTGAACGGAAGACTCATATTCCTGGGAACTTGATGTTCGGGTCACACGAGACTGAGTTCGAGGAGCCGGAGAATTATCTTTTACAAGTAGACCAGCTATGTAGATCGCCTGGCGAAGTATTACATCGGAGATGATTTGCCAGTTCGGGACGAACAGGCTTAAGAAAGGGCCAGTGTTACGCCGTTACAGAACATTCTATGTGTTTTTCGGCTATTCCAGTGGAACCCGGCTGTAATGTGTGTGTGCATACATATTGCTGCTACTTTGAGATGAAGGACAATTATGTGACACTTGTCGCATGTCCGCAACGAGACTATTCCAGACCATACCGGTCTACGCACACTGTCAATTATACTCTAGTTTTCTAGTAGTTAACGCGTATTATGGATTATTCTGGAATTTAGTACTGATGCTAACTTTTGACTGTGGGGGTCTTGTGAATAGCAAGATGGTTTCGCACACAACTATTCTAGATATACCTTGCACACTTTTATAAAATACATACAACTTTTTCATACCTTACCTTCTTTTAAACTAATAAGATTTTATACCAGCAAAATAGTCTTGTACAATTATGGTTGTCACATTTAAAATTTAACATAATTTTCTAATAACTTGTTAACTCATCAACTGTGTTAAACTACTTGTGTAACCTATTCATATTAATAATCAATATCGAGGGGCCCAAGCTTTGCTCGGTTTTGATATTTATTTATATATATATATATATATGATATATATATATATATATATATACATATATAAATATATGTAATAATATATATATTTTTTTTACATTATTAAACTGTCTAGGATTTGTAAACATAAACAGAAACTATACTTATATTGTATAACAATTTTAAATAATAGCAATTGCATTATACATATATAAAAAATTCAAGTAAACAGAATAATACAAAATGCAGTATAATACAAAATTATTGGAAAGTTATACTAAAGTCTTCTAGTATTTCTAGTCTTCTAGTATTTAGTATTTCTTTCCGTACAACATTTCGTGTATGGTGAGGATTTTCTGGTGGCAAAAGAACTTTTAAGCTTCTTCGTCTTTTTACTCTAGAAAACTCATTGCATAGTCCTTCGGAGACATCCAAGTTTCACGAGAGCATTATTATTGTATTTTTTTTTTTAAGTTTCAGTTCATGTGGTGGTAGATCAGCCATTGCGACGGAATTCAGAAGTAAATTTGAAACCTCCTTCTGGTTGATCTTTGACAGAATCATAACTTTTGTAAACCTTGTACTCTCCAGGAAGCTTTTCAATAATTTCTGCATTAATTTTATTAACATCTTTATTTAATGGTGCTAGTATAGCCCTGTCCGTTATATCTTCATATCTGTTATTAGCCAGACAGTCTCCAAATACTTCTTCAATAAGATTGCCGCTTGAAAGAATATCCTTCTGGTAATTCAATCTCATCCATAGCATTTACTGGCAAATCTCCATTGCCAACTTTTAATAAATATTCAGCAAAGTCTCTTTCCTTTAGATCCACACGCATATTTTCTGTCAGTGAAAAGAAGTTAAAATGGCGCCAAAGACTGCTTTTCTTAATCAAAAGATCTACCAACTCACTGCGGTTAGCACGAGGTTGAACAGGCAAACACTGCCGGAAATCTCCTCCAAAGACAGCAATCTTTCCACCAAAGGGTATACAGTATTAGTATTTCCTATAGAACGAAGTAGTTGATCCATATTTGTGTAATCCATATTTAGGTAACATGGGTACTTCTTCCATCAGGAAGACATTAATTTTGGCTAGCTCTTTTGCCTTAGAAGATCCAGGTTCAATATTTCAAATTGAATCAGAATTTAATGGCACCTACAACAAAAACTAAAATTTTATTCATTTATTATTTAAATAATTTAAAAGAAAAGTTCGATAGAATTCAGTAAAAATACAACCTTAAGTCCAAAAGTCTTGTGTGAGAAATTCGCCCATTAGGAAGAAGAATAGACGCTATCCCGGTAAATGCCATGCACTTGACATTATACTTTCGTCCAGTTAATATGTAATACAGGCATTTATAAACAAACGTTTTGGCGGTACCACCAAAACCATCAATAAAGTAACATCTGGGACAAGGCAGTTCATTAGTACATGATAATTTCTATTTGTCTTCCTCTAAGAAGTTGGTACATCTCTTCTCCAATATCATCATTTTCGTTGGATGTTTAAAAGCTCTTGGTTTTGTTGGTTTTCATAGCCCTCAATATCATCCATGTTGTACCATTGCACCCAGAAACAAAAATTCCTACCTTCTGTGGCTTCAGTATTTAACTTATAAGCAATTATTCGATAAGCTCATTTACCAAGCCGCGCGTTTTTTTACTCTGTAATAAAACCTACCTTTCTGTTCTAAGTCACAAAGAAGCAAAAGCAACAGTTTCAAAAAACTCATAAATTATTATTAACTTTAGCTTACTAAAAACCTTTTTTGAACGTTTCAATACAAATCCTTTAATTTTTTTGTCTATGACATGTCCGTATATTAATACTTACCTCAGAGAACACAGAAAACGCAACAGCGTACAGGGAATACGTTATAAATTAAATACGTAATACGTTATTGATCGCTTAATATTATTAAATAGGGTATACAATTATTGCTCGTCTCAACTCTTATTTTGTTTATTTACATTTATTGCAACAGCTATTTATTCTTCTTCATATATAATGTTGCGATGTTATACAACTTGTTTCTTCTGCAAGTACTGTATACTACTTTCAGAAGAAACAAATTGTATAACATCACAACATTATATAATTGCTGCAAGAAACTTCGAGTTTACTATATAGAAAATGATGATTCTTCATATATAAACACATCGATACTGCACTGTTTGCATTTATCGACGGTTTCTGTAATTTATTTGTCTGTACGGTAAGAAAGCTGGTTAGAAATTACAGTTGCCTAGCAATAATTAATTGTTTAAACACAATTTTTTCAATTGTTGTATTGGTATCGGTCCCGTGATATTTTAAAATAAAGACCCTTATACGAACTTTGCGGAAAATGAAACCAAGTCCAATCGATTTCTGGTGTCAAAATACCCTTAAGTACCAACTTTCGAGAAAATCGTTAGAGCCGTTTTCGAGAAAAAAAAAACAGCTACAATTATTGCTCGCTTAATAGTATAGGATTTTCTTGTATAAACGATTTATGCAAACCTTTCTGTGTATGCATTATCTTGCAATGAAGTTAAACTGTCATGAACTAATTCACAAAAATATTGTAACAGTTATGATGTCGAAAGAAATTTAAACTTAGTTTTCAAGAAAATTACAGATCACAAGTCATATGAGTTGAATGAAATTATTAGTGGGCCAACATTTTTAATACTATTTTGTATGTTTTGTTTATATACTATTTTGTATATTTTACTTATTTTTAAAAATGTTAATCTGCTTAAAAATTCTACCTAATTTGATTCTTAATTATGAATCTGCAGGATGAGTTGAGTATTTCCTGTTTCTGTAGCAATCCCCCCCCCCCACACACACATTTAATTTATTCATCTGTACTTTCATTACCATAACAAACAAAAATTAAATATACATATGCATGAACATTATTATGTGCAACTAGTCACACCTTAAATTGTCCTTTGTCTCCTACTGGAGCCAGGAAACCCTCTGTGCCACTAGAGATATCTTTCTGACAAAAACTGCACACCTTCAACCCTTTCTTGAACTCTTCTAAGCAAGCTGCACAACAGAACTGTTTAATGTCATAGCCAAATCTGACACAATACTTTCCCAGACTAGCAGGCTGTACATTACCTTTACAGTTCGCACAATGAGACCCCAATTTCATTTGGTACTTCCCTAAAGAAAAAAATAATAATAATAAATCAGAGATATAGGTTCAATTAAAAGAAATTAAAAAATTACTATAATTTTTAAGGCTATGTTTTATTGTTACACAGACTTAGCTTTAAAGATAGGAAACTGGTTGCATACAAGCACATACAACTCAGACACTTATCCCTGAAAAAATTTACTATAACCTCACCATTACAAAATCTCTCTCTCTCTCTCTCTCTCTCTCTCTCTCTCTCTCTCTCTCTCTCTCTCTCTCTCTCTCTCTCTCTCTCTCCCCCTACTAAATACATTTAAATTTAAAATAACAATAAATTGTCTAGAAATGTTATGAACATCGGGAATTATATTTCTGGTAAGGCAGTTTCAAAAAATCTGAAACTTTCAGGGAACTAAGTTCTAACAGGAACTAATAAATAAATTTTATAGACTTTTCTTGAATAACTAGTAGGCCTATGAATTTTCAAATTTCATAATAAAAAATCCAATACACGTCTTACTAAAAACTTTCGCAGTGATGTTTTTTTAAAAAATTTTTGATCTTCATGACTGGTGCAAATATAACCAGCTTCTTGATGTAGGAAAGGTTATTTCAAAAATTTTATGGAAACTTACTTCTCTGGAACTTTGCAGGTCAACTGGGAGTAATGAATTGCAATGGAATTTCAGCATTATTCAACACACACAAGTAATCGTTACATAATTACTGTAACAGTAAGATTTAATAAATTACTCTTTACATAATTTTACATAATTTATAGAAGTTACACCAGAAAAGTCTACAACTTTCTTGAATCTCTTTTCCATAGCTTCAACAAGAGCTTCTATTTTCTGCTGTTGTTTCCATTGCTTTGCTTCCAGTGCTCAACATGTCATTAATGTTTCCAATACAGTGGAACTTGGTTATTACGGCCTCGGCTGTTACGTCAACTCCGGTGTAACGTTATTTTGTCATAAGTCCGGTCAAACTGATATCTTTAACATTATAAAAATTCCCGGTTTTAACATCACTAAATATTGTACTACTCTGTTATAGCGTCAAAAATTTCTCAGATATTTTACTCTAAATTTCATATAAACATACATGTGCGCGCGCTACGCCCATGGCTACAGACATACATTGTATGCAAGCGATAAGCACTGTAACAGGACCGCCGGCGCCAGCGCCAGATGGAGAAAAAATTTTAAAAATTAGGAAATGCGAACATGGTGATGTGGATGCAGCATTATTGAAATGGTTCAAACAGTGTCGATGTTCAGATATTCCTGTGAGTGGACCAATTCTGAAAGAGAAAGCTACAGAATTCGGAAAATTGTTTGGTATTGATTTTACGTGCTAAAACGGATGGCTAGATCGATTTAAGGTCCGACACTCGATTTCCTTTGCAAAAATTTGTGGTGAGGCAAAATGCGTAGATATGAACGTTACAGGCGATTGGGTGCGAAACACTTGGCCACAAATTAGACGATCATATAAAGATGAAGACATATTTAATGGAGATGAAGCCGGAATTTTTTTATAAATTAACTCCAGATAAGACTTTCAAATTTAAAAATGAAAAGTGCGTTGGTGGGAAGCTCTCTAAACAAAGAGTTACAGTTTTTGTTTGTGCGAACATGACGGGAACCGAAAAAAGGAAACTTTTAGTTATCGGGAAAAGTTTGCATCCTAGATGTTTTAAAAACATCAAAAAACTTCCTGTAAGTTACACTGCCAACAAAAAAGCGTGGATGACTTCTAGTATTTTTGAAGATGAACTAAGAAAGTGGGATAAAGAACTGTCATCGAAAAACAGAAAAATTCTACTTCTAGTTGACAACTGTGCAGTCCATCCAAAGTTAAATTTGACAAACATTAATCTGGTCTTCTTACCGGCCAACTGTACGAGAGTCCTGCAACCTATGGACCAAGGCGTCATTAGAAGCCTAAAGTGTCACTACCGCAAGCAACTTGAAAAAAAAATTATTTTCTGTATGGACACGGTGCAACCTGCTACAATTTCACTCTTAGATGCAATACAATTCCTAGACGACTCTTGGAAGAGTGTAACACAGAAGACGATAGCAAAATGCTTTAGTAAAGCACAACTCGTACATGAAAATTTACCCGATGATGATGAAGACGACGACTTGCCGCTCTCGGAGTGGATTAAGAAATTCGACGTAAATGAATTTGGTAATGAACTTGATTCCTATGCATCAGTGGATGACCAAGTAGAAATATTCCAAGTGTTGAGTGACGCAGAAATTATCGCGGAAGTAAAAAACATAGAAGCAGAAGATAGTGTTGAAGAAGATCCTGAGCAAGAGGAGGATGCCAACATCGTTTGTCCGACAGTACAGGAAGCAATGAGAGCTGCCGAAACTCTTTCACGATTTTACTGCTTTAGAGAGACGTCTGACGACACGTTCAATGCAGCGCAGCATCTCCACAGCACAACAGAAAGAATTTATTTTTCAGAAAGTAGCGTTCAAAAGAAAATTACGGATTACTTTCGACAGTAAGCCTAAATGTAAGTTACATGTACTTTCTTTTTGATCTTTTAAAATATTCTTCATGCTGTTTGTATAAATAAAATGCAGTTTGTAAACTTTAGAATAAATATCACGAATAATGTTAATAATGCAAAGATCTTTTTTTTTTATTTCTCCTTCCTTACTAGTGATTAAAAAGGGTCTTTTATAACGACTCTTTTATAACGTCACTCGGACATAACGTCATTATTTTTTTGGTCCCTTCAATGACGTTATAACCAAGTTCCACTGTAGTAGTACTTTCTGCAATTTCTATGGCTCTTTATTTTCGTGTTTACATTATCTTTCTACTATTCTAAATCTTTTGTTTCTTGTGTTCTGGTCTTGCCATTTCATTATTTCCAGCAATGGCACTTTGAGGTTTTTTTTTTTGCATTGTCTGCTTAGTTTTTCGTCACTCATGTAAAGCTTTCATACAGACCTGCTTAGCATTATATTTTCAAACCACTGATCACTACTCAGTGTACAATAAAATGTCATTACTATACAACTGTTCTCCGTTTTCCACTGTTAAAGATCTGTGGGCTACATGAATCACAAATTTAAAACAATCGAAGAAGTTACTGAATGCTAGAAGTATTTATAACAATTTTTACTCACTATTCTATAAAACAAAAACACTCTTAATATAACAGTTCGCACAACTATACAAGTATCCAATAAGCACTTTTTTTTACAATCGAGAGTCAAAAGTCCAAACTAACAGGGACTAGGATCATCATCAAATTGTTTGTATTTTCAAACATAATGAATATTCAGCAGTAACAAATCAAAAAAACAACAGGGAACTGTATTGTGTTCAAACAATAAGTACTTACTGTAGGCCTACATGTAAATGAATTTTATTTATATACTTTGTCATTTGGTACCCAAAACAAAAACATAAGCCCTTATTATTATAAAACATAACGTACTCAATATTACTGTATCACTCACTATATTGTACTATTCTTTTTTCTTCTTTGTATGATTTAAGACAATACCGGTAAAAGTCAAAATCAAACAATAATTAATTTTATGCTTTCACTCCAGTCCTGTTTAGCAGTTTAGATTTTTGACAGTTTGGATAATTGACGTTTAGATTTTTGATGTCCTACTGTATATAGGCCTATGAATGACCTGGGTCTGGAAACTGTTCACTAAAAACTATATACTGTTAAAAGCAAGATCATTATAAACAATTTCTACTACACTTAATTTTGATTCTTACCTAAACAGTCTTCATGGCAAAAATCCATTGTTTCCCAAGACAGACTCCTCTCATCTGGAGTAATAATACTGTTGCATTGACTACATTTCCTTACAAACTCTGACCTGTCCTGAGGAATAACAGTTGTCTGTTTGTCACTTTCTACATTTTCTTCATTTACTCCACTTACTTCATTCTGAGATATCGTTTCACTTACTGATACTGGAACTGGTTCGGTTTCAGGTACTGGTACTGAATTTGGTTCTGTTTCGGATACTGGCTCCACATCTCTTTCCTGCTCATTTGGCTCACCACCTTCATCAGGGGCAACGTTTTGGAATCTGCGAAGTCGAGAAAAACACTCTTCCCCACAATAGTAATTTGTCTTTCCATATGTGATAACACTGATTTTACAAGGCCTTACCTATAAGTAAACATTAATATTTTATTTTTTAGAAATTCTTGATAGTTACAATCATAACTCTAACTACTTATCATTATTTTAAAATGTATGCCACAACACAATATAAACTTCCATACGACTGAATGAGCCAAGAATAACAAAGTAACTGTGTCTAAATAATTAGAATATTTATTACATAAATGTTACTACCATAAATAAATGTTTAAGTGCATGTAGTATGCTACCTTCAAATATTTATAAAACAGAACATCAAAATAAGAAAACATGATCCTCCCTAAAAAATTTCAAATTTTGTAAGTTAACGTACTTTTGAATTTTGTATATTGCCATATTTTTTCAAATTTTCTGATTATACCATAGTGACAAACTCAGCTAGATGGCGTTTCACAGACTAAAGGAGCAGACCAGTGGCAGTTGTAAGTATAAAAGACAGTTACAGGCTTTGATAGGTAACATTTTGTTCCCAGGTTTATATCATTTTGATATAATTTTTGTTAAATAAGGTTATATTAACTTTTACAACACACATTTTGTATCACTAATTCTCACATTTGTGAAAATGACAATTGGGCATATGTTTTATGTAAACAAGAATATAAGTATTTTAAATTCAGGGGTCCACACCTGGTGAATAAAGGTTTAGCACACCTGATGTACCCTAGCTGTATTCTCACCTTGCTTCAACCCATCTTGGGTGGAATGCATTTCTTTAGTCATTCCCGTCTGGTCTCTATTGACCAACTCTTGGTCATTTCAACCACAAGGCTATTAGGTTTTTAAGGGCTAGTGAGTCTTTCGTTGATTTCATACTTCAGCTTTACTATATAATTCTTGTTCTCCTTTTGTACTACCCACGAAGGGCCCTCCAAGGGTTAAAGGTGTCAAATGGTCAATGGTCCTAGATGTGGAAGGGGAAGGTTTCCCCATGGCACTAGGGGTTGAAGAACCTAGGAGATTCTCTGAATGAAACCCAGAGCAGGACCAGAGGCTCAAACACTCCTACCAACGGTCTTACACTACAGGATGCTGGTAATGTTCCTATAGGACATTCATCATCTTGCAAGTCACAAAGGAACAAACTGGATGGAAATAATGGTTATGGGCAGGGAACCGCTATAGGTACAGGAATTGGTTTTGCAATCATATTAACTTTGGCAATGTGGAATGTGAGGGGCTTTGTTTATACAGCCATAGAATTTTGTAAATGACTAAATGAAAAGGAACATTGGATTTATAACTAAAACCAAAAAAAGACTTAGAGGCGTACTGTATATAGAAGATTACATGTTCCTAGATAGTGGAGATTCCCAGAACACAAAAGCTTGTCCTGAAGTGGGTATAATGGTACACCAAAAATGGAAAAATCATATTAAATCATATACACTTGTTAACAGTAGAATTACAGTTGTTACATTCAAAATTAATATATGAAGTCTTGGTGTCACTGGTATATATGCTCTAGAGAATGGTAAGGAGGAAGAGTCAGATTTATTTTATGATGCATTGCAGAAGCAAATACATATTGTGTATAATAACATGTATCATGTAGTTCCAGCTGGTGATCTTAATGTAGAGTTCATAACCAAGCTGTTCAAAATGTTATTGGTCTTTTTAGAGAGTCACCTATTAATGGAAATGGGATAAGATTGAGAGATTTTTGCTAACGCAAATAAACTTAAAGTAACAAATACATTTTTTAGGAAAAGCGACACACAAATATATTTGGTCAGCCAAAGGACTTTGATAATTAATTGATTGCACATTTGTTAATCAAAAAATGACTTCACAAGTCAGGGGTACGCGTGTTTTTAGAGGCCCACACAGTAACAATGATCATTATATGGTGGTCTCTAAAATTGAGATTTGGACAAGATGGAGGAAAGTTAGAAAATTTCTGGGGCACTCACAAAGAAACCTTTTAAGGAATCAGTAGTTTGTACCAGAAGAGGTAACAGAGTATGCACAATTAGTCCCTACTAGTAACAGTATAGAAGAATGGAGTAATATACCGAACTTTTTGAAAAACGTGGGCAGTGAAGTGCTTGGAAAGAAACGAATAAATACTCAGAAAAAAGGTTTAAAAATATTGTTACGACAGTCTACTGATCATCGTATGGTACACTGGAAAACTAAATACAAGACACCAATTAAGTCACTAATCACCAGCTTTAATTATCACAATTAAACAGTTTGTAATCAAGAAGATAGTCTCTTACAACAAATATAAAAAAAAAACTGTTCACACACATTAATAATGTCAACTAATATAGTCCCGTACAATTATAAAACACATAACACTTCGTCACAATACTTTGAACAGCACTGGAATAAATTGCCACTAAAATTGAACTAAGCGTCCCTTAGTACTTGTATTTATACCCCGCTGACATTAATAGTCCATCCTACGCATCAAGAATGCTACTAGAAAACACTAGAGCGTAATTGCTTGCCGCCTTGAACACAGTGTGCGTGGACCGGCGAAATCTGGATCCCTCTCGGCTACAGACGTGTGACAAGTGTCACGTAATTGTCCTTCATCTCAAAGTAGCAGCAATATGTACGTACAAACACCTTACGGCCGGATTCCACTTGAATAGCCAAGAAAAGACGTAGAATGTTCTGTAATGGCGTACACTTTTTCCACATTATGTAACACTGCCCCCTCCTTAAGCCTGTTCGTCCCAAACTTGCAAAACATCTCTAAAGTAATATTTGGCCTGAACATCTACAAAGCTGTTCTACTTACAAAAGATAATTCTCCGGCTCTTCGAATTCAGTCTCATGTGACCCGAAGATTAAGTTCCCAGGAATATGAGTCTTCCGTTCAACTACTAGTTTTGCGGGAATCACTCCTGTTGCATCATGTACTGATGACCTATACGCCATTAGCTGGTCCAAGTCTGATTGGTTCTCACCAACAACCTTTTGCGTAACCTCATCTTCAGCAACGTTTCCTCCGGCGCTTTCATTATCTCAGGAACAAGCAAGAGTCTTGTTTTGACAACCATAGTTGGCTTTCTAATCACTTCTTTTGTTGTTACTCTTATTTGTACTTCCTCTGATAGTCTTCCTCCATTTCCGCTTGCAATAGGAAGGGTTCCCCTTGACCACACCTGTTGACTTTTGTTTCAGCCAATGCCACTTCCTTAATCGAATGGTTGGTAGACCTTGTCACTTTATCCATGCAAAGCTTTATCTTCTCTTGGCCAACCCTCAGGACATTCTCTCTTAAGTCCATAACGAATCCATAGGCATCCATAATGTCCGTGCCAAGAATCACTTCATCGACAATGTCTGCAACGAGCATTTGGTGGCTAAACTTGAGAAGACCCAGGCGTACACGTACGTCTAACTTTTATAACACTTTGACGGGGCTTCCAGTCATAGTCTGTATTGCACAAGAGCTAATCAGGGGCTGGCGGTTGCTGACTAAGTCAGCTGCACAATGGACACTGTTGCACCCGTGTCAACTGTAAATGATGCTGGTTTACCTTCCCAAAATCCATTAATGATCAAGTTTCCACTGGTCTTATATAAAGTGGAAACTGTATGCTGTTCTGGGACTTTACTTCTCCAATTGGTGCGATCACTCTTTCTCACAGTATTTTCTACTCCCAACAGTCTACCTGTACATGACCACGTTTCCCACAGTTGTAACACATTGGTCTTCTGTCTTTTTCCCATCGTTCAAATCGTTGTGGCGTTCGTGAACTTATGAATTGTTTGTCCACTACATTGTTTTTCTGCCCCCAGTGTAATGGTAATATGATAATGGGATCTTCGGACTACAATGTGATTAATGGGACTCTGACTTGGCAGCTTCAAACTCTAGGGCGTGAACAAGAGCTTCTGAGCCATTTCGGTGTCTTGCCATTTGTAACACTTGCTGAAGTTAACAATCTCCAATGCCATCAATAAATATCTGCACTGCAAATCTAATTGGAAAATCTTCTGGCGCTTCAGGACAGGCCAGTCTAATTAGTCTGTTGATACTTGCTTCAAACTCTTGAAGACCCTCTCCGGATCCGTGACAAGTGTCACGTAATTGTCCTTCATCTCAAAGTAGCAGCAACACACACACACACACACACACACACACACACACACACACACACCACAGCCGGATTCCACTGGAATAGCCGAGAAACATATAGAATGTTCTGTAATGGCGTACACTTTTTCCGCATTATGTAACAATATGGAACGAAGACACAGAGCAAGCAATATGAGTAAAGAAATGGGCCTATTACAAATACCTTCAGACAAGAACCAGTGAAAATCTGGATATATATATAAGCAGAAACGTAATGGTGTGAAATACATTGTCCAGAAAGCACATGACAAATCATGGGATAGATTTATTAGTAACATGGAGGACGACATACATGGACACCAAATGGTGGCATACAAATTAATGAAGCATTTCAACCAAGAAGAGAAGGAGACAGTGCATTGAATTTGACTGCAAAGGACAAATGGATTGAGAATTACAGAGAACTATGGTATGACCCTAATGTTCCCCAAGAAGCTGCAGAAAATTTTAGAGGTGACACAGGTGTTGATTCAATAACATTTGAGGAACTAGAAGGAACACTTTCATCCATGAAGAATTGGAAAGCAGCTGGTTTGAATGGGATAAACTCAGAACTGTTGAAATACTCTAGTATGCTACTAAGTTTCTCTCTCTCTCCTATGGCATAATTTCTCTATGAGAGAATAATTTCTCTCCTACAGCGCTTGTTGGGCCCTGGCCTCCTTCAATTTTTCCCCCCATTCTCTTCTGTCGGTAGCCATCCCAAAAACATCCAGGAACACTCTTTCAGTATTTCTTTCGCACCCTCATCCACCACGTCCTCACATCTTCTCCTCGGTCTTACCATTGGTCTTTTTCCGTGGATTCTGGTATTCAATATACTGGTATTCCATGGTATTCTGCCTTCTACCATCCTGGCTACATGACCAGCCCACATTAAAGGCTATAGTTTTATGTATCGTGTTAGCGGTGGTTCTTTATACATTTGATACAATTCAAAGTTATATCTTATTCTCCAGCCATGTACGTCATTAACTGGTCCCAGGATTCTTAGTAATATTTTTCTTTCAAAGATAACGAGAGTGCTGCTTTGGAGTTCAGGATACACGTTTTGCAGCCATAGGTTAGGATGGGTCTTATTATTGATTTGTATACCCTTAGTTTCGTGTTTCTGTGGATGTCTTTGGACCTGAAGATACCTGATGTGGGGAAATACGCTTTATTGGCTTGGATTATCCGGTTTCGGCTTCTTCTGTGCAATTTTTTTCTAATATGGTTCCCGCTACTGAAGTTTAGACTGATACATTTGCTGAATATGTGCTGGATGAGATGCAGGATCCTAGATGAATGCAGAGTAGCCAAGGTTATTTCTGTTTTAAAGAAAGATGATAGAACTGTGCCATCAAATTACAGAAGTATAAGCTTGATAAATACAACTTGCTAGTTATATGAAAAAACTATTAGTGAAAGACTTCGTTTTATCTTGGATATTTTACTTTATTTTACTTTAGGCAGGATTTCGTAATCACTGTTGAAGGACAATGAAGGGGAGGAGGTAGTTATGCAATTAAAATATTGTAAAGACAGAGTATCTGTAATTTTCCAACTGAATTTTTTCTATGTGACCATTCTAGAAAACACAAAGCATACATTTTTATAAAAATATTTATATTTATTGTACTCAATCTAAAGCATCTACAATGTAGAAAGCTAAGTTCTCACAAAGGTTATATGTTTTCCGTGTTCTTAACATTTAACTTCTTAATGAATATTGCAAACTAAAGGTAAAATCACACATAAAAGATTTAATTAAGGCACTTGTAACTTGTTTCAACTGTGAAAAGGATACTTTAAGTGGAAGTATATTTTATAGTGGAAAGTTAAGTGGAAAGGATAATTTATACCGATTTCAAAAAACATATATGGAATCAAGGAAATTATAAACAACACTTAAGAAGAAACAGAGTTGCCAATTAAAAAAGTATAATCTCATATAACTTGTCATTTGATGAGTTAACAATATATTATTACGACGGTCTTCTCGATCGTCGTAGGTACAGTGGAAACAAAATACAGTAAACCCTCGATTTAACGGACTAATTGGGGCTGAGGGGTGTCCGTACAATCGAAAGTCCGTTAAATCGCAAATTTTGTTTTTTGAGGATATATTTAAATCAAATAGGCCTATAACACTTGAAATTTTAATACTATTAATATCATGCAAATACCGTATTGTTCCGAATACAAGCCGCACTTTTTCTCCTAAAAACATGGTCGCTAATTTGGCCTGCGGCTTGCATTCGCTCGCTAACGAAATTCAAAGTTATACCTGACTTCTGGCGGGACGAATGCTTTTGGTATCTATGAGTTGTTTACTGCCTAAGCAACAGCAGTTTGCCTGGGTGTAGTTAACTCAGGCGTTATGATTTATGACTACAGCCGAATGTTTTAACAGCAAATTGAAGAAAGAATAGGAAGATAAAGTGTAAGTGCGTGCGCACACGCGCGTGCTCGCACCCTTCTGTAGGCAGCAAGACAAAGGATGAGTAGAGGGGGTGTGAGTAACATGTTTCTAAATAACGGGTAAACTGCCAGTGTGGTTTTCTATTGTAACAGCGACAACATCGCTTATCTGTACTTTGTTTTTCATTCGGCGTTTTTGTAGTGCGTTTGCGGTATGAGTGATATTGTGGAGACTAAAGTCAAATCAAATTAAACGTAACCCGTACGATGCGAATTACAAATTAATTGTGATACAAAATGTAGAAAAAACATGCAATCGCGAAGCCGCAAGGAAATTCAATATTGATGAATCCTGTATTCGACGATGGAGAAAACAGAAGAAACGACTTTTAAATGCAAATACAGTACAGTACTGCGCGACGAGCATTCGCGGTTTTGTTGGGCGTTTTGTAGCAGTAGAGTCCAGTGTCTGTGAATACATATGGCTTTTAAGAAGGCAAGGACTCCCTGTCACTAGACATGTTTTAAAATTAAAAGCTTTAGAAATCGCAGAAGAATTAAAAGTCTCCGGTTTCAAAGCCACCTTCGGGTGTATAAGACGAATGATGAGGCAAAATGGATTTACGCTTAAATGGCGTACATCACTCGCACTAAAACTACCGAGTGACTACGAAGAAAAACTCCTACAGTATCAGTGGTTTGTCATTCATTTATGCAAGAAGCATAATTATTCACTTGAACACATGGGAAATGCCGATGAATTGCCTGTATTTTTTATTTACGGTGGACCAAAAGGGAACCAAATCTGTAACAGTAAAGATTACGGGAAATGAAAAATTGGGTGCCACTGTAATGCTTGCTGTATTAGCCGATGGACGAATATTTCACAGTGAAATAAGATGCATATCAGCGTATATTGTTCAGTGTTACAGTGTTAGTCGTCGTGATGTCTTCCACTGAACGTGTACGACGCCTGCGTCAACGACAACGCAAAGACAGGGATCGTGAAGAATTAAATGAATTCTTGATGAATACTCCGTTCTCATCAAATACAATTGAAGATGAGAAAATTTGCGTGTTTCAAAACAAGAAACAAGAAGAAAGAATACTGTGATAGCCAAGCAATATCGCCAGAACAGGAGAGTCTGCTGTTTATACACATTATACGTTTCAAAAGTCTAAAAACATTATCATGTTTTTTTTTTATCGCTTTGTCAAATTCTGTCCGTTAAATACGAAGTCCGTTAAATCGAGGGTTTACTGTACTAGACACCAATTAAGTCACTAATCACCAGCTTTAATTTTCACAGTTAAACAGTTAGTAATTAACAACACAGTCTCTTAACAACAAATCAAATAAAAATTGTCCACACGCAATAAAATGTCAGCTAATATTAAACAGAGTTGTAATACAATCCCCCCCCCCGTTTATTAAACACTTCACTAATAACCACTTGAACGCACACAGTAATATCGCCCGACAATAAACTCGAACCACAGTGTAAATATAGCACAACTATACTGAAGGCTAAGACCACTGCCGCCAAGTATTTATACAAGGCTCACAGACCAGAATATTCCAAAATGCGTGTTAGCGCCAGTGTACAATGTAATTAATTGCAGCCTTGACACAATCCGCGCAGCTGGCGGCTTCCAGAAAGGTCTCGCGAATGCATCGAGAGTCACATACACCACCACATTACATTCTGGATCCCTCTGGAACATTCGATAAACACGTAGATTGTTCTGTGACGTCGTAACACTGCCCCCTCCTTAAGCCTGTTCGCCCCGAACTGGAAAACCGCCTCTGAAGTAATACTTAGCCAGGCGATCTAGGTGGATGACCTTGAACTTTCGCTGTCCTTCCTGTTAAATCCAATAAACAACATTGTTGATTCTTTTTTTCACAGTGTAGGGTCCTTCCCAGTTAGACTGAAGCTTAGGCGAGCGACCACGACGGCACTTTGGGTTGAATAATCAGACCTGATCTCCTTCTTGGAAACCCACACTACTGTTGCGAATGTCATACCGAGTTTTCATTTTATCACTGGCAATCTTCAACCGTCCTCTTACCAAGCGATTCATTTCTCGCAGTTGGTTTTCTAATTGCGAGGAACAGTTCTGTGGCTGTTGGGACTGAGTCTCAGGTAATCCGAACATTAAGTTCCCAGGAAGATGTATCTCCTGCCCAAAGACCAATTTTGTTGGAGTCATGCCGGTTGTGTCGTGTACTGATGATCTATACGCCATGAGGAATAGTGGTATACGTTGGTCCCAGTCTGTTTGGTTCTCGCCAACAACCTTCGAAAGATGCTGCTCAAGTGTCCTATTGAATCTCTCAACCATCCCGTCTGACTGAGGATGCAGAGGCGTTGTCCTGGTCTTTCGAATTCCGAGTAGACGGCATAATTCTTTAAACACTCCTGATTCGAAATGTCTCCCTTGATCCGTATGAATTTCCATAGGGGCTCCATAACGGCAACAGAAGTTGTGAACTAACTGCTTTCCCACTGTGGTAACCTCCTGATTTCGAATTGCGTAGGCTTCCACCCACTTAGTAGTCACCTACAACCATGATGTACCGGTTTCCATCGTCAGTAACTGGGAATGGTCCAGCAATGTCTATGGCAATTCTCTCGAAAGTCAGTCCAACGTTATACTGTCTCTTTTTTCCCCTGCTTCTGGTTTGTAGGCCCTTGCTTGCAGCACATATTTCACACGTCCGAACCCATTCCTCTATGTCATGGTGAAGATGAAGCCAATAGAATCGCTTCCGTATTTTGTCAAGAGTTTTGTTAATGCCAAGATGGCCTCCAGATGTCCATCATGCATCTCCTTCAAAACAGACTGCACTTTACTTCGGGGAACTATCAACTGCATGACCACGTCTCGTCCATCTGCACTTTCCCAAGCTCTTTTCAGCAACCCGTTTTCTAAGGTAAGAGATTCCCATTGTGTCCAGTAGCCCTTCAGCACTTCAGAACCATGGCAGATATCTTACCAATCCGGGCGGCGACCTTCCTCTTTTGCTGTCAAGATAGGTCCAATGTCTTCATCAGTCATATGTTCTTGTCGACAGTCTTGTGTTGTACAGCCGTCTGCCAGGAAATCTACAGTGATGGCTTGAACATGTTCACCTGAGTTTTGTTCTTCCTTTCTGTGGCTATGTCGGCAATTCTTCCGGGCACAGCCTTCATGATAAGCCATCTGCATTACCATGCAGGTGTCCCCGTCGGTGTAGTATCTTGAAGTTGTACTCTTGCAGACGTTCAAGCCACCTTGCTAACTGTCCTTCCAGATTTTTAAATTTCAAGAGCCATGCAAGCGCGGCATGGTCGGTACGTAGTGAAAACTCTCTTCCACAGAGGTATTTATGGAAGTGCTCCAACACTCAGATGATTGCCAGCAACTGTCTCCTTGTAACGCAATAATTTCTCTCCGGTTTAGAAAGTGTCTTGCTGTAATACGTTATTACTCGTACTTCACCGTTTTGCACTTGAGACAAAACTGGAAGTTTCTTTTGTTTTCCGTTAGCTCATGTAGTGGTTTAGCAATAGTAGTGAAGCCTTTCACAAAACGTCTGTAATATGAGCATAACCCCAGGAAACTCCGAACTTCGTGTTTACTCTTCGGCACTGGTCAGTCTCTTATGGTGTCTACTTTATTAGGATCCATGCTAACACCCGCTGCCGAAACCAGATGGCCCAGATACTGTACTTCCTTCTGGAATAGTGAACACTTCTTCACACTCAGCTTCAGTTGGGCACCGTGAATTCTAGTTAGAACCTCCTTAAGGTTTTCCAAATGGTCTTTGAAAGTCTTCCTGATGACTATGACATTGTCTAAATAAACAAGGCAAGTTTTCTATGTCAGCCCTCGGTGTACCAGGTCCATCAATCTTTCAAATGTTGCCGGTGCATTACTGAGTCCAAATGGCATGACGTTAAATTGGAATAAGCCACTTGGGGTCGAGAGAAAGTGGTATTTTCCTTGTCTTCTTGATGAAGACCCACTTGCCAATATCCACTCTTCAGATCCAATGTGGAAAACCACTGTGCCCCGGACGTGTCGAGTGTATCGTCAACGCGAGGTAATGGATAGCCGTCTTTCTTTGTAATGTCATTTAACCTCCAGTAGTCTACGCAGAAACGCAATCCACCATCCTTCTTCACTACCAGCACTACAGGAGAAGACCAAGCACTTAACGAAGCTTCGATTACTCCCTATGCCAACAAGTCCTGTACTAACCGAGACATTTCCTGTTGCTTAGATAATGGAGGCCTTCAAGGAGTTGGCGTATCAGTGTTGTGTTTCCAGTATTGATGCGATGTTGCACAAGAGAGCTTCTTCCCAGTGACTGTCCCCGAACTGCAAAACAATCTTTGAATTCATGTAAAAACTGTCTATGAGTTCTCTTATCTCACCACTTGAGAGGTCTTTATAAGATCTGTTCAATAATTCTTGCAGTTCCTCTGGTAATTTGGAAGTATCCACAGCACTGGATCTTCGTTACGTCATTCTGGCTACCCAGGCCACAGCAGTCAATTTGCCTAGGAGCGTACTGCTTTGTAAAGTGACAGGTTGATCCAAAATATTCGCCACTCTAATAGGTACATTTTCTGTTGCATCAGGTTTTACTACTCTTCTGGCAATTAGTATGCCTGGTGTGCTGACTACCTGGGGTTCGAATATAGAGCACTGGTTGCCCCTAGTATCTACCTCAGTTCTAACCATAATGATCTTTTCTGAGTTTGGCGGAACAGTTACGACCACTTGGTTTATGATGTCCATCGATTTTTGTGATGTCGTCATTGTGGAGAGCACTACCTCTTCTCCTCCAATTCTCAAGACATTGTTTTTGAAGTCAACTATAAATCTGTATGCGTTCATAACGTCTACACCAAGAATTGCTTCATCGACAATGTCTGCAACAAGTACTTGATGATTAAACTCAAGTCGGCCGAGGCGTAGGTGTAACTCCACTTTTCCACACTTTTACAGGCCGTCCAGTAGCTGTTCACAAGCTGCAAGAGCACTAGATTGGCTTGAGATCTTTCACCACATCGGGCCACACAATGGAAACTGTTGCACCTGTGTCAACTGTAATCAGGTTGGCATTTCTTGAACAAATCCGGTAACCACCAAGCTCCTGCTGTTTTTCTGAAGTGTAGAAATTGCGTATTGTCTAGGGGCTTCGTTCGTCCAGTTAGTCAGCACATGCCCCGTTGTACCGACTATTGCTCGTTTCCCTGCTGCTGCATTCTAACCCGACAATCTTGTTGTAGATGTTCAGGTTTTCCACATCTATAACACTTCGGTCTCCCATCCTTTCTTATTTTATTCTGTGGCACCAACCATCGAGTCTCTGTTCCTTGTTCTTCTTCCTCATCATCTGTGTCGTCGCGATCTTTTGGCGTGCACTTTATGACTTGTCCAACCAGACGCTGATTTAGTGGCCTCAAATTGCATAGCATGTACCAGGGCGTCCGCACTGGTCTGGTGTCTTGCCATTCGTAACACTTGCTGTAGTTCGTTATCTCGGACACCGGCCCTGTAAATGTCTGCATCGCAAAACTCATTCGAAAATCTTCTGGCGCTTCAGGTTAGGCCAGTCTAATTAGTCTGTCGATACTTCCTTCAAAGTCTTGAAGACTCTCCCCGAATGCTGTCGCCTTGCTCTCAACTGGGTGCAGTACACATCTCGCAAATGTTTATCACCATACCATAATTCTAGAGCTTTTATCAACTCGGCATAGGTGTTCTGGCTGTCAGGTGGCACTTTCTGTAGTAATTCTGCCTCAGGTCCTTTTAATGCAAGAACGAGTGAAACAGCCATGTCTTTCTCTGTCCAATTATTTGCGCATGCAGCAGCTTCAAATTGGCGGAGGTACGTTACCCAGTTACTGCTTCCGTCAAAGGTTGGAGCTTTGACATGAACTGTCCCTATTGGAGGCAAAGTGACTTTCTCTATTAACTTATTTTCTGTGTCTTTTTCTGGCTTTATCATTGGTACAGTCTGTTCACAAAGTTGTTTTGGTTGTATCTTCAGGCACTGCTCGACTTCATTTTTAATATGCTCTTTTATATTTGTAATCGAGTCTTCTATTTTTGTTGGCATAGCTTTTTCCACACTCGTGACAGATCTTTCTACTTCAGCTATTTTATTAGTCATGGATTCTTCAACACTCGAGACAGATTTTTCTTCTTCAGCTATTTTTAATGTCACTGATTCTTGTACCTATGATATTTTAGTAACTTGTTTATTAAGCTCACCTCGTAGGAGACCCAATTCTGCGTACTATTTTCTTGCATCTGTTTCTGCTCCTGTATTAATGCTTTGATGTCTTCTGTTTCACCCTTCCGTTTCTCTCCCTCCTGTCGTCGTCGTTCCTCTGTCTCTAGCATTAGTGCTTTCTGACGTTCCTCAGCCTCTTCTCTTTTCTGCATTCATTCTTCTTTTTGTTATCTTTCTGCTTCTTCCGCTTCCTGCCTGCATTCTTCTTTTGTCTCTTCCCGTGTCTGCCCCAGCAGCGTTTGGAAAGCTTCCATCATCTGACTGGCATCCATTCTTTACGGATTAATTACGAATTACACTTGTCTTGTACAAAGTTTCCACTGTTAACCATTCTATCCCAGTTCTGACACCACTGTTACGACGATCTACTTGATCGTCGTAGGTACGGTGGAAACAAAATACAAGACACCAATTAAGTCACTAATCACCAGCTTTAATTTTCACAGTTAAACAGTTCGTAATTATAACAACTCAGTCTCTTACAACAAATCAAATAAAAATTGTTCACACACAATAAAATGGCAGCTAATATTAAACACAGCTGTAATACACAATTATCCCGCCCATTCACCACTTCTTTGAGGGTTGGTCTTTTTTTTTAGCCAATCGCATCGCTCTCCTTTTTTGAATAACTCACTTTTTCACTTGTTTTAATCTCTTTGTATCTAGGATTTGTTGAGTGCTAATAAAAGACTCCTCTTCCTTAGTAATGCTATGGTCACCATGCTTGTATATTTCAACTGCCTCCCTCTGCAACCAAGGAAAGTACTGCTAAGTAGGACAGGACCTGGGTCTCTCCAAACAAGAATGTATGGTCTTCATTAAATAGCACATGTTCCGCTATAGCAGACTTCTGCGTTTGACCCAGACAGCAGTGTTGCTGTGTTCACCTAAGCGAGCGTTCATGGTGCATTTCATGGTACCAATATATACTTTTCCGCAAGAACATGGCACTCTCTATATATCCACGAGACAACCAGATCTCTGCTGTTCTTCACTGATCGTGGGCACTGTGTGCAGGCATTCTGTGTCACGGATCATTTACAGCATGCTACAGTTTTTAAAAGGACTTCTAAAATGATCCAAAATGAAATACTGGATTTCAAGTACATACTAACAACATACGAGAAGAAATTAAATCATCAAGATATGTGGCTACTAAAACTGATAAACTAACAGACTGTTCTACAGCTGCTCAGTTGATGTTGATTTATCACTATATTGTAGAAGACAAAGGAATTGTTGAGACTGTTGAGAGGTTTTTTGATTTTTACAATCTGTTAAGTGCCTCTGACTAAGCACACATTATCTATAATAAGCTTCATATTTCTTTGGGTCATGAAAAGAATAAATTAATAGCTCAGACATATGATAGAACTGCAGTGATGAGTGGCTCACAAATAAGAGTAAACACACAGATAAAGAAGCAGTACTCTTATGCATACTATATCCACTGTCATGCTAATCAATGTTACACCTTACAATGTTACAAGCTTCTTCCAGTATACTTGAGACGAGATTGTTTTTTTTTTATGACCATTGGTGGATTTACTGCCTTCTGCAACAGATCTCCTCAACACATGAAGGTCTTGGAAACAGTTCTGGACCAGCGTCGCATTCCTAAACAGTCAAGCATAAGGCAGAACTTCAACAGCTCACTTGTGCAAACAGTTTATAAATATACAGGGCTGATCGAATATTTCAAGAAAATATATACAAGCTGAGGCTTTAATATAATCACAGCTTGGAAAGCTCAAGAATTATTTGCACTTTTAAGAGTCCAATCCCTCCTTTTATTCTTCTGGTTAAACCTGTTTTATAAGATTATGTCACATTTTGATGTTCTATACGCACAGTTGCAGAAACATGATACTGATCCTATACAAATTTCTTCAAATGTGTAGTAGTTTCAAAATGAAGTAGTCTGTCTAAGATATTGTTATGCCATTATAGAACATTCTACATGTTTCCCAGCTATCCCAGCAGAGCCCAGCTGTGATGTTTGTGTGCGTACGTGACACTTAACTTGCGAGGAAGTGTTATATAATACGGAACATTATCGTACATTTGATAGTATTGTTCGACAAGCTTCTCAACTAGCCCAACGGTGTGTGTTTCTGCCAAGGCCGCACTATGCTCTAGAATTGTCGATTGCTTGTTAAGGACACATATTATGGAACCCTGCAGACTAAAAATACCCCACACCTGCCGCTTAGTTTTCAGTTGTCGGGTGATTTATACAGTACGCCTCAAGTACAGTAAACTCTCGATTATCCGCGGGCGGATTATCCGCGGTCTTCCTTTTCTTTTTTTTCTCTTTTTTTTGCGACAATAAATTACGGTATTAAAAAAAACCTACAACAGTGGAATAAGTTATAAAATTAGGCCTACAATTAAACGTTGCAGCGAAACATAGAATACCGTAAATGAAAACAACGAATGTAGGGAAATGGAAGCATGCGGGTTGAGAGAGAATGCATGAGTCACGATCCGCAGGTGCAGAAGCTATTTTTAGAGCGACAACCATCAGTTGGGGTGAGTGGAAGTCAATCAGCCAAGGTCATTGGCACTGCTCGTCACCGGCACCTTATTGCCTCCCCTCCTACCCCTGCACTCGCCACTTCCAGTTCTCATAACTCATGCATCAGTTTGTGCGTTTCTGTCAACCTGTGTGCACGTGTCGACTAGCAGTTCGCGTGTGTGTTTAAATTGTTGTACGTGATTTTAGTTTACACTACTATTGAAAAATGACTGAAAAAAGGAAACAAGTGGTCTTATCAATTCAAGAGAAACTAGAATCGATTAAAAAAATTGAAAATGGTGCGTCAAAAAAGCAAATGAGCTTGCAGTATGGAATAGGAGAAAGCACTGTTAGGGACATTTTTAAACAAAAGGATAAATTAATGCAATTTGCATCCACATCAGACAACTCCTCATCAATGAAAAAAAGAAAAACCATGAAAACTAGCACTTATGAAGAACTAGATGCGGCACTTTTAGAGTGGGTGAGTCAAGTGAGAAGTGAGGGAACTCCTATTTCAGGGCCTATTGTTGCTGCAAAAGCGAAACAGTTTTTTGAAATGCTAGGTTTAGAGAGAACATTTGACGCATCATCAGGGTGGTTGACAAGGTTTAAACAATGCCACAGGATAAGGGAAACTGGGCTTCACGGCGAGAAATTAAGTGGCGACAAACAGGCAGCGGAAAATTTCAAAACTGATTTTGAACAGTTTCTTTAGTCAGAGGGAATTTCTTACGAACAAGTGTACAACGCTGATCAGTCGGGGCTGTTGTGGAAATGTATGCCGACAAAAACACTGGCATTTGAAAGCGAGCGGCAAGCTCCAGGATATAAGTCCAGTAAAGAACGCATAACAATAATGACGTGCAGCAATGCAACGGGATCTCAAAAACTAAAACTAGTAGTGATTAGAAAATAAAAAAAAAACCGAGGTTTTTTAAAGGGACAAGGGCTGAAAACCTCCCATTACACTACTTCAACCAAAAAAAAAGGCTGGATGGACCAACAAATATTTAAAGAGTGGTTTGAAAAAAACTTCATTCCTCAAGTTAGAGACCATATCAAGTCTCAAAACATACCCCAGAAAGCTGTATTGCTGATTGACAACGCCCCGTCCCACCCAAGGGAAAGTGTTTTTAAATCAGAAAATGGAAATTTTTTGTCAAGCTTTTGCCTCCCAATGTCACAGCACTTATCCAGGCCATGGACCAGGGCGTAATTCCTTCAATGAAAAAAAAAATACAGAACAAACTTACTGAAAAAAGCACGAAGGGGGAATGATCTTCTGAGCTTCTGGAAAGATTACATGATTCTTGACAGCATTTATGACATAAACACTGCTTGGGAGTCAGTTAAGTAATCTACGTTAGTAAAGTCCTGAAGGAAGATTTTACCAAATGTGGAAAATACTTTGGTAGAGTCTGCAGAGGAAGAAGAAGAAGTTTCTGCTGTGATTTGGCTAATTCTGCAAAATCTGTTACTGGAGGAGGTAACGTCGATGAAGATAACATCACTGAGTGGATTAATTGTGACGCCAATGATCCAGGCTTTGAACATCTTACTGATGAACAAATCGTAGGTGGAGCATTAGGTATGGTTTTGGAGGAGAGTGAGGAAGAAGAAGAGGATAAGACGCAGAAGCAAGTGAGCCATGACGCAGCTTTAGCACACATTGACGGGCTCATTCAATACCTGGAAGAACAAGACGATGCATCACTTTGTGACAAAATGCTGTTAAAAAAACTTCAATCACAAATAAAGAAGAGGTGTCTTATCACGAAAAAACAAAACCAGTTGACCGATTTTTTGTGAAAAAGTAAACCAACAAACTTGTACGTACATAAAACTACTGTTTATTAAGTCATAATTGTATTTGTAGACCTCCTACTGTAAATAAAAATTGTTCAAAAGTATTTTCGTGTTGATTTGTGTCCTTTTTCGGCCATTTAGTGGATTATCCGAGGTTGAAGCGCCACCCAACTCCGCAGATAATCGGAAGTTTACTGTATTATATTAGTGAAAAGTGATTATAGTGCGGAATTCTTTATAGTTGACATTATTATTTGTGTGGACAGATTTGCTCGAATTATTGTACAAGTATAATCTTGTTAGGTAACTTGTTGATTTAAAAATGTTAATTGAGAGTAATTAAATTGGTGATTAGTGACTTAATTGGTGTCTTGTATTTTGTTTTCTACTGTATTATATGACAAACAGTGAGACCATCGTAACAATAAAGTCTGGACAATGAGACTGATAATGCAGACCCCCACCTAAGAAATAAACAAATGAGATTCACTTGTGAACCAATGAATTAGCAAATTGTGGTGAAAGAAGTATGTAACATTGTGTCAGTTCAAGCTAAGGAAAAATTGTTCAAGCTCTTTCTCTGGCCATCTGACAGCTTCAAAACTGTTTTATAGTAACATGTACAGTAACAATTTAAACCATTTTCCTGATGCTGAGTCGAACAATGTTATGAAAGCCAATTCTTTTTTTTTTTTAAATTAAAACTAAAAACTGAATTGACAATGCTTTACAGTCGAAAGGCTTTCATTTTAGGTATTAGGTATGCCTCTTTTGAGGTTCCTGTTGCAGAATAACTCGGAGGAAACATATTCAGAAACTGATAGTTTGCTAAGAGTTTTGGTAACGACATCCATGACAACATCAGTATATGAAAAGCGCTTTTCTATAATGAAAAGAACAACAAAATTCAAATAATAGCCTCTGAAAATGAAATGTGTTAAAATAAGGAGTTTAATATAAAAGTTATTGGCAATTTTTTTTAAATAAAGGAAAGAAGGTAAAAAATCTATCTGTACCTTTCTTTACAAATAGATTGTATGTAGGATTTAACTTATTAGTGTTTTGCTTGTGGTAAGTTTTTAAATTTACCTGTGCATGCTTGTTATAATCAACTGTTGTTTTTGACAATACTGTTTGTGATAAGCTCCCGTGCTTGTATACACGTTTATTGTGGTTTATGATAAGTTTCATTTATAATTTAAAATTTTAACATTCTAGTGCCACTACTGACTATTGCATTACCAGCCGCCATTGATGTCTTCCCTTCATTATTTAATCAACTGAATTTTTTTAAATTAACATCATCTTAATATTCATAACGAATATTTACATTTTTTTTTAAATAAAATACATACGTTTGTTAAATAGCATATATCATCTAATTTCTGGAAACAGTAACCAGCAGTAACTGCTACTTGAAAACACACCTTACCACACTGCTGACACTCTTGAATATCAGATTCTGGATCATTTGGATCATCAGGATCATCTATATCTGAATCAAGTTCTTCTATATCTGCTGATTCTGCCAAAGCAGCTTGCTGTAATATATAGTAATAAGACATTTAGTTCACTACATTTAAAAGATGACAAATATACATGCAAGTGGCACGGCAATTGGGTGAGATGGCAGATGATTATCAAAGTTGCTAGATTGAAGATACACATGCTATAACAAAGACCCTTGCTAGATGTAGGAACGAGATGGTGACATGCTCAACTACAGTACAATAGACAAGAACGTTTAAAAACAGCAGTCACTGCACATTGACTGTGAAGGCATTTGCTCAGCAGTACACAGTCAACTGATGCTGCTGCTGCTGGCGGTGTATGTGTGTGTGCGCGCACGCTCACACACCCATGCACACACTTTATATTAACAATTTGTGTAAAGACATGTTTTTAATAAATATGGAATATAATAGTGAATATTCTTGTTTTACTCACTATAGAACTGCATGTGACTACTGAAATAATGAGAAACTAAAGAGGTCACTAGTCTTAACTTTTTTTGTACTACTGACTACTGGAGAATTTTACTGACACTGTTACTTGTCAATATATTTTAAGCTTCTAAAAACACAACTCCCTGTATATAAATATGATTAATGAAATACAAAAAAATCAGTGTGTGAAAAGAAGACTTAGGGCTATTTCTTGAATTAAGGTCGGATTATAAGAAATAGATCAGCTAGACCTGTACCTTGACACTGCCTTTACTGAAAATACACATTCGAAATGTGATATACTTTTGTCTGAAGAGCATTTCAGAGAAGTAAAACTACAAGGTAAATAATCACTGTTTTTAAATTTTTCTGAATATGTAGAACTTTAGGCTGAAAGAATAAAAATCGGCTTCTTGCTAAAAAAAATGAAACTTCATAACGTTTGTCATAAAGATGAATGGGAAGATAACAGAAGTGACAACAACTAGAGGCATAAGTAAAATGAATACTAACCTGAGACGAGTGAAGCTGAGAATGTAAAACCTTTCAAATACATGGCCATCATGATGTAAGTGAGTGAAAGATCACTGAAGTCATTCAATCTAGGATAGTATACTAAAAAAAAAGTGTATTCATTATGAATATGACTTCATATAGTCCTGAAAAGAAGAGCCAGAGAATTTTGTGGAGTGATAGGGTGAGCAATAATTAATTGTTTAAGAAACAAGAGACTGTGAACAAGAGATGATAGAAGGAAATACCAATGCCTGGGCCACCTGATGACACACAGTAGCTATACGATTATATGAGGATACTAATATTATCTGACACTAATGTGTCAGAGGTAAATCTTGCCTCTGACAAATGCTATGGTAAGGCAATAAACATTTATGAACAGAAGTATGTTTGATAGTGTACAGGAGTTTTTAACAGAACTGTGCTTATTGTGTTTGGAGGGTTTTGCCAACATTTTGGCACATTTACTTCTACCATTCATAGCCTGTTGATTTCTTACTGCTTTTAACCGATTTCAAGGCCTATTTGTTATTTATACTGTCACAGAAAGGAATCGTATGTGCTGTTACTGTGTCACTGTTTTGAAACAGAAACCTGACAGCCATTCTTGAGCAGTTAAATGTGATGACCCAACAAAATTATTACATACACTGAACAAATATACGGTATTATTATATATATAAACTTTCACAATATGAACTTACTTTCTTTATCACTTCCCCATACGTTTCGAGGTGATGTTCCTCTTCCTCAGTGGGAGTAAATACTGAATGTCGTTTTACAGAATAACGGTTATGGACTATAGGTGTGTGTGGTGGGGGTTGGTGGTGGGAGGGTATTGGCGCTGAGGTTCAAATTGTGTGTTTGGATCAGTGTATCGAATAGTGTATGTGATCTATAATGTAATTGTTCATTTAATATGTTGTTTGGCTGTAGTGTGTGATATCTGTATATTTCAAATTGTTCAGCTGTGTTTAGTTTTCTACTTTTAGGTAAGTAGTGTAATATTTCCATGTTGTGTTCTATGTTTGTGTAACTGTGGAACCACCTTGAGGTATTTACTCCCACTGAGGAAGAGGAACATCACCTCGAAACGTATGGGGAAGTGATAAAGAAAGTAAGTTCATATTGTGAAAGTTTATATATATATATATAATAATAATATTTTATAAAGTGAACGAAGAGGATGAATCAACAAGATAAATATACAGTGTTCAGCAAATAGATAGGAGAAAACACAAAAAGAATTTGCTGTCTCACACACTATCAGTTCATTTACTGTTGCTTCATACCAAAGCTTGCATGATTGTCATGTTCTTGCTAGTCTTGCTATAGCTAACCTATATACTATAAAACACTACACAAGAATGATCTGCACATATACAAAATGACCAAAACTTTGTTTTGGCCGCACAATGAGGTGTCTGTCCAATGTACGTTTCAAAATCTATTGTCCAGTCTATACTAGTGTCTAGGCAGAGTATTTGTAGGATATTTGTTCAGTGTCTATTATGTCCATCATTATTTGTTTTTGGAACAACTCCAAGGTGGGCAGTAGTTAGGTAGTATCAAATATTATACTGCATTCAGTCTTGTAATGTTCTCAGGCTTGTTCCCTGACCTGCTAGACTATGTAGTGGTTAGATTTATTATACAATCCTTTCGCAGCTATAGCAAGAGTCTATTAATTCTTTGTGATCTGACAGCTGTTACAATGTTAGGTTTTCATAAAATTACGCTCATTTTCTTTGTTCTCCAGATATGGTTTCCCTTGTTGGTATATTTCTGTGTTAACTACACACGTTTAAATGTAAAGTATCTTCACGTGCATTAATATGTTCTTGTTAATGAATTAACTGGTCCACTATTTGAGACCAATGTGAACAAAAGTACTGACAACCAAAGATGTTGGTGACGTGAGTTTGTTTAAGGCAGCAGTTTATATTTTTCTTATAAACTGTGACTGAGCCACCCACCATTAACTTTGATGAATAGAACATCTAAAACACTAGTGAGAATGAATAATGAAAAGGATATAGTTGACAAAAAAATTTTTACACCGCTACCTTATGCAGGGGTGTCACATTATTACCCAGCTCTACTAATTGGTCAACACTCTGGTTCCCTGCTCACAAAATGCAATTTCAAACAGAAGTTACAAGACATGCTCTGAGCTGCTCTACACACTCATTGGCTCCACAAATAAGCTGATCAACAGAGCTAGAAAACAACACAGTACTAGCACCAACAATGAAACATCAATGGCTCCGAGCTGTTGCAAAAATGAATAGAAAGAGAATCAACAGAAATTATAAAAGACTGATTGCACTTAATGGCCTCTGACTGTTCAGCCTGAAAGCCAGTACAGTACAAACAACAATACACTATCGACTTATCAAAAGCAGGGTTAGCCTTGAAACAATAAGCACACATCATTCTATATTCACCTCAGTACTAATACCAAACAGGTCTAGAGCCAACCAACAATAATAAAGAATCAAAGATAGCCATGAATGCCTTAGGTTATCATGCCAAAATACATCTACAATTAAATAGAAACAAAAGTAATGCCATACACATTACATTATTTCTCTGCATAGTTACTAATGAATTCTTAAATCTGCATTTTGTTTATCATTCCAGCATTCAAATCCCCATAAAAAAATCTGCTGCCAGCATGTTGAGCAACTTTTTGTTCTGAAACAGCGGCCACTGCTTTAATACATTCTAGTCTTTTCTCTAAGTGGTATGTGTATGTTTCAGTAAGCAGAAAGTTTTCCAGTATACATCAGAATTAATTTTTGTTACAAAAAGTAATTGTTTAAAATTTCTGGCTTATGGAGATGATAAACAGTGCTGGCAGAGCTTTAATTCACCATTTGCATACAAAATCTATTTTTTGTCTCCACTCACTACAAGACAATTGACAATTCTTCTTTATTTTCAAAATTCATCAACAATCTGTGGCCTGCTTGCACACTCTGTATTTGTGAACATCTCTAAGAATTTTACTGACAATCCATGTAGCACACAATTTATGATAGCCCAGCTTTTGAATTGCATCATAAATAAATCAGCATGATGAATGAAAGACTAACAGATTACAAACAACGGTGGAAAGTACTGAAGATTCCAGACTGACCAAATAGTCTGGAAATATAAAACTATAGGACACAGTTGAATGGGTACACCTAGGAAGAGATGGCTGGAGGATCTTTGAAGACAGAACAGGCAGCACCTTGCCTATGCTGTGATGTGAAGATGATGATAAATCAGCATAAAACCTGAAGTACAATTAAAAGCTCAGGCATTAAGAATAGACGATTCTATCGAAAATTTCTGTCCCTACACCCTGGCCAGTCACCAATTTCTAACTTATGATTATTCCAAACATAAGGACCATAAATCCTAGAGTTATTTGTGCCTTTTTACAAAAGTATTGTTCTTTGCAAGGAAAACTATATTAACCCACATAACTTACTGGTAGTAGTAGTATTTATTACTGCACTCATTATAAACTTATTAAGTATAAGATAACTGCATGATCAAGGTGCAACATGTATAAAAGTAACAAGTTCACACGTTTATCTCCATTCTACTATACCACCATAAGTAATAAAGAAATGAGTTTTATTTTATAAGGACACGTCATATAGACTGGTACAGTTTCGTCTCTTTCTATTTTAAAGTATTAACTCTATTTTTTACATTACTAAATTGATCACAACTCTAATACTTTATTACAATGTTCATACTTTATTATTAAATACAATAGAAAATAACCTAGTGGTATATATAAAATTCAACACTGTGATTGTTCTAAATTTTACACACACACGCACGCGCGCGCGCGCGCGCGTGACATGTGTAGCATCAACCGACAGAAAATCCATACATCACACTATGCATAAAAACTATAAACAAAAATTTGTTTATCAAATCAAGAACAACAGTATTTCCTGATTTAAATGATACAAAATTAATCACACATATCTAAATGCCAGAAAAGAGTATTTTGAACACTTTTAATATAAAAATAAATTGTTAATTCAAAATGCTCTAATTTCTTTAAAATATTAAATATCCAATAGTACAAATGAAAACATTCAATACCATAACAATAAACAAAGTAAATGCTACTAAGATGCTAAAAAATGTATGAGAAACTCTTATTGAATTCTGTGGCAGTCTAATCTAAATATATGAAATAAATTTTTTCCTAAAAAACACACTTGCAGACACTATAGGAGAGACTATCATTAAATAAAATATATTATTGTGAAACACAGATCCAAACTATGATGCAATGAGACTGGAGACAATATCAAATTTAAGAAACTAAAACATTATCTACCATCACTAATGAAACTAAATGAAAATTCATAAACCCACACACTAGCAGAATATCATGGGCAATGCATTTAACATACAATTACAGTACAGTATAGTAGAACCTCACTAATTCGTCACCTACGGGACCGAAGGGGTGACGAATTAGTGAAATAGACGAATTTGTGAGGAGTAAGAAACAAACCCATTAAACACAATATAAAAGGTTTTATTAAACACTACCAATGTACAGTACTAATGTTATGTTCGAACATATTTATTGCTGGAAATTTTCAAACTCAAACAGGTTAAGCAATGTAACTGAAAAAAAATTTAATGATTGTGAAAAAATCTGTAATTTTCCTGTTTTTTTTCTGTCGATCGTACTTTTCAAGAGCCATATTATGTATTTGGCACAGTGAAATTATTTTAGGCAATTCTGGTTCATCTTGGCCTTCATACCACTTGATTGCTATAGTCGGTGATTGAATGGCCTCCTTATGAGATATCACAGATTTTATTAGCTGGTCATCTTCTTCATCATTAGCTTTAGGAGGTTCTGTGGATATATATATATATATATATATATATTTCAATCACTTTCTGCTACAGTCCGTTTCTTGATGTATATAATACTTTAATATTTATAACTATATTTACCTCAAGATATACTTTTTTCCTATTAGGAACATGTTTCGAGAGTTCCTGTACTCTCATCTTCAGCCTTCGCCATCTTGTTTCTGGTGAAGTATTTGTGTGTTGGCTTCTGGATGTTATTAAGGTAGTTTGTTGGTCTTTGGTCTTTTAAAGTTGCATTATTGTGTGTGGTTGTGGTATCTGTTTTTGTATTTTGTGTATTTTCGATGTTGAGTGCTTTGAATATTGTGTCATGTTTTGTATTGATTTGTATTTGTTCTGGTATTAGTTTGTTTTGTGTTTTATGTTTGTAAATCTGTAAATTTTCCCAAATGTTCATTATGGTGCCTTTGTGTGGTATATGTTTTATTAGTGTTACATTGGTTATGTCTGGGAATTCATGTCCTGTGTTTATTGCATGTGTGGCTAAATTGGATTTATATACATTGTAACATGACATAAGGTAGCAAGAATTCAATGGTATTTAATTATAAAATAAACAGCTGAAAATAAGAGTAAAAGGCAAAAAACTTATGAACTTAAAGATCAATAACCCAGTAACCCAATAAATGACAAATGACTATTAACCCGACAGACTTGACACAATAGATCGGATAGGAACCAAAAGAAAACCAAGAGACAGTGAAGAAGAAGTTTAAGTACAATCAAGTCATCCCAAAAAAGTGAACAGAATATTGTAAATTTAGTAATGAATTGATGTCTGTAGCATATGAGATGTAGCTAGGACAATAAGATTAATGAAGGGTAATAGTATCACATGTATCTTATTATTTAAAGAATGTAATTGTATAATATAATGTAGGGGGGTTAGAAGCTAACCATACCCCAAACTAATTGTAGTAGTAATGGCCAAAGGCTATAAACAATACTTTGAGCCCAAAACAAAAGCAATATTAGAATGATGACCAAAAGTGATCAGTGTGATTTGGAGGTAAATAGTTATAAATGACCATAATCACACAGTGATTTAAGGTAATCAGACAACCCATGAATAAACAAGTGAATAAGCCCAAAAGTGTGTGTGTAAAAATAAATAAGTAGTGAAGTGATAGGTATAAAATAATGAAACAAAGTGAGCAGGGTAGTAATTATAGAAACTTTCTAATGAAAGAAAAAGTGTAGTGAGAGTGTAGAACTGAATATTATGTAAGCCAACTATGTTAAACAGATAAACAATTTGTGATAAACTGTGCACTAGTAGGTAAGATTGAACTAATTGTAATATTGTTAATTTAGGTAATAAGATATCAAGATTATATATTAAGGTAAGAGTTAAGGTATCAGAGTGTATAGCAAATTAAGAAGGACTAACACTGTGTTTAAGTGAAGGGAATAGTAGATAGGACATAGCATACAAGGAACAGTTTGTCAATAGTATTATAAGAGTTTCTTTAAGTAAGTATTAAGAATTTTGTTTGTGTTCAGAAAATCATAGCATAGAGTAAATTGTAGGGTAAGCAGATAACAGCAATTAAAAGTTATTTCAGGGTAGAACCTGAAAAGAAATGTTTAATAGTAAGAATTAGAGTTAGGGATACTGATGTTTATTGTTTGTTTTGTTTGTAAATTGTATTAGAGTTACCAGGAATGTTAGTAAGAAATGTTAGATGGAAGTAGAATGGAATCTAGGCTCTAAGCCAAACTGTTGAACATAAATTTATTAATTTGAGAACAAATAATAATCCAAAGTTAAGGCAGAACGTGCCAAATGATTAAACCATGTAAGTGGGTATTCATAGTACCAAAATATGTGATTAACAACTAATTTTGAATAAAATATGTGTAAGATGTAAAATTGGGAAAATAGTAAAAATGTAATTAGCTATCCAAAAGTAGGCATGAGGGATATCAAAATGTTCATCATAAAAAATTAGGAAGAATGGTACTAATGTGATGACCCTAGCTATTAGAACAAAGTAGTAATCTTCAGTTGAAGATATTTTGGTAGAAATAGACGAAAAAAGACGATAAATCCTAACAATAACCTGAGTTAATAACCAATGAAAAATTAGCATAATTTATGAAGTAACCATAGCAACAAGAAAAATAACGCCAAAAAACCGTTAGATTTGGAGTAAGTCATTATTAACCAACGCCAGATGGTGGACCGAGTAGCTCTCGTATTAACATTAAATTATTATTCTTCAAACAATTTCAAAACTATTTAAAACTAATAGAAGACAATTACAACAGTACAGGGAATCCTGAACGTAAATTTTTATTTATAAAAAATTAAATTAACAAACCGTAGTGATCCAAAGAAGACGAAGCGACGCCGTGACGAAGAAAGACGACCACGGACACTATATGAAGATCAGTGGAACCTCCTAAAAGAAGAAGACGACACCAACTGAAGAATTACGAGGCCTGAAGTAGCAAAGAAAAGTGCCGAGACGAGGGAAACAGACGACAGGAATTATCCATAGAAGAAGACGACAGCCCAGGAGTTATCTATCGAAGAAGACGACATCAGGATCTTCAGCAACAAGTAACTGATGAGTATAAACATTATCCCTTAAAGCGTATTCACAAATTTTGGTCTGAATTAAATATAACTATTTCAAAATCACTGATCACTATTCCGAGTCAAAATAAATGCTTATTTAAATTCACTATTTAACTATAACAAATTAACAATTATTAAGAAAGTAAAATATGATAAATAATTAACGAATCTTCTAATAACGAACTTCTGGCAAATGAAACATAACCATAAATTGCTTCACAAGTTTTCATTGGTGATTACTTCGTCAAATGTAATGAGATATCGATTTATTTATGTAATTAGTTGTAAGAATTATTATAACTTGTTGTGTGTTAGCCGTAAGTATATATTTCTGTAGCCAAAAGGATTTTACACCCCTGAGAAAAAACGATAATTTTTACTGTAAACTAGTGTTATTGACTGATTGTAAACAACTGAGCTGAGCAAGTACCAACTACACAATTGTAATAGCCGGTGCCGAAAACGAATTTTGATGTATAATAAACCAAGTGAAATATTCTAAAGGATTAATAAATGTTCTCAATCTGCAATGCTGTATGTTTGATTCCGTTAATTTAGAATTACGACTAGTAATTATTGAAGTGAAGGCGTTAAAGCGAGACGCAAGCTGGGTAATACTGCAGAGAGCTGTACGCCAATCAGGTGGCGAGGCGGCAACGTTTGAATGCGGCAGAGCAGAATACGGTTTACCCGTACACGACTGAGAGCATACATTTTGACACGTTTAACACCAAACAAACATTTTAAACTTAAATTTTAATTATTACAACCCACATTCAGAACCTTTACAAAGTGGCGCGCCAACTAGTAGGGCTAGAATAGGTAAGGAAAAATATTTTTAAACTTTACAGATTCTAGCAGCGACTACGGAAATGGAACCGGCGAAACACGAGACGAGATTCCAGACGAAGCTACGCGAAAAGGAGGAGGAAGAGGAAGCAAGGAGATTAGAAAAGGAGATCGAGAAAGGTGCCAGAATGGAGGAAAGAGAAATAACTTCGGTGGAAGATGTAGAAGAGTTACTAACTCCCATGGAAATAGATAAACCCACATCCAAGGAAGACCTGAGCACACAGGAGATGTTCAGGATAATGATGGAACAGAGAAGAGAAGACAAAGAAGAACTGAATAAGAAATTTGAGGAAATGAAGGAGGACAACAAAAAATTATTACAACAAAATAATGAGAAGATGGAGGAAAAACTGGACAAGAAGTTTGAAGATAATTTCAAGAAACAGAATGAAAAACTGGACAGCACTAAAGAAGAATTGAATAAGAAATTCGAGTCCATGAACGAAAAATTTGACAGGAATGAAGAGAGTAACAAAAAGAATATCGAAACTTTAGAACGGAAGATGAAAGAGGAGAATAAGCTAATAGGAGAAAAAATAGAGAAGAGTAATGAGAAAACCAGTGAAACCTTGAGACTCATGAAAGAGGACATTGAAACGCTGAATGATAAAATTGAATATAACCAAGACACATTACAGCAACAGTTGACAGAATACAGAGAAGAACTGAAACAAACTGTAATGGAAACGGAAGAGAAGATAGAGAAAACCAGCGAAGTAGTGATGCAAGTCAGAGAAGAAATTTTAATCAAGGTGAATGAAGTTGAAGGCGAAGGTAAGAGGAGGGTTGAAGGACTCCAAAAGGAAACCAACAACAAATTAGAACAGATACAAACCAGAGTAGAGGAGAACTATAGCAGATTGGACGCGTCAGTAAGTGAAGTGAAAGACACCACAACCGCCCAAGAAGGGAAAATAGCTGAATTTAGGGCTAGAGAGCTACGCCTACAAGAGGAGATCAACGCATTGAAAGATCGACCAATCATGACCTCACATGTGTTACGCAGTGAAAATAGGGAGACCATAAACTTTAAAAACTATAAACGTAATCCGATTGAGTTTATAGAACGAGTGGAGGAAAACTTAGCCTGAACCAGAGAGACAAGGTGGACTATAATCAAGAGCATGATAGATGACATGTTTAAAGAAGTCCATGATAATTGGTGGACGGCGGTAAGACCAGACATAAATAATTTCAATGAATTCAAGAAATTATTCAAAGACAAATACTGGTCGGAGGCAACTCAGCACGTGGTGAGAAACAATATAAGCAATGGCAGATTCGACCCTTACCTAGGACAGTCACCAACCGCTTACTTTTTAGGTAAGGTGAGCATAGCAAGGAACCTCGAACCCAACATCCCGGAAGAGTGCCTAGTGACGCAATTGGCGTATCACTATGACGGTGAGATCAAGAAAAGCCGTTTAAGCGGACGCATTAAAACTATACAAGAGATGGCCGCATTATTGGGAGAGTACGAGCGGGAGAAACACTATGTCTTGAACAGACAAAATGATTCACCAAACTATAGAAATGATGACAACCGAAATCAGCCAAGTGGACCACAGGGAAACCACATCCCGGCCAACCATCCGCCATCTAACCCCAATAATTATCGAGGGTTCCATAATCAAAACAACAACAATAACTACCCAAGAAACCACAATCAGAATTACCCCAATAACAATAATGGTAACCACCCTTACAATAGGGGAAACAACCAAAATGGAGGTGGGTATAATAGACCAAATAACCAGTACCATAATAATAGCCCATCGACACAGAATCAAACATACAGACGACGGGTGAACTATATAAATGCAGAAGGTAGAAATGACGGGAGACGCAGTTATAGAAGACCGAGGAGCCGGAGTGCCGAAGAGAACAGAAGAGGTCGAGAACAAATAACTCGTAATGACCACTCGATTGAGAGGAGGCAGAACACGGAGAATGATCACCCCGTCAGAACAGAGGACCGTGCCGAAGGTAACGGCCAGCATTTAAACGAACAGCGGCAGTGAAAATACCAAAGGACCCGTCACTGATCCGATCTATTGGGTTAATAACAACACAGACTGACGAGACAAATGACTACACTATTACAATAATTTAGAATCATTATCTGAAAAATATCCGAGAGGAGCTTATGGAAGAAAATTCCTCATTGACCAAGCACCCGGATAATGAAATTGCCTATGTTACCGCTAAAGTACATAATATAAATATAAAATTTATGATAGACACAGGCGCAAATGTGTCTCTAATTGACATAAACATGTATGACAAAATTCAAAAAGAAGGTAAGACCAACTTACCAACGTTACCAATAAGCAACATTATTTTAATAGGAGCCACTGGTAGGCAAAATAAGACAATAAAGAGACAAGTGTCACTAGAAGTCATAAGTAATGGCGTGACACTACCTATGATATTTTTGATCGCTCACAACATACCATTTGACATCCTAATTGGGTGTGACATATTGAGGAAATATTCTGCAGTTATCGATATGGAATTATCGAAAGTAACCATGAAATATGAAGGCAGAGAATGGGTAGCTGAATTAACTGGCAGCAAAGGGGTCCTACCAATGAGTAAAATATACAGTATAAGAACAGTTCGTGATTCACCAGACCGGAGGTGGGAAGTGAAGCCAAACAGTCAAGCAAATAATGACATTCTATGGCATCAAAAATTGGAGGAGATCCGACAATTCCGAGGAACCCAAGATGGGAATCCAATGACAGAGCAAGAGGTGGAGAAGTTAATACGAATTTACAAGTACCGGCATGTATTTTCCGACCAACCAGGAAAAGTACGGGGGTATCAATGCGAGTTAAGATTTAAAGAAGTGGCCAATTTCAATAAAAAATCCTATCCCATAGCGTATGCAGCCAAGGAAGCAGTACGCACAGAAATTAGTAAGATGATGGAGGAAGACATCATAGAATATAGCTGTTCACAATACACTAGTCCAATAGTTGCTGTTATGAAAAAGGATGGAAGAGTACCCTTGTGTCTCGACGCTCGAGAAATAAATAAAATACTGATCAACGACAGAACATCTCCTGGCGAGATCGAGGAAATCCTCAAGAAGTTCCATGGAACGCAATTTATTAGCACATGGGATACGGTCTGCGGGTACTGGCAGGTAGAACTGCACCCCGCCAGCCGACAGTACGTAGCATTCATATTTGAAGGCAGGAACTACCAGTTCAAGCGACTACCTTTTGGGCTGGTAAACTCTGTAGCAATATTTGTTCGCTGCATGGACCAGATACTGGGTCCCGAAACTATGAGCTATACCACTGTATACGTTGATGATCTGTTGATCACCTCATCAAATTGGGAGGAGCATTGTGTGAGAGTTGAAAAAGTGTTAGAAAAATTATCTACTAACAATGTGACATTAAAACTCGAGAAATCTAAACTAATAGCAGCAGAAGTCCAGTTCCTGGGATTCAACCTGTCACGACAGGGAATAACACCATCAACTGATAAGGTAGATGCCATTCAACGCTTTCCTACCCCAAGGAATAAGAAGCAGTTACAGTCGTTTCTGGGCATCTGTAACTACTACAGAAAGTTCCAGCAGAATTATTCAGAACTTACTACTAGACTAGCACCACAGCTATCATCCAAAAACAAGTGGGTGTGGGGCTCAGAACAGGATGCCATCTTCAACACTATCAAAACACACTTCCTCGACACTATCATGTTAAACCATCCCGATTTCAATAGACCCTTTTTCATGAACTGCGACGCAAGCGACATTAGCTTGGGATCGGTGCTTTACCAAGAAGACAAAGATGGAAACCACCAAGTGATAAGCTTCGCCAGCCGTACCTTAAACCAATGTGAGCGCAATTATCATGTAACTGAAAAAGAACTGTTGAGTGTGGTCTTTTCATGTGCAAAATTTCGGACTTACATACTTGGGTATCCCATCACCGTGCGCACCGACCATAAATCCATTTCATTTTTGAAAAACTGCAAACTCAGCCATGGTCGACTAGCCAGATGGATTCTTGCTCTCCAAGAATATCACATCAACTGGGAGTATATCCCTGGTAGCAAAAATACAGCAGCTGATGTGCTATCACGGATCAACACTGAACAACAAACCTTTGATGGAGAAAAGGAGACCATTGTGAAGGTATTTAACATCATGAAAAATAACTCTGACCTAGAAGTGATAGTGAACAAGGTGATACAACACCAGAAAGAGGATGCAAAATTAAACCAAATCCGAGAGAGACTAGATCGACAGGAAGAAAAAGCAACTCAGTACTATTGCGTTCATGAGGATATTTTGTTTATTAAAACTAAACCTAACCAGAATACGTGGAAGCTGTTGATACCTAAAGAAACCGCAACTGAAATCATAATGGAGTACCACCTCAGGTACGGACACATGGGAGCACTGAAGGTGACAAAAGCGTTAGAAGAACACACATACCTGAAAGATATTAACCGAAGGGTGAGAAAAACCATAAAACACTGTCACATATGTCAGCTTGTCAAATGCAACAACGACAGAAAGGAAGGAATCATGCAAGCAATAACCTCTACAAATAAAATGGAACGAGTTTTCCTAGACATATGTGGACCTATGCCACGAAGTGGAGGTAGAAAGCAGCACAAATTCATCATCATTATTATGGACCATTACTCAAAATTTATTAAATTATACCCAATCAACCGTGCTACTACAAACAAGGTATTGAACATTGTCACACAAAGATACATTACTGAGGTTGGTAGTCCCATGAATATTATCACCGACCATGGTACTCAATTTCGAGGAAGACGATGGAAGGACACATTAATGGATCTGGGTATCCGAACATACAAGACTTCAATTTACCACCCGAACAGCAACCCAGCGGAAAGAGTGCTCCGTGAAGTTGGGAGAATTCTCCGTACATACTGCCACGACCAGCAACGCAAGTGGAGCGAATACCTCGAAGCCACTGAAAATTTCATAAATCTCGCATACCATGAATCCATTAAGGATACCCCGTACACCATCATGTATGGAAAACCACCACCTCGAGCCATAGAAGAACTTGTCAATTTCCCCACCAATCCAATATACCAATTTGATAATGCCAAATTCTATAGTAAAATAGCGGAGCAAACTGAAAAGAAAAAGGCTAAATATCATAAAATGCAACCAAAGGCAATCCGGTACAGTGAAGGAGAAAGGGTATTAATACGAAACCGAGAATTGCCAAGTTCCAGAGAGGGAATTACGAAGAAATTACTGTTGTTATATAATGGACCCTACCTCATAATGAAAGATAATAAAAATAATACCTATGTCATAAGTGAAATCACAACTAAAAAGATAAAAGGGACTTATAACCAGTCTTCTTTAAAAAAGTATTATGAACCAGTGTCAGAAAATTAAAGAGAATTTTGTAAGTAACTATTATCAAAATTCGAAAGTAATGTAAGCACAACTTACAGTAAGTATTTGATTGGAACCATTATTATTATAAATGAGAGGGAATTTAGAAGAAAGATAAGCTAAGTTCAAAACAAAGTAAGGCTAAACTTACGAACAAGTGTGAAACAAAATGTGTAAACACATGTAAATTTTGGAAATGTATAATGAAATATCATAAAAATTGAGATATAAAATAATTAAATATTACACAAATAATGATGACGCTACATAACATCATTAACAAACCCTATCACAAAAAGGGGATAAATAGAAATTAATGTTTCACAAAAGAAGAAACCAAAACAATCAAATAAAAAATAACACTGGCAGATTAGCTGAGTTATCAATGAAAAAATATAAATGAGTCAAAACCAGCTACAATGTTAATTAAATATCAATGAGAATCAGAGTGATGACAAATAGAATCACTACCATATAGAATAAGCTCTTAAAACAATACAAAATGCCTATTAAATATCGCCACAAGCTTAAAACAAAGGAATCCTAATAAGTTATTGAAATGAAAGGTCATGAGTTGTATGAAAGAAAGAATAATTAATCCCAAAAGTGTTTTATTGTATTAATATTATGTGAGTCGGAAATGAACGACTATTATTATAATTATTATGAATATTATTATGTGATGATTTTATGTTGAGATACGTCCAACATATGTTATTGAGCAGATAGGCAAGGCCTCTGAACTCAAAATGTGTATAAATGGATAGCAGAGTAATAGAGCCACACGTGCCCTCTGACTATTACCAATTTATATGAAGGAGAGAGAAGAAAAATTTTAGGGAAATAGAACATAAAGGGGAATAATAAAGAAAAAAAAATAATACCAATTATTATATTATGAACCATGACTTAATAAAGAATGAATACAGAAGAAGTAGCGATGGAGGAATTCCTGAATAATAACAACTTGATAAAATGAACTATATTGATGATTTCAGAAAAAATCTAATAATCTTTGTTTCGAAATAATCAATTTTGGTGGCGATGCATTATGTAACATGACATAAGGTAGCAAGAATTCAATGGTATTTAATTATAAAATAAACAGCTGAAAATAAGAGTAAAAGGCAAAAAACTTATGAACTTAAAGATCAATAACCCAGTAACCCAATAAATGACAAATGACTATTAACCCGACAGACTTGACACAATAGATCGGATAGGAACCAAAAGAAAACCAAGAGACAGTGAAGAAGAAGTTTAAGTACAATCAAGTCATCCCAAAAAAGTGAACAGAATATTGTAAATTTAGTAATGAATTGATGTCTGTAGCATATGAGATGTAGCTAGGACAATAAGATTAATGAAGGGTAATAGTATCACATGTATCTTATTATTTAAAGAATGTAATTGTATAATATAATGTAGGGGGGTTAGAAGCTAACCATACCCCAAACTAATTGTAGTAGTAATGGCCAAAGGCTATAAACAATACTCTGAGCCCAAAACAAAAGCAATATTAGAATGATGACCAAAAGTGATCAGTGTGATTTGGAGGTAAATAGTTATAAATGACCACAATCACACAGTGATTTAAGGTAATCAGACAACCCATGAATAAACAAGTGAATAAGCCCAAAAGTGTGTGTGTAAAAATAAATAAGTAGTGAAGTGATAGGTATAAAATAATGAAACAAAGTGAGCAGGGTAGTAATTATAGAAACTTTCTAATGAAAGAAAAAGTGTAGTGAGAGTGTAGAACTGAATATTATGTAAGCCAACTATGTTAAACAGATAAACAATTTGTGATAAACTGTGCACTAGTAGGTAAGATTGAACTAATTGTAATATTGTTAATTTAGGTAATAAGATATCAAGATTATATATTAAGGTAAGAGTTAAGGTATCAGAGTGTATAGCAAATTAAGAAGGACTAACACTGTGTTTAAGTGAAGGGAATAGTAGATAGGACATAGCATACAAGGAACAGTTTGTCAATAGTATTATAAGAGTTTCTTTAAGTAAGTATTAAGAATTTTGTTTGTGTTTAGAAAATCATAGCATAGAGTAAATTGTAGGGTAAGCAGATAACAGCAATTAAAAGTTATTTCAGGGTAGAACCTGAAAAGAAATGTTTAATAGTAAGAATTAGAGTTAGGGATACTGATGTTTATTGTTTGTTTTGTTTGTAAATTGTATTAGAGTTACCAGGAATGTTAGTAAGAAATGTTAGATGGAAGTAGAATGGAATCTAGGCTCTAAGCCAAACTGTTGAACATAAATTTATTAATTTGAGAACAAATAAGAATCCAAAGTTAAGGCAGAACGTGCCAAATGATTAAACCATGTAAGTGGGTATTCATAGTACCAAAATATGTGATTAACAACTAATTTTGAATAAAATATGTGTAAGATGTAAAATTGGGAAAATAGTAAAAATGTAATTAGCTATCCAAAAGTAGGCATGAGGGGTATCAAAATGTTCATCATAAAAAATTAGGAAGAATGGTACTAATGTGATGACCCTAGCTATTAGAACAAAGTAGTAATCTTCAGTTGAAGATATTTTGGTAGAAATAGACGAAAAAAGACGATAAATCCTAACAATAACCTGAGTTAATAACCAATGAAAAATTAGCATAATTTATGAAGTAACCATAGCAACAAGAAAAATAACGCCAAAAAACCGTTAGATTTGGAGTAAGTCATTATTAACCAACGCCAGAGGGTGGACCGAGTAGCTCTCGTATTAACATTAAATTATTATTCTTCAAACAATTTCAAAACTATTTAAAACTAATAGAAGACAATTACAACAGTACAGGGAATCCTGAACGTAAATTTTTATTTATAAAAAATTAAATTAACAAACCGTAGTGATCCAAAGAAGACGAAGCGACGCCGTGACGAAGAAAGACGACCACGGACACCATATGAAGATCAGTGGAACCTCCTAAAAGAAGAAGACGACACCAACTGAAGAATTACGAGGCCTGAAGTAGCAAAGAAAAGTGCCGAGACGAGGGAAACAGACGACAGGAATTATCCATAGAAGAAGACGACAGCCCAGGAGTTATCTATCAAAGAAGACGACATCAGGATCTTCAGCAACAAGTAACTGATGAGTATAAACATTATCCCTTAAAGCGTATTCACAAATTTTGGTCTGAATTAAATATAACTATTTCAAAATCACTGATCACTATTCCGAGTCAAAATAAATGCTTATTTAAATTCACTATTTAACTATAACAAATTAACAATTATTAAGAAAGTAAAATATGATAAATAATTAACGAATCTTCTAATAACGAACTTCTGGCAAATGAAACATAACCATAAATTGCTTCACAAGTTTTCATTGGTGATTACTTAGTCAAATGTAATGAGATATCGATTTATTTATGTAATTAGTTGTAAGAATTATTATAACTTGTTGTGTGTTAGCCGTAAGTATATATTTCTGTAGCCAAAAGGATTTTACACCCCTGAGAAAAAACGATAATTTTTACTGTAAACTAGTGTTATTGACTGATTGTAAACAACTGAGCTGAGCAAGTACCAACTACACAATTATAATAGCCGGTGCCGAAAACGAATTTTGATGTATAATAAACCAAGTGAAATATTCTAAAGGATTAATAAATGTTCTCAATCTGCAATGCTGTATGTTTGATTCCGTTAATTTAGAATTACGACTAGTAATTATTGAAGTGAAGGCGTTAAAGCGAGACGCAAGCTGGGTAATACTGCAGAGAGCTGTACGCCAATCAGGTGGCGAGGCGGCAACGTTTGCAACGTTTGAATGCGGCAGAGCAGAATACGGTTTAACCGTACACGACTGAGAGCATACATTTTGACACGTTTAACACCAAACAAACATTTTAAACTTAAATTTTAATTATTACAACCCACATTCAGAACCTTTACAATATTTGGTTTTTTGTATGCATTTAGGTGTTCAAAATAACATTTTTTCAGCTGTTTTTTTGTTTGTCCTATATAACATTTATTCCAATCTTGGCATTCAATTTTGTATATACCGTTGGTTGTTGTATTATCTTTGTTGTGTGAGCTATTTAGATTTTGTAATTTATTTTTATTAGTTTTGTATGCTATTTTTATATCTGTGTTTTTAAATAGTTTTGTCATTTTATTATTTATATATGTGAATGTGGCCCATTTGTTGTTGTTGTTATTATTTATGTGTTGTTCAGTTTGATTAATTCTTAATTGTTCAGTTTTTATTTTGTATTTGATTTTATTTTCTATTTTGATCATAGTATTTTTATTGTATCCATTTGCATAACCAATTTGGTATATTATATTTCTTTCTTTGTCAGTTTCTTGTTTCTTTAGGGGTATTTTGTACATTCTGTTAAATAACGAATAAAATGCTGCCATTTTATGTTGTGGTGGGTGGTCAGAATGGTTAGGTATAATGATGTTAGTGGAAGTTGGTTTTCTATATATTGCATATTGTATGTGTTTGTTGTATCTTGTGATGGTTATGTCTAAATAGTTGATTTTGTTATGTTTTTCTTTTTCTTCTGTGAATTGTATTTTGGGATGTATGTTATTGATTTGTTTCAGTATGTTCTCTGCATTTGTGTTTTTGTTATCTATATGTATCAAATAACATATGACATCTCGATGACACCTTGGTCTATTGGCTGTAGTAAGCTTGTTGTGATAGCAGGAAGAAACATACATTAAATCAGATGAACATTCTACTAAATCATCAAGAGGCTGGTTGGGAGCATTATCCAAGATTAATACTGGCAGATTTTTTTTTTCTCAAGTAAAACAGTACCTGAGGACGAAATTCCAGTTTCAGCCATTGCTAGAAAATTTCTGTGTTCATCCATGCGTTATTTTGGGCATAATATTTCACAGGCAGTAAATTACAATTGATATTTTAAAAGCTCATGGTTTTTTCATCTTGCCAATGACAGCTTTTATGGTTCCCACTAGCATTGGAACAAACAAGAATAGTAATGCTGTCTTTTCTTACCTTATATCCAGATGAATATTCTGAGCCAGATGACAGTGTTTCTTATGGGAGAGCTTTCCAGTTCAATCCCATCCCATCACAATTATACACTTGATCTGCGCACAAACCCAGCTTATTAATATCAGCACTTAGTTTTTCCTGATATCTCGACACTATTTCACTTTTTGCACTGAGCTTCTCCTCTTTAATTTGTAGCTGTCACATACCATGCCTCTCCTTGAACATATGGAGCCAACCCTGACTTGCTTTAAAACTTGGGTCACCATTAAGTTTTTGATTGATTTGGACAGCTATTTTAGGGATAATTGGCCTAATTAATAGAATTCTTTGGGAGCGCTGCTGAGTGAACCATATGTACATGGCTTCATCCAATTTTTCTAGAGTGGCTGTTGTTATTTTTTTGAACACATTCGTTTTTGCACATAAACTCTTTAATTCGATCACCATTCTTCTCTACGTCATTTATTTTGGTACGTGGAACACCATAAATTTCTGACAGTCTAGTCGCACTTTCACCTTTCCAAAGGTGCCGGAAAATTTCGTATTTTTTTGGTAAATTGAGACTTTTAAAATGAGTACGTTTAGTAGCCATTACTGACCCATATACAACAAATTCTTGGAATTAGAACAAGGCTTCGGCGACACTGAATTTTCAGAAACGTATTACGGTGTAACAACACAACGTAACACTTATTGTGCCATGTACACAAGTATGAAATACCCATTCTCAGAACCAATGCCTTCCGCAATCTGTTCTCCTGGCTATTATTAGAACCCCGGCCACAATCAGCATGTTTCTAGTTTATCCCGGCTATAATTAGAGCGTATGTGTTACTAGCTTGTTAAAAAGAAAAAAAAAGCTTGAGTGGGTGACGAAAAACAGAGGGAGACGAGTTAGTGGGTGACGAATAAGTGAGGTTCCACTGTACTATAAAACAACTCCCTATCATGGGAACAACCACAGCAACAGTGCCAAGTGTGAACCAATCAAAAGGATCACAAGCTAAAATAAGGAGGAGGAAAACCTGAACAGATGGCAGAAAAAAAACAACACGGTCAAATGTAGAACAAAAACTGTAATATACCATGCTGTGGAAACCTACAAAAGTGCACGTCCACAAAACAAACAGTGCATAGTAAAAAAAAAGCAATAAACACATGCATGTACAGCTCTCTCTCTCTCTCTCTCTCTCTCTCTCTCTCTCTCTCTCTCTCTCACACACACACACACACACACACACACACACACACACACACACACACACACACACAATATAAACAAAAATATTAAATACCTTTATTTGTGATTCTGCTTTCTTAGCTGCCTGCCTTTGAGGTCTGGATGGAGTTGTAATTATTTTTGTATTTGTTGCATCAGACTTTTCATTAGTTAAATCGATCTCCATGTCTTTATTTTCATCTTCATTAATTACAATTTTACATATTCTACTGACATCTTTTGAGTTTATTTTACCTGGCATTTTATCGGGGATGATACAGAAATCTTCATCAGGTCCTTTCTGGTTTTCAGACTCACTTTCTTTATCTTGGGCTGGTACATCATTACTTGTTTCAGTACCAGATTTTTCCTCTTCATTACTTTTTGAAGATGTTGTATCTTCTTCAGTTCTATCTTTCTGGATATTTTCTGTACTATTACTATTTTCTTCACTGTGTTTATCATCAGTTATTGAATTGCCATCAACATCCATTACATCAATTTCTGATGACTGCTGTTGCCTTTCTGGACTACTGGTGGTTTGTGCAAATGGATCAACAGCATTATCACCAACATCCATTGGCTCATCAGGCATTGTATCTTGATCAATATGCAAGAATTTTGTTTGCCTGTCATCATCATCACCACTGTCCATTATATTTGTTGTACTGCTTTCATCCATGGACAAAGCATTGTGACTATCTTCTCCATCTTTACTTAAATTTTCTTCATCTGTTAGTTTATTTTGTACATTACTTGATTCATCATTTCGATCATTGTTGAAACCACAAAAACGTTCTTCAATACTTCCATTTTTCTTTTCAGTAGTACTGTCTGCCATATCTTGAGGCAATGTTTTAGTACCTGTTACAGATTGATTCTCTTTTATTACAGTTACCATTTTGTCAAGATCTGAATTTGAATGTTTAACATTACCAGCTGAAACGGCTTCTGTTTCTTCAGTTCTATCATTAGCACTCTGTGAATCACAATCCGTAATTTCAACACTTTTTTTTGCTATACTATCTACACTGTTTGTAAGGAATGCCGACTTTTTTTGTTCACTACTTCCCACCACATCACAGTCAGAATCTTTTAAAAGTTCATCTTCATCAATATTGTTACTGTCAATGTTGATATCTTTTTCTGTTTCATCATCACACAAAACTGCATCTTCATCTATCTGATCATCTATTTTATTAAGTGGAATGTCTCTGCTGTCTACACGTTTACTTAAATCACTATCATTTGAGTCTACATTCTTTTTACTTACACTTTCTTCAATACATGATGATGGAATACACTCTTTATTGGTTAAATTCAACTGACTTGGACCAGTACCTTCAACATTTAACAGTTTCATTGATATTTCTTTTCCTTGCTCTGAAGATTCACTAGCCATCTTTCCCCTGATAAACTCTAATCTTCTTACAAATGAAACGTCACATTTTTTCTAAACACCTGAAATGAAAAACAAATAAGATTACAATGAACACTGTATTGCAAGTGAAGTAGTTTACAGTTGTTACACAGTACACCAGTTAATACAGTAGTTATAGTATTTGTTTTATAATTTATATTTCTTACTGAGTCAATGAAACAATATGATTTGTTACCTATATTGCACTTGGAAATATTTGGGAGAAATGTGTTCAGTGGAGATTTTACTACACGTAAATTCTCTGATAATATTAATCAAATCTACAATTAACACCTTACATATAGACAAAACTTTTAGATGCCTCCATTTAATTTTTATTACTTTATACACACATTTATAGCCTTGCCATTCAGTAATTACTAATACTACATAAATGTACAAAAATGGGCAGAAAGTACTGAAATTCTTCATTAATATTTGTTATTTATTTAAAGTAAAGCAATACAGTAAAACTCTGTTAAGATGCTCATCAAGGGACCTCATGAAAACTGCGTACCGTATTAAGCAGGATATTACCAAACAGCAATATATACATACTGAAACTGTATAATTAATAATCACATATTCTATGCAGTTTAATACTAATTGACATGAACTGGCATTTTGTCAGAAGAAGTTGTACTGATAAATTGTCTTATGTTTGTAATTCATACATTGATTATTTCTGAAATTACTACCTACATACTTACAAAAGTTACATAGGTCTATACAAAATCCAAGTAAATATCTCCCAAGTTTTCACATGCAGCAGGAATTAGTCAGGAATGAATTACCGCAAACGTATGAATTAAAAGAGTATAATAAAAGTATATGTGAATGAAGTGACTGCTGACCTGTCAGTAAACATCACAGGTCTTCACATCCTTTAACTAAGCTAGTAAAGTAACGGATTTCAATTATACCGCGTAAACATACAAACATACTGAGAAAATTAAATGTTCCCACAGTTCCAGTAAAGTACATATTGCCCAATTGACTCGTGGTAGCCAACTGCCGAGTGACAAACAATACTGTAGCTGTCAGTGAACGGAGACAGTCCATCGCTCCGATATACCTTTACATAATGTACATAATTTTTAAATAATATTGTTTATGCGTTAATAAAATAGTCTGTTAACATTAGTGGGACAGAAAATTTATTATTCAGCTGAAATTTATTTCTACTTATAAAAAAAATCAACAGGTTGATGCAGATAATAGGCAGATTATTTAACAATCACTAAATAAACTCAATATAATCTGGTTTAGTTTTATGGCACAATAACAAAATGCTCATTCTGGTAAGACAGTTGTGCAGTCGGCGTGGCGCAAGGTGGGCACACAACTCCATGTGTGCGAGGCTGGGGCTAATGAGCGCGGTGACATGACCGGGCATTGGCCCAGTGGGGGGGGGGGCCTCTCCCGTGTATAGAGACAGTGGCACATTTGGATTGTGAGCCAGTGCTGTCCTAGCCATTCAAGGGATCTTGTGACTCGCTCTCCCAGTGTAGTTAGGATTGGTGTTGGTGTTGTGTTAGTGTTGGTGATTGATTAGCAATGGCTACCCCTGTGTCTGTGTTAAAAGAAATAGTTTTTTCAAGTATTTCTTTAGAAAAGAAACTTGAAATAAAACAACATGGTCATCCGACCCCAAAGCTTAATATTGTACAAGTAACCAAAGGTAAAGAGAGGGATTTCAAAAGGGAATATAAAGAAACTTTATATGAAAAGACTTCTTGGCTCTGCGGTTGTGAAGCTACAAATAAACTGTATTGTTTTCCCTGTCTGTTATTTGCAAAACAAAGCTCTGAAAACTTAAACTGGATTAAGACGGTGTGAATGATTTAAGTCATTTACCCTGGAAAATAAAAAAACATTAATGTTCTCAAGCTTATTTGAACTCCTTGCTAGTGTTTAACTTGCTTAGTAAAGTCAACATATGTCAGCAGTTGGACAGCGCTTATTGGAGGAATGTAAAAGAACATAATGAAAAAGTAGAGAAAAATCATTATGTATTGTCAAAAATAATAGACTGCATTAAATTTTGCGGCCCTTTTGAACTGGCACTTTGTGGACAGAGGGAAGGAAATGATTCTTCAAATCCTGGGATTTTTCGAGGCTTTACTGCTCAGCTTGATGCACACTAAGAGAGCACTTATGTGACACAACCGTTATTAAAGGAACATCAAAAGAAATTATTGTTTTTCACTACGTATTACCTAATTGAGAACCAGTAGAAATATTCTGGGGGTTTATACATCCCCCCGGACACGACTCAGACTCGATCGCCGGATGCATTCATGACACCTTAAAAAATGTTGTTGATAAGCCGGAAAAGTTAATCTCTCAGAGTTATGACGGAGCAAACATGATGAGCGGACACCTAACCGGTGTACAAACAATTATTCAACGACATTACGAGTATGCTTTTTATATCCATTGCTATATGTGCATCAATTAAATTTAGTGATTGCTCGAGCTGCTAGCCAAAGTCAGCAAGTACAGAAATTTTAGCAAATTTGAGTGATATAACGAACTTTTTCAGCAACTCGCCTCAAAGAATAGAAATTTTGATAATGTTGTCGGGAAAAGAATCTCCCGAGCTTCAAGCACTAGATGGAATTTTAAAAGCAGAACTGTAAATACAGTATTCGAACATCGGGAAGACCTTATTACCTGTATGGAGGAAATACAATAAACCTCTAAACTCTTCTATTACCTAAGCTGGAGCAATCCGGCGATTGCTGGAAGACCCAACTTTTGTGTTTTGTCTTACAGTTTTCTATAATATAATGCCACATGTCGATATTTTATACAGACAAATTCAGCTTACCTATACAGATGCTGTGCGAACAAAAAAAAAAACATGGAAACCTTTCTGAGGGAAATAAATAAAGAAAGAGCAAAAATGAGCTCCGTGAAAAGTGCTGTAGACCAGATGCCTCTACAACGCAAAAGAGCAAGACACGAAGAAGACGGTCATGCTAATAGGACGATCGCGGCTAAAGAAGTATGTGATGTGATTTCAACGCAAATAAAAGAGCGGTTTTCATTTACATCAAACCATTCAGCCTTATCCCTTACTGATCCTAAAAAAAATAGTGAGTACAGTAAATCATTTCCTCAATCTGCGTTAGATGAAACAACAGAAAAATACCCCTTTTTGGACAAAGCAAAGGTAAAAACCGAACTAGGAGTGTTTTACTGACGTGATGACATAAGATATATGAATGGGGCTGTGAGCTTACTGCAACTTCTTATACAAAATGATTTGAAAGATTCATTTTCAGTCGTATAAGCTTTTAACGATTATATCGACAATCCCACCGACTTCAGCTGAAGCGGAATGATGCTTCTCGACTTTGAAGAGGATAAAAATCTTTTTGAGAAGTACGATGTCTCAAGAAAGACTTAATGCCTTAGCCATGTTGTAACGGTACATATAACCAACCCAATACCAAAGTAAAACAAACTGATTATAAACAATCCAAAGCAAAATAAACAACAAAATGGGAACAGTAAAAAGGAACACAGGACGAATTGTGACTAATATAAGGGAATAAAATAAATTATAATTAACCAGTAATGTATTACAGAAGAAACGAAGACACACGACTAAAGACAAGACAACGTTGACCCAAATACCCAATATATCAGACAGTGAGAAGAAGACAACAACACCCCTAACAAGAAGAGATTTATTAAGGATAATAGTAGAATCAGTGCGACTAGGGAAAATAAAAAGGAATTCAACTACAAGAAGGAACTAATAATGATAAGAATAAAATAAACCATAAGAATATAAAGTATTGTTAATGATAGAGAAAATAGAAGTAATTTAAAAATTGATTTAAAACACTATGCTGTGACTTGACACTGACATCAAACTAGTAATAAACTAACTTCAATGACTTGACAGTATAACCAGAAATCAAAGGTAAAACAATGATGATAGAAAATAAAGGGGAGAGTGAATATAAGAGTTGTAAATGTATAAATTAATAATGTATAAAAATAACCACTAAATGATGTCCAAAAGACTAGTTCAAATGGTAAAGTAGATAAAAAATTATAAGAGACAACTATTAATCAACAATAACGTTGAGATAGTCACAAAAAAGAAAAATATAACTATAAATAATAAAAATTAGCATTAAGTAAATGTAAAGAACTTAATGCAATATATAAAAAAAATCTAATGTTCAACCATTGTTGGGGGTCCACGTGAGGACACATAACCTGAACAGCCAGCAAGTTGCAAATAGAAATTGCACAAAACCATAACAGGAATGCTCTTATACTACAATGTATTGTAATGTAAGCAAACTAGAGACTATAAGTATTCCATTTACAAAAATTAATAATATAAAAGGACCTGTGTACATTATAAGTGTAAATTAACATGCTCAAGAGGTACAGCATAGTACTGGCACCTTGAACAATAATAATCACACATAAAATGATTATAAAAGAAAAGGGACTCAGTCCATGATATTAACTAAGAAGTAATACTACTAATGTAAGGCAAATCAATGTTTATTGCCATAAAATTAATACTAATGATGTATATTATATATAACTCATAGCTGAAACTAGGTGCAGGAAGCATTAGATAGGTACCAACAAATGTCAAAATACCAGAGCAGAACAAAACAATGCCAAGCACTAACATTACTATAATAAATCTGATACAAACTAAACCTAATCAAAAGATGAAGGTGTAATGTCAAATAAGAAAAAAAAGTAACACTCAAGAATACTGAATGATAGTCTGAGGAAAAATGTAAATAAAATAAAATAAAATAAGACAATACTAGCTAATACTGAGATAATCAGAAGTTATAATGAGTAGTTCAGTATAAATAGGCCACAGCAAATATGGTTTAGAAACCCATAATATTATAAAATGAATAATAAACAATTAGCAAGGCCATAGACCAAGTGTCTAGCCAAAGAAATATAATTGTTATGGATAATCTTTCTATATATTAATATGTGAAGAGAAAACTTTGTACCCCTTTTTAAGCATATTGGGTGCACGGAGGAGTGTGAGATTTGGCATAGTTAAAGTTTATATGGAGGAGTGCAGAAAGCTAAAATTTATATATAATATGTGTTACAAATACATTAAATTAAATTAAATAAAACATTCATTTGCACTTGAAACTTCATTTAAACTTTTTCAAACAATGGTAATTGTTAAAAATAAAATAATTTTGTTGCCAGGCAACAATAGTCTGTGGAGAGTATGTCAAGGCAAAAAAGCGTTTATTTTATATTTTGTATATTAGATATCTGTGTTTTATATATTAATGTGGAGCTGAAAGTGAAATACAGCTTGCTTAATATACACCTGTTGCAAAAGGAAAATTTTGTAGCAGCAATTTGAATTGACTTACTCTCGCCTAATTATTATTGGTGGTTTCAAAAAAGTGAGTACATTTTATTATTTTTAAATTAAACCCTGTCTAATCTTAGTTTCAGTAATTTCATTACATGTTTTTTTTTACATTCAGATATTCGCACCTACTTCCATTATGCCTCGACATAGAACATTGACGGGTCGGAGTGAGAGACAAAGAAGAAGGAATATATATTCGCGTGAAAGTCAAAATGATGATAGACCAAATGCAAATTTAAATAGTGTAAATAGTATAACATTGACGGGTCGGAGTGAGAAACAAAGAAGAAGGAATATATATTCGCGTGAAAGTCAAAATGATAATAGACCAAATGCAAATTTAAATAGTGTAACTAGTATACAAAATGATGAAATTATTTTGAGGGATATATTTAAATGTGCACTGAATGTCATTCCAAGAAATTTTAATACTTTTGATTGTGGATTAATACATTTACAATGCAGGTTTTGCAATGCAAAACATTTCGAATCTGAGGTCACTTTAGGTGAAAGGACTGCATTCACTTCATGTTGTCATAAGGGTAAAGTAATATTACCGGCCTTAAGTCAAAATTAATACTTTAAATCATTGTATGATGGACTTACTTCAAATGAACCTTCAATAAAAAGAAAGTCAAAAAATTATTTTGAAAACATTCGTAAATACAATTCATCATTTGCTATGGTTCGCACACAAGCTAAAATTTCGGATAGTTACGCGTGGAGTGTATCATTTTAAAATACATGATGTTTTTTATCACAGATCAGGTCCAATGACTGCTGGATATGGTCGCTCACCATGTTATGCGCAATTATATTTTTATGATGTTGACACTGCTGTCAATTATAGATTACGTGAACACTATAATCAAACATGCAATAACAATATAATGCGCGAAATCTCTCTTGAATTGGAACGCATTAATCCTTTCGTTCGGTAATTCATTGCAATGAAAGATCATTGTCAGAGAGTTGAAAATCAAAATAAAGAAATTTGTATGCTCATTAAAGTAAATCGTGATTTAGATCTACACGGCGTAGTTATAATGATGCAGTTCAAACTGATGTAGCAGTAATATTTAGTACAGTTGATGGTGAGCCACCCTTTGAACGAAATATGGTTTCGTTTTCAAAAGTTAATGGTACCATTAAAAATATCTCTGTTTTGGATTCATCATTGGACCCTTTAGCGTATCCATTACTTTTTCCAAATGGTGTTACTGGGTGGCATATCAATATTTCTCATAATGTACCAACTACATCTAATTCAAGAGCGCCCAGAAATAAATTAACCATGCTTCAGTATGCAGCCTATCGACTTGCAATTAGAGAAGATTTTAGCATGTTGCACCATTCACTAAAATTATTTCTGCAGTGGATAGTTGATATGTATGTGAGAATAGAGGGCACAAGGTTACATTTCATTCGACAAAATCAAACAAGTCTTAGGTCTGAAGTTTACAACAATTTAACAGATTATTTAGAATGGAACCCCAATGCCAATAATGTTGGCCGTAGAGTAATTTTACCATCTTCATTCAATGGATCTCCAAGAAATATGTATCAGAATTATTTAGATGCAATGTCAATTGTACAACATTTCGGAAAGCCTTCTTTGTTTATTACAATGACTTGCAATCCAAGTTGGCCTGAAATAGTTAGCAATATTGGTGTAGGTGAGTCAGCTAATTTTCGACCTGATATTGTTGTGCGTGTATTCAAGTCCAAACTGAAAGCATTAATTGAGGGCCTTACACCAAAAAAAATCTTTGGTAAAGTTGAAGCACTCATTTATACAATTGAGTTTCAAAAGAGAGGATTGCCTCATGCTCACATTTTACTCTCTTTAAATGAGCAAGATAAAATTGTTAACGCTACCGATATTGATAAAGTTGTATCTGCGGAGATTCCTAACATTCAAACACATCCTACATTACATGAATATGTTGTAAAACACATGATGCATGGTCCATGCGGTGTACTTAATCCAAATTCTGTATGTATGAGAGATGGAAAATGCACAAAAGATTATCCACAATGATTTAATGAATTTACATGTGAATCATTAAATGGATATCCATTATACAGAAGGCGTGATAATGGTATTAATGCTGAAGTTCGCGGTAGTTGCCTCGACAATCGTTATGTTGTACCATACAATCCGTATTTACTTGCCAAATTTAATTGCCATATAAATATTGAAGTATGCACTACAGTTAAAAGTGTTAAATACATTTATAAATACGTGTATAAAGGCTATGACAGTGCATCTGTTGAATTAGGTTCAGAGAGAAATGAACCAGGTCAAGAAATACAAATTGATGAAGTTAACAATTTTTTAAATGGCCGTTATGTCGGATCAACTGAAGCTGTATGGCGCATCTATGAATTACCAATGCATTTTCAATCACATGTCATCGTTAGACTTGACATTCATTTACCGCGTAGACAGAATGTTTACTTTCGAGAAGGGCAAGAACGTCAAGCAATTGAAAATGCAAGACAAACAAAATTATTAGCATTTTTTGAATTGAATCGATCAGATCCATCAGCGCATCAATATAAGTATATTGAAATTCCTTTGCATTATGTGTGGGAAGATTCCCGAAAAAAATGGAAGAAGAGAAGGCGTGGAGGTGATAAAATCATTACACACATATATGTAGTATCACCAAAAGACATCGAACTTTTCCATTTACGATTGCTTTTATTACATGTCTGTGGTCTAAAATCATTTGAGGATGTTAGAACATACAATGGAATTATACACACTTCTTTTGTTGAAGCGTGCCATGCTCGCAGCATTGCTTCAAATGATAATGAATGGCGCGAATGTTTAAATGAAGCAAAAGAATTACATTCACCAAAACAAATGCGAAATTTATTTGGTTACATTTGTGCATTAAATGTGCCAGCCAATGCATTGGCGTTATGGAATGAATTTAAAGTATATCTTAGTGAAGATTTTTAGAAAGATTACAATGAAGAAGTATCCTTTAATACAGCTCTATTAGAAACTGAAGATATTTTGAATGTTCATAATTTGTCACCAAGAACTTGGTTTACCAGTTCCCACGTATTCGCAGAGAACAGACGAAGCAAATGCTACTGATCCAATAGAATAAGAGTTTCTGTTTTCTGAGCATTATGAAACTGCAAATATTGAACAGCGTAATCTAATTGATCGTGTGATTCGTGAAGTTTTGCATCATGATACTGGATCTAATGTTTTTTGTTTAACCGCTCATGCAGGTTGTGGAAAAACATTCACACAAACAGCAATCATTCACAAATTAAATTCGCTTAATCTTAGTTGCATTGCAACAGCGTTCAGTGGCATAGCTTCAACTCTATTACTTGGAGGTAGAACTTTACACAATGTGTTTAAATTGCCTATACCCATTTTGGAAAATTCTGTAGCGAATATTACCGCAAATAGTAGCTATGGACGTTACATAAATTCATCATCATTGATAATTATTGATGAAATTTCTATGTGCCCACTGCAAGTGTTGAAAATCATAGATAGATTATTGCAGGATCTATGCGATGAAAATGATAAACATAAACCATTTGGAGGGAAAACGATACTTCTGTGCGGTGATTTTCGGCAACTCTTATTACCAGTTGTCCCACATGGATCATGTGCAACTTTAATTGAAAATTGTGTCACGAGTTGGCATAAATTTGTTTATTTTCATAAAGTAACGTTTACTCAAAATATGAGAGCCTTACCAAGTGAAATAGAATTTGTCGAATTCTTGAAAAAAATTGGTAATGATGAAGCCCCACAATTCCCTCAGTTTGGTGAAAATATTATTGAAATACCTCAGCAATTAATAGGAGATGAAAATAATATTATTAATGAGGTGTATGGAAATATTTCCGAAAACATACTCTCAGATAACATATTGAAGTCAGTTATTTTAGCACCTAAAAATGATGATTGTACTTTTATTAATACTGATATACTTAATCGAATACCAGGTGAACAGAAAACATATCATAGCTACGATAAAATAATTTGTGATGATGACAATGAAATCAATAACTATCCAGTAGAGTTTTTGAATTCTTTGACTATTAGTGGTTTGCCACCACATAAGTTAGTATTGAAAGTTAATTGCATCGTTTTACTGATCAGAAACTTAAATACAAAGGAAGCATTAGTCAATGGAACAAGAATGCGCATCAAGTGTATGCATCGTAATGCTATTGATTGCGAAGTTTTAACTGGAACCGCACGCAATAAGAGAATTTTGATTCCACGTATAAATTTAACATATTCCGGAACTGTTTTACCATTTAACTTTCAAAGAACTCAATTTCCAATTATACCTGCATTTGCGATGACAATAAATAAGTCTCAAGGACAAACATTCGAAAAAATTGGAATTTTATTGAGGCAGCCAGTTTTTTACACATGGTCAGTTGTACGTCGCAGCAAGTAGAGTTCGATCATTCGATGGTTTGAGATTTTATATTTCCGAATATAATGGCCAACGGCATTTAGCAAATGATGAAAGAGTTTTTACAAAAAACATCATTTACACAGAAGTTCTGAATCATTAAATTCACTTTCAAACTATTTTAAGTTCAATGGACAACATTTATTTTTTTAACCGCCCGGTTTTTTTGATTTAATGAAAAATATATGAAAAAATACGAGGCACGTATTTTTTATTTCATTTTTTATTTTGTATTAATTTTTTATTTAAATTTTATATAATTCGAAAAAGATAGGCAAAATAACTGTAGCCTTGGCGAAACCTGGTCAGTATGGCAATAAAAAAAAACCCAAGGCAATGTCAAAAAACCCGTTATTGCTTTTTAAGTATGGCTTAGCCAAGCTAAACCTCATTTTTCCTATCTTTCATATTTTTCAAATAACTCGAAAATTAATGCATAGAAAAAAAATTAAAAAATTATATAAGCTTTGTAGCAGATAATCTTCAAACTGTTTTCGAATTTTGTACCTTACCAAAAATGAAATGTAATCCACTGGAATTGAAAACAATGTATCTTATACTTCTATGAATGTCAAGTCTCATTTTTATTAGCGTTTATTTGATTCAATAATAACATGAAAAAATTAAAACTGACAATGAAGTATATCAAAAAATAAATACGAATACAAGCTGTAATTGTGTTTTGTTTTCAACTGTTACTAACATTAAATTTTAAATTTCATAGGCATTGCAGGGAATTAAGGCAAACAACACACGCTAATGACGTATTTGTACACGTATTTGTAGAACAAAATTCAAATAAATTATATGCAATGATTATAGAGGTATACTCTTTGACAAAAGAACCTCAATAACGTTCAAACTTAAAAATTTTATGAATTACGGTCGAATTTCGACCACTGGGCGACCACTAGTCTTATACTATTAAGCGAGCAATCTTTGTATGTATGTCCTTATTTTCTCGGAAACGGCTCTAACGATTTTCTCGAAATTTGGTACTTAAGCGTATTTGGACACTAAAAATCGATTGGGCTAGGTCTCATTTTCCGCAAAAATCGCCTAAGGCCTAAACCGTAGGGTCTTTTAAGTATACATTTTAATTCATGTAGGTTTAAATATTCACACAACAATTGCTATTGTTATAACTCTGTCACCCAGCAACAAATATTTTAAAAAAATATTTTTTATTTGAAATAAAAACGTTAATTTTAATTCTGTTCATAAAGAATAGATCTTATCGATGTTTATAAATAATATAAAATAGCTGTTGCAATGAATGTAAATAAACAAACTAAGAGTTGAGACATACAATCCCAATATCGATGTTTATAAATAAATATAAATAGCTGTTGTTATGAATGTAAATAAACAAACTAAGAGTTGAGACATACAATCTAATCTATGTATGTCCTTGAAACGGCTCTAACGATACCGTAGGGTCTTTATAGGTCTTTAACCTGCGGCCTAAACGGCGCAGTATCAATGTTTATAAATAATATAAACAGATGTTGCTATGACTGTAAATAAACAAACTAAGAGTTGAGACATACAATTGTGGGTTTCTGCGCAACGATTTTTGTACAATCTATCTGATATACATAATCTAAACTATTAAGTGTTCTCTATACGCTGTTGTTTTTTCCATTCTCTGAGGTATATACATAATCTAAACTATTAAGTGTTCTCTATACGCTGTTGTGTTTTTTGCATTCTCTGAGGTAAGTGGTATGCCTACCAAGGGACGTCCTCCAAAAAAACGAACTTTTAACTTTAACCAGCGACCACAGGAACAGCCAGAAGATGAACGTCAGGAGCAAATGGAACATGTGACCAGTTCGGCTGATAACCCTGTTCCTGGTACCTCAAGGGACTTTGGACCTTCGAACAAAGAAAATTTTCCCACTTCTGTAAGACCGGGCCGGAAAGCAAAGACGACATGTATCAATAGATTAGTTGGGATCATTAATGATCTAATCGATTCTCAATCTCAGGAGACTAACGATCTTAAAAGAAGAAAACGAGATGTTGAACCTGCTGAGGATCATCAACGACGCTTAGATCAGATGCACGAACGTACACTTCAAAGACAAGCAGGAGAACCAGAACAACAAAGAACTCAGCGGCTCCAAGACATGCACGAACTAGCAGCTCAAAGACGAGCTGCTATTTATTTAATAAATAAATAATTAATAATTAATGTTTTTTTTAAATCTGTATATTTATAAATAAATGTGAAAACCGAGCAAAGCTCGGTCACCCTGATATTAGTTAAATAATTATGTAAAATACTACTGTGCAGTAATTATAAGCTATCACAGAGAACAAAAGTGAATAATAATAATAATACAATAAATATAGGAATCCTTAATATAAGAAAGGGACAAAGACATAGTAAAAAATACTGAAGTAGGCCTAAACTACTAGAGACAATTTTTAAAGAATTACCACCTGAAACTTTAATGAGAAGGTGTGATAATTAATAAATAAATAAAAATGATAAGAATTTATCAGGGAATGGACATAATAAATAGAATAAAGTAGAAAATAAGATATGTAAATAGATAGTAGGAAATAGTAATAAATTTATTTTGTTAATCCTTATCAAAGTTATATTGTGTGGGTAACTGAAATACTTATGGTAAAACGACAAAAACGATGGGAGTAATGAAAAAAGGATTAGTGTACTTATAAGTGAGCAATTTAAACTATAAAAAAATAATTAATTACAAGCCCGTGGGCATACAATGGGGAACCAATTTCCCGTAATCTCGAACCCAGTGAGATGACGCCAAGAAAGCGTCTATTTTGCCGAATAATACCGAAAGTACTCGGAAATTACAACAATTGACCAATCAGAGGCAGTTATTAATTACTAGGTACGAGATTTTGACACAGGTAAGATCATCAGTTCATCTCGAGACTTCGACAAGGACTCCACACAGGTCATCGTCACCAACAATACTGAATTAATAGCCGGCAGCTGACCAAGCGTTCTAACCTCGAAACACGAAGTTGAGGTTAGATCGGATGTAAACAGAGTGAAAATTTTATTTAACAAGTGTTCTAATCCGGAGTATGTGCGCATAGGCAGTGAGCTATAATGAATTATTAAAATAATTTAATTCAAATAAAAATTGTTCAATAGTGATACTCCAAGAAAGACTTAGAACGCAAGTATAAGTGACCATGACTAAATATTTAAAATAGTAATAAAATATTCGAGGAACGCTATTAGCGAAACAATTAACATAATTAGATCAATTTTAACTAACCAAGATTGGAAAAGTACTTTAACCATTAAATCAGACAATTAATAGTGAAAGATTTAATTGTAAACAAACTTTAATTTTAGAAGTAACTCAATGGACTTACCGAGATAAGAGGCATTAAACAGTTAATGATGAACTTAAAAGAAAACTTTGACCTATTGTAGAATAAGCATTATGTAGTTTAAAATTCAGATTATTACTAAATGTGTAAAACTTCTCAACCTTATTAGTGAGGAGTATCCAAATACCTGTTAACTTTGTTTTTATCCAATCTAAGGTAGATAATGAAGTTTATCACTAGATTACATTCATAACCGTATTGTACGAAGATGTTAGAATCATTAAAGAAATATTAGTTATTTAAAGTTGATTAAGTTATGTTCCAATGAAACCAATTTAACCTCAAATTTCAATTATAATCACATGTTCACTCTTTATGTTATTCGTTAAGGAATTTTAATGTTATCACTCTCCTACTACTAAACCATGATAGTAGTGCATTGTTTTAGTTTATGTGTATCTTGCAGTCTCAAAGAACCTGCTTTATATATCAAATAATGTAACGAAATTCTTAGCGTCCAGAGTGACGAATAGTTCAATCAGACTTGTAACCCTGGGATATAATCATTTTAAAGAGTCCATCAGTAACAATGAATTTAAAGGAAATTCAACAATATTATTGTATGTTAATGATAATTAAAAAATGAGTTTGGAGAATAAAAGTAATTCATAATCCATACAAGAGTTTTGACTGATTATTTTACTAGACTAAGACGTTCCAGCTTAGGTGAACGGCATCCATGGTTGGCAGCATTGGTGGCGGCAACAAGTGGGTTTGACGAGATGTGCATACATCAACAAATGTAGTTTTACCGATATTCATTGAAGATCTGATGATGACACTTAATGTGTCGAAACTCGAGTAGTCCTGTATTCGGATTTCAAGAAGCGTGACGGAAGGTAATTAACCTGTTTTATAGTCTTAAAATGCTTTTGGAGGCAAATAAAATGTTTAAAAATGGGTTTGAGTAATTTTAACGTTATGACTAGCAATACCCATCGGCATTACTAGTAAACCACCATTACAAGTAAGTATCTGTATAACCAAATACTTATATATTTTCAGTGAGAAGGCACACCAATCGGTTCATCTTAGCAACGTGTGAAGGTCAAAATTCAATTACAACTCAGCGAACCCGAGCAATACACCAAACAAATTATTTTAATTAAACAACACTCAACCAAATTAAAAATAATAAAAATAACATTTTTACAATAACATTTTTACGAGAGAGGATCTCGTCTAGTTATAATGTTAACATAGAGAAAAAACTGGTGAATACCATCGCAAAGTTTAATGAAATGGTGATAAATATAGATTTGTTTCAAAGAAAGACCGAAGGATGGACTTTGTTTACAAGAAGTTCACTTAGTTTTCGTTAAAGATCCAATTAACCTACTGAGACTTGTAAGTAGTATGTATATAATTTACTATTGTTTCAGAACAGGATTGCTATCATTATTGCTAAATTTAATTTTTCTAAGATTAATTAAATAAAGAATCCAGTTGAAGCTTAGTAAACTACAATGTTAGATTCATTTGGTTAATATTACTTACTAATAAATTATTTAAAATTTCTTAGTAATGTCATTTACCTGAATGTTAAAAAATTCTTGAAAATACTATTTTCAGTGCAAATATTAACAGGCACAAGGATTAAAATCGTATAATATTATCTAACTGTGTGAACCCCTCGAGAGCTTACTCACGAGCCGCCACTGGTATTAAGTCAACAAAACATATTATACTTACAAACTACTACTGTAATTAATTTAAAATTCATATACAGTATTTTGAAAACTACAAACGTGTATATTTACAAGGCAATTTTCAGTTAAAGCACATATCATTTGAGTAAACTTTTTCCATCATTATATATAAACTTGGATGTTTTCTAAGCTTCTGTACATACACTAACTCCACAATATGCATTTAAATAGGACGACTAGATTTCCCTGTGCAAAATTTGGGGTAATGCTGCAACGGGCTAATAAAGAGACTACTGAAAAATGGATAAAAATGTTTTAAATTTGTTTAAAAGCCAATACTTCACAAATTACCAAGACTCCCATTTTAATTTTAGCAACATCCTGTATAATAGTACCTATTTATGTACAGTTTCAAGCAATACCCAATCTCTTGACTGATCCTTCAACATTTTAATAGTTATTAAAAGACTATACAGTACAATAGCCTAAAGACTATTATTTGTATAATTAAAGTTACCCAGGCTATTTGGCCGTGGTCCATGGTTTATTTCCAAACCAAACGTTTCAACAGCTCCAATGGCTGCCATCATCAGTGGAATTTTAAAAAATCCTGAACGTAGGGTGTTCACGTCAGGCCCACAGTACTGTGGTATAGGCTGAAGATGTCCCGCCATGCTACCTGTACTTATAAATTCAAGAAAGTACCACGCACAGGTAAAAATGACACCATCAGCCAATCCGAATAGTGCCCAGGTAGAAACTACACCAAGAGCCAATCACAATAAAGATGGTGTATGATTGGCTCGCACCACGCTATGCCATCAGGTACTCAACAATTGTTTTCCCCGGAGTACTGTGGTGAAAGCTAATGATTTCCCGCGATGCCACCTCTGCTAATTGTTTACTAATTGCAACCCCCGCACAGGTAAGAACTGCATCATCGGCCAATCAGAAAAAAGGTATGTGAGAGGCTCGCATCGCGCCATGCTTTAAAGTACTTAATGCAATGCTTTCGCCCTGCCGATTCATAGCAATTGCAGCATGCTTGTGAATCAAGACGGACTCCATATGAAGACGAAGGAAGTAATCACTCACCGCCGACAAGAGCTTCGTCTCATCGTAGCGGATCCGATGGTCGGCACTGGCGAGCGCATGCTCAGCCACGGTAGACTTCTCCGGCTGTCCCAATCTATAGTAACGGCTATGTTCACCCACGCGTGTGCGGACGCTGCACTTCGTGGTTCCAATGTACACCTGGCCGCACGAGCAGGGAACTCCGTACACCACACGACGACAGTGGGTCTCGGATGTCCTTCGCCGGCCTCAAGAACTGGTGGATCTTTCTTGTCGGCTTGAATATTAGCCTCACGCCGTGCTGACTGAGCATCCTACCAATGCGTCCGTCACCCCATGGATGTAGGGCAAAGCCGTGAAACCGATGGTCTCCCGTGACACCACTTCCGGCCTGGCTGTTTTTCTCGGCCGGACCACTCGTCTCACCTCAATGACGGTATATCCATTGGCCTGCAGCGCTAGTTCGAGGTGGCGCAGTGCCTTCTCGAGGTACCATGGCTCGCATATCCTCCTAGCTCGGTCCACCAGGGTCTTCAACACAGCCCTCTTCTGGCTGGGATGGTGGTTCGACTGTTTATAGAGATAGCGGTTAGTGTGCATCAGTTTTCTATAAACGTTATGTCCGAGGCTGGCCACTGGTCCTTCTAAGAACCAAAACGTACAGAAAAGCCAGCTGATTGTCGGTCTCCCTCTCAACGGTGAACTGTATCCGTGGGTGAACCTGATTGAGGTGTCCCAGGAACCTGCCGGGTTCTTCCTCTCCATGGCTCCAGATAACAAAGGTGACATCAACGTACCGGAACCAGCACCTCGGCTTCAACGGAAAAGATGAAACTGCCCGCTGCTCGAACCTTTCCATATAAAAGTTCGCCACCACAGGACTGAGTGGATTCCCCATGGCCACACCATTAATCATTTCAAAGAATTCACCACCGTACTGAAAATAGGTCGTTTTTAGAACATGCTGGAAAAGTGCATTATATATATATATATATTTTTTTTTATTTTTTTTTTGCAACGATACATTTAGCATAAGTCTATGTATCAACCCCTGACTGAGGTATGATAACATAAGAATGCACGTATGAGATGTAAATAATAAAAATAATGTAATAATTAAGCGTTAGGTAGAAGATATAATAAAAGAAATAAATGTATTAATTAATTTTAAATAAATAAATAATTGTAAGTGAGCCTGCATATGGAATTAAAAGCCTAGTTGGTTTTTAAACGCAGCGAGGGGAGAAGAAGTACGCACCGACTGGCAAGGGTGATGTCATAGCGACAGGCAGCCGTGTGTGTATCAGTCTGCGTGTGTGTGTTAGTGGTAGTGTGTAAATGAAGAACAAGTTGAATTATGCATACGATTTTGGAAAATTTTACACAGTTTTTTAAGTACTGAACGAAAACCAGAAGTCACACGAATCAGAGACATATGTAAAAAGAAAGCTGGCTCCTGGCGCTACAATTAGACATTAAGTGGTCTATGATCGTGGGAACCGTTCAGCCACCATGTGAAATTTTGCCATAACTTCCATAGTTTACACACCTTAATGTTCATAATTTGCATAAGTTAAGTTTAATAATGTACCTAACGATGTGTAAAATAATATTTATAAAAAAGTGTGTGCTTCATAGAAAGACGCGTAGGTTGTAATTAGTAATTAAATCGACGCGCGGACCTGTTCAATTTTGTCCAAACAGTTTCTAACAGGAATTGAACGACAGCAGGAGTAAAAAACCCCAGCGAGCGACACACGCTTTCTCAGATCATCAACAAACACTACGTGAAATCCACGCATCTCGCAACCGCGAATTTTATAAAGTTAAGTAATGTTTTTAAACCGTATTACGTAACTTGAAGTGCGATGGAACCGGCAGTACGTCGGTGAAAGTAGTAGTGAAACACGATTTATTTACAAGACTATAATATCGTAATCTACGAGGAGTCGTAATGTCAATGAACTTTAAGAAGTCCACGTAGAACTTCGAGACATCCACGAGGGAAAGACGAGGAGAGGAGAGGAACCAGAGCAAAATACTAGAGGACGCAGGGACAGCCACATGCAGCTACATCCAGCCGTACATCATGACCAGAGGTCCACGTCAGAACACAGCATCCAGTAGACCGGAGGGAGTAATTTAAACGACGCAGAGACAGAGAAAGGTGATACCCGAAGAGGATCCAAAACTCGAGAGTCCAGATGACGGTAACGACACAGTTAAATGGTTGCAGAAATATGCAGGTGAAGTCCAGACATTTATTTAATATTATAAATGACCCTGAGGTCTATCAAAAGAAGGCTCTAGATTTCATATACAAGTTTACATAAACTTTATTATATTTTTTATTTTTCATAATGAATAATCAATAAATGTTCAAAGAATAATAATTGATAACAAAGAATATAAATTTATTAATCTCATAAGTAAATGGTCATTATAGAAACCATATTGTATTATATTTTAATATGTTATTAAAAAATTAAAAGCAAGTAACGATAACGTAAACTCATGTATGAGAGTTACTTTAATTGAAGATTGTTAATTAATTGAGACATTAGTAATATAATTAATTAAAGTAATAGAATGGTCTCTATTAGAATTTTTAATAAATGTTTAATTAATTAATTTTTTAATTAAGTGGTATATAATAAAAACCACACTTGCTAAGACAAGATGAATATTCAATTTCGTACGTGTTAATCACGCATTATAATAATTATGTGTTATGTATTATATGTCTGCATAAATATTCCAGGTCATATATGTCTTATGTTTGTGTATAATATGTCTTAGAATACAAGAGATAAGATTTTAACCACGTTATAATTATATTATATTCGTATTGAATATAAGGGTTCAATTGAAAGTAATTAGCCCACAAAATAATTAATAATGACAATTGCATTTTTTAAAATAATAAACAAAATGAATATGATTTTATTAACAAAGTCGTACTAATTTCACAACCAGTACTAAATCCTCTGTACTCTTTACTTGTATTATGATTGTATAATGATATTAACGTGCTTGTCCACACTCAATCAACTACCAAAGCCTGCAACCTAGCTGGGAAACATCAAGGTAAATACTGCAGAAGAAGAGTATACCTCTGAGACGTGGGTAAGTGCGCACAAATGAGTAATAGCATATGTGCAAAAATAAGTGTCTAAGAGTATCGTCGTAATATATATAAATAATATATTTTATAATGACTTTACCTAAAGATGTTTTTTCTCCCTATTTGGAACATGTTTCGGGAATCCTTGTGTTCCCGTCTTCAGCCTTCCAAATTTTGAGCCTTGTGAGGTATTTATGTGATGGCTGGTTGTTGCTTTGGTTTCCTGTTGGTCAACAACCAGCCAACACATAAATACCTCACAAGGCTCAAAATTCGGAAGGCTGAAGATGGGAACACAAAGATTCCCGAAACATGTTCCAAATAGGGAGATTCCCGAAACATGTTCCAAATAGGGAGAAAAAACATCTTGAAGTAAAGTCATTACAAAATATATTGTTATGACATCACAGAACAATCTACGTGTTTGTCGAATGTGACAGAAGAATCTCGCTCTAATGAGTGCGGGATACGTGACAGTAGACGCATTTTCGACAATCTTCTCGATGCCACCAGCCCTGCTGACTGTGTCAAGGTCACAGTCATACGGATGCTAAGACGCATTTAGGATTTAGGAACGTCCTGGTCTGTGAGCGTTGTATAAATACTTGGCGGCAGCGGCCTTAGTAGTCAGTATAGCAGCGATATATTTTCAGTGCGGTTCGAGAGTTATTATTGGGCGAAGTTACTGTGTACGTTCAAGTGGTTATTAGTGAAGTGTTGGGTTTTATAATCGGGTGGTATAATTTGTAAAGTTACTAATAATTGAAAATAAATTTATTGAACCATAAAATACCTAAAATTCACAATTTCCAAAATTCTTACCTGCACAGGGATCCAGGGTCCTGTACGCAAACTCGTGACCTGTAAGAGTGGTTATTGGGTTTCGTTACGTAATAAACATCAACTCTCATTTACCACATTTGAACAACTTTGTTTATTAAAATAACTTTAACATGCCCTCTTTCTCTATTTGCATTCTTTACCTTTAATTTTATTACATAGTATTTTATTATAATAAACCCTACTTCTACCCCAGCACTTTTACATTTTATTTTCCCCTTTTATTTGTTATACATACACACATTCACACATTCTCTCACTCTCTCTTTATAGATTTCTTTACCCCCATTATTTGAGCTCATCAATTTAAATATTCCACCCTTTTGGCCACTATATACATATTCACGGTACTTAACTGTCCAAGTTATCCAAAATGATTCTGCCAGCTTTCAGTTCACGTTCACTAACACTGTTCTAATGTTTCACATTTACATGTTATTTAGATCCAACTGATACCACTTTTCCTCCTGGTTTTCTTCTTTGACACTATTATATATTTCGGTAGACCTTAGTTACTCAGTTCACTTCGGTCTACCGAAATTCCGAGGCTGCGTTATATTACGTCTGTACTGTGTGATTTGTTGTGACGAACTGCCCGGTGAAGACCGACTGCCTGCGTCCCAAAATGGCGAGTGTCTCCCGACCAGTTCTCCGGCTACGTTTTCCAACCGGAAACAGGTCTCATTGTAGATTTGATTGGTTCATTCTATTAGCGGAAAAGGTCTCGCCTTTACCGCGTGGTGCATTTTGGGTTCGAGTCTATATATTTTTTCCCATAACCTTTCTCGTCCTCTGAGCACATGTCGAATGTTATGTCGCAAGAGGCGACACACATGTGCACTCGTACACACAAATACGCACCCTTCTGACAATTAACATTCCGGTGCTTTACCGTACCTGTCACGGAGCTATAGTCGGTGACCAAAAGTACACTCTGGACAAATAAAAAAGTTAATTCAAAAGTTGTCTACCAATGGTTAACATGAAAATCTTTAAATTATAAACCCCCTTCAGTTCGTCCCGCGTACAATACCCCCCCCCCAATAAGAGGCTTTCTGTCGAAGCAGAAAAACTCTCATTGCTAAAAACCTAAGAGGACCAGCTAGGATAAGGCGCCACTAACCTCCCTTAATTACTTACTAAAATCATGGGTAACTTACCCCCCTAGTCCGGTGACTATGGCTGCACCTGAATGACATTACTGGACTTCCCTCTCGAGATCCCAACACCATAAAGTCAGACAGGCACATCACCACAGTATCACCAGGCTCTGTAACATTCAAACAAAATGTCAATAATTGGCCTTCCACCAAACCAAAACCTCAACTGATTTATTTCCCTATGAGACGTACTGGATTGCCTTTAGCAAAGTACTGGTTGAGTATATATGTGCCTTCTTAATATAAACATATTATATTCCTATTTCATAAAAACCTAACCTCAAAATAAACATTACCACCTTTAGGTTAACATAAGATATTTCATCTTTGAATCTAACTAAAATTCACTAGCATTATACAACTTTTTATTTCAATTGCTATTAAGTAAACATTTTAACTGTTTAATTTTGCATTATCATTTCAAATCAAAAATTAAATTATTCAAATTTCAATCATTGCCTTTTCAACAGTTATCATTTATTTTATAATTCAAATCAAAATAAATCTAAGTTTATTATGAAAATTCACATTTTAATTTAATTTAGTCCATCTTTTTTAATTAATTACTTTAATGGTATTATTCAAAATGACTTCACTTCATTTAATTTCATCTTGTATTTATTTACTTTCATAATGAAATTCATCTATTATTTTCTGTAAAACCTCCAAATCCAAACTAATCAGAACAATTCACTACCAACATTTCTATCTTTTAAATGACTTTAATTTTCATCATAAACATTCATAATTATATATTGAAAATTATTAAAAAAAAAATAAAAAACTTATTACTATCATAAAATCAATTACAACTATAAATCGATCACACAAAATACAATACACATAACACCATGCATCAGCTGATATCTTATCAGCATATGAACCTAACCTTACTCTAAGTACACTTAATACGTGTAAACCCAAACACAAAATTATCTACAATATACTTCATTAGACACCTTAATCACTGCTCAAAATGAACATTGCTATTATTACATCAAGACAAACATTTCAAATTTAAATTTCACCAAATATTACATACCTTACAGCTTTACTTTAGTTTCAAATTCTATTACATCTTTCACTTGTTACATTATAATTTCAACTATGAATTTCTACTAAGCATTTTCATCATCAATTGGTTCGGGTGACTCCCAGTCATTAATAATGATCTGATTTATTGAAAGGGCATTTTGATATAACCTTACTCACCTTCCTCCTTCTAACAACCACTAACGGATTTACATATGGTGACACCAATCTCTCAATAATAACCCTCCACTATTTTCTCTAACTATACTTAAATCATTTTTCTCTTATAACAAAGCACCTGATACCCTTTTTGTACATAGGATGTGTGTTCCCTTCCCTTATACACATTCCCTTATTAGTTCCTGGCCCTTTCCAGGTAACTCCACCAAACCCCATTTAAAACTATTCATCTCCCGCCACAACGCCTTGCGTTGAAGACTCCTTACACCTCCACTCTCACTACAAAATTTATGTACCCTGCTCTCACCTATTTAGTCTCCACTTTCATCACCCTTGCTTTCTCTACATACATTCACTTTCACCGCTGTGTCCCTACTCCTGACCGGTTTCTATATTACTTTTTATTCCAAATTCTTCTTTTGTCTAATACCCATTTAAAATTAACTCTGACTGACTTACTGCTTTATTGAAATAATCATCACCCAAACTCCATCTTTTACCACATTTTACAGTAAGTTATCATGACATATGATATTTATTTATACGTAAACGTCATGATATCAAACGTAAATTACAACACACACAACACTATGAACAGAAACACCATAATACCGAAATCCAAACATTAAAAAATATAAAACGCAAGTTACAAGAACACAACCTAACCATACTCAAAGCTGACAAAGGTAACATAAATGTCATAATAGAAAATCAAGATTTAAATAACAAAATCGAAACATTTTTTACTGAAAACAACAAAACCAAATTAAACAAAGACCCCATCCCAAAATGTCACAAACAAATAAATAAAATCCTAAATAACACAAAACACATAATCTCACCTGACAACATCAAATATCTGAAACAAATTAAACCAAACCCCCCTACACTGAATGCACTACCAAAATTACACAAACCTAACATCCCTATCAGGCCACTTATAAACAACACACAAGCACCTGCACACAAAATAGCTAGATACTTAGATAAATTAATCAGAAATAACATAAATTTAAAAAACAGCACCACCGTCAAAAATAATATTGATCTGGTGAATAAAACTCAACATATCCACATTCCACACAACTCAACACTAGCTTCATTTGACATAACAAACCTATACACCAATGTACCCATAAAAGAAACCTTAACTATATTAGAACAGTTACTAAAACTAAATAACACACCTGAAACACACATTAAAGAGATCATCCACATCGCTAAAATTATCACTGAACAAAACTATTTCTCACACAATAACATGGTTTACACACAAACAGATGGACTACCTATGGGTTCCCCTATATCAGGTATACTATCCGAAATATTCGTACATACCATAGAACAAGAACACATATTAAACAATAACAAATACACCAACAAAATAATATATTGGCACAGATATGTTGATGACATTTTACTCCTATACAACGGTAATAAAAGACAAATTGAAAATTTCCACAAATACGAGGGTAAATCGAAAAGTAAGGTACACCCTAGCCGTGTTCCTGTACTAAAAGAGATAAAAAAATTTCCCTTGGTGGTAACACTGTCCATATTGTTATCTCCCCACTCCCCAAGCGGCAGCGCTGTAGCTGGTTTAGTATGCGAGTAGTCACCGTGTGAGTATGGCGCGTCGTATAGAGGTGTCGTCCAACGTTGAAGTGCGCTCCGTCATCCGATTTTTGTGGGCAAAACATTATAATCGGAGTGAAATTCATCGGCAAATTGTCGAGGTTTATGGTGAGAATGCGATGTCTCGGCCCATGATCGCGAAATGGTGCCAGATGTTCGAAGATGGAAGAACGAATGTGACCGACGGTCTGCGCGTCGGGCTGCCTTCAACTGTGAACACCAATGTAACTAGAATAATAAGGTAGGCCACTCCGGTCAATTACGCTCCCATTGGTTCCTTTGCTCTGACGTCGACTGGTGGAAGAAATACGCGCGAGTCTTGATTTACCATGCAATCTTACCTGAGACAATGTCCTACTTAGCATCTCTCTGCTGTTTACACGAAATATTAACAATAATTGTAATGAGCTATTCATATAGAAAAAGGATTAAACAACAAGATTAAATGATTTGCGGCAAAAAATAATGGTAAAATCTATTTCTACATTTAATAGAAAAGTAAGCAAGTCTGTCCACATATAACATTGACAAAATGGCACAAGATGTAAAATTAAGTCGGAAAGGAGGCGATATTATATATATATATATATATATATATATATATATATATATATATATATATATATTGTAACGTAACAGAGTTGAGGTCCCCCAACGTTACATAAAAATTGAATGAAACATGGTCAAGGACCATACCCTGAATTAAGGTTGCTCAGTAGTTAATGCATCTGAGAAGTACCTCAAGTCAAAAGAGGCAATAATTGTTAAATATAAAAAAACCATACCAATTAATAGTTAAATATAATAAATTATGCTTGTTTTATACTGTAACATGTTAATGTTTACAGAATATTTATGTTATGTTTTGAGTATGGTAAGAAAACTGATGTTGTTTAATAGATAAGGAATACTTCATCAATAATTATGTTTGTATTTATGTTAGATTTGTCTTTAGACAATCAAGTATAGTTACCTGTGTTAGGCATTATACTAAGTTTTAAGTATTGTCTAAATTTGAATAATGCTGTTGTTTTAATTAATGTTTGTAAATTTGACCAGGAGGGCAATCAGTGTTCAATGTTTGACAAGTAGTTCTAATAATTATATTGTAAACTAATGAAGGGTTCCATGACCAGTTAATTAGTGTAATAAAGTAAACACCAGGAAATTAAAATCAATGTAATTAACCATTAACCAATAATTAATTGTACAGTAGGTCAGGTAAAAGAAAATTAAGTTAAAAAAACCAAAAAATGTTATAACAGTTTAAGAAAACCTATAGGCCTAAATTTCATATTTGTGAAAGGAAATTAATACCTTTTTAAGAAGTCCAGTCCAATGAAACTATGGTAAAACATTTACTGTTTAAGAAGGAAGGTTAGGTGAGAATTTTAGGTAATTTAATATTATTCCAAGCATGGAGTATTTTATTGAAAAAGAGTAGTAATATTCTATAATTATGGCTCTAGGATATCTAGTTTCACCCAATGATGAAAAAACGTGGTTGTTAAGGCAACTGAAATGGACATGAGTTGTTGATATTGAATCATTCGTTCTGATTGTTACAAGCTATTAAGTTGAGATGGGCAGATGCATAAAAAAAAAAAATGAATAATAAATTCTGAATAAAATATAAATCAAAATTAAAAAACCTTCTTTGAAACCTATTTATATCATAATACTGATGAGTAATAAAACTAAATGGACTTCCCAATTATAATTGAATACATATAAAAGAGTTGAAAACCCCTCACTTCATTCACCAGGATAATTCCGCTGGATTCGTCATTAAACCGATTTCTCCTATAACCAGAAGATTAATTAAGAGAAATAAAGTCCGAACCTAACAGAATTATTGAAAAGACATACGAGGATCTCGTTTTGCAGAGCTAACCTTCAATGGCAGAAGAAGCTGGGATACTAATTTCATTCCATCGGGACCGACAATTATCAAGATCATAGGAGAAGAACAGCAGCCAGAAGAATTCCTGAGAGCTTCCCAGTACAATCCACAATCAATTTTATTAAGGAAAACAGAACACTTTTACTGGATGAAGACGATTTAAGCTGAATCTTGTCAACTGTTTATAGACGTCCACGGCCAGTCGGAGTTTTCGTCGACTTGGTAAAAAACAACCTATTTTAAATTCAATATATTTAGAGTTAATAATTTTGTTTTGTAATACTTGAGTAATCTTAATTATGCATTTTACCTGGCCTTACTAATGGTTCCAAGAACCTTACGAACCCTGGGATAAGAACTATTTATTATTATTTTTCATTTGTATAAGTCAATGGAATTTGACTAATTTACAATCGATATACTTTTTGTGTGATCGATTTGATTACATTATTATTTTGGAGATAACGGGGACTGTGAATTAATAGATAACTTTAATAAAGGATCTTTATTGTATGAGATAATGTGTGAAGTTTTTTCAAAATAGATACTATATGTAGTGGGTGGAATAATTTAAAATAAAAGGTTGATTTAAGCCCGATGAACAGCTAACCTAGAAACACGATTATTGCAAATAACAGCGCCAAGTGCTTACAGCTGGTGGAACGGGAGATCGCTGAACTAGCGTGTTTTCAGTGCAAAGTTTGAATAGAATTTCCTAACGTCGAGTGACTAGGGTTGACAAGAATATTCATTACATTCAGTTAATACACTATATATATCGTCAATATTACCCAACTACTGAATACTAAGCTAAATCTATGTCGTAGTACGATTATAAGTTAAAAGAACATTATTATAATTATATTTGTCTAATAATATATTTTCAGGAGGTGTCATCGGTCACAACCGAATAGATATACTAATTAATAACACATTAATTAAACCAGGTAACAACATTTTAATTGTTACAAATTGCCACCTTCAACGTGTTGCTTAACGTTGATTCACGGGAGTCTCATATAACTAATTACACCCATAAAACAAGTTCTTTACAAATTGACGCTCACAACGTGGGGCACCATCATCTCCTCTTAACACCGTCTAACGTGTTTATTTACAAATTGGCACATACCAACGTGGAGGTTAATTAACACCATAACATTAGATTTCTTTACAATATATATATATATATATATCATTTTCTATTATTCGTTAATTTTATATTAATAAAATTATTTCGAGTTTATTAATTTACTTAGAAACCTCTGATGATACTGATATTTTTCAGTGAAACGTGCGTCAGGTGTTAAAATGAATATACGAAATTATACTACTTGCAGAAGAAACAAACTGAAAACATCACAAATTATATATATGAATCGCTGATTGCAAAAACAACCTAAGTCCAATTTTTGGCCATTTTCACTTTTTACCATTTTGATAGCGAATAAATGTATACCAATGCAATGAGCGCGAAAACAACCTTCTAGCACTACTACAACATACACAAACCGACAGCTGTTATTACGAGTGAGTGTAAAAACAACCCAAGTCCTGGACTAAGGTTGTTTTTGCACTAAATCATAGGTTGGCTAACCTGATGAAATCAGAAAAAAATTTTATATTAAAGCAGCTGACAGTATTCCACGTATTATTGTGTTGGTTATGTTGTACTTTTGTGTGTATAGGTTAGATAGGTAAGTTTTAAAAGTTTTACAACTTCTACGAGTAAATTATACAAACATTTATCAAAAATGAGTTCAAAACTAGAAAATGCTGCACGTGAACCTAAAAAGCGAGGAAATAATTCTATTAACTATAAACGAAATGTAATAAAACGAGCTAAATTGAAAGGTATCGAACATGCAATCATGTAGGTAAAGTAGTGCCTGCAAAAACAACTGGTGAGCCATGTTCCTGTAAACTGAAGTGTTTTAACTCTGTATCAGAAGATGATCGGGTAGAAATCATAACACATTTTTTAAATATTGCTAGTAAAGACCAACAAGACTTGTACTTACAAGGCTTAATTGACTGTAATGATGTACAAAGGCATCGTAAGAGAAAGAGTGACAGTAATAGTGCGCGTACCAAATCATTTACATAATTGTTTGCCGGCAAGCATTCTTTAGTTTACATGCTGTTACTAATGAGAGGGTAAAAAGAATTAGGAAATTATTATGTGAAGGCAAAATTCCAGAAGATAAAAGGGGCAAACAGTCTAGTGCTAATGCAATTTCTGGTGAAGAGATCGTACTGGTCCATAACCATATTTCTTCATTTCCAGTAAAGCAAGAGTCATTATTCTGGAAGAAACTATGTTTATCTAGATAGTGAACTATGTGTAAAAAGGATGTATAATATGTATAAAATTTCTCATCCTGAATCCATCATTAAGTACGAATATTACAATAAAATTTTTCAAGAAAATTTTAATCTCTCTTTTGGCCGTCCCCAAGTGGACACCTGTTGTGAGTGTGAACAGTTGACAATAAAAATTAAATCAAAATCGCTGAATGATGCTGCAAAACGAGTGGCAATTGCATAAAAACTTGTGCACACGAGAAAAGCAAAGAAGTTCTATGGTTCTCTTGAAAATGCCAAAAGATTGTGTCAAGAGAATGCTGACACAGTTGCACTTTGTTTTGATTACATGCAAAACATTAGTATGCCAAAAATTCCTGTTCAGGATTTATTTTATCTAAGAAAACTAACAGTTTGTGTTTATAATTTAAAAACAGAACAGCCTGTTTTGTTTATATATCATGAAGGGAATGCAAGGAAGGGACCGAACGAAGTATGTTCTTTTTTAATGAAATACATTGAACAATATATTGATCAGAGTTGCAAAAAATTACTGATTTTTTGCGATAACAGCCCTGGCCAAAATAAAAACCAGGTCATGGTACGATTCAACCTAGCTTTAATGGAAACTGGTAGATTTACTTCTATTGAGCACTTCTTTCCTATAAGAGGCCACTCATTTTTACCCTGCGATAGGGTGTTCGGGGTCCTTAAAAGATATCTCCAAAAAATTTACTGCATATATACACCAAAGGCCATTGTCAATTGCAGTGGAAAAATGAATTTTATTATTCACTTAATTGAAGGGAAAGATATTATTGACTTCAAAAAATGGTGGCCTGTTTTATAAAAAGACGTGTTTCTCGTTGGAAACTTCCAAACATAACATCCCTCGCGATATGCGAGTACGTTTCAAAATATCAGAATTTCACTTTTTCCAGTACAACAGCCAATGGCCAGGAGCAGTTATTGCCAGGTATTACATTAATGGATTAGAAAAACACACATTTCCAATGAAAATTAGAAACATCAACGTTACTTTACCATCAGATAGTGCATACATGGAAGAGCTGGTTCCAATAAATGAAAAAAAATTAGATGATATAAAAAAATGTATTGCTTATGTGCCAGATGAGAAAAATGAAGAATTTTGGAATGAAATTTTACTATGGCCAAAAACTGCAGAAGTGTGATTACGAGTGCTAGTAACTTATCAACTTAATAGTCAAGACTTAAATTTTTAAAAAGTATAAAATGACACGAATTTTCTAAAATACATTACTTTTTTATTTAATTTGTGAAGTTCTTAGAAAATTTGTTTACAAGTTAAGTGATAGCTAATCCTAATAATCAAAGAGCAGTGAAATAACAAGAAAGAACGAGACTCAAGTATAAAATATATCTTATTTGTCGCTTTATGTTTTCAATATAAAGTTAATAAATTCATTTATTAGTTAAATATACACAACTATTTTATTGGAAACCATAAAAACATCATAAGTTGGTAAGTATCCCAGAAAAACATAGTAAGGATTATTTTAATACTATGCCAGTTTCTCAGTGGTTGCAAAGACAACCTAAGTCTACTAATTTTCATAATTTTTTTCATAATATTCAATACATATAAGTCAGTTTTACTAACACTAACACATTACATATGCTATTTAATATATGTCCAAATTTTATTGTAACTCAAGCTTTGTCAATTTGAGAAATAAAAGGTTTATTTCAATTTCCCAACACTTGCACCAGTGGTTTTTGTAACCACTCGTCTGACGGATGGGTAAGCCCCCCCTTTGATATAATCGATATCCAGTCATGACTATGTTCCCCGGAAAGGCACAATGTTTCGCCTCTCACACCTAGACTTTCATCAATGAAGCGGCACTTGAATGCGATGTAACCGGCCAGATATTTTAAGGCATCTTGAGGAACATCGTTGTCACTTGCAGACGGGGCCAAGTCCTCTGTTTTTAACAATTCTGCTTCGTCGGTGTCATTATTCGGAGAACTTGGTATTAACGTATGTTTAACTATGTCTATGCATAGTTCATTGGTAACAAACTGGATGAAATCCTCGTCAGAGTCATTTGATTCCATAACTTCGGTGGAATGAATGCTACCATCCTCAGCCACAGACGCACTTCCAGATAACGGTATATCGTCCGTGCTACCCGTTAAAAGCAAGAGCCGAATTCTGTTGCGCACTTCAAAGGGAGTGGGATTATTATAAAAGACGCCTAATCCCCGAATTCGTGAAAAAGTTTTCAAGGCAATCTTGATTGAATCTAGCGGCCAAAATGTACGTCACCCCATGAATCATTGTCATTTGTTCATAAAGGCCGAACAATGAATTTAAAGATATAGCGAAACCTTTCTGAAAAGGTAGTAGACTTTTTTTACTTGCTACTCGCATGTTAGTTATTACTTCCAAAAACGTTTTTAAAGTATTTTCTTGGCTCCTTAAATTCATGCCGTACCCACTTCTGAGGGGCGTTTTCTGGTCTTTTGGAACTCTCGAGTTTAAAACATCAAATGCATCGTTTACCAGTTCGATGAAGCTGCTTTCGCGCTCTTTATTTGCAACATACTTCAGCGCCTTTGCTGTACGATTAGAAAACAACTGTGCAGCAAATCTTACATTTTGACGAGAACATTCATCAGAATCCGCCATCTGAACAAACAGCTCAAACTCAAGTCACTTGAAAAGTATGCAGCAACAAAGAGTCGGCTCTGGGTAGCTTCGTCTTCAAAAATTTAAGTCACCTATGAAGGTATGTATCAACTAAATAACCATTTTCATTTCGTTGATAAAAGTATTAATGTTTACAACTAAACGTACTAGCTTCAGTTTTTAACGTTATAACAACGAAAATGTAGATAAAGAAAATGATTATGATACTGATTATAATTATAATAATTGGAAGCTTGTTTCAAATATATTATACTACATAGAAATGTTTATACACGCACTCATGCGCGCACGCGTGTGCACGTACGCGCACCCACCCACGCAGGCATATTATATATATATATATATATAAAACTTTAATATTTATAACTAAATTTACCTCAAGATATACTTTTTTCCTATTAGGAACATGTTTCGAGAGTTCCTGTACTCTCATCTTCAGCCTTCGCCATCTTGTTTCTGTTTCAGAAAAGCATATCTTGAGGTAAATTTAGTTATAAATATTAAAGTATTATATACATCAAGAAACGGACTGTAGCAGAAAGTGATTGCAATATATATATATATATATATATATATATATATATATATATATATATATAATTTCTGATGTTTACAATTTGTTTCTTCTGCAAGTAGTATAATTTCGTATATTCTTTTTAACACCTGACGCACGTTTCACTGAAAAATATCAGTATCATCAGAGGTTTCTAAGTAAATTAATAACAATCGAAATAATTCTATTAATATAAAATTAACGAATAATAAAAATGATATATATATATATATAATATCGCCTCCTTTCCGACTTAATTTTACATCTTGTGCCATTTTGTCAATGTTATATGTGGACAGACTTGCTTACTTTTCTATTAAATGTAGAAATAGATTTTACCATTATTTTTTGCCGCAAACCATTTAATCTTGTTGTTTAATCCTTTTTCTATATGAATAGCTCATTACAATTATTGTTAATATTTCGTGTAAACAGCAGAGAGATGCTAAGTAGGACATTGTCTCAGGTAAGATTGCATGGTAAATCAAGACTCGCGCGTATTTCTTCCACCAGGTGACGTCACGCGCTACAACAGCTGATCGCTAGGTTAGCGCGGGAAGCCGGAATGGCCCCCCCTGTGTGAACACTAGCGAGAACGCGGGGCGCGTGAATGAAATCATTCTTACCAACCGCCGCGTTAAAATTAAAGAGATTGCAAGTGAACTGAACATCGCCTACGGTAGTGCATCTATGCTTATTCACGATCAGCTGGGTTATCGTAAGGTGTGCGCGCGCTGGGTGCCGCGCGTGTTAAGCGACACACACAAAAATCAACGTTTTGAGGCTGCGCTGTCGTTTCTCCAGCATTATTCAACGGATGGTCCAGTTTTTTAGCAGAATCATCACAGGAGATGAGAGCTGGGTGCACCATTACACTCCCGAGACAAAACGGACATCAAACGAATGGAGACACAAGAATTCGCCACAGCCAAAAAAAGCCAAAACAATTCCAGCGGTTCGAAAGGTTATGCTAACAGTCTTTTTCGATTCTGAAGGCATTGTGTACAGTGAGTTTACGCCCCGAGGAACAACAATCAATGCCGCATCGTACTGTGATACGTTAAAAAAGTTATGAAAAGCGATTAAAGATCAAAGGCTAGGAAGATTGAGTGATGGAGTTGTTTTTCTTCAAGACAACGCTACCCCCCATACAGCTGGTGTGACGCAAGAGTTGCTGCGAAAATTCAAGTGGGAAGTGTGGCGCCATCCCCCTTACAGCCCCGACCTGGCACCCTGCAACTATCACCTTTTTGGTCCTCTTAAACAAGACCTGGGGGGCCAGCGTTTCGCTACAGACGATGAAGTGCAAGAAGCAGTCTCAAAGTGGTTAAAACAAATAGGACAAAATTTTTATGAACGTGGAATCGAGAAACTGGTCACACGATATGAAAAGTGTTTTGAAAAACTTGGCGGCTATGTCGAAAAATAGATAAATGTTCCTACTTATTTGTTAATAAAAACATTTTTTTTAATGTATGTATTTTTTTTATAGATAGGGGTGTAACTTACTTTTCGACTTGCCCTCGTACATTAACACCATACACCAAAAATTAAAATTCACACTTGAATTAGAACAAAACAATAGCATAAACTTCTTGGACCTTACAATCACCAAAACAAACAACACACACACATACAAAATATACAGAAAACCTACCACATCAGACATGGTCATACATAACTCATCCAACCACCCAACTCAACACAAACACGCAGCTTTCAACTACATGCTCCATAGGCTCACTTCAATACCCCTAAACACACATGACTACCAAGAAGAACTCAACACCATCAAATATATAGCTATCAAAAATGGATACAATCCCGATTTAATAAGCAAACTACACAAACACATCCTAAACAGAAAAAGTAAAACACATAAAACCAACAGCACAAAACCCAGTAAATACATCACACTCACATACTACAATTCCAGCACACACAAAATTGCTAACACATTTAGGAAACATAATTATAAAGTAGCCTACAGAACCAACGCCATTAGGAAACACATAAATAATACTAACAAGGACACTGACACATACAGCAAAACAGGGGTTTATAAATTAAACTGCAATGATTGTCACCAATTCTACATCGGCCAGACGGGAAGATCTTCCTCTAGATATTCTGAACATCTAAAAGCCCTCACCACAAACTACATACATTCCACATATGCCACACATTTACAAAACGAAAACCACAGTTACACAAACATAGAGCACAACATGGAAATACTACACTACTTACCTAAAAGTAGAAAACTAAACACAGCAGAACAATTTGAAATTTACAGATATCACACACTACAACCAAACAACATATTAAATGAACAATTATATTACAGATCACACATACTTTTCGATACACTGATACCTACACAAAATTTGAATCCCAGCGCCAATTCCCTCCCACCAGCAACCCCCACACACACACCCACATCCCATAACCGTTACTGTACAGACATTCAGTATTTAAAAACCCACTGAGAAAGACGAATACCACGTCGAAACGTCTGGGTAATCAAAATCTAAAAGTAAGTTCACAGTGAAAGTGTTAATATATAAAGTAGAACTTATACTTTTATTCACCCAAAGCATATAATGTTATGAGGCATAATCAGCAGTATTTGCCAAACCCATCCACATTATAAGAAAATGAGTTGGCAATTTCAACTGCTCACCTGGCTTTACAGAAGAAGAGTTTCCTTACTTCAAAAATAATGTTACCTTTAAAAGTTATTTGCAACACATAAACCTAGTATTTGATGTAATGAGCATTAGAAAACAGCTACGATCCTAAAGAAGGTAAGCATATAGGATATTCATGTTTCGTATGGTATCCAAGTCACTTTTATGTAATTATAAGTAATTACCTGTATGCGGTCCGCCGTGTGACTTCACAAACTTAGTTACGTTATGCGTTTCAAGGCATATGCCTCATCATCAGACGTTTAAAAACCAAATACACATATATCACACAAAACTGTGTTTGTCAAAAAATAAAATTGCAGAAACAAGCATATTATGTGCACGTGATGTAGGGTGCGCACCCGTTCAAGTGTTGTCTGCTACTGATTGGAATTCGTTGAGCAGTCTCAAAGCAGTATCATACAGGCGGTTAGATACAAAGTTACAAAGATACAAAGTATTAAGACTATTCCGAATCCTATTGTACAGAACGAAGCACGCATATTGATAAACAATAAATTCACTAAAATTATCAGATCTAACGATAACCTACCACATAATCTATTTATGCATCCACGATTCTCCCGTGAATACAAAACTTTGAGGCACATCAAAACAAAAATAACTATTAATAATGCTAGTATTATTAAAGCAGATAAAGGGAATACATTAGTAATCATGGATACTGATTCTTATAATGCCAAAGTTCACGAATTTATCTCTAACCATAATATTAGACAATTAAAATCTGATCCTACTGATAAATACACCAAAAACCTCAACCAATGTATTAACAAATGTACGAGTTTGCTCAGTGATAATACACGTCGTTATTTGAAGCCAATTAATGCGAAGGCTCCGATATTTACGGGACTCCCCAAAATCCACAAACCACACATACCCATAAGACCGCTGGTTAACTTCACTACAGCCCCCGGTTTCAAAACATCAAAAATTCTTGTAAAACTAATTAAAGACAATTTACAGTTAAAGAATAATCACAGCTTAACAAATAATACTGATTTCATTAATAAGATAAATACTGTTAAATTAAAACCTAATTACAAATTGGTTTCATTTGACATAGTGGATTTATATACAAATATTCCAATTGATGTAACTTTAAAATTATTGAAGGACAATTTACGAATTAACGCTTCCATGAGTGCACAGGCGATAGATGAGTTGATTGACTTGCTCAAAGTCATTTTAAATCAAAATTATTTTACATTCAATGGTTTATTCTATAGCCAAGATGATGGTCTAGCTATGGGCTCACCCCTCTCAGGCCTGTTGGCTGACATATACTTAAATTTCTACGAAAATACTTATTTATTAAATAATAACACATACGCTAATAAGATAAAATTTTATTCACGTTACGTAGATGACACGTTCATTATTTTTGACGGAACTTTGAGACAAGCTGACTCCTTCAAAAATCTTTTAAATGAAATCAACAATAATATTCAATTCACTTTAGAGACCGAGCATGATAACTCAATTAACTTTCTAGACCTGACCCTCACTAGACGAATGGACACATTGAAATTCAATATTTATAGGAAGCCTACTGCCACTGACCATACAATACATGCAGATTCCCACCATCCATATTCTCAAAAAATGGCAGCATATAATAGTTTTATCCATAGATTGTTGACAGTCCCCCTTGACAATAATGATTTCCAGACTGAGCTAAATACAATAAGATTTATTGCAGTTTCCAATGGTTACAGTAGTCACATCATTGACAAATTGCTAAAGAAGCATAATAACATTCAACTTAAGCCCCGTCCACTTAATAAAACACCGAATAAATTTATATCTGCGAAATACACATACATCATGCCAAAAATTGTATCTTCAGTGATGAACAATATTGGTTATACTATGTCTTTTAGAACCAATAATAAACTAATTAATATACTTAGACCTAAACTGCCCTTACCTATTGAAGAAAAAACAGGCATTTATAAACTAGTTTGCAATGATTGTAACAGCTTCTATATAGGTCAGACGGGAAGAGGTTTTTACAAACGCTTCCGTGAACACTTACCAAAAAAGACACATAATTACAATGATATAAAATCTAATTACACTCGTCATCTGACCCAACACAATCACAATTATACATATTTTAAGTCCAATCTAATGCCTTTGCATATATGCAACAAGGGCAGTTTTATGAATGCCTTGGAGGAGCTAGAAATTTATAATGCATATAATAATGATAGCAGTCGTGATTGTGTTCTGAATGAACAATTGAACTTTGTATCTAACCGCCTGTATGATACTGCTTTGAGACTGCTCAACGAATTCCAATCAGTAGCAGACAACACTTGAACGGGTGCGCACCCTACATCACGTGCACATAATATGCTTGTTTCTGCAATTTTATTTTTTGACAAACACAGTTTTGTGTGATATATGTGTATTTGGTTTTTAAACGTCTGATGATGAGGCATACGCCTTGAAACGCGTAACGTAACTAAGTTTGAGAAGTCACACGGCGGACCGCATACAGGTAATTACTTATAATTATATAGGATATGTAGATGTAGGGTGTGGTATAAAATAGATGACCATGAGACACTTGCAACCGAGGCTTTAGTTTTTCAAGTCGTTCCTTTGAAAAGTAATTTTAAGTGTGCAGTGGGATATTTTCTTATTAATTCAATAGGTTCTAATGTATCTCGCAGCTAATCAAAATGGCAAATATAAAGTTAAAACAAGTTTATGTCAATGTACACAATGTAACATTTGATGGCACGACCACAAATATTGCAGCAATGGAAAAAACTTGGCTGTCAATTTCCTGAAACCCCTTTTTTTTACTATTACAGATATTGATCATAACGTTTGTGTTATGTTAGATGCTTTTGCTATATGTTGAAGCTATGTGTAGATTCACACTTGCTGATAAAAAGATAATTGAATCGGGTAATGGGAAAAACCATACAGTTTAAATAGCCTACATAGGAAAACTCTCATCTGTACAAACTGACGAAAGTTTAAAGTTTTCAAATAAACTTTCACACACAAGCGTTTTCTATAAAAATAAAACACTGAATGTAAAGATAGTTGCACAAACATTAAGCAGTAGTGCTGCTGACGCTTTACAATTTTTACCTGATTTTAAACATTCCGATTTCGAGGGCTGTGACGAGACAATGAACTTCATTCGAATAACTGATAGACTGTTTGACTATTTTAATACAAGGGATCCCTTTGGTAAACACTTTAAAGAACCTATAAAAAAGTAATGCTGGTAAAATGGTGCCTTGGTTATACCAGCTTATGGTTAAAAAAACCAGCTACGATTATTTAATGAAGTTAAAAATTGAGGGTGTATACATTTTAAGACATGCCAGAAAGACTTATGTGTTAGGATTTCTTACTAACATTAACTCGATTAACATTTTTGAGTACAAAATTACTGAATACATTTTAACTTACAAATTTTCTCAAGACCACCTTGCATTGTTTTCTTGTGTGTTCGTTCAAGGAGCGGCCATAATAATAACCCTAATGTTAATCAGTTTCGTCATGTATTAAGGAAATTCATTTTTAGGAATAGTGTTCAGGCTTCAAAGACAAGTAATAGTTTGGAGCTTGATAGTATTGGGTCCTTCAGTCTTTCAACTGGTTTGTACCCTCCCCGCATATACCCGTGGTGCATGTGTTATGGAGTCTCTAACAGGTACATGGGACCTACAGTTTCATGCCAGATCTGAACAGCATAGTAGGGGAGGGTTTATACTAGGCAGGATACCTCTCGCTGGTTTGCCATCGCCTTGCTAGGGGGAATGGTCTATCTAAATCAGATGGCCCCAGTGGAAATAGAATCCGCGCCGACAGCGTAGCAGCAGCACACACTAGCCACTATGCCACGACCGCTCCAGAGCTTTATATAAATCATCAAAATTGTATTCTTAGTTTTTATGGACCAGGTACCGCGACGGTTGATGATGATGAAGAAGAAGAAGAGGAAGAATTTTCAGACCATATAGAATATGATATTCTAAACAGTGTGAGCTGTCTTATTATAAAGAAAATATGCTTTATTACATAAGTGGTTTTATTGTTAACCAGATAGATAAGATGATGAAATGTACAGAGTGTAGTGATCTGTTACAAGGTGAAATTGAACTTCCCTGTAGTCGATTCAGTTTCTTTTCCTCAAAGGGAAACTTCATAAGAGCACCTTATGAAGTACAGTACAACTCCATTTATGCGAACTCCAGTTATCCGAATCGATATCAGGAAATTCCATGGAATAAAATTAATTGAATTTCGACAAAACAATCAAATCCATGAAGAAAAAGAAGAGGCAATGAACAAGAAGGAAGAGTTAAAAAAGAGTAAAAGAAAGTGTTGAAGAAAATGTAGCTGTATCAACTGAAGACATCCAGAAAACCACTGTACACATTCCTGGCTGTTCCGAGTGTGACGTGGACGACATAAATGAGTGATTGCAGTGCGACGCTGGATATCAACTTTTAGACAATGATGAAATTATCCAAAGTGTAACGATAAATCTCAGCAGCTGGACGAAGACGATGACAACGTTGCTTCAGTTGAACTGGAAAAGGAACCTACGGCGAGTGAGGCATTCGTTTGTTTTGACACTGCCTTAAAGAGGATGGAACGGCAGCCTGAATGCGACCATGTGCAGCTTCTTTCCGTCAAGCATTTGCGGAACCTGGCTGCACGCAAACGAGTTTCTACGTCAAAACAATTAACTTTGTTTGACATGTTCAACTGAAAAATCATAATTATGTGTGAGTATTATTTTAAATTTTTTTGTAGTAAAAGTAAACTTTTTACAAAGCACATGTGACCTGGTTTTTATTAAGATACTGTACTCACGTAATAAAAATAAACAAAAGTGATTTTCAGCAATCTTCTTATGTTTGTTCCAATTATCCTAATTTCTGCATATCCGAATTACGTCTGGGAATCATTAGTTCTGATAAATGGAGTTCTACTGTATTTAAACCAGTAAAAGTTTTGTACAATTTATTTCTAGCATCAACGAATAAACAAAATTTTAAGTCTTAATCATTGCATTTCATTAGCTTGTAGACATTTTAAAAGGAGTTTGTTTAAGGGGCATATTTCTAACTATGATTTTATAGACGACAGCCATGAGCTGAAATTAATACAATTAATACGTAGTGAGTTTTTAAAAATCGTTTGCAATGCATTTGCAAAAGAAAAAACTGCACTGTTGAATGCAGAGGTATAGGCCTATGAAAAATTAAACAAAATTATTTTGGATATTTTCGGTTAAGTGGCAGCATGCAGTGAGCAATTACTGTACGTAGCAATCGCCAGTAACAACGCATTTCCCCCTCCACCGCATTTTGCAACTATTCCATGGTGCCAGTGTTCCCTGTGACTCTGTATGCCGCAATCGCAAGTGTAGTAGTACGTATCGTTGCGTATCATGAATTTCGTTCAGTTAGCAACACAGATTCCCGACAAAGATTCAGCGATACAGTTTCTAAAAGACAAAAATATTTTACATAACCCAAGAGTTTGTACGAATGGCGATCAAATGAAACTGTATACGACAGGTAAAGACCGTTGGGTATGTTCTACAAAGGACTGTCGGGAAAACAAGTGCGACAGGATACATTACTAAATAATTCTCGATTAAATTTCTGCACAATCGTATACTTCATTTACTGTTGGAGTAAGGAGTACACAACCGGGCAATACTGTCAAGATGAGTTGAAAATGAATCACTTCACATGCATGGATTGGAATTCATACATGCGAGAAGTATGTGAGCACCATTTTATATACAGTAGAGTCTCGGTTATCCACCCTTCGATTATCCGCCGTTCCGTGTTATCCGCCGCCCAAGCGGCATAAAAAAACGTAAATGTAAAAAATATTTTCTTTAATTACTGCAAAGAAAATAGTGTGCCAATAGTTTGCAGGCGTGAGTGTACGTGCTCTCTTTGTGATTGCTCCTGACTGTACCGCAGGAATTTGGCTTACTGCCCATCGCCTATTATAGCCTAGCTGTGACTCATGTGTCATTCATCCCACCCCACCCCCAACATCCAACGCTATCGCTCACATGCTCATCGCTTAGTAGACTGCAGTTTCTTGTTGTGTGCTGTAGTGAGCAGTGAGGCTATTTTTACGTGGTGTGTCCGTGAGTGACTAGTGCAGTTTTGGTGAAAGTGTCATAGTGTAGTCTTGTTAATAGTGTTGCGATTATGGCTACGAAAAGGAAGAAAATTGTTTTATCAATAAAAGACAAGCTTGAGGCATTAAAAAGACTGGATAAAGGGGAAACACTGCAGAAGGTGGCTGACCACTACGGCGTCGGTCATCGCACAGTTGGAGATTGGAAGAAGAGACGATTAGAATTAGAAAAATGGTGTTCCTCATGAGTTACTGAGACTGCTTTTAAAGATAGAAAAACTATGAAAAATAGTGATTATGAAAAAGTTAGCGAAGCGTTGTACATTTGGTTTACACAGTTCAGGGAGAAAGGGGTGCCTATTTCGGGACCTATCTTAAAAGAAAAGGTGTTGCAGTTTCAAAAAGAATTTAACGAAGGTGATGCAGATTTTACAGCAAGCGTTGGCTGGCTTAATAGATGAAAGAAGCGTTATCGAATCCGTCAGTTGAATAATTCCGGCGAGAAACTGTCATCAAACTTTCAAGAAATGGAGCAGTTTAAGAAAAAATTTCAAGACTTTGTTGAAACTGAAAGCTTAACAGGAGATCAAGTATTTAATTGTGATGAAACAGGCCTTAATTTCAAAATGTTACCGAGTAAGAGCCTTGCAGCTAGAACTGAAGCTGCAGCCCCTGGCTATAAATGTAGTAAAGAGAGAGTGACTATTTTAGCATGCAGTAATGCCACAGCAAACCATAAAATGGACCTGGCAATGATTGGAAAGTCCAAAAACCCTAGGGCTTTTAAAACCATTTTAAAACATGCTCTTCCAGTAAAATATTTCAATCAAAAAAGTGCATGGATGACTAGTAAAATTTTTAAGGAATGGTTTTTAAAAGAGTTTGTTCCTTCTATAGAGAAGTTTTTAAAAGACAACAACCTACCCAGAAAAGCAGTTTTACTGCTAGACAATGCCCCAACTCACCCTGATCCAGACGAACTTAGAGATGGGGACATAAAGGCTATGTTTTTGCCACCAAATGTGACTGCCATTTGTCAGCCTATGGACCAGGGTGTTTTGGAAACACTTAAACGAAACTATCGAAGAAAGCTTCTGTCAACAGTCATACAAGAAATTGAAGATGGGCAAAACTTGATTAAGCAGTTGAAAAGTATTGCTACGACAGCACAGAACAATCTACGCGTTTATCGAATGTGCCAGAAGGATCTCGATGTAACGCGTGTGGCGTACGTGCTACTATACACATTTTGCGAGAATCTTCTTGACTGTGCCGGGCTTCGCTCGGGCGCCCGGCCTGTGTCAAGGCCGTAGTAATTACATAGTTCACGAGAGATAAGACGCAGTTTGGAAGCTTCTGGTGTGTGAGCGTGACCATAAATACATCAGGTAGCGTCCTTAGTTTTCAGTTCAATGTGAGATATTGGATAGTGCGGTTCGAGAGTATTAGTGCGATATATTTCCAGAGCGGTTCGAGTTATTACTGAGTACATTCAAAGACTGTGTTGTTAATTACGAACTGTTTAACTGTAAAAAGTAAAGGTGTGATTAGTGACTTAATTGTTGTCTTGTACTTATTTTGTTTCCACTGTACCTACGACGATCGAGTAGAGCGTCGTAACAGTATAAATTTGAAGGATGTCGCTTATTGGGTCGCAAGGGCCTGGGCCGACGTCGGGGCACAAACAATTGTGAAGTCGTGGCATAAGCTGTTGGGCGAGGACGAAAATATGGCTGAAAGCATGCTGGATGAACTTCATGAAAGTATTTTGCCCTTGGTGCAACGTATCCCTGGATGTGCGGATGCATCGTTGGATGAAATACGGAATTGGCTTTCAGGAGACGACCAATATGAAATAACTGAAGAAAAAATTGTAACACTTGTTAATAGCGATGATGTTGTTGAAGATCAAGACTCGGAAACTGCTGACCCCCAAAAGATCACACACAAAGACGGGGTTACAGCTCTTGAAGCAGCCATTCAGTACGTTGAGCAGCAACAGGAAGCCAGGGTTGTCAACATAATGATGCTCCAAAGATGGCGAGACTTGGCAGCAAAGAAGCGGGAATCATCAGGGAGGCAGTCGAAGATCACTAATTTTTTTCACTCATCATGAACTGAATTCTTAAACTTGAAGCGTGAAGTACTAAAGTAGGCATAATTGTTTTCTCTTTTTTTGTAAGTGTATAACTTTAATATTGTTGCTTGTTCACTAAAATGTGTTACTATAATTTTGTAACATAATTGTACAGTACTGTATTGTTTTCTCTAAATTTGTTGTAAAACGTGATGTTTATTAATTACATTTACAAAATTATAACGTAATTTTATGATAAATTTGCGTTTTATTACTCTCCCTATTATCCGCCATTCCAGCTTATCCGCCCTTCCGCCAGCCCGTTTATGGCGGATAACTGGGAATCTACTGTAAATATAAAAATACAATATAAAAAAATATATAAAAATATAAATATAAAAAATATGTCAAAATGAAAATAAAAATACAAACTCTCGCTGGTTATCGCTACGTGTGGCAGAGGAAATGCGTTGTTACTGGCTATTGCTACGTAGAGTAATTGCTCACTGCATGCTGCCACTTAATCGAAAAGATCCATTATTTTGTTTAATAATATTTAATATACCTGCGTATAAAAATTGTACAATTATACCTAAAAAATCAAAAATTAAATACTTATATCGAAATCTGTAAAGTAAATAATATAATAGAATATATTGTTTTAAAATATATCTAAGTTTAAACATAATAAATTACGTACCGGTACCATTTTAAAACAACATGTACATTTCACCTGTTTTATAAAATACCTACTGTCCTTTGTTTATTAAAAATTAGTTCCTTCGTGTTAGTTTTGAAGCAAATAAACAGCTAAGCATGTTTCGTTATTGAGTTTCAATGCAGTGGAGCCCTACATTGGTGGGGAAAGTAGAACAGCTGTGGACCAGATTCATAGAACAGTGTTAGCAATCCAGTAGTATATAAACATGTATGGAAAGCATGCGCGCGCGCACAATCGTGCATATTTTAATATACATATTTTTCAAAAACCTTCTAAAAATGCAGATTATCTTTGTGAAATGAATGTAAGGTGTATAATAAGATATTAACTTGGAGGAGAAATGACATCATATTCCTTGTTTGGTCATGTGATAAGAACAGGGGACAAATGATGGCATAGGCAGATGTTGATAACTATTTAAAGCTGCGAGGAGGGCATGAACTGCTAGATTTTACAGTAATCAAGGGCTGGTGGCACTTGATTTATTTGAGATGATGATGCAGCCCCAAAGGAATGGACAGAAGTTGTATCAGTAGGTGCCTACAAAGAAGAAAATAAAAAATTTTTAATCACAGGAAAAAATAGTATGTATAATACATCGTTATGATGAACTATACTTGGGGTTACACTCTAGAGGTTTCATAGTGATAGATTAACTATAGACCACACATTCTTATTCATGCTGATATATGAGAAAATAAAGAATAGAATCAAACTTTATTGAGAATTCTTATTCATTTCCAAGTTTTGAATGACTCTATATTAAGGAGTAAATTCTAAGCATTCATGGGGAGAGGGAAAAAACAGAATTCAGCATAGTTAACAATTATTACTTATTTTATAATAAACCGATATACTGCTTTTCTATTACATATTAAGTTTATTGATTATCATTTGGTTTGTCCTATCTGATGGCCTAATATGAAAATATGAATTTGGCAATTATTTTCTGCACATTATCTACTTTCAGTACACTGAATTGAATAACATCTCAAAAGTATACTTATTGTACAGGATGTATATTAATATAGGTTGGTGTTTTGTGTGTGGAGTTAGGCAAGTTGTTTATGGTTTTAATTTTTTGTGGTTGGAGTTTTTTAAATTGAACCAAACCAGCTTTCCCACCTTTTGTATAAATGTTGCATGGTTACATTTCTTTTATTTATTGGTATTCTGTCTACAAAAACATTTCCTCTGTTTACCCTATTGCCTGTGTTTTTCATACATTTGTTCAAATTACTCCAACTAAATGTAGGAAAATTGTAGAATAAATGTAATTTTGTTATGTAAGACAGATGTTGTACTTATGTGTGAGGTTAGGAAAAGTAGTTTTGGTCCCGTTCACTTGTATCCATGTGTCTGTTTCTAGTGAATGTGTATGTTATAAAGCTGTATGTTACTGTAAGCTGGCGTTTTTCTACATGCAGTTACGTTTAGGCCTAATGGTTTTGAATTTAAAAAACTAAACCAAAACCAGCTTTCCTAACCTTTTGTAAATTAGTTTGGTCAATAGGCCAAAATAGAGGTGAGGAGGTACAATGCACAAGTACCAAATATTTAGTTATGAATATGTGTTTATGGTATATAACTTACACATGGGTTTTTGTCAGAATTTAAAATACAAATTTTTTATGCCTGGAACATAAACTTCATGTAGTCATAAGATGGCTACAGTCTTTTGACCAGTCACATGTTCCTCAGTGCTGTGGTTTATAATCAGACTAAAGGCAAATAAATATAATTAAATCTTTGGAATTAAATGTCAATCAATTTTTGTTTTTAATGACTACATATGTTTAAAGTTTTTAAATAGTTGTCAATTACATAACTATCTACACCAGTAAGTTCTTATACTTCATCAACTTCACAAAGGAGGAGGAAAGTGTTATTTGAAAGAACAAGAATGAAAATTATACCGTACTCGATAATGTTTCTTAATAATGTATAATATATAAAATCTGAGAACCATTGTTACCACGACTTACAAAAAACATGTTGAAACTGTTGATTTATAGAAGCAAATTCTAATTTTTTCTACCTAACCTATTTTAGTACTTTTACTTTGATAGACCAATTATTATTCATTGTGTGTATGGTCACCAAGTTGCAATGGTTAATTTTAAATAGGTTAGATACCTGATAATCCTTCATGCAACTTACTTGGTCGCTATGCACGACGCGTTTCGGGATCAAGGTCCCATCTTCAGATGCTCACTCCGGTCGAGCTCGTCAATTCATAAAAACACATATAAAACATAAAAAACGCTGAATTTAAACACTCATACTGCCCGAGAGGGGACGATGCGCATCGTCGAAAAAGTAAACATGCACTGGCCGTTATAAAGTCCAAAGCAGAGATAAGTTGGTTGTACTCTTCATGTCTGTGCCAGTTTTTGTATCACAGTATCGAAGAGCACGTTGGATTTGAACGACACCATATCGTTCAACAGGCACTCTTTCTGTGACTTGGCTGCTTTATATATCTCATACTCTTCTAATGCATTCATATATCGGCCCTTCTTACAAAAGTGTATGGGTTTAAGATTAACAGAGAAGTTAGTGTAACTGTGATCACAATCAATCAGGTGTTGCGCGTAAGTCGATTTACTGTTTATCACATTCTTCATGGGCAGGTGTTCCTTAAACCTCTCTTCAAAACGTCTCCCCGTCTGGCCAATGTAAAACATGTCGCAATCATCACACACAATTTTGTAAATGCCAGAGCGTGTCTCAACGCTTCTGCGTATCTTGAGGCGCAGTGCATTTTCAATGTTATTTTTTGTCCTAAAGGTAACTGCGATATTGGTTCTTAAATTCTTAAATTGGTTTTTTATAATGTTAGGCAACAAAGGTGTGTACTCTACCGATATATATCTGTCAGTATTATGCAACGCGCTGTTCGGAATTTGAGTTTTGTTTTTGCACCTGGAGATATGTTTATCTATTATACTAGCGTTATAACCGTTGGATATGGCAATGTGTTTTAAAGTGTTTACTTCGTCAATGAAGCAATCTTGCTCTAAGGGTACAGTAAGAAGTCTATGGACAAATGTATTGTATGTCGCCATTTTCTGGGACCACGAGTGATATGAATGAGCGCGTATTGTGGTGTCAGTGGTAGTGGGCTTTCTGTAAATTAATTAATTCTCAGGATTCTTTGAAATTTAAAATTTACAGAAAGCCCACTACCACTGACACCACAATACACGCTCATTTGTATCACCCGTGGTCCCAGAAAATGGCGACATACAATACATTTGTCCATAGACTTCTTACTGTACCCTTAGAGCAAGATTCCTTCATTGACGAAGTAAACACTTTAAAACACATCGCCATATCCAACGGTTATAACGTTAGTATCATAGATAAACTTATCTCCAGGTGCAAAAACAAAACTCAAATTCCGAACAGCGCGGTGCATAATACTGACAGATATATATCGGTAGAGTACACTCCTTTGTTGCCTAACATTATAAAAAACCAATTTAAGAAATACAATATTGCAGTTACCTTTACGACAAAAAATAACATTGAAAATGCACTGCGCCCCAAGATACGCAGAAGCGTAGAGACACGCTCTGGCGTTTACAAAATTGTGTGTGATGATTGTGACATGTTTTACATTGGCCAGACGGGGAGACGTTTTGAAGAGAGGTTTAAGGAACACCTGCCCATGAAGAATGTGATAAACAGTAAATCGACTTACGCGCAACACCTGATTGATTGTGATCACAGTTACACTAACTTCTCTGTTAATCTTAAACCCATACACTTTTGTAAGAAGGGCCGATATATGAATGCATTAGAAGAGTATGAGATATTTAAAGCGGCCAAGTCACAGAAAGAGTGCCTGTTGAACGATATGGTGTCGTTCAAATCCAACGTGCTCTTCGATACTGTGATACAAAAACTGGCAGACATGAAGAGTACGACCAACTTATCTTTGCTTTGGACTTTATACGGCCAGTGCATGTTTACTTTCTCGACGATGCGCATCGTCCCCTCTCGCGCAGTAGTGTTTAAATTCAGTGTTTTTTATGTTTTATGTGTGTTTTTATGAATTGACGAGCTCGACCCGAGTGAGCGCCTGAAGATGGGACCTTGATCCCGAAACGCGTCGTGCATAGCGACCAAGTAAGTTGCATGAAGGATTATCAGGTATCTAACCTATTTAAAATTGACCAATTATTACAAAATGTATGTTTATAAAGCCCTAAGTAATAACAGTGAGTTAACATACATGACCAGTAACATAAAGTTCACTATTAAGCTTATGTCCTGTGTTCTTTTCTCATTTTTCTACAGAACAGTTCTTCCCTAAACAAGCTGCTTTTGATAGACCATGGGTTCTTTTATTTTAACTCTCATATTTCCCATCCCAGTCTACACCAGCAAATATGAAGGCAATGGAATCTCAAGCCTTTCCCTGATAAACTAACATTTCTTGACTTTAAATTACATTATTGAAGTAATCACGGGGGACTCAAAAAACTATCTCTCCCAATCACAGTCTCTCACAGAACGTATGGTACATCTCATGAATACCCTCAAATACAAAATCCAGCCCTATACTGTGGCGCAGGATAAATAGTCTTCTGAAAACTATAGATGCCTATATTATTTTTAAAGAGAAACATAATAAAAGGGATTATCTTGAAAGGACACACAAACATTTTCTTGTGTGATTTCTCGAGATTCTGAGGAATTCACCATAAACCAATGATACGCCAAAGGAAAGGTTCTGCTACAAATAACGCTACTGTACGTATCACATCCCTAAACTTCTGTAAGAAGGGTTTCACATTGCCTTATTGACTGTACACAAACTCTTACATATTAGGAAGGTTAGTTTCTCTTTGTACAAAATGTTTCGAGTTCGCCAGAAATCATATTTCTTATAAGTAATTAAAATGTTCACTTAAAATCATGTTATAATCTAAACCACATATCCTAAATAATAACAATACTGAAATAAAATTCAGCAACATATCATAAATGGTATCTCAAAATTATACACATAAGCTATAATTTTAACCTCTTCTGCTACACGTTTATTCCACATAAATAACACTGATAGGTTTCTATATTAACAATATAATAAGTTCTACAATAACTGTGAATAATTTTATTAAAACCGACATACGTAAAACATAAATAACAGGTATAAGAAATAAATATACATGTATCTAAAGAACCTTGAGAATGCGCGTTTTCTAAATACTGATAGATTTCACTGTACCTTTAAGAACTCAACTAGCATTGTACTCACCGCAATAAGCCATACTATACCATCATCTAAAGTACACCTTACACAAAAAATTATAAGTAATTCTATAAACAAAAAACCACGATTCATATAAGCCTACTAAACACTGATAGCTTCAACACAAACTAAAGACTTGATGATGTTTTGTACTCGAGGTGGCGGTATCTTCTTCATAACCATTTACTAAACACCAACAAAACAATTTAAAATAGCGCTAAAATATTTAATTTTTTCACAATAGATAAACGTAGAAAACATATGTATAATATTTCTGTAAGAAAGACAGTACACGTAAATGAAAAACCGTCTTTACAAAGTGTTTGAAATGAAATATTTAATTTCTATATTTCTTGAATATTTTACTCTATGTTGGTAGGTTGCTTATTCAGTACCTATCAAGTTTACTACTGAATAAACTCGGGTTTGTAAAACTAATAGCATAAATGGAAAAATAAACAAATCATCTAACAATGGTGACATCCATTATACCAAAAATTTGAGTTGTGATTAGTATTAGTAGGGCTATTAATAGGAACCATCAAATCTGGGTCCAGTTGTTTCCAAATGGCTGTTGTACCATTCTGTGCGAGATTTTCAAGGGAAAATACCAATTCATAAAAAATGTTTTAAAAGTCCGAAGCATTTATCAGAATTTCAACTTAACATTTCCAACGATTTGAAAGTAATTGTGTGTATATTTCTTTATAATACAGATCGCATTGTTTTATTGTTTTTCGTAATTTACGGTACCTATATAATTAAGCAAATCGTCACCACACAAAACATTCAACGATAAATACTATTTATTAGTGATTTGGCACATTTTTCTATGGACAGTTCTTTTTTTTTATTCTGTCTGGTTGCTAAAACTCTGCAGAACCGTCAATAGTCCCTTCCTATAGTTGTAAATTTAACGTGCGCAGCTGCAGCACCAAGCGGCGAATACTAGTACTATGGCGTTCTTCGATCGAGCAGTTTTAACTTTTTAACCTCCCAAAGAGAAAACAATTCAGTAACGCGATTGTCGACGCTAGAGTCGTATGTGCAGTTAGGTTTCTAACAGCTGATAGCTTTGACATGTACGCAGTTCTTGGATTGTGAAGTTCTGTGGTGCGGCTAATCAGTCGTGTTAAAGTGTAAAGGGTAGCAGAACAGAAAAGACACAAACATGTTTTCGGGACTCACAAATCAAATGAGTAGCTGGATAGGGAACACAGGAAAGAAGCAAGATGGTGAAATACAAAAAACTGAAGAAGAACAACGTCTGTCGTCACCCGTTGTAGAAGACTCGGTTTCAGGAGCTGATGCTGAGAACAAAAAAGATACAAGGTAAGTTTAGGTCTTACTTGATTTATGAATACATACTTCATAGTAACCACTTGAAATATATAATGATAACTTTGCACTTTTTGGTTTTTTTCAACAGATATCTAACTCAAATGAGACTGTTAACTGTAAATTTTTTATACACTATTTGTTTCTAAGCTTAAAAAAAATATTTTTATGGGATTAGGGATTAATTACCCACCCCCATTGGCAGATGATTTGTCAGGACAGAATTGATCCTTTATAAATTTTGATATATTCATATGGTATGTTGTACATAATATATTTAAAAAATATTTTTATATAATACCCTATATTTTTACATTTTGCAAAGATTGTTTAACTGATGAAGAGTAAAATATAATTTTGTATATAGTAAAACAGCTGGGAAGTAGAACACTTTTCAACTCTACTCATAAGGTGCCAAGATGAAAGGCGATGTTATTTTTTACTCGTATGTAATAAAAAACCACCAACATTGAGACTCTTATAATGGAGTTAGCTAATATTAAGTTAGTAACATGTATCAGTGTCAGGGGGCTGATGTTTTCTTCAATATAGGAAATGGCAGGTTGGTAATAATTGTTAAAGTAAAAAAATTGTTCTAATTTATATAATTGTTTTAATTTTATTATTGTTTGTTTTAATACCATGAAATTGGTAACAAGTCATAGACACAAAAATTATAGGTCTATGTAGTACTCAGTGGTGCTGACGTGAAATGTGTTGTGAGGGAAGGTTAATGCAAACTGTATAAAATAGAATATAGCCGTGTAGGGTAAAATATATAGTACAAAAAAGTGAAGTAAAAAAACAATTGGTGAGGACACTTGTGCAAATAATTCTCTTGCTACAAGGATAAAAGCAAAAACAACAGTAAAATTTACTTTACCGATAATCACTCTGAGGAATTATATATTTTTGTTTGGTCACTTCTCAACAAGTTGTTTGCCTGTCTTGTGCTCTACTGTAGATCTTAACTTAGCCCTCCATGAGGTACTAAAGGCATACAGAATGTAATACCTTGTGACATACTGTTGAACACAAATTCTGGGTTTCAGACCAAAGAAAATCTCTTCCCTATTAATGTTGATATAAGAAGTGTCATCACAATTTCCGGAAAACTTTGAGAACTTGAAAAACTTTGATGATAAATCCTTATAATGTCTTCCTTGAAGTACAATAAAACCACGCTAATTCATCATCTGTGGGACTGAAGGGGTAACGAATTAAGTGAAGTATACAAATTTAGGCTATAAGGTATAACTTTTGTGCTTTTACCAATAAAAAAAACTTTGTGTTCCGAGTCGGTAGTGATGCACTTATATTTAGAAAAAAGTCTAATTTTCTTCTGCTTTTTCTGTCAACTGTATTTTTTAATAGTCAAATTATATATCTGGCATGGTGAAATTATTTTAGGCAGTTCTGCTTTATCTTTGCTTTCATACCACTTGAGTGCTGTAGTCAGTGTGAGAGATTCCATGTTTAATTGGCTGGCCATCTTCTTCCTCGTTAGCTTCTGTAGGTTCTGTGGCTACTAATAACAATTTCATCATCACTCAGCATTTCATATTTACCAGTTTTTGATGTTATCTTCATTCAAAGTGTTAAATTCTGGTAAGGATTGACAGATATCTAACAGTCGATGTGGAGTCGAAACCTTGTGGTTCTGTAGGCGTTGATTGTAACTCATATGGCCATAACTTATTCCAGTAAGGTTTTAGAATATTTTCCTCAATACTTTGCTGGGTTTCCGACTCCATTATATATTGCATCCTTTGCATATTCAACCCATATATACAATATCTTCAAATAAATATACTGCAAGTAGGTTTATTTTCACCTGACGCACGTTTCACAGAAACGTATGTATCTTCAGAGGTTTGTTTGAATTATAATTGAATGATAAACACACACAAAGGCACTTCACTCTCTACCAAATCCACCTTTGCAAACCACCTCATTGAAGCAAACCACACATATACAAATATCGACAGCAACATGGATATTCTACATGTACACACAAAAGGCCGAAAACTAGACACTCTTGAACAACTAGAAATATGCAAACACATAAAAATGACATCCTAAACAAACTCAATTCAGATCACACATATTATTTGAACATATCACATCCCACACAGAAAATCGATCTTTCAAAAGACGGTGCGTTGCCAAGAACAAGACGGACAGCACTCCCAGTGACAGCCTCTGACGAAGCTTATAATAAGTGAAAACTGGTTCAGGCTATAAGGTAAAAATTTTACATTTTTACTAAAAAAAAAACTTTGTGTTCCGTGTCGGTAGTGTTATAATTATTTATAATTTCTTTGCCTCAAGATGTGTTTTCATTTTCTTTGCCTCAAAAGCATCTTTGAGGTAAATAAATTATATATATTGCAATATACAGGGGTCGCATAGAATAAGTAGTCAGTTGTATCGTACCTATATTGGAATGCTTCGGATTTATTATTATTTTTTTTTAATTGCACTAATAATTTAATACTGTTTATGATAACAAAATAAAACTAGACTCGTAAACTGTCTGTGTTGACTTTTTTACAGTTTTAAAATAATTTTCTCTTACATTCCAATTTTCTCTTATAAATATTTTATTTATATGAGTTCTTTTGCCTTTAAATTTATAAGTGTTTTTTAAATAAAGTTTATAACAAATAATTTCACTTCCCTTTACAATGGATGATGAGATGTCGATGATCCTGGAATACAGCTGTGGTTGTTCCTTCTGGATAGACATTCAGGATATTGCTGCGATCTTCTCCTTTTGTCCGGTATTCAGGGTCATTCTCGGGTTGGGTACTTCTACAATATGTAGTGAATTAATTTTTTATTATAATTTATTCAGTGTATTAAACCACACAATACTCCAGCAAACTTGAAGTATCCTTCTTTTAAATGCCTATGCGGACGATCTTGTACTGTACCAGATTAGCACTCGATATTGAATCAACTTGCGAACTTTCTGACTTGTGCTCGTGCGCTTTTGTAGACCAATCATCTCAACTGGGAGCGATACGACCAAGCGTCATCAAGCTCAGAGAGTTACTGAATTATACAATGTGAAGAACAAATTCAACTAAGATTTTAGTCAATTTCATTGGCTCAAATATTCCCTCACCCTTGCAGCTTAAGTTCAGATAACGCTTTTCCTGTAAAATACTGTCTGTGGACAAAGTTAAGCTTGCACATAAAACCAGTCTAATTTTATTACTTTTCTTCAGTGTCATAAAACATTCTTTATAAAAAAACTCATATTTAGTTCTTTAATTTATAAACAAATATTACTACTCAATAAGTCTTTTATTTATGCATATTCTGGTGTAAGTCTCATGTTAGAATTTTTATTTTCACGAAAGTTATTTAATATAATGTATTTTGTATAATTGTCCCGTAACATCTGAGTCAGATGATCACTCTTCTAAATCATCAAGAGGATGGGTGGGAGCATTAGTCGAAACTAATAAAACCTTTTCTGGTATATTTTTTTTGAAGGAAGATAGTATCCAAGGATGAAATTTCTCTTTCAGCCATTGTTGGAAAATTTCTCTCTATCTGTGTGTTATTTTGGATGTGATGTTTCATGGGCAGTCAATTAAATTGATTTTTTTTTAAAGAGATGATTTTCTTACGTTACCAATGATAGCTATAGTTTTTTATGGTTCCCACTGGGATTTGAACAAACAAGAACTGTAATGCGTTCCTTTCAAACCTTATATCCAGGAGCTGAAGGTTGTGAGCCAGATGCCAGTGCTTTTTGTGGGAGACCTTTCCAGTAGAATTTCGTCTCATCACAATTATACAATTGGTCTATGGACAAACCCTGCATATTATTACGAGCACTTAGGTTTTTCCAGTATCATGACACTATTTCACTGTTTGCACTGAGCTTCTCCCCTTTGATTTTTAGTTGTCTAACAGGCCTACCATGGTTGAAAAATTTAAATATATGTGGGCTCACTAGTTACTGAGGAAAACATTATGGCTGAAGAAATAAAAGAAAGGATATCTGCTGGAAACAGATGTTACTGCTCCCATCAAGGAATATTTAAGTGCAAAAACATAAGCACAGCAACCAAGATTTGTCTCTATAAAACAGTTCTTAAGCCAGTGGTCATGAACGGGACCGAAACTTGGACAATGACAGTGAGAGATGAAGATTGGTTGCGCAGGTGGGAAAGAAAAGTCCTCAGGAGGATATTTGGTGTAGTGAATGCCTTGTTTTAGCTTCAGACAGTTGTGTTCTAGTAATGTACTGTTTTAGTGTTAGAGAATATAATACGTCTTCTCTGAAGAAAAAGTCATTAATCTTTATATCGACTTCAGTCTCACCTAACAGGTTGTAGGCCCAGATACAGAAAGTTACCCATTCTAATATGGAGAGATCCAAACTCTGTGACATAATGTGTTGGTGAACTGAAGGATGAGCTACATCAGCAGCATATGTGTTACTTAGTGTGGCTACAAAAGAACTTCATAAAGGATAACAACAGTAGCAACATATGTGAAAACTATTGTGTCTAGGGGACAGAATTTGATACATAAGGTGAAGGCATATCTCTAGCTTAAGTTAAAGCAGTCTGTAAACCAGTCTGGTCTAGCTTAATTAAATAGTCAAACTAGTGTATGTATTTATCTGGTGGTGAGACGTTAATTTCATTAAAATCGTTATTTAAAGATATGATGTAAGGAAGATAGGTAGTATTTATTATTCATTATTATAAAAAAGGAACTCAAGATGTGACTGTTGTCCTGTTAGTAGAGTTTAATTAAGGACTGATATGTTCAAATGTTTGTTGAAATTCATGACAACACAATTTGCCATGATGTTACATGTCTTGTTAACCAAGCATGTATGAATAAAATTTATTCTCAATAGGAAGTTTTTGTTAAACATGAAACAGTGTGCGTTTATTACTGCTACAGTATGCTGATAATTATTAATCCATGATGTTAAGTAACATGATTTTTAGATAAAATGTTCAGTTTTTATTCTGTAACAAAAGTCTTAAAAGTAGGCATGTCATTTTTGTTTTCACTATAACTAAATTAATTTTCTTTTAATATGTAAAAATGTTTCAGTTGATCATTACAGAAGAATAACACTTTTAGCTGAAACATGTTAAGTTATTTTTTGTTGTTGTTGTTAAACGTAATTTTTCACAAACAAAAAGACGAAACAGACTGCCAAGTATGACAGTTTACAAGTAGTATATACTGTATAGTCTTTACATTTGGTTTTTGTTGTGAGTTAATTAGAGAATGATTCATCTTTTTCATTAATATAATAATACTTTTTACAGTGCAAAATTGTTTCTTCACTTTTATCTAGCTTAATGGCAGTTTTATATTTTATGCTGTAATAAAATTACAATTAACATACTTTTTATTTTCCTATAGCTTCTCTGATTTATAATATTTTGTAATCATGTAAACAAAATGTTACAGCTTTATGCATGGCATGCCTTACTGGATTTATAACTTTTTGACATGTTTTTTAGTATGATAACCAGAAAGAACATTTTGCTATGTTTTGTTTGTAATTATTTTGTCAGTTCTATTGTGGTCCAGGTTCATAGTTAGTGAGTGTTTATTAAGTTTCTGTAAAGGAAGCTCTACATCAGAGTATTCCTTTCTACAGTCTTTCATATTGCTGGCAAGTTATCAAAACAGTAATACAGTAATTATAATCATCTTCAAAACACCATATACTTTTTTATCATAATCTTAAGATACTAGTATGATGGTCTCATGGATCTTCATATTGTACAGTGGAAACAAAAATATAAAGTCGGAAAAACTAATGAAGTTGATAATTACCAGCTTTAGTTACTCACAAATAACAATTTGTATTCAGCAATGTACTCTCGTACAATAATTCAAGTTAAATTTGTCCACACTCAATAATAATGTCAACTATTAGAGTTCTGCACCAGTTATAACACAATAACCACATTCCACTAATCCGCAATAAACACTTGATCCGCACTTTACAATAACACCGTGTGTAACCAGTTAACTAAGCAGGTCGCTGTTACTTATATAGATCTTGCAGATGCTCCAGAATAATTTTTCCATTCTTTTGACACCATGCCAGCATAATTTGCATAGTTAAGGAGTGCTCAGTCCTGAAGCTACTTGAGCGCACAGCCTTGACAGAGACACTACACCTGCTCGGCTAGCCGAGAAACGTGTAGAACTGTAATGTAACTGCACCTGCTGACTTTTCAAAAGTGTTATGTAATAGTCGTAGCACTGCCTCTTTCTTAAGCTTGTTCATCCCAAACTGGCAAACTGTCTCTGAAATAATACTTGGCCAGGCGATCTAGGTCGACGACCATGCATTTTCACTGTCCTTGCTGTTGAATCCGACAGACAAGATTGTTGATTCTCTTTTTCACAGTGTAAGGTTCTGCCCAGTTAGTTTGAAGTTTAGATGAGTGACCATGTTGAATCTTTGGGTTGTACAATGAAACCTGATCTCACTCTTCGAAACCCATACTATTGCTGCGAATGTCATACAGAGTTTTCATTTTATCACTGGCTATCTTCAGCTGTCCTCTTATCAAATATTCTTATTGATATCTTGATTAGTTGCTTTTCTAATTGCGAAGAATATTTCTGTGGCTCTTGGAACTGAGTGTCAGTTGATCTGAACATCAAGTCCCCAGGAAGACGAATCTCCTGTCCAAACACCAATTTTGCTGGTGTCATGCCCGTTGTGTCATGTACTGGTGACTTAGACACCATTAGAGATCCATCAATCTTTCAAACATTGCTGGTGCATTACAGAGTCCAAATGGCGTGACTTTAAACTGGAAGAGGCCACTTGGGATCGAGAAAGCCATCTTTTCCTTGTCTTCTTGATGAAGACCCACTTCCCAATATCCACTCTTCAGGTCCATTGTGGAAAGCCACTGAGCTCCAGACAGTGTGTCGAGTGTATCACCAATGCGAGGTAGTGGATAGCAATCTTTCTTTGTCATGTTGTTTAACGTCCGATAGTCTACGCAGAAACGTAATCCACCATGCTTCTTCACTACCAGCACTACCGGAGAAAACCAAGCACTTGATGAAGGCTTGATTATTCCCTCTGTGAATGTGTCTGGTACTAACTATGACATTTCCTCTTGCTTAGCTAATGGAGGTCTTCGAGGAGGTTGCCATATCAGTGTTGTATTCGTTCCCAGTATTGATGTGATGTGTATAAGAGAGGTTCTTTCCAATGACTGCCCCAAACTGCAAAAGCATTTCTAAATTCATGTCAAAACTGTCTGAATTCTTTTACCTCACCACTTAGAGATCATCCTGTTCAACAATTCCTGAAGTTCCTGTGGTAATTTTGAAGTGTCCGAAGCACTGGATGTTTGTTGTGTCATTCCAGCTACCCATGCCACAGAAGACATTTTATATAGTGTAACATAACAAGATTACACCTCAGAATAAAGACAAGTATATCACCAAAATTCACTGTGAATTATGCATAAACGCAATCTTATTAGTAATAAAATACAAAGAAGAATAAAATAAAATTAACAAATAAAGAAATGAAGACACAATATATTATTTAAAGATAAATAATAAGGTCAAGGAATAAAAAGTAATCAAAACAAAAAGGAAAATATTATAATAAGTAAATAATAGGGAAATAGGGAATGCAAATTTAGGAATTAGATAATTCAATTACCATGACAAAACAATATCTGACGATGACCATAATACCCAGAAGAGACGATCAAAAGAAAAATACAATGTAAATAGTTATTAGTAAACCAGTATAATGTATAAATGTTAAACTTAGTATGTAAGAAATAAGACATTGATTATAGCTTTATACTAGCAAACTAGAGGGAGGTCTGCGAACCTCAAACAGTTATTTTGGGTTCAAACTACAAAATGTGAGTGACATTAAAATTACTAATAATCTAATAGTAAGCTATAATTATGAAAGTTAAGTGGTGTAATAACATAAAATAATGAAAAGAACAATGATAAACAATATAAAACAATGTAGAGTGAAGTAAATAGGAAACGGACCTAACGATATAATATACTGTGAATAAAACATATGAATTATATTAACCAATTATAGTTAATATAAAAAAGTGTACAATAACTAATAACAGTGAAATCTTGCGTTACAAACTTATAATATACAGTAGTGACGAAGAAAAAATAATATTCAACATTATATTATATATTCAACATTAAATTTTATTAATTATAAAATATGAAACCGAACCTGTGATCCATAAATATTCCATCCAAGACCTTAACTGAATGAATTAGTGTTTTGATAAAAAGGAATATATGGTTGAAGAATTTTAGAAACGTGGCAGAACATGTTAATTTTACTGCTGGACTGTTATACAAAATAATTGAAGATATAAGACGAAATGATAAAGAAAAACTGTTGAAATGATGAGAAGACTAATGTTTTAATTGAAAATACCAAAAACTTGAAGGCCAGAAGCGAAGAATCAAGCAATAAATTCGCAAATGAAACTACCAGATTGGTGAGATTGCTCCATAAGGTTAAGCCAGACAATTGAACAAACATTACTTCATTTAAAGAGCGAGTTACAGTGAAACACTATAACAAAAAAAATATAAAACATTTATTGTTGTATTGGAGTGTTAGTGGTCTCAAATATTTCTACTAGGAATTTCGTACAAACCACTATGTTACCTTTGCTATTGACGAGCACTTTCAGCAGTCAAGCCATCTTCAGGTCATTTACCAACAGAGAAATATGAAACTGTTCACTTCTTATATACCGTTCTACCGGACCTATCTAGCCCCGCCCCCCGACAAAGTAACGTCTTACTTAGCTCCACCCATAGTGGCTTGTCTTACATTATCAATTTTGTAGCCGTTACAATTCACGTTAACTCATCTTCAACTCTTTTTTGTTGTCTAATAAGCTGCTAAATATTTCTTCATTTTCAAATGTGGTTTTTATATTCATTAGTCTTTTTTCATCTTTATTTCTTATTTTTAATATTTCCACTTCTTCCTTTAATTTCCTTTCTTTTTCTTTACTCATCACTTTTATTATCTTATAATTTACAACTGGATCAATGAATTTATGTCCTTCTATAAAATGCCTAGCGTATAATGAATTCGTCATTAACTCTCCTTCACCCCTCTTATGTTCTTTAAATCTCTGGCAAAATTAACGACCCGTTTCGCCCAGATACACTTTGTCACATTCCCCACAACTAAGCATATATACTCCACTTTTCTTCAATATGTCATCTTCTTCAAAATTCGTAGTTTTTATTATATCAAACACGGTTTTCAATTTTTTAACCGCTACCTCTATATTATATTTTCTAAAACATTTTTGTGTCTTTTTTGTGTTTTAACCTATATATGATATGGATCCCGTATACTCCTTTTCTTTACTATTCTCATTTTTTGTTTCTTCTCTTCATTTTATATTATTAAATATTTTATCTACTACATTCGTATTATACTTGTTATTTTTTACAATTATTTTTATTCTTTCTATTTCTTTCTTTCTGTTTTCCTCATCTTCTACACAACTGTTTATTCTATGACAGAAATTATTTATCGCTGCCATTTTATACTTAGAAGCACTGAAAGAAGAAGTACAAGTAAAGGAAAGTTCAAGGTTAATATCGCTTGATGTAGTAGATATGTTTACAAACATCCCGGTTGAAAAAACGTTAAAACTAATTGAAAATAACAAATTGAAAGGATACGAAAAGAAAGAAGAATTAATAAAAGTAATACAAGAGTGTCCAATTATTTGTGCAAGCAGCAACTTCAAATTGCCAAAGATACGTTGTCCAATGAAATGTTGGGGCTCTGACATTAACTGCCCCAACTGCAGTCAAAGTGACTATCTCTGGTGTCTTATTTTCTGTGTCTTTTTCTGTCTTTACCATTTAGCCTGTTCAGCAATTTGTTTTGAAATGCATGGTTGTGTTTTCATGAGCTGCTCGACTTCCCTCTTAATTTGCTCTTTCATGTTTGCAATTGATCCTTTTATAGTTGTTACAATCTTCTGTACTTGAGATATTTTATTTGTCATGGAGTCTTCAATATCAGATATTCTAGTAATTTGATTATTGAGCTCACCTCGTAATAGACCTAACTGTGCAGCGGTGTGTTCTAGCATCTCCTTTTGCTCCTGTATCAGTGCTTTGATGTCAACTGTTTCACGCGTACGTTTCTGTGCTTGTCGTCCTTAGATTCCAAAATTAGTGTTTTCTGTCTTTCTTCTGTTTCCATCATTAGTGCCTTTTGTTGTTGTTCTGCCTCTTCTCTTTTCTGTCTATGTTTCTCATCCAGACGTTTTACTGCTTCTTCTGCCTCTCCTCTTGTTGTTGTCGTTCCTCTGTCCGTAACAGCAGTGTTTGGCAGATATTCTAGAATCATTTTTCCATTCTTTTGGCTACGTTTCAGCATAATTTGTGTAGTTAAGAGTGCTCAACCAGTCTTGAAGCTACTGAAGAGCACAGCCTTGACAGAGACACTGCACCTGCTCGGCTAGCTGAGAAACGCGTAGGACTTTAATGTAACTCCACCTGCTGACTTATCGAGAATGTTATGTAATTGTCATAGGTATATTTCGTTGGAATAAATATTTTCTTCCTAATTAAGGTTGAAAATATGAAGAAACAAAAAAAAATATAGAAGTTGAGTGATGGTGGGAAGCCACAGGTGTATGCTAAATCAGATGTTTTAACAATAAGCTTGTTGTGGTATATTCTTAGAACAGAGCCGGATGACCTCCTGTATAATCCATGGATTTCTTACATGAATACACGAATTTGTCAATACAGAACCTAGAAGGAGAGAAAAGATGAGTGTGAGATATTGAACAAGGAAGTGGTGTCTGTAGGATATACAGGAAGAAATATCTCAGGAATTGGAGAAAGGTTGGTAATGAGAGAAATCAATGGAAGTGTTTTGTGTTAGAGGGCAAGGTTCATTGGAGGCAGTAGTGTTATAGGCAAATGGAAATCACTCATTTTATGTTGAGACATCCGTGGTAGCTAAACAAGACTTGCCACTCAGGATGTCTAGTCATGATGGTGGCACTAAGAACAACCTGTGTTAAACTTAAAACAATGTTCTTCTTTTTCATCTTGTGCCTTCTGCAGCTCTAGCACCCCTGTCCATGGTACAACTAAAGTTCCACCACTCCCAGAGAGAAATCAGCCATCCAATAACCATGTGTAATGGGAGTTGTGCATGTAGTGTACTTAATCCTTTGTTAATTATCTAGCCCAGGCATGCCAGACAAGATTGCTGTATTATTGTCCTCAGCGATAGTGTGGTCAAACAGACCAAGTCATTACCTTGACTCATTCCTACAACCAAAGCACAGCCATTGATATTGTGAGACTTGAATGTTACCACTGTGCCATACAATAGTATTCTCAATAATTAAAATACAAGTACTTTCTCTATTTAGCTTGAAGGGCAATTAATTCAGTTTTGATAGTTGAAAACGGTACTGAATAGTACTAGAAGAACACACTTGTTCTCACTACAAAAAATTGATTAACAGAGCTAAGAACAGAGCACTTGAAAGAATTATTCACTTTGGTAAAAAAAAATGAAAAGATAAGGTAGAGCTGTTTAAGGGATAATAAAATGAAAACAATTTTGAGGGTAGAAAACATTTGCAAAATCTGAAATTTTGAAGAAAATTTAGGAGAAATTGAATCAGAGAAAATAATGGAAAACAGGATTTAAATAGAACCATAATTAATAAAGCCAATGCCAATATGAAATTTCAGTTTAAAAAAGTCATGCTGGAACGTCATTTGGTGTAGGACACAGTAGAAGGTATTTTGTTTTTGGAATGGTGATCAATCTACTACTGTGTAGATTCCATAAAAAAGTCAAGTACTAAGAAAATAATTGAGTGAATAAAAAACTGAAAATTCATGTAATGGCAACAAGTAAGATCATCTCATGATACAATGTTCCCCTTAAAAACAGAGTTTAAAAGATATTGTAGATTGGAATGGAAATTTTATAATTTAAAATTTAATGTAACATAATACCTTTTGGCAAATTTCTCAGTCTTCCGTACTGTTATTGTACATATTGCTCAGATATTGTACATCTTCACTTTAGCACGTCATCTGTGTGCTGCATTTATGTTTAATATAATATGAATATTATACCGTGTAATTTTTAATTTGTTTTATTTTTATTTCTGTCTTTCTAAAAATTAATTACTTAGGCCTCACGTTGTTGTGCCAATTTTATAACGATATTATTTTTTATATATTCTTTAGCGATATTTATTTAACCTCCCGTTGTAAGCGCCAATTTTATAACTATATTTTTTATTTTAACTATTATGCGAGTGAAGTTAAGTTACTTTAACTTTTTATTATTAACGTTATAACGTAATTTCTGATGTGCCTTCCTTCTGCTGGAATGGAAACGTCCTTATAAAGTATTCTGTAAAATGTTGAAGTGTGTCAGAGTGTAACTAGTGTATGTGTGTCTTACCAATTCGTCCTTGCCCGGTAACGTAACTTACGATGCTTGAGTCCGTAGCGAACGTACAGATAACCAGGTATCATAATCCCGATCTGAGGTTCACTAGGAGTGTATAAATCCCGGGTGGCGCCAAATTGTTTAATTAAAATAATTAAAAATGTCTTATTATCAGCGATTCTGCTCAGACGGTGTGAAGGATTCAATTGGTCCCGCCGTTTATCAAGTTGTATGATCGAGCCGGCAGTTGCCGTATTCACTGCTTGAGTGCTAGTTATCATGTCAGAGACGTTCGCTGTAATTTATAATTTTAAGAATACACTTTCCTACTGAAACTAAAACACATTTTTATATACACAGTATTGATTTATTAGCGATTGGATATTACTGTTTTCATAGACACAAGCTATATTTGATTTCTTATATAATTTTGCACCGGTTATTTCTTTATGAGACTTTTTCTCTCTGGGTTTTACAATCGATTTTGAACATGACTAACATACAGTATGTCGTTCTACCAAAGTGGTAAACAAATAATTTCGTTCAAATGTTTTGGATTCTTTTGATCACGTTAAAAGGCTCAGATGCAATTACAATAATAAAAATATACAACCTTACAATGTTTCTACTTAAATATTGTAACATGTAACTATAAATGGTTTGTTGAAGTGTAGTAAAAGTGTTTTAAAGGTTCGTACATTAATGCTAGGTTATCTTTATAATTTGACCAATATACAGTGTCTTAATATTTTTATTTAATCTTTGAAAGAGAATAAAATTGATTCAGTGATATTTCAGAATATAGTGAGAATATTTTGGAAGTTTAGATAATTTATTGGATACTTAACAGCTTCGTAGCATGCGATTACTCTGCTGGTCTGGACTGAAGGAATGTGGCCGCAATATAATTCAGTTTTCATTTATTCGGGCTTCAGGCATCTTTTTCAAAGTATTTAGATTCATTTATTCACTTCGTCTTGAAATAAAACATCTTCTCCATCAGGTAATTGAGTTCAGTGATAGTCAGCCTCCTTCTCGTTCAATTTTGATAATTTGTTTGACTTTTAAAACATTTTAAATAAGAAAATAGGTTGTTCTGAATTCTGGCGTCTGTTTTTCCTGAGCGTCACTTATTGAGTAATGATATTCAACGGTAATTTCGTCTTCAACCGTGGTTTCCATGGTTACCAAAGCATTCTGATTGGGCTAGCTTGATATAAATCCATTGTTATCAAAATTTGAATTCTTTTCAAATCTTCCTATATCTTCTGACTTCCTTCCTTCTCTTATCTTCCTTCTTAAGTATTAATTATTAGCACTGTCATTTGTATTTTCTCACAAAGATTATTTTGGTATCCCACAATATTGGGTTTTTCATGTTTTATAAGTTTACAATTAATTTAATACTTACTAATTACATTTCTCTGTTTACATAAGTCCTTATTTTAATATTTTGTTGTTAATAATATTTACCATTTATCCTTGGTTAATTAGTCACCTTGGATTTGTTAATTACTTGGCTATTTTCATACAATTAGTATTTGTTGATGTTTGACCGTTAGGCCTGTTTCAAGTCTAAGTAGCCATTACTGGTTTTTGATTGTTTCATACACATTATATCTCATCTTGTCCTAGATCGTTATTTTGTTTTTATAATTAGGTTTATTATCTATGGAGGTGTTTTGGTTCAGTCTTTGTGTGATTTTTGTGTGTTACAACTGTGTTATTCAATATTTCTTGCTAATTATTTACTAACGGTTTTCTCTTTTCTAACTCAAACATTGTTTTCTTTTCTTATTTTTTAATTACTCTGCCAATGTCAATAATATGGCTATTAATTACTACCTCTTCATCATATATGACAGTACATAAAGGCCTGTTGTCATAATTATGGGATTAAGGGATTTCGTATTGTATTTTTATTATATTTATGAATGTCAACCATGGTTAGGTCAGTTTTACCCATGTCCAAAGAAACAACGCATATTCAACAAGAGTGGAATGATTCCAAGGTCACCGGCTGACGTGTGAAACCGAACACATACAATGGCGGTATAAGTGAAGACAAACTCTAAATATAAAATCTCATTGGTCCACAATGTGTGTCGTCATTAATAAATGATAATGACGTATCAACAATAACGTATAAAGCAAGGCGTTGGCCGTAGAAACAAAAGACGGTGACGTCAGATATACTACTACATACGCAGATTTTGCGTATAACCCGCTCTTAGTCTGCATTACCAACTCAGAGCGTACACACGTTCATTTGTGTGCTGGTCAGTTATTGCCAGCAAAGGTGATGAAAACTTTGTAAAAATGTAATCACACAATGTAACTAGCTTCAGTGAACAGTTTAAATGAAGTAATCTAAATTCAGTGCACTCAGAAACAGACAGATCACAAAGTTCGGCCGAACATCCGCTGCCAATCATGGGAAACGTCTGAGGAACGCCATCACCACTACAACTCAGGGAAGTCCTTTTAAATATTCAAAATTCTAAATAGTCACATGAGCTCAGAAGTATTATTAATCCGAAATGTAATCACAATCAACGTATGAAATGTGCGAGTGAGAGAGTGAGAATGAATGGTTGCCGGCATTTAAAAATAATAATCTGAGGCGTTGGTTCGTGTTATGCACATATTTTATTTAATGAGTATAACGAAACAAGTAAATTTGGATTCAATACTGCAGTTTTAAAGTACATTTGTTTGAAAGATTAAAATCCAGAATAAAGCAAATGCTATATAGAGGTTAAAGCATGGTTAAAAAGGTGGAAGTCATGAAGCCGCCATTTTGATAATTGTTTAGATGAGAGATGACTCCAATTGTTCACAACATTTGAATATTGAAGATAAAATTAATCATAGATTGTTTAACTACATGTTGTACAAATGGTTATTTCGAAAAACCCGACTACCTCTGCCTTTCGCTTAACGAAGCCCTGGACCCGAAAGATAAAATTAATGGTGATAATAAAGCCACATGTTTACACCGGATGTGTGGTGAGTACTGTTTTATTTAGAATTAAAAACATAAAAATTAGCTTATTATATTAGTATAAGATCCGTAAGTTAACAGATGGCGCCCTGAACATGAGACTTTATATAAAAATTTACATTATATAAATAAGCCAAAAGCAGAGGCAGACGGGTGGCGAAATATACGTAATACAGAAGCAACGTAGGTTAACAGTATAGGTTATGTTATTGTTTGAATGAAGTACAGAACAACTACTAAAAATAAAATTTATTATTAATATGATCAAAATGGCAGATAACGAAAACATTAGTATAAATAATACAGCAACAGAATCTCTATTATTAAATGAACCGCAAGCTAACTCAACACCCATTATAAATAATAAAGTGTCATTAGAAGACCTTTTTCAGTTAATGAAGGTACAGAATAATGAATTAAACGATAAATTAAACCAATTTGATGAACAATTTAATGATATCAAAAAAGAAATTAAGAAACATAGTTGTAATTTTGACGAAAGAATAAACGAAATAGAAATACAGTGTGACAGTATTCAAAAACAAACAGAAACCAGTAATGAGCAATTTCATACTAAAATAAGTAAGTTAGATGACAAAATAAAGCAAATCAATGAGATAGTTCAGAACCAAATAGAAACACAATATGGAGAAATAGAGAATAAATGTTTAACTACAGTTAATGAGCAGATAGAGAGTAGAACTAATTGTGAAGTAAATAAACAGATAGAAATGAAAACTAGCGTTTTACAAAATAAAATAGAGAAATGTGAATTAGATGTAATAGACATAACCAAACATATTGAAACAATAGACCAAACAGTATCAAAACATGAGAATAATGCTAGTGATAGAATGAGCATGTTACAAAGTAAGATTAAAGAAATTGATGACCTAGTTATACAAAACAACAATAATATGCATGTTAAATGTGATGTGATTGAAAATGATTTAATGAAAGTGAAAAATGAGTTACGGGGGGAAATTCAGAAAAGAATTACCGGTATTACGGAAAGAATAATCGTGACTAGGGACATGTACAACGAAATAGAGTTAGAAAATTTTAATCATGAGAACAGAGTAATACACCCTATGAGATTTTTAAACCAGACACGAGAGTACAATCATTTCAGCAACCATAACTGGGAAATACAACTAACGAAAATTGTCAAATGTTTTAAGGGTAAGTCAATCGTATGGGCGGAGGTGCACAGAGTAGAATGGAACAATTTTGAAACTTTCGAAAGGGCATTTAAAGATAAATTTTGGCCGGAAGAAGAACAAGAGAGTTTAAGAAGTCGTATTATGGGAGTGGATAACTTTGTAGGACATAATAATATAACGATGTATGTGACAAAGCTATATAACGAGGCAAAATACCTCGAACCGCCTATACCGTTCAAATCATTCGTCAGATATGTGAGTAAACATCTACCTAGAGAAGCACAGATTACCTTAATGACGAAGGAGATAGAGAATTTAAGCGAATTAGAACGAATTTTAGACATTTTGCAGAGTATTAGGGATCGTGAAACAGTTAGACGACCTATACAGAATAACCACAATAATAGTAACACGGAATTTAACCGACATAGGAATAATTACCAGGGAAATAATGAAAATAATAATAATTATAGACATAGAAATAATTTCCAGCAATCAGGTGAGTGGAGTTGTTTCAGGTGCGGGAGAGAGAACTACGCTCACAGACAACAGTGTTTCAGGTGTAAACTGCCAAGAGAAGAACAGAGGAGGAGAGAACACACGAAACAGTATGTACCAACCGACAAAGGAGGACCAAGTACCAGTGGAACGTCGAACCACAAACAAGGACGGTCGAGTGGTCAACAACAACAACAACAAGATATGAACAATAGTGGACGACAGCCGGAAAACTAAAACAGACAGTGGTAGCCAGGACCCGACCACTGTTCAGAGAAGCGCATGAGGTCCAACCAACAGAAGACATCCCAAGTAACGTCATTAAAACGGACATGATAGCTGACTTGTTGGAGGAGGAGAACAGTACCCTAAAGGAGGTGAGAGCAGGACTGACGGAAATCCAGGTAACTATAGAAAGTAAGCATTTTAGAACACTGGTTGACACCGGAAGTGAAATTTCAGTTATAGCAGAAAATATTTTGAGTGATTTGAGAGAATTTAACAAGAATATTCCAATTTTGCCAGTAGCAGGGGTTACGGTGATAGGAGTCACAGGGGTACGAAGCCAGCGTGTGACGAAACAGATACATTTGAACCTTTTTGATAAATGGTATAGATTTTGATAGTACATTTTTGGTAGTTAAGGGTTTGAGTTTGGACATTATTTTGGGTAACGATTTTTTACAGAGGAATAGAGCGGTGATAAATTTTAAAGAGAAAGTGATAGAATTAGATGGGGGTGACCGGTCGGTGAGAGTTAATTTTGAACGGGTGATAGATAAAACTAAAACAACTGGTGTAAAGTTACTAAAGAAACGAGTAGATGAAAATAATAGCGATACTAGAATTAATTGGTGTAGAGAGGCGGAGTATATTAATGATGATGATAACGAAATGAGTAATATTAATGATGCAGTGTGGGAGATAAGGGCAGATAAGTTTCGGAGTGAAGGGTCCGGTGTAGGGAATGGCCAGCGTGCGGCGTTATGGCAGGTAATAGAGCAGTTTAAGGGAGTGTTTGCCGATGTTCCAGGAAGGGCAAAAGATTATGAATGTATGTTACAGATAAGGGAACACACACCATTCATGCAACGGAGTTATCCTGTGCCTTACTCCAAAAGACGAGCGGTGCAAGAGGAGTTAGATAAAATCCTGGAAGGAAAAATTATAGAGAGATCAGTATCGCACTACTCGAATCCTTTGGTGGTAGTGATAAAGAAGGACGGCAGAGTCAGGTTGTGTTTAGATGCGAGAAGAATAAACCAGATCATAATACCCGACCGAGAGTCACCAGAAGCGATTAATGAAATATTCCAGAAATTCAGCGGCGTGAAGTACATGACATCGCTGGACCTTACTGCAGGATATTGGCAGGTACCATTAGCTGAGGTGAGTAGAAAATACACCGCATTTTTATTCAGTGGAAAGAATTACCAGTTTAGGAGACTACCTTTTGGATTAAATACCAGTGTGGCGAGTTTCTTCAAATGTTTGGATAAAATTTTGAGACCCAAGGACTTGGATTTCTTGACAATTTATGTAGACGACATTTTGATTGCATCCACGACTTTCGAGGACCATTTGGAATGTTTAAGGTATGTACTGACAAAATTTGAGACAGGAGGACTTACGGTGAATTGGGACAAGTCGGAATTTTTACAGACAGAGATTAAATTTCTAGGTTTTATTATTACATCGGAAGGGATCTCAGCAAACCCGGACAAGGTCGAATCGATCATGCGCTTCCCTGAACCAAGGAACATAAAGCAACTTCAGAGTTTTCTAGGGCTGTGCAACTTCTACAGAAAATTTCAAAGTAACTACGCACACGTGACAGCAAGGTTAAGTGCAGTACTGCAAAAGAACCGACAATGGAAATGGGGCGACACAGAGCGTGGAGCTTTTGAGGAAATTAAAAGGAAATTTAGTGAGATGATCATGATGAACCACCCGGATTTTGAAAAAGTGTTCTATTTACAGACAGACGCCAGTAATGTAGCAGTCGGCGCGGAGCTTTATCAAGAGGGTGAGGAGAAGGAGCACCGCACTATCGCCTTCGCGAGTAGGTCATTGCTGCCAGTGGAAAAGAACTATACAACGACTGAAAAAGAATTACTTAGTATTGTATTCGCCGTTGGAAAATTCAGAACTTATATCCTGGGAAACAAGACCATCATACGAACGGATCACAAGGCGTTATCCTTTCTGAACACTTGCAAGCTTGCTCACAGATGGGTGCTTGTACTACAGGAGTACAACTTCGAGTGGGAATACATTAAAGGGACAGAGAACAAGGTACCCGACACTCTTTCCAGAGTAGACTGTGAGGATAACAAGACAGGTAGGGATTTAAAGGAAATTGAAATTTTTAATATAAGTAGTGAGGACAAGATCTTTGGAGAAGAGTTGATGGATATCAGGACCATGCAAAGAGCAGATGGTAAGTTGGGTAGCATAATAAACAGCTTAGAAACGGAGTTAGAGGAGTCGGAATACAACCAACTTTTCCAAATTTACAAAGGATTGTTGTTTAAAAGGGTAGTAGGGGGTAAGCGTGACTGGAGGTTAGTAGTACCAGAAGAGTTGGAAGAGAAGATTATTTGGGATTGTCATTTTAGATACGGTCATTTTGGGGCGAAGAAGTGTGTCAATGTGTTGAAAGAATCATGTGTTTTCAGGAATATGGAGAGACGAGTGAGAAAATTACTGAGGAGTTGTGATTTGTGTCAGAAGTCGAAGGTAGTAAACTACAGGGTGGAAGGTGAGTTGAATTTTATAAGGGTAGAGAGAGACCATTTGATTTAGTTGCTGTGGATTTGTTTGGACCATTGCCGAAGGGTAGAGGCGGAGTTGTGTATATTTTTGTATTACTTGACACTTTTTCGAAGTATGTAAAATTGTATAGCGTAAAGAGAGCTACCAGCAAGGTATTGAGTGAGAAGGTGACTAAAGATTATATGATTCACGTGGGTAAGCCGAAGGTGATTTTGTCAGACCATGGGCCACAATTCATCAGTGGGAAATGACGCCAGACCTTAGGATGGGAAGGAATCCTCACGAAGCATACGGCTGTGTACCATCCCCAGTCAAACCAGGCTGAGCGTGTAATGAGAGAGATAGGCAGGATATTTAGAGCCTATTGTCACGCTAAACACAGTGAGTGGCCGTTGTATGTAAAAAGGGTAGAAAATTGGCTGAACAGTACCACCCACGAGTCCACCGGCTATACACCTCACGAATTGGTAAAGGGAACACGCCCCCCAAGAATTTTGGAGCAGCTGTTTGAGTATACAACGAAGAGCGAGCGTACGGGTGTGAGCATTAAGATCCGGTTGGCCAACGAGAAGTTGTTAAGCAAGGGTGAACAGAGAAAACGTAGGCACGACGCAAAAGGTAAGTGGGTGAAATATGAAATTGGACAATTGGTATTAGTAAGGAGACACGATTTATCGAGCGCTCAAGACAAGGAAATTAAGAAGTTCTTCCTGCTCTACGAAGGACCTTATGAGGTAGTAGGAATCAAGATGAAAAATTCATATGTGTTGCAGGACAGGGAGACTAGGGAGATAGTAGGAACACACAATGCAACAAATGTAAAGTTATATTGGTCATCCTAGGATTTGGATAAGGGTTGTATATTAGAGTATGAATGAGTTTAGTTTGATGTTTATGTTTCCAGGAGGGACACTCCCCCATTTTCGGGCGATCACAGATTCACCACCTCTGATCGTGGTTTTTGGAATTAGGGTCAGACCATGGTTGGCAGTAGCCTCAACAGCGGGGTGAAACTAACGGTGGTCTGACTCCACAAAAAGGTGCGAGTAGAAAATTTTAACGTACAAGAATGGGGAGGGGGGCCCAGAGTTCGTGGAAAGGTAAAGTAGTCATGTAAAAAAAAAAAAAAAAAAAAAAAAAAAAAAAAAAAAAAAAAAAAAAAAAAAAAAAAAAGGAGAGAGAAACTTAATGATGGTTATGTGTTCCACGAAGAGAGATTGTGAAACGAAATGTTTAAAATTATTGTAATTTAAATAGTTAAAATTTTTTGTTGTGCTTGCTTTCCTTCAGAAAACAAGAGAGTGTATGTTATCTTAATGTAAAAGTATCAGATGATCCATTGATCCATTGTTGTAATTCCTATTTTGTCTTGGAAGAAATTGTCAGTGAAAGTGATAGCTTGAACTTGCAAAGTGTCTATGTGAAAATTTTTAAATAATTAAAGAACTTGTTTTTGAGCAAGGTTAAAAGGTGTTTTTATAGTTGTTTGGTGTTAGTAAAAATATGTAGGATGAGTTAAGTTGAATGTAATTGGGCTAGTGCGGTAGTGGCATGTGCTACTGTAGCTAGCGGAGTGGGTTGATGAGTAACGCACCTACCGTTACCATCATCGGAGGCCTCAAGAAGGCGTGACTACACTGTACAATTTTAATATAATTTTATATTATATGTGATTCTTGACGGTACAGTGTATAAAAATGATGTGATGTAAGACATGCTAATGAAGTTGATTTCCCCGCTTTTCGGGCGATTACTGCCTTACCAGCACTAATCGTGGTTTTGGAGAGCGGTCAGCTATGGCCAAAACGTTAAAACCTTGACCATAGCTGGCTTGAAATTGGTGTATATTTGAAATTAATGGGGGTGTGAATTTAGGGGAAATCCCCGGAACTATGGAACAGCGGCTGCCACACTGTTCGCGTGGGAACAGTAAACCAGGTGGTAGACCCGTTTTAAGGGCTTATTAATATATAACATAGATATGTTGATGTCTAAATATTTTAAAATGTAATGCAGAAGCAAGGACACGGAGAAATTAAATTCCTCCAACAATGCCGTCCTTGTGGATGCAAATGGGCGCAACAGTCCACCCTTAGAAAACAATAGCGTGTGTGGCTGGGCGGTTACTACAAGGGTAGTAACGATGATACAATATTAAATTTTAAAGAAATGATAGTGATATTGGTGTTGGTCGTTAAGTCTGCAATTATGATTCTGTTGTAAAGGAAAAAATAAGAGTAAAGAAAGTTGAGTAAAGAAATTATAAATAGTTTTGAAGTGTTTGCCATAATACGTATATATGTTAATTTTATCTGAAGTAAAATAATGGAGATAGTGGTTGTTGTTTGAAAGAGTGAAATTTGTTTTATGCTTAGTATAATAATGTGTTTTCTTGAAGTGAGAGAAGTAAGTTGATGTTGACTGGAGTCAGAGAATTTGTTAAAAAATACAGGAGTGTTGAAAAATGGAAGGATTTATCTGTCTTAAATCTTGTTTTTTGTTATTTGAAAACTTATGAATTAAGAAAACCAACGCCTCAAAACACAAACCAATGCATCTAAGGGGAGACATATCAGTTGCGGATATGGAAATAGATGAGGTCACTATTTTAAAATTTGGTATTGCATGTTTCAGAGTTTTGTGGTGTTGTGACCGCGGTCCTGAGCTGGCCGGTGCGTCAGAACAGGAGCGTTAAGTGCCTCATGGCCTTATGGTGTTGGGATCTCTCCTGAGAAGTCCAGTAAGGTCAGACAGGTACGATCAGCATCATTGGACCAAGGGTAAGTGATTGTACTTCTTTTATATTTACACTACAGGGGGTTGTGGCAACATATCTGAACTGATCCTTTTAGAAACGTGTGAATGAGTCAATGAAAGTTTTTATGTTTCGACATAAAACCTTTTGTCCTTTCGTTGAGGGGGTTTTGTGACAGTACATAAAGGCCTGTTGTCATAATTATGGGATTAAGGGATTTCGTTATTGTATTTTTATTATATTTATGAATGTCAACCATGGTTAGGTCAGTTTTACCCATGTCCAAAGAAACAACGCATATTCAACAAGAGTGGAATGATTTCAAGGTCACCGGCTGACATGTGAAACCGAACACATACAATGGCGGTATAAGTGAAGACAAACTCTAAATATAAAATCTCATTGGTCCACAATGTGTGTCATCATTAATAAATGATAATGACGTATCAACAATAACGTATAAAGCAAGGCGTTGGCCGTAGAAACAAAAGACGGTGACGTCAGATATACTACTACATACGCAGATTTTGCGTATAACCCGCTCTTAGTCTGCATTACCAACTCAGAGCGTACACACGTTCATTTGTGTGCTGGTCAGTTATTGCCAGCAAAGGTGATGAAAACTTTGTAAAAATGTAATTACACAATGTAACTAGCTTCAGTGAACAGTTTAAATGAAGTAATCTAAATTCAGTGCACTCAGAAACAGACAGATCACAAAGTTCGGCCGAACATCCGCCGCCAATCATGGGAAATGTCTGAGGAACGCCATCACCACTACAACTCAGGGAAGTCCTTTTAAATATTCAAAATTCTAAATAGTCACATGAGCTCAGAAGTATTATTAATCCGAAATATAATCACAATCAATGTTCGAAATGTGCGAGTGAGAGAGTGAGAGTGAATGGTTGCCGGCATTTAAAAATAATAATCTGAGGCGTTGGTTCGTGTTATGCACATATTTTGTTTAATGAGTATAACGAAACAAGTAAATTTGAATTCAATACTGCAGTTTTAAAATACATTTGTTTGAAAGATTAAAATCCAGAATAAAGCAAATACTATATAGAGGTTAAAGCATGGTTAAAAAGGCGGAAGTCATGAAGCCGCCATTTAGATAATTGTTTAGATGAGAGATGACTCCAGTTGTTCACAACGTTTGTATATTGAAGATAAAATAAATCATAGTTTGTTTAACTACATGTTGTACAAATGGTTATTTCGAAAAACCCGACTACCTCTGCCTTTCGCTTAACGAAGCCCTGGACCTGAAAGATAAAATTAATGGTGATAATAAAGCCACATGTTTACACCGGATGTGTGGTGAGTACTGTTTTATTTAGAATTAAAAACATAAAAATTAGCTTATTATATTAGTATAAGATCCGTAAGTTAACACATATAACATATAACATTTAGGTCTATGTTTGGGATAATTACCCAATCCATCTCCTATTCATAAACAATTGTTTATACAATTAATTAACACTTATTATTTCATATTGGTGTACAATTCATTGCTTTTGATTTATTGTTCGGGTGATAAACAATCTCACCTCTATTGAATTTGTTTCATTACTCTCCCCTTATAACATGGGTATTATAACTTATGGTTATGACATACTTATTTTATAAAACTCTTTGCTTTCCTTTCCATGTTAACATCATCTTATTACTTTTTCTTGTGATTCTCACCTTTAAATTCTACAATACATTCTTAAGTTCTGTAATAATATTATTTTATAATTACTACAGTTAATATCACTCTTCAGTGTTCATTATTACTGAATCAATGTTTTATTTTAAATATTATTCATAATGACTTTCTTAAATGTTATTGTTGACTATTAAATCTTACACATTGGTTATTTTTACTAAGTCTTTATCTTAGCCTTCTCTATTCTTACTATTTTTATTACTGACAATATTTTTATTTATTTATCACTTGCACTTTTAAATTATTTTGTGTTCATTATAATTTACTTAGTGTTTCTTTTTCTATCATTTCACTTTAGGGTAATTTCACTTTCACTAGGTTAACTTCCGTTTACTTCTCACTATTTTACTCTCTTTCTCTACACACATATATAATTATTAATATCATGTCTTTCTCTATTAACAACTTACGTGTACTTCTAACTCTTTGGCTAGTGTATTTTTAGCTATCTTGTTTTATTAATGACTATTTACAATTGTCACTCAATCAATACTAACATTCATTAATTATTTTGGTTCTGTAACGGTTTCATTTTCTTTATTATATTTGATTACATTATTCCTCACTTCTCTATTCTTTATTCCTTGTCTGTGTTTTCTTGACCCGTGTTTCATTTTATTTTCTTCATCGTTGGTTTGTTCCCTCTTGTTCTCATTTTCTTCTCCTTCTCTTCTCATCTTGTTTACTTTATTTTGGTTCTTAGCTGGCCAATCTCTGGGGTTGGGTCAAAGTCGTTTGTCTGTCAGTCTAGTCTTTGAGTTTCTTTAATAATCACTTTTGGTTTATAATTCTTTCTCCTTCCTTCTTAATTACTTTTTACGTTTTCACTCTCTTCATTATTTATTCATTAACATACATTATTTTTTTAGCGTTTTTTACATACTTATTGTTATCAAAACTGATCTGAATTTGGCGATGTTATATAATGCCCTTCCACCAAAATTGATCATTTTATAAAACGTGTTTCTAAGTTTGATGAAATTATCAATTGTATTGTATCATTTTATTCTTAGATTCTCCTGCTTCTCATTCGTTTTTTATGCTTAATTCTGTGTCTTTTATTTCCTTTCTTCTGATTCTTTTCTTCATTATTTTCTCATATTATGAACTGGCTAATTGCTTTTTTATTATAAATTATTCCCTATAAATCTTATTTTCCCTAACTATCCCTACTTTGTAGCTGAAATCGATTCGGATGGGCTCTATTGGCTTACCTAACTCCGTCGTTCAAAACTACTCTTGTTCTGAGATCAGGGGAACATCATCCCTGCTCAGTTAAATGATTGCTGGACTTATTCAACATTCAATCTCAATTAATGAATCTTTAATACAGTCATCTCGTTACTCATAATAATAATAATAATCATAATATTTGTTGGGAATCTTTTACTTTTGTATTTCATTATTGCTCAGTTCGAGTCATATATTTTTTCCTCTTTCTTTATAGATACTACTTGATAATACTTGAAGCATTGCTTTTCCTTGATACAATTCACATTTTTTATTCATTTTTAATTACTCTTTGTTTCATCTCATTTCATATTATAACTCTTAGAATGTTTATTTTATTTATTTCGTTTTTTGATCATAGGCTTGTTTAATTTTACTTCCCATATTTTTCTAAATAGTTGTGGAAGTTGATCATTTTGATTGATACTTTTTTTTTCATAATTTTTTAAATATCATAGTAAGTTTGTGTTTCTTACTAATTAGGAATTTTTGTAGCTTATTCCTTTATAGTATGTTTTGCTTTTTATGCCTCATATTTTGGCTAAAGATTATTGTAACTTAATCTTATTTTGGTAGGAATGTTCTGTAACTTCATTCCTTTGTTATTATTTTTTATTTAAATATTATAGTAAGTTTGTGTTTCTTACTTTATATGGATTCTTGGTAACTGTATTTCTCCATTTTATAATTGGTCTAAAATATTATCGAAATATTTGTGTAAGCTGTCCTTACATAACCTTTTTTGAATTTTGAAATTCATTTTATACCTTTCTTTATTACTTATTAGCAAACTTATTCGTTTGTCTTATTATTTCTTTTTATTTCAAAGTAATGTGGTTGGTTTTTCAATTTTAAGTTTTTTCAGTCATGTTTGGCCGTCATAATATTTTTTAATTGATGCCTGATTGTATACCCCCTTTATTTTCTTAGTGATGGGGTTAGTGATTTCATAAGTGTTATTGCCCTTGTCTCTTGTAATAGTGTACGGTCCTACGTATAATAAGTTGTTTATCGAGTTGTATGATCGAGCCGGCAGTTGCCGTATTCGCTGCTTGAGCGCTAGTTATCACGTCAGAGACGTTCGCTGTAATTTATAATTTTAAGAATAAACTTTACTACTGAAAATAAAACACATTTTTATATACACAATATTGATTTATTAGCGATTGGATATTACTTTTTTCATAGACACAAGCTATATTTGATTTCTTATATAATTTTGCACCGGTTATTTCTTTATGAGACTTTTTCTCTCTGGGTTTTACAATCGATTTTGAACGTGACTAACATACAGTATGTCGTTCTACCAAAGTGGTAAACAAATAATTTCGTTCAAATGTTTTGGATTCTTTTGATCACGTTAAAAGGCTCAGATGCAATTACAATAATAAAAATACACAACCTTACAATGTTTCTACTTAAATATTGTAACGTGTAACTATAAATGGTTTGTTGAAATATAGTAAAAGTGTTTTAAAGGTTCGTACGTTAATGCTAGGTTATCTTTATAATTTGACCAATATACAGTGTCTTAATATTTTTATTTAATCTTTGAAAGAGAATAAAATTGATTCAGTGATATTTCAGAATATAGTGAGAATATTTTGGAAGTTTAGATAATTTATTGGATACTTAACATCTTCGTAGCATGTGATTACTCTGTTGGTCTGGACTGAAGGAATGTGGCCACAATATAATTCAGTTTTCATTTATTCGGGCTTCAGGCATCTTTTTCAAAGTATTTAGATTCATTTATTCACTTTGTCTTGAAATAAAACGTCTTCTCCGTCAGGTAATTGAGTTCAGTGATAGTCAGCCTCATTCTCGTTCAATTTTGATAATTTGTTTGACTTTTAAAACATTTTAAATAAGAAAATAGGTTGTTCTGAATTCTGGCGTCTGTTTTTCCTGAGTGTCACTTATTGAGTAATGATATTCAACGGTAATTTCGTCTTCAACCGTGGTTTCCATGGTTACCCAAGCATTCTGATTGGGCTAGCTTGATATAAATCCATTGTTATCAAAATTTGAATTCTTTTCAAATCTTCCTATATCTTCTGACTTCCTTCCTTCTCTTATCTTCCTTCTTAAGTATTAATTATTAGCACTGTCATTTGTATTTTCTCACAAAGATTATTTTGGTATCCCACAATATTGGGTTTTTCATGTTTTATAAGTTTACAATTAATTTAATACTTACTAATTACATTTCTCTGTTTACATAAGTCCTTATTTTAATATTTTGTTGTTAATAATATTTACCATTTATCCTTGGTTAATTAGTAACCTTGGATTTGTTAATTACTTGGCTATTTTCATACAATTAGTATTTGTTGATGTTTGACCGTTAGGCCTGTTTCAAGTCTAAGTAGCCATTACTGGTTTTTGATTGTTTCATACACATTATATCTCATCTTGTCCTAGATCGTTATTTTGTTTTTATAATTAGGTTTATTATCTATGGAGGTGTTTTGGTTCAGTCTTTGTGTGATTTTTGTGTGTTACAACTGTGTTATTCAATATTTCTTGCTAATTATTTACTAACGGTTTTCTCTTTTCTAACTCAAACATTGTTTTCTTTTCTTATTTTTTAATTCCTCTGCCAATGTCAATAATATGGCTATTAATTACTACCTCTTCATCATATAACATATAACATTTAGGTCTATGTTTGGGATAATTACCCAATCCATCTCCTATTCATAAATAATTGTTTATACAGTTAATTAACACTTATTATTTCATATTGGTGTACAATTCATTGCTTTTGATTTATTGTTCGGGTGATAAACAATCTCACCTCTATTGAACTTGTTTCATTACTCTTCCCTTATAACATGGGTATTTACTTATGGTTATGACATACTTATTTTATAAAACTCTTTGCTTTCCTTTCCATGTTAACATCATCTTATTACTTTTTATTGTGATTCTCACCTTTAAATTCTACAATACATTCTTAAGTTCTGTAATAATATTATTTTATAATTACTACAGTTAATATCACTCTTCAGTGTTCATTATTACTGAATCAATGTTTTATTTTAAATATTATTCATAATGACTTTCTTAAATGTTATTGTTGACTATTAAATCTTACACATTGGTTATTTTTACTAAGTCTTTATCTTAGCCTTCTCTATTCTTACTATTTTTATTACTGACAATATTTTTATTTATTTATCACTTGCACTTTTAAATTATTTTGTGTTCATTATAATTTACTTAGTGTTTCTTTTTCTATCATTTCACTTTGGGGTAATTTCACTTTCACTAGGTTAACTTCCGTTTACTTCTCACTATTTTACTCTCTTTCTCTACACACATCTATAATTATTAATATCATGTCTTTCTCTATTAACAACTTACGTGTACTTCTAACTCTTTGGCTAGTGTATTTTTAGCTATCTTGTTTTATTAATGACTATTTACAATTGTCACTCAATCAATACTAACATTCATTAATTATTTTGGTTCTGTAACGGTTTCATTTTCTTTATTATATTTGATTACATTATTCCTCACTTCTCTATTCTTTATTCCTTGTCTGTGTTTTCTTGACCCGTGTTTCATTTTATTTTCTTCATCGTTGGTTTGTTCCCTCTTTGTTCTCATTTTCTTCTCCTTCTCTTCTCATCGTGTTTACTTTATTTTGGTTCTTAGCTGGCCAATCTCTGGGGTTGGGTCAAAGTCGTTTGTCTGTCAGTCTAGTCTTTGAGTTTCTTTAATAATCACTTTTGGTTTATAATTCTTTCTCCTTCCTTCTTAATTACTTTTTACGTTTTCACTCTCTTCATTATTTATTCATTAACATACATTTTTTTTAGCGTTTTTTAGATACTTATTGTTATCAAAACTGATCTGAATTTGGCGATGTTATAACGTGGATTACTGTTTGTTCGGGGACAGGTGTTGGTTTTCGTGTTGAGTTGTCAAGATTGAGGTTACCAGACACTTACCGTAGGTTATTACGCTTGACGGAATTACTTACATCGTCGTGGTCGGGTTCTATCTTCTTATTCTGAAATAAAATTCTTTATTTCTATTTTATTTTTTAATAAAAGACAACTCGCATCTGTTAGGGAAAAATATTATTATTTATTGTCATAAATTACTGCCTTCGTTGTTCTAATGTTTATTTGGTACAATGCACCAGTACTGAATCTCAGTTCGATTCAGAGTTACACTTTCGATAGTTATATAAACTCCTGGATTCTTTTGACTGTTATTAAAAAGTACGAAATGCACACTAAGAAGTACAACATATTACAATTAAAATAATTCTTACTTACTAATAACAATAAAATTAAAATTAAGAAAATACAATGAAATAGTTGTTCGGTCTAATGTGAGAATACAAATAGTTGGTGTCGACTCAGCAATAGCTTCAGTTGGCCGCGACAAGATGGCGGACTGACGCTAAGTGACTACAGAGTTAATTTACCTCCCAACTATTTAAAACAAGTTTTTAAAATAAAATAATTCAAATAAATTGTTCACTGGTGTTGAATTGGTCTTTTCACTGTGGTTCTGATGAATAAGTGTTATGTGATTTAGTTCTGGTGTTGTATAATTATTACTAGTGTTAGTATATAACGTTCGGTGTCACCACTTTTGGTAGATCACTTTCATTTATTTTTAGATATATTATTATCTTCGTTCTTCTTGTTTTATTATTATATTATCATTTCTTGGTTCTGGTTTGACACTGTTAATTATTTTACCTTCACTCTTCTTCTGACTTGGACTTGACTATCATATACTTTTTTACACAGAGCAGTATAGATTAGTTCTTTATACTTTCGAGTCTTAACAATCAAGTAAAGAAATTTCCTTGTACCTTCAACATGCTTGACCAAAATTTCTCATTGATCAAAATCGTCGGGTTAGGAGGTCACATGACCTTAATTATTTAAGATACAAAATTTTACATTTTCTAGCTACAATTACTCCCTGTCTATTACATAATAAATCTCAAATTAGTTTACAGTACAATATTCCTTATAACAAGACAAAAATTTAGACACCTCACATGGCATAGGTGTGTGTCCTAATAATTAATTTAACATTTTATAAAATTTCATCTCATAAGCCATTCCATGTAGCTTTTGACATTTCAAATAACATTAAAATTCCATTAATTAATTAAAATGTTGCTTCTGAGACTTGAATAAAGCATATATTAGTAGTCTATTTATACCATCTTTTACTATTTATTACAGTGCTGTGATGGTTTAATAGTTGGATTTACAATAATTTATATTTTGACATTGCCCAATTAATTGGTATTTCTCTATAGTACAAAGTTTGAATTTAATATTACTGTATGACCTGGTGGCTTGACACACTATTATTATTACATGCATTGAATTATCCATTATGTTATTATTATCCATTGAATTGATTCTGACAAAGTGAAGAACAATATTAATATAAAACAAACATATTACCATAATGTTAGGCCATTATGGTCAAACTCAAACCAACTGTAAATAATAAAACTTTCTTTTAATAACTTCTTAATATCTAATAGTATAGTTGGTCAATTTATTCTGACCTATTATTAAGTATTATTGACACCTGGTCAATTTAAACAATCTAATTCTTATTACCCTAACTAAGATTTAGCACATTAATATAAACAACACAAATAATTGTATTATTCCCTTCAGTTAACATTAAAAATAAAATGGAGAACTATTTTATACAATCAAGATTATTCAGTTAACATTAAAATAAATTAAATTAACAACCTAAATCACCTTTTGGTTCTTTATAGGTTGAAGTCTTTTGGCCAATTGGTAATACTCAGGTATATTGAATATCAGATATTTCACACATTAAATATTATTATATAATCACACATTGTCTTTAGTTGTGATTATAAATTTCATTCACCATAAGTTACTACTATTATTAACAGTCCTGTCTATAATTAGTAACCAACATCTTACATTTACATTTTACTCTCAGTCACTTATTGTTCTTGTTGTGATTACATTTTCTTTTTACAGTTAGTTATTATTGCTATGAACAGTGTAGCATGACAGAAAATCCACCTTGTTAGAATTCAAAAAAATAGCAAGTATAAAATAAAAACAAACTGGTATAAAGAATAAGTACTATAATAATTAATCAAGAACAACAGTAAACTGAAATCCTAGATCCAAATAAATCAAGTTCATTAAAAAACAAACATACAATCTATAATAAATAATAGGAAGATAATGATAGTCCAACTTATAGAGTAGATATACCCAGGTAGAATAGGAGCTGGTAAGGAAAAACCATGGATAAACCAACCCACAGAATAGAAAAATAACTATTAAAAAAACAATACCTCATTATAAAAATAAAACCCCAAAAAGATAACATAAGAAAAGTACAATACAATAAAATAAGAATAAATGTAAATTAAGTGCAAGTAAAGATATTAGATATATGACTAAAAGTGGACAAGTGTAATTTATTTTTATTGTGAAAAGTGACTAATAATAATCCCATTTAAGTGATGTTCCTTATTCCCCAAGACTAGATAAAATTACTAGAAATAAGATTAGGGAATACACTGAATAGTGAGGGGAACCAGGGTAATTCCCTAAATCAAAACAAAAACAGCAGTAGACTGAATAAAAGTTAACTTTAATAAACTGTTTAAATAAAAACAGATTTATTTTGTTGTGTTAGAAGTTCATTGAACCCATAGCATTGAATGCTTGAGATTAAAATTATTTTTAAGATATCTTTATTATGTGTTAGTAAGGTCAATTAATCATAAACAATGTTGTAATTTAGTAAGGGCAATTTAGTTGTAAGGATTTTATTGGAATTGTATGTCAGAAAGGGTAATAGCAATCTGAAATAATTGTAAACTTAATGATAGAACTAACATAAAAATATAGGCCAAATTGTAAACCTCACCAACATTATAAATTAATAGTAAATAAGTTAATGAAACAAATTAAATGAAAGAAAATTGTGAAATTTAACACAATAACAATTTATTATAAATGTAACAACACTTTGTGAAAGTAATTAAGTAATGTATAAAATAATATTAGAAAAAGACAAGTATATTAACACTGGAGCCTAAAGAAAAGCCTAAATTGAAGGTAGTATTCAAGTTAGCTAAGTAAATCATCAAATTACTGAGAATTAAAGAACCCAAATCATAATAATTCAATCAGTGATCTTGTTTAATGATAATTGGAATCTAACATATACTGTAAACCATTTAATTTGTAAGGAAGTAAAGTAGGTAAGGCCTACAAGCAAATATTATGTAAAAATGACTTTTGAGTTAAAAAATACTATAAAATATATCATGTATGGTATTAAATTATGCAGAATTAAATAAGGAATGTGATTATGTAATTAGAATTTAATAAGAATAGGGAATAATCAAAATGTAATTTATAATATAATGTAAAATTCAGTTCTTTTGAACAAAATCAAACTTGAGACTTAAGTATCAGCTGACTGAAAACAATGTAAATTTACTAATAAATCAGCTAGGACCTTTTGTATGATGAAGAAAAAACTGCGAATTGATTGTTAAATGTCAATGTGAACACATCAGAACGAGATAGCTAAAAGAGATAAAAAATTTCTTGACATGAACTAAGCCTAAGAAAAGGAAATTTAAAATATGAGTTGTTAATACTAAAGTCAAATAAAAGAAATCAAATCATTACTTTTATGAAGATTGGTAATTATAAACCAGATATAAGAACAGTCCAGGCAAGAATCGAGAATTTTCCAATGTGAATATTACCACGACATTCTGGATGAGCTATTTGAAACTAAGACACTTTTAACCAACACCTATTACCGAAACTAAAACGGATTACGAACTCTGAATCATCACACTACAACGAACAAAATTAATAACTACTGCTCTGATGAGGGACAATTAAAGAATAAACATTTATTTGGAGGCAAATCGTCGAGAAGATCTTGGCGTAAATACGTAGCGAAGGAATCAGCCATCTTTAATGAGATCATTTGGTGAATTGCTTCAATCAGCTGTGATGACGTCAACCCAAGCTTAGCCTGTGGTTCGAATATTTGCATTTTTTACTAACATTTTTATGATAGACATTATTTCTATTTAATTAAGTAAGAACTTTTAATTGTAAATATTGTACTTTTCAGCATTGCCCTTTTCTGACTTTTGATAACAGTTAAAAGAACCTATTAATTTGAAAATGTTATTAATTTAAATAAAAGAAACCAAATTGACCTGAGATAAGAGTTTTCGAGCGGTGAATAAGTATTTCGACTCAAAGTCGATTAATCACAACGAGATCAATAAATTCAATTAAATATTATATTTTTGAGTTTAATTTCTTTGCAAAGTAGATATTTAAAAGAATTTCAGAGATTGATTGAAACCTGGACATCAACGAGGAAGAGAACAACATCGAAAAGGAGTAAAAACACCGAATATACAAATACAACAAATCGATTATACAATCTCGTAATCTATTTAACGCTTTAAACCAATTACTCATAAATAAGTAAAATAAGGAAGGAATTAATATAACATCGAGGATTAATATAATAAATAATAAACTAATAAATAATTAATAAATAATAAACAAACAAACAAATTATTTATTTTTTTCTCAATAAATTAAATTTAAACAAAATTTTCATTTTTCATATTTATTTTTGTAACATAAAAAACCATATCGTTACAAATTGGCACCCAACGTGGGGCACCAATTTGTAACGGATCGGTATTTTATGTAGTTGAAATAGATTAAAATATTCCTATTTATAGTCTGGAATTTATTTCTATCTTCCTTCTGCGTAGCGGATTCCTTTAAAATAATGTTCCCCGTTTGGACGCCAATTTGTAACGAAACGTTTTTATCTGATCAATTAATAAATAATTAAAAAAAATATATAATAAATAATATTTTTTTTCTTTTCAATAAATTAAATTTAAACAAAGTTTTTTCATTATCTTTAATTGATCAGATAAAAACGTTTCGTTACAAATTGGCGTCCAAATGGGGAACATTATTTTAAAGGAATCCGCTACGCAGAAGGAAGATATAAATAAATTACAGACTATAAATAGGAATATTTTAATCTATTTCAACTACATAAAATACCGATCCGTTACAACAGTCACTTTTAATGGTTTAGTGTACATATTTGTTCTACATTAGCTTATATTGTACTTCTTTTTGCTTATTTCGGGTTTTAACCTTTCTCATTGGTTTAGCAAGGTTAGGTATATTGTTTAGTTTGTCATATCATATGGGGGTTTATATACTTATTGGGTTATGCTCATTATGTCGCATTACAATATGGACATGTCATAAGTGTGTTATAGATATATTATATAACAGTACGTGTTTGTACTGTGGTTTGTATCTTATGTGATGATTCTTTCTTATACTGCATATTATAGGATTTTCAAGTAGTTGTTTTAAAATTGAAAATAAATATGACCAATAAATATAATTTCAAAAATATATAGTGTTATGTTCTGATCTGATCTATGTCAATTTATGATCTAATTTCCTTAGTAGTATATACACTTTCTTTGTAAGCAGACTTCCCAAGTACTTGAACTGATCAATATTTTCTAGTTGTTCATTTCCAACAATAATTCACAACAGTTGTTCCTTGATGTTCTCATTTGACTTACCCGTGTTGATTTACATTCTATAGTTCCTTCCTGTTTCCACCAGTCTGTCTATCATGTCTTGAAGAATTTTTTTGTTCTTTACCAGCAGCACCAGGTTATCTACATATTTAGTGGATTCTCACCTGTCATAAAGTCACAGACTCCTGTCAGGGCTTCTTTAGCAAACCATTCTCTATATAGATAAAACAGAACTGGTTACATGCAGCATCTTTGTCACATGCCTCCTCATATCTCTACCCTGTTGGTCTTGCCATTGTGTAGGCACATTTTCACATTAGTTCCAGATCCCGATTGTGGATTAATTTTCTGTCATCCCAGTTGGTGCCAATTTTCTTCAGTATTTTCATCACCTTTTCCTATTGTATCTCTACAATTGCGTATTGCCATATAACAAAGCAGACACACACTTCTTTGATTACTACAACTCTTTCTGAAATGATCCTTAGCACTCCAGTTGCACCTATACTTCATCTTCCTTTCCAGAAAACAAATTCGTCTTCTCCAATCACTTCTTGTATTCTTTATACTTGTCACATTCTGAGTATCCCTGCTAAAATCTTTTCTGTATGAGAAATTAAGCTGATGGTTCTGTGGTCGCAACATCTCTTTGCATGCTGCTTCTTATTTAACAAATAAGCTGGCTAGCAAGATTATTCTACACTAAATGTCTGAATTCCTTAATTTTTTCTACATTCCAGTTCCTTTGTCTTTTGATACATGAGGTTGTATTATCTTCCTCTTTGCTATAATGCTATGATTTAATCAAATGTTTTGTTGATGTTCTTCTCATTTGCTGCCCTATCAGTATCATTTTAGTTCATTGTTCAATATCTGTATTCTATAGTTTTTTTCTAAATTTTACTCTGTCCTCCAGCATCTCTAACACCTCTTTTGTGTTATTTGTGGTTGCACAACAGTTCTTTCTGACAGTGTTGTTCAGCATGGCCTACAAAACATTTCTCTATTCTTCCACTCACTTTCAACGCTTTTTATCACTTCAGTCATTGCCTCGTCCTTGTCTTTTTCTTTATAAAGATTCTGTAATTTCACCATTGTCATTTTCACTTTATATATATATATATATATTTTAAATTCAATATCAGTTTTCCCTTAGCATTCCCTGTCTTCCTGATCCACTTCAGTCTTGCCTGGATGTCTGCTATAATCATGTTTTTTGATTTGGTATACTCAGCATTTGGTATACTTTTCTTATCTTCCATACTGCCCCAGAATCGCTACTTTGTGGAATATAATCATTCTGATAATTCTTGGTATTTCCATGAATTTTCCAGGTATAAAATTTCATTTTTCTCTTCATATACCATGCGTTGTTTACAGAAATTGATAATGTTCTATCTCTGTTACTGCTCCGTAATCCATAGGATCCTACAGTCTTCCTTTTGTATCCTTCTTCAGTGACACTGTTGAAATCTCCCATGATTATGGCACTGACTTTGTCCGTTCCTATTTGATGTAAGATTTCACCTATTTCTTCGTAAATTTCTTCAACTTCTACATCATCTTCATCTGACTTTGGTGTACATGGATTATATAAGTGCCAAGTAGATATACTAAGTAGTTTTACAAGTATCAAACCATCATCCACACATGGCATTTTAGTTACACTATTACTGATTTTATCAGAATAATTAGATCAAATATTACCATCTATCAAATTTACTTACGTAACGTTTTAACCAGTAAAAAACTAACGTTTTAACCAGTAAAAAAACTAACGTTTTAACCAGTAAAAAAACTAACTCGCATATCTGAGATTCATTTATTAACAAGTGTAAACTGTCGAAGGAGTAAATGTTAAAACCACCACCAAACTAGACAAATAAGGTATAACTATAAATATATACACATCAAGAAACGGACTGTAGCAAAAATTGTTTGAAAAAAAAAAAAAAATATATATATATATATATATATATATATACTAGCTGACCCGGCCACGCGTTGCTGTGGCTAAAGTTTTTGTTATATTACATTATAGTAAACAATCTAAGAGGAACAATAAGAGAACATCAGTCACGGAGTCCACTATGCTTTTTCACACAGATGGTATTTGTAAAAAAATATGGTGATTCCTTATTTGACTTTCTACTACTATAACCCTTTAGTACAATGAAATTATTTACGAACAAAGACGAAAATGTTGATGTTGGTATACAAATTCACTGGATTGAGATTTGAAGGGGAAGTACGTTGAACACAATTAATTAAAATGTTCTTACACTTGATATTAAGCAGAAATCAATAGGTACAAAATAAAAATTTATCAGATTTATTATTTCCATTTAATTTTATAACAAATATAAGTATATTACAGTATAATACAGTAAATAACATGTGACGCTTAAACTCATGAATGAGGTAGGCAAGGCAGACAGTCTTAAACTTTTAAACATTAATATCTATTTTTTTGAATTATAAATACTTTCAATTTCAATTTAATTTAACACCAATCGGTGCACAATGTTTTTGGTTAACCTGTCTTTAGCTAACACAAATAGATTCGACGGTTTCCCAACACGTGAACACGCAACATATAGTTGCCCATGAGAAAAACATGGATTTTCCAAATCTAAACCACAAATGGACATTGTTTGACCTTGAGATTTATTTATAGACATGGCGAAAGCTAAACGAATTGGAAACTGTAGCCTTTTGAAGGGTATGGTAGAATCTGATGGTATCATCGGAATACGTGGCAGCAGGACCACTTTTCCTTTAAACTTCCCAGCCAAAATGGTTGCTTCAAGAATGTTTCCGGTGATCTTTTTGATGACCAAACGCGTACCGTTACATAATTGAGGTGGATTCAAATTACGGAGGAGAATAATAGGGGAACCAATCTTTAATCGAAGATTATGTGGTGGCATTTCAGGGATATCTAATGAATTTAAAAATTCAATCGGAAAATTTACACTTTCATTTTCATCAACAACAGTATCGATTGATTTAAAAGACATCAGATCGCCTGGTAACAACTGTTGTATCTGGAAGTTAATTTCGTCAACATCAACGTTTTTGGCTGCCAAAATCGCCCGTTGACTAAGCCATTCATGATTCAAATAATTATTCTGTATATCCGGGAAAATACTCTGAATCAATTCATTTTTATCCTGAACAACAGTGCAAAAATTGTCTGGTAGTTTAATGCATTGCGTATTTGGTTGCAGTTCTATTTTACCGTTCCCAATATCTAGTAGTTGTTCGGAAAATATTTGTGCTGATGGATCATTTTGCAATTGTACTCGCATATTTATGGTCAATCGAAGTGTTTCAACACTTCGCCATAAGAATGATTGTTTCAAACATGCATTAATCTCATCCGCGAAAGTAGAGCGAGGTATAACCGGTAAGGTCTGCCGGAAGTCACCAGACAAAAGTAAGATAGCACCACCGAAAAGTTTATTATTGCTGTTTAAATCTTGCATAGTTCTGTTTAATGCTTCAAGTGAATATTTGTGTGCCATTGTGCACTCATCCCAAATTATTATAGAACTCTTCCGCAACACTGCAGCTATTCCACTATTCTTTTTGATGTTACACATTGCATCTGGTTTATTATGAACGTCCAATGGCAGCTTGAATGTTGAATGTGCTGTTCGCCCACCATCCAGTAAAGTAGCCGCAATGCCTGACGATGCTACTGCTAATGCGATTTTTTGTTGCGACCGTATTTTGGCAAGAATCAACGACATTAAAAATGTCTTACCGGTTCCACCGGGTGCATCCAAGAAAAAAAAACCGCCTTGTTCAGCAGCAACAGCCAGCATAATCCGATCATAAATAATTGTTGCTAAACTTCCATGGTCATATTGATTTTCTCGTTGTAAATCGGTATTGACTAAGTCGGTGGCTGGACGATTAGGTGATGGCATACCATAATGATTAAGTGGTAAATTTGAAATAAGAACACATAAATCCTCGATCAAGACCAATGCTTCATTGTACATCTCTGGTGTATAATCTATGTTTTGGCATTGATTTGTTTGTCTAATTCGGTGCAAGATGTCTTCTGTCATACAATTTTTATATTTTTCCCACAAAGTTTGTGCTTGCGAGGGATAACATGTCGTCAAAATAATTGCAAACAACTGACGAATGTTATTCGGTGTTGATGTCAACGCAGCATCAGCAAGCGTTAAGTCCCAATGGTTATCGTCTTCTAGCAATTGCAGTTCACGACATGCATCCTGGTATGTATTGAATACTCGACCATTAACTGTTCGTAAAAATTCAAAAGACGTTGGTCCGGGAACATTCACCAATAACAAACGTAAATAGAAGCACTCACGTTGCTTTGGATGTACCGTGTAAAGTCTCCCCAATGTCTTAGCTTTGAATATGCCTGTAATGGAAGGATGTGGTTTTCCTTGTTTCCGTGGCTCCCATTTTTTACTGGATTTGTTCCATGTGAAATAACGTGGAACATCACCATACACCAATGTCTTCGCGAATTGGCCAAAAACATCAGGTTTTTGACACAATGTAAAAAATTCAGTTAGAGTCGTTTTCGGAGCTTCGAACGCTCTTTGGAGAACATTTTCTTCAGTGAAGTATACACGTTGACCGTTTTCAAGATGTATTGCCAGATGTTGGACAGCAGGATCTCTTTCGTGGATGGGAAAGCTGAGAATATGCCAAATAGCTTCATTGCTGCTAATGTATCTGCCCATTTGGTATCGTGCTATTTCGTCATTTTTATTTATGTTTTGTACTTCAAATATGGCCAAATCACTGCCTTTGTTTACATATTTACAAATATACTTAATTGATTTAACAGAACTGCAAAGCTCAACATTGATATGAGCTTTGTAAGTTTTTGAAAGTAGTGGTGAGTATGGTACCACCCACTGATTATCAAACTCAACTTGATTTGGAAAGTTCGGCAGTCGCATTGTAAATGTGTGGCCACCATTCTCAGTACTTCTGCGGCGATACATTGGATAACCATCAATATCCGTGATCGTGTCATTCGTATGCGGCTTTGGGAAGTTTTTTTTACATTTTCCATTTTCCATGCACGGTGACGTCATGTTGAAAGCACCGCATGGCCCATGGATCATGTGTTTGGTGACAATATCAAATAATTCTTGATCAATTAATGGGTCTGGAATTTCGGCTGAAATTATTTGATCGATTTCTTCAGGACGGATTCTATCTTTAAGCCAAACCAAAATGTGGGCATGAGGCAAACCTCGCTTTTGCCACTCTATCGTATACAGCCAACAACGTGTGATACCAAAAATTGAATATTTAACAATAAAATCAATTAAGGATTTCAATTTTTGTTTAAACACACGTGCAGTTAAATCATGACGATGAATGGCTTGTTGTCCTGGCAATAGTAAAGTTTGTATCTCTTCCCAATTCGGATTACATGTGAATGTAATAAATAAATCCGGTCGGCCGTAATGACGTACGTAAGTCATCGCATCTTGTATGTATTCCTGCATGTTCCGTGGACTGCCGATGTAGCTTGAAGGTAAAATGAAAGCATTACCGATGTCATTGGGATTTAAATTTCCATCGATGTTTCCAGCAACAGCATCTCGTAAGTGAATATATTCTTCCGATCGTAGTTTTGCCTGGTTGAATCGAAGGAATCGCAAGCGTTCGCTTTCGACCTTAGCATACATATCAACAATGTATTGATGGAACAGCTGACGATATCGAAGGATATAATTGTCTTGATGTTGTCTAACCATTATTCGGTGTGCGTAGTAGTTCATTGAGCTAACTTTATTATTTCTGTAATCACCTAAAAAAATAAAAAATAAAATGCAATACGAAATTAAAATCTATACATACAGTAAGAAAGTAAATAGATAATTGTCAAATTTACCGGTATTTGGATCATACTGTTTGATATTAAGGTGATATTCATCTTGTCCTTGCCAAAATATCAATGGATATTGTAGTGCGTCATATGAACGGTGTAGATCCGAAATCGTACTGACAGTGTTGTCTCGCCGTGTAATTTTTATAGATCTTTTGTCAACTGGATCACCAACCATGATAACAGCAACCTCATCAACAGTTGGAGCGTTGAATCTACCAGCATGTTCACCTAATGGTACTTTGTCGGCTTTTATGACGATTTGATAATTGTCATTTTGCAGTCGTGGCGAAACTCTTTTGATCAATTGAATTAGTTGATTGTGATCTTCTAAAAAATTTTCCAATAATATCACAATTGCTCTTTCCTCTGCTTGTTCAATAAAATTATACAGGCACCGAGTCGTCACGCGCTCTTCACAATCGCCCATAAAATAAATTTGAAGAAATTTCGGATTGTTATCAGGCATTGGCATCAGTGATCCGATTTTATGGTACACCTGGCCTTGAATTTTGAATGTAGTTTCAAAATTACGTCCATCGGATGCACGATCGCAAATTTTAGTTGCCCCAAATGACGTCATTTGGAAGCAAGAATTAAATTTGCGTATCTTACGCAAAAATAATTTGGAATCATCTGAATTGCCAGTAAGAAGGGATAATAAAGGCTCCGGCGGAGCGGGTAGAGGTGACAGCACAACTTTTCCTGATGCGCAGCACATGCCGGCTGCTTCATTCCGAAATTTCAATGCCTGACAATATTGACATACTTTATCCATTCCACCGATAGCAATTTTTGAATGCGCTGAGTAGTTAATATCTGGTGCATATTCAAAGGCAAGCCGAACGAATGATGCACGTGTTAATGAGCGGCTGATCCGTTGCCTTTGTCGATCTAGTACTCGTACTGTAGCTATGTTTCGTTCTCGTGCCGCTCTTGTTCTCGTAATATTCTGTTGCAGACGTTCGTCACGCTGTTCTTGAGATTCTTGTGCACGACTTTCTGCAGTCCTGATTCTTTGAGCTGCATTTCTTGTTTCGATTTGTTCTGGTAATTGCTGAGCTCTTTCAACACGTTTGCGTCGTGACCCTTTGCTGCTCGCGTTGTTGAGGTTAGATCTTTTCGGTGGCATTTGACTGAAAATAATAATTTAATCGTTTAAATATTAGAAAGAGGAACTGAAAAACATGTTATCATAGCACATTGAAATAATAAGTGCAAAATAATTTTCAATGGAGGTTAAATAAATCGTTTAAATATTAGAAAGAGGAACTGAAAAACATGTTATCATAGCACATTGAAATAATAAGTGCAAAATAATTTTCAATGGAGGTTAAATAAAAATAATATAAAAATTTTTGTACAATTATTGAAAAAGTGTGGGGAGCTTTGTGCCATTTTCTCATTGATATATTAATTAACTTTTATAAAACTATGTGATATTACTTACATGTATAAATTGAAATTATTGTTCCTGTGCTCCTACTGTGGCTATGTCTCGTTCTCCTGCTGCTCTTGTTCTTATGATATTCTCTTGAAGACGTTCGTTACACTGTTCTTGAGATTCTTGTGCATGACCTTCTGCTGTCCTGATTCTTTGAGCTGGATTTCTTGATTCAATTTGTTCTGCCAACTGATGGGCTCTTTTAATACGTTTGCGTCGTGCCTCTCTTGTGCTCGCATTGTTGAGGTTAGATTTTTTCCGTCGAAAGGTATCGACATCTGTTCAATAAATTAAAATTGCGACTATAATTTGAGATTTAAACTATCCTATCTCTCAAGTTGGATCGAACTGCACATGGTGTGCGAATTTTATTATAATCGGTTAAGTGGTTTAGGAGTCCATTGAGGACAAACATTGTGACACGAGATTTATATATATTAAGATAAAGAAGTGCTACTTACCTTGTAAGTGTAAGTCATCAGTGTCGTGCTTCCTAGTTCTGCCTAGTGGACTTGCATCCTAAGACCCAGGCGGAGGATGGGTACAAGATGGTACCCAAAACATGTTCCAAATAAGGAGAAAATATCTTGAGGTAAAGTGATTATAAATATTAAATATATACACATCAAGAAACGGACTGTAGCAAAAAATGTTTGAAAAAAAAGTATATATACAGTAGAGCGTCAATAATTCGGACGTCAAAAATCCGGACCGTCGATAATCCGGATTCGATTCTGGCGAAAAAAAAAAATCGCATGAAGTGAATATTTGTTTAAAAGCGTCGACACAACTGTAAAACTCGCCGTGCCCTACAGAGTGGAGCACGAATTGCGTGTTGTGTGGAGGAGGGAGGGGCAGTGAAAGCGGGAGAGTCAAGGTCGCACAGTCACATGTAGACTTGCGTCTAAGTCACATGTAGACCTGCTACCCTGCCCCTGTTAGTCGCGTCAGGCCACTGACCTCGAGTATTGTTCTCTGTGCGTGCACTAAGTTTTTGTTTACCAAATCGATCGTTTGTGTACAGTAGAGTGTTTGTGTGTGTGTGTCAGTTTGTCTGTGTTTTGTTTTTTGTAACGTAACACATTACAGTACTGTTCTGTACCCATGATGGCGTTGAGTTCGAAGAAAAAGTACACTTTTTTAACCGTTGAAACCAAGTTAAAATTTTTAGAAAAGTTAGGAAAAGGTGAAAGTGGGGTATCACTTGCAAAGATTTATGGGGTAGGAACTTCCACAATAAGTGATATTATGGCGAAAAGAGCCCAGGTGGAACAATTTGCGTCAAAACTGAACTCTGAAGAAGGGACGCTGAAAAGAAAAACTGCACGTTCAGCAAACAACAAAGCCTTAGAAGACGCAATGTACGTGTGGTTCACTCAAAGGAGAAGCTTAGGAGAGCCAATTTCAGGCCCACTGAATTGTGAAAAAGCCTTACAATTTAATGAACAGCTTAATGGACCGAAAGATTTCAAAGCCAGTTCTGGCTGGCTTAAGAACTTCAAATTTAGGCACGGGATTAGAGAGTTAGACATCGAAGGAGAAAAACTTTCCTCAGATTTAGCAGCGGCTGGAAGAGTTTTTAAAGAGAAGTTTATTAAGGAAGCACTTGAAAAAGGTTATTCTAGGGATGACGTATACAACGCCGATGAGACCGGGATAAACTGGCGAGCCCTTCCACGCAAGTCGCTGGTGTCAAGACGCGAACAATCCGCTCCCGGGTTTAAAGTAAGCAAAGAGAGAATAACGGCTATGGTATGTGCTAATGCCAGTGGGGAGCACAAGGTAAAATTGTTAGTGATTGGGAAGAGCAAAAAACCACGTTGCTTTAAAAATGTGCATAGCCTTCCTGTTTCGTACACATCTCAGAAAAGTGCTTGGATGACTTCAGTCATTTTTCTTGATTGGTTTAAAAATGATTTTATCCCTAGTGTTACAAAATTCCGTGAGGAGAAAAAGAAAAGTGGTAAAGTTCTTATCATTGACAACGCACCCACACATCCCCCTCTCGAAGTATTAAATGAAATCAATCAGAATTTCGAAGTGCAATTTCTCCCACCTAACGTTACTGCAACTCTGCAGCTAATGGACCAGGGACTGATCGAGAAAATTAAGAGGATCTATAGAAAGCAGCTCCTGCATCGCCTTTTATTGGCAGAAAAGGACGAAGAGAGTGGTAGTTCAGTTTATAACAAAGTTGAACGTTAAATATAGCATTTACATGCTTGCCGATGCTTGGGAAACTCTCACCAAAAGTAATTTGCAAAGAGCCTGGAGAAAATTATGGCCTGATGAAGAAAATGCAAACAAAAATGAAGATTGTGTTGTAAACGAGGTGACAGAAATCTGCAGCACGATCCCGGGATTTGAACAGTGTGACGAAAATGATGCCAGTGAGTGGTTGGCTGTTGATGACAACGATCCTGGGTACCAGATTTTGAGCGACCAAGAAATAGCTGACATGGTGTCTGAAGGTATGTAGCACTGCTTAAACATACAGTAGGCCTACTGTAACTTTTTTTTATTTTAGCCAAACAAGCAGTAGGCTATGCATTATCTGACGCTGTACTGTTAGTCGTTTTAAATTCACTGTTCTATTTTTAAAATATTTCGCCAACTTTGCACTTGTTCATTTTTCTATAAAATTAGAAAAAGAAAACATTTGTTTCGTTTGTTTATTTAGGCGTACTTTTTCATTTTAAGGGGACGCAGAAACAGTAGAATCTGATGGGGACAAGAATGAAAATGACATTGAAGAAGCAGGGCTGACACATTCCGAAGCATTTATGGCAGCAGAGACACTGATATCATGGCTTCAAAAACAGACTCAGAGCACACCAACCCAGCTCATTCCCCTAAAACGAATCAAGGACTTAGCTGCAAAAAAACAAACCACTACCGCTGTTTAAAAGTCCACAAAAGATTTTTTTAAAAGCTCAAATACTGTATGATTTACTGTAGGTATTTTTATTACTGTACTTTACTGTATTTTGTTGTAGGTCTAGATTTACTGTACATAAAATAAGACAGTCTGTAAATGCAATACTGTACATACAGTATTTTTTTCTGTACTTGAAAAACGTAAAAATTTAACTAAATTAATGGTTTTATTCATCCGCTCCACTTCTGTAACCATCAGAGTGAATTATGAACGATATTAGCAAGTGTTTTTACGTTGAAGACGTCTACCGGCGCTTTTATTGGTTCATTTCGAAAATCCGGACAATTCGATAATCCGGAAGGGGTCCGGTCCCAATTAATCCGAATTATTGACGCTCTACTGTATAAAGAAGTGCTACTTACCTTGTAAGTGTAAGTCATCAGTGTTGTGCTTCCTAGTTCTGCCCAGTGGACTTGCATCGGTATCATTTCTTTTTACGAGGGCTATCCAGAAAGTAACAGACGTTTTGACCGACCGCGGCGGTGGGCGGGGATAGAGCCGCCATCTTGGTGTCAGAACGTTCCTACACTCAGTACGCATCCAGCTGTGGTAGCGTGCGGTCTGTGCCCCTCTTACTTTGCTCTCTGTGACGTGTTAAAATGTGCGCTGCAATAGAAAATCCCGCCACTTGTGAGGTGCATTCTGTGATTAGGTTTTTGTTGGCAAAAAAATCACAAACCAATTGAAATTTATCACCAACTTTGTGATGTGTACGGAAAAGGAATAATGAGTGAAAGCCGAGTGAGGCAATGGTGCATTGATTTTAAAAATGGCCGTACCAATGTTCACGATGAGGACCGCAGTGGTAGACCTAGCCTTGTGACTGATGAACTGGTGATGAAAATCAATGACAAAATTCGTGAAGATCGTCGCTTCACGATTACGGAACTTTCGAAACATTTTCCCCAAATTTCACGGAGTTTGGTGCATGAAATTGTGGCGGAAAAGCTTGGTTACCACAAATTTTGTGCTAGGTGGATTCCGAAAATCCTATTGGAAGACCACAAAAAACAGAGACTGGCTGCAGCACTAACTTTCCTCGAAGATTACGACAAAAATGGTAACAAAGTTATCGATCGTATCGTAACTGGGGACGAGACTTGGGTGAAGCATTCAATAGTGAAACAAAAAGGCAGTCGATGGAATGGGGACACACAAATTCTCCCAAGAAACCAAGGAAGTGTTTGCAAACGCTGTCAGCAAGAAAGATCATGGCTACTGTGTTTTGGGACTCTGAAGGAGTGATTCTCGTTGATTTTCTTGAACGTGGCACAACAATTAACTCAGAGAGGTATTGTGAAACACTGAGAAAGTTAAGGCGCGCGATACAAAACAAGCATCGTGGAAAACTTAGTGCGAAGGTTTTGTTTTTTCACGACAACGCACGTCCACACACGGCCAATCGTACCCGAGAGCTCTTCGATGGTTTTGGATGGGAGGTGTTCGATCATCCACCATACAGCCCAGATTTGGCGCCGAGCGACTATCACCTCTTCCCAGCGATGAAGACATGGCTCGCTCACAACGCTTTGATACTGACGCCGAACTGCATGCCGGTGTAAACCAGTGGTTGAAATCGCAGGCGGCAGATTTCTACAGAGACGGTATTGAAAAACTTGTGCCACGGTATGATAAGTGCCTTAATTTGAATGGCGATTATGTAGAAAAATAGCTTAAGAGTGTACCTTTCAAATGTATATAATAAAATTTTGTTTTTTCATTTTGTAAATTTTTTATTTCAAAACGTCTGTTACTTTCTGGATAGCCCTCGTATATACATTTTTTTCTATAGTTATGTTTTACATTTGTGTTGGTTTTCAACCATATTTATTCTTTTGACAGTTTACACATGTTAATGAATCTCGTATAGGCCCGAGTTAGTTTTTTTAATGTATTAGTTTAATTTACAGGCATTCCTGAAGACTACAGGTTTTGTCTAGTGGTTGAGACATTGTGTAAGTAAATTTGAACAATGGTAATAGTCTGATCAAACCCTTCTGGTAATGTTTATATATATCAGATGTTAGGTTTAAAGATTGTGTTACTAATGTCATAGTAATTTCATCACTGTGATCACATATTTTTCATATGATTTCCACAGGTGTTTTTTATCCTTATGTTCAAAATTATTAAACTGAAGATACTATTTGCTCACTCCCCTTGTAACATTCCCCACCTGGAGATCCAAATGGGGGAGTAGTTTACCTTAAGAATATTTTTCTTCAGGAGGAGCCATCATTCACAGACCACATTCATTTCATAGGTAGATCATTGTGGTAGTTTTCCTATTTTCTTTCCACAGTGCAGTACACCGTCTGTCACATGTACACACTCAGTTGCACCCGAAGATATTCAGTCAAGAGCCATCTTGAGTGTAATTTTTGTGGTGCTTCCAGATAATACAAGTGCTACTATGCCTGACACTTAGAGTATGCTTTCTTCTTCCTCTGACATTGGGAATCTTATTCCTTTTTCCTCTTCAGAACTGTTTAAATATATAGAGGCATAAATGCCCAAAACAGGTGTATTATTGAATTACACGTAATAATCTGGGTACGGCAAAGTTGAACAGACATGTATGTAATGTACAATTATAGTTTTGATACTGAAACATGGCTTAACAATCAAAAATAGTGTAGTTTATTACAAAGACAGATCAGAATATAAATGAGACTTTTGAAATTGGCACGAAATACTTTAACTCTCATCAGCGTTGGCAACAGTGAGGAATGAGTAGTAGTGCCTAGAGATGAGCAGTGTTACATGGTTGTTTCTAAAGTTGTCTGTTTAATTTTCGTTATGATGAGTGAACAGTAGGTGTATGTGTCCATTGTACAGTGTGTAATTATTAAGTTTTTAGTATGCAAAGGTGTTAACCAGCTGACATTTTGCAGAGATTGGATGCACAATTTGGCAATGATACAGTATTGAAGGCCCAACTGTACAAGTGGGTAAGTTTTCTGCAAAGGTTAGAAAGAAGTTTCTAACCTCAGTCATGCAGATTGTTCCAGAAACAGCATTATGCCGCAGAACATTCTGTAAGTTCAAGACCTTATTCACAATGATTGTTGAATGTTCATGAAATTAGTCCAATAACTTCAGTAAGTTAAAGAAGTGTGCAGACAGTCATTAAAAAAACAGTTACAGTTGTACAGAACCTTCCAAGATGGGTGCCAAAAATTCTGTACAAGTAATAAACAAGACTGCTCAAGATTGCAAGATGTGTGACATTTCTCAAACACTTTTGGATCACATTACAGTAGAGGGATAACTCATTTTTGATCTGCATTCTCACATATGATGAATTGTGTGGGCACACCACTATACTCCTGAAAACGAGAGGTCAAGTATGGAGTGTCATTGCAAAAGTTAAAACAACTCCAGTGAAGGCGAAAACAGATTTGTCTGATAGCAAGGCCCTCATGGTTATCTTTTGGGATGCTAATGTGTTTTTTACATTGATTTTTAACTTCATCTGAGAACAGTAAATGCTATTCTGAACTCTTTGACAAAGTTAGAGAGGCCTATCAGTCTAAAGGACACAATATTTTGATCCACAGCATCTTCTTGTTTCTTCACAATAACACTCAGCCAGCCTTCACTGCTATTGCTTGCAATCAAAATTGGAAGAACTCTCTGGACAGCTTTGGACCCCCCCCCTTACTATAGTACAGATTTATTGTCATGTGATTTTCAATTGTTTGGGCCCCCACAAAATATATTTAGGTGGGAAACATTATCCAGTGACAGAGAGGTGCAAGTCTTTGTGCTCAATTGGCTATGAACATGTCCAACAAATTTTTATGAAGTAGGAATTAAAAGTGACAATGCTATGAAAAATATATTTAGCCAGTAATGGAAACTATATAGGAAAATAAGTGAGTGTTTATTTTTGTATATATCAATCCAAACAAGTTTCTCAGAAATCTTGTTACATTTGATCAACCCTTGTCTAAGGCTTCTATTTACATATAAATATACAAAGAGACGTTTTGAGTTATGCTACCATTAGATAAAATTTGTAATTTAAGTTTAAAAATTCAGGGTATAGGTGAAGAAAAAATTTCAAATTGTACAGATCATTTGATCATGCTAATGAGCAATGTAGATATATTAAAGGACTGATTACTGTCCAAAACAAGAAGTGTGATTAGTTTATTTTGTATACTTGTTTAATTCTTGTGCTATTTGATTTTTTCCCAAAAATTGAAAGTGGAGATTTTGTTATGTAGCAGAGTCAGAAAATGGTTTTGTTTAAGTATAATGTGTTATTAATGTTTAATGAGAAAAACAAATAAAGAATTAACAGAGAGTTAGATTAGATAAAAAAGTTAATTATAAAAATCCTTTTTGTTTTCTTGTGTTTGTGATAGTCCTAAACCATTAAATTTTGAGACACATATAAGTATCTAGTAGAAATAAACCTTCTATTTTATAATGAGTTAACCTGCTACACTGTAAATAATGAACCATTGGGAAAATAACAGATTTATGTATCCATATTGTGGCTGTTTCTGTTACAGGAATATCCAAAATATAAATAGTAAATATATAATCATTTAAGTGAACTGCTAGTTGAATTGTATATTTTAAATACTTCAGACACAGTGAAATCTTAAAGCTGAACAAAATTGTTATGCGTGTTCACACAACTACTGTAACTACAAAATGTAATATACAGAAAACCTGCCAGCCCAAGTCTATTCCAAACAATGATTCTAACCATCCAACATAACAACTTTAAATTTTAATGCTCTGCATAGTTCAGGAGACTGTACAAAATACTCATAAATTCAAACAAAATATATTTATTAAATCACTGAAAAAATGGATACAATAAGACCACTATAAAAAACAACAATGTAATATGGTATTGTTACGACGGTCTACTCGATCGTCGTAGGTACAGTGGAAACAAAATAAGTACAAGACACCAATTAAGTCACTAATCACACCTTTAATTGTTATAGTAAAACAGTTCGTAATTAACAACACAGTGTCTACAACAAATCAAATGAAATTGTTCATACGCAATAAAATGTCCACTAATATTAAAACTCAACTGTATTACAATTATACCGTCCGAATACAAAACGCAACACTTCACTAATAACTACTTGAACGTACACCGTAATAACCCGAACCGCTCTGTAAATATATCGCACTAATACTCTCGAACCGCACAGTCAAAAATCTCGCATTGAACTGAAAAATAAGGCCGCGACGCGATGTATTTATAGTTACGCTACACACACCAGAAGCTTCCAAACTGCGTCTTATCTCTTGCGAACTACGTAATTGCTGCGGCCTTGACACAGTCCGAGCGCCCGAGCGAGGCTGGCAAAGTCGAGAAAATTCTCGCAACATGCGTTTAGTAGCACGTACACCACACGCTTACGTCGAGATCTTTCTGGGACATTCGAAAAACGCCTAGATTGTTCTACGCTGTCGTAGCACTGTCCCCTCCTTAAGCCTGTTCGTCCCGAACTGGCAAAGCGTCTCTAAATTTGTATTTAGCCAGGCGATCTAGGTGGACGACCTTGAACTTTCGCTGTCCTTCCTGTTGAATCCGATAAACAACATCGTTAATCCTTTTTTTTACAGTGTAGGGTCCTTCCCAGTTAGACTGAAGCTTAGGTGAGCGACCACGACGGCGCTTTGGATTGAACAACCAGACCTGATCTCCTTCTTGGAAACCCACACTATTGCTGCGAATGTCATACTGAGTTTTCATTTTATCACTGGCAATCTTGAGCCGTCCTCTTACCAAGCGATTCATTTCTCGCAGTTGGTTTTCTAATTGCGAGGAATAGTTCTTTGGCTCTTGGGACTGAGTCTCAGGTGATCCAAACATCAAGTCCCCAGGAAGACGAATCTCCCGCCCAAACACCAATTTTGCTGGAGTCATGCCGGTTGTGTCATGTACTGATGATCTATACGCCATAAGGAATAGTGGTATACGTTGGTCCCAGTCTGTTTGGTTCTCGTCAACAACTTTCGAAAGATGCTGCTCAAGTGTCCTGTTGAATCTCTCAACCATCCCGTCCGACTGAGGATGCAGAGGCGTTGTCCTGGTCTTTCGAATTCCAAGTAGACGGCATAATTCTTTAAACACTCCTGATTCGAAATTTCTGCCTTGATCCGTATGGATTTCCATAGGGGCTCCATAACGGCAACAGAAGTTGTGAACTAACTGCTTTGCCACAGTGGTAACCTCCTGATTTGGAATTGCGTAGGCTTCCACCCACTTAGTAAAGTAGTCACCTACAACCATGATGTACCGGTTTCCATCGTCAGTAACTGGGAATGGTCCAGCAATGTCTATGGCAATTCTCTCGAAAGGTTGTCCAACGTTATACTGTCTCATTTTTCCCCTGCTTCTGGTTTGTGGGCCCTTGCTTGCAGCACATATTTCACACGTCCGAACCCATTCCTCTACATCGTGGCGAAGATGAAGCCAATAGAAGCGCTTCCGTATTTTGTCAAGGGTTTTGTTAACGCCAAGATGGCCTCCAGATGTTCCATCATGCATCTCCTTCAAAACAGACTGCACTTTACTTCGGGGAACTATCAACTGCATGACCACGTCTCGTCCATCTGCACTTTCCCAAGCCCTTTTCAGCAATCCGTTTTCTAAGGTGAGAGATTCCCATTGTGCCCAGTAGCCCTTCAGCACTTCGGAACCATGGCAGATATCTTGCCAATCCGGGCGGCGACCTTCCTCTTTTGCTGTCAAGATCGGTCCAATGTCTTCATCAGTCATCTGTTCTTGTCGACAGTCTTGTGTTGTCCAGCCATCAGCCAGGAAATCTACAGTGATGGCTCGAACATGTTCACTTGAGTTTTGTTCTTCCTTTCTGTGGCAATGTCGGCAGTCTTCCGGGCATGGTCTTCGTGATAAGCCATCTGCATTACCGTGCAGGCGCCCCCGCCGATGTTCTACCTTGAAGTTGTACTCTTGCAGACGTTCGAGCCACCTTGCCAACTGTCCTTCCGGATTTTTAAATCTCAAGAGCCATGCAAGTGCAGCATGGTCGGTACGTAGTGAAAACTCTCTCCCATAGAGGTATTTATGGAAGTGCTCCAAAGCTCTGATAATTGCCAACAACTCTCTTCTTGTAACACAATAATTTCTCTCTGGTTTAGAAAGCGTCTTGCTGTAATACGCTATTACTCGTTCTTCACCGTTCTGCACTTGAGACAAAACTGCTCCTAGACCAGTATTGCTTGCGTCTGTGTCTACGATGTACTTCCCTTCGGAAGCTGGAAAAGCGAGAATTGGCTGCGAACATAATGCAATCTTCAACGTTCTAAATGCTTGTTCACACTCTCTCGACCATTGGAAGTTTCGTTTATTTTCCGTTAGCTCATGTAGTGGTTTAGCAATAGTAGCGAAGCCTTTCACAAAACGTCGGTAATATGAGCATAACCCCAGGAAACTCCGAACTTCGTGTTTATTCTTCGGAACTGGCCAGTCTCTTACGGTGTCTGCTTTATTAGGATCCATGCTAACGCCCGCTGCCGAAACCAGATGGCCCAAATACTGTACTTCCTTCTGGAATAGAGAACACTTCTTCGGGCTCAGCTTCAGTTGTGCACCGTGAATTCTAGTTAGAACTTCCTTAAGGTTTTCCAAATGATCTTCGAAAGTCTTCCCGATCACTATGACATCGTCTAAGTAAACAAGGCAAGTTTTCCACGTCAGGCCTCGGAGTATCAGGTCCATCAATCTCTCAAATGTTGCCGGTGCATTACAGAGTCCAAATGGCATGACGTTAAATTGGAATAAGCCACTTGGGGTCGAGAAAGCGGTCTTTTCCTTGTCTTCTTGATGAAGACCCACTTGCCAATATCCACTCTTCAGGTCCAATGTGGAAAACCACTGTGCTCCGGACAACGTGTCGAGTGTATCGTCAACGCGAGGTAATGGATAGCAGTCTTTCTTTGTAACATCATTTAACCTCCGGTAGTCTACGCAGAAACGCAATCCACCATCCTTCTTCGCTACCAGCACTACAGGGGAAGACCAAGCACTTGACGAAGGTTCAATTACTCCCTCTGTCAACATGTCCTGTACTAACCGAGACATCTCCTCTTGTTTAGATAATGGAGGCCTTCGAGGAGGTTGGCGTATCGGTGTTGTGTCCTCAGTATTGATGCGATGTTGCACAAGAGAGGTTCTTCCCAGTGACTGTCCCCGAACTGCAAAACAATCTTTGAATTCGTGTAAAAACTGTCCGAGTTCTTTTACCTCACCACTTGAGAGGTCGTTAGAAGATCTTTTCAATAATTCTTGCAGTTCCTCTGGTAATTTAGAAGTATCCGAAGAACTGGATCTTCGTTGCGTTATTCCGGCTACCCAGGCCACAGGAGTCAATTTGCCTAGGAGCGTATTGCTTTGTAAAGTGATAGCTTGATCCAAAATATTCGCCACTCTAATAGGTACATTTCCGGTTTCGTCAGGTTTTACTAAACTTCTGGCAATTAGTATGCCCGGTGTGCTGACTACCTGGGGTTCGAATATAGAGCACTGATTGCCCCTAGTATCTACCGCAGTTCTAACCATGATGATCTTTTCGGAGTTTGGCGGAACAGTTACGGCCACTTGGTTTATGACGTCCATCGATTTTTCTGCTGTCGTCATTGTTGATAGCATTACCTCTTCGCCTCCGATTCTCAAGACATTGTTTTTGAAATCGACTATAAATCCGTATGCGTTCATAACGTCCACACCAAGAATTGCTTCATCCACAATGTCTGCAACAAGTACTTGATGATTAAACTCAAGTCTACCGAGGCGTAGGTGTATCTCCACTTTTCCATACACTTTTACAGGCCGTCCAGTAGCTGTTCGCAAGCTGCAAGAGCACCAGATTGGCTTGAGATCTTTCACCACGTCGGAGCGCACAATAGAAACTGTTGCGCCTGTGTCAACTGTAATCGAGGTTGGCCTTTCTTGAACAAATCCGGTAACTACCAAGCTCCCGGTGTTTTTCTGAAGCGTAGAAATTGCGTATTCTCTAGGGGCTTCGTTCCTCCAGTTAGTCAGCACACGCCCCGTTGCACCGACTATTGCTCGTTTCCCTGCTGCTGAATTCTAACCCGACAATCTCGTTGTAGATGTCCAGGTTTCCCACATCGATAACACTTCGGTCTTCCATCCTTTCTTATTTTATTCTGTGGCGCCGACCGTCGAGTCTCTGTTCCTTGTTCTTCCTCCTCATCGTCTGTGCCGTCGCGATCTTTTAGCTCGCGCACTTTATGACTTGTCCAACCAGACGCTGATTTGGCGGCCTCAAATTGCAAAGCATGTACCAGGGCGTCCGCACTGTTCTGGTGTCTTGCCATTCGTAACACTTGCTGTAGTTCGTTATCTCGGACACTGGCAGTAAATGTCTGCATCGCAAAACGCGTTCGAAAATCTTCTGGCGCTTCAGGATAGGCCAGTCTAATTAGTCTGTCGATACTTGCTTCAAACTCTTGAAGACTTTCCCCGGAATGTTGTCGCCTTGCTCTCAACTGGGTGCAGTACACATCTCGCAAATGTTTATCACCATACCGTAATTCCAGAGCTTTTATCAACTCGGCATAGGTGTTCTGGCTGTCAGGTGGCACTTTCTGTAGTAGTTCTGCCGCGGGTCCTTTTAATGCAAGAACAAGCGAAACAGCCTTGTCTTTTTCTGTCCAATTATTTGCGCATGCAGCAGCTTCAAATTGGCGGAGGTACGTTGCCCAGTGAGTGCTTCCGTCAAAGGTTGGAGCTTTGACATGAACTGTCCCTACTGCAGGCAAAGTGACTTTCTCTGTTAACTTATTTTCTGTCTTGATCACTGGTACAGTCTGTTCAGAAATTTGTTTTGGTTGAATCTTCATGCACTGTTCAACTTCAGTTTTAATTTGTTCTCTTATGTTTGCCATTGAGTTTTCTACTGCAGATATTTTATTTGACACAGATTCTTCTATAACAGATATTTTTGTAGACATCGATTCCTCCACAGTCAAGACAGATTTTTCTACTTCAGCTATTTTTAATGTCATTGATTCTTGTACCTCCGATATTTTAGTTACTTGCTTATTAAGCTCACCTCGTAGGAGACCCAACTCTGCAGCGGTTTGTTCTTGTGTCTGCTTTTGCTGCTGTATTAACTCCTTGATGTCATCTGCTTCCTGCTTGCGTTTTTCATCCTGTCGTCTTTCTGTTTCTTCTCTTTCTTGTATTCGTTCTTCTTTTTGTCGTCTTTCTGCTTCCTCCGCCTCCTGTCTGCGTTTCTCGTCCTGTCGTTTTTCTGTCTGCAACAGCAGCGCCTGTAAATTTTCCATCATCTGACTGGCATCCATTGTTTATCGATTAATTACGAATCACACTCGTCTTGTACAAAGCGTCCACTGTTTCCACTGTTAACCGTTCTATCCCACTTCTGGCACCACTGTTACGACGGTCTACTCGATCGTCGTAGGTACAGTGGAAACAAAATAAGTACAAGACACCAATTAAGTCACTAATCACACCTTTAATTGTTATAGTAAAACAGTTCGTAATTAACAACACAGTGTCTACAACAAATCAAATGAAATTGTTCATACGCAATAAAATGTCCACTAATATTAAAACTCAACTGTATTACAATTATACCGTCCGAATACAAAACGCAACACTTCACTAATAACTACTTGAACGTACACCGTAATAACCCGAACCGCTCTGTAAATATATCGCACTAATACTCTCGAACCGCACAGTCAAAAATCTCGCATTGAACTGAAAAATAAGGCCGCGACGCGATGTATTTATAGTTACGCTACACACACCAGAAGCTTTCAAACTGCGTCTTATCTCTTGCGAACTACGTAATTGCTGCGGCCTTGACACAGTCCGAGCGCCCGAGCGAGGCTGGCAAAGTCGAGAAAATTCTCGCAACATGCGTTTAGTAGCACGTACACCACACGCTTACGTCGAGATCTTTCTGGGACATTCGAAAAACGCCTAGATTGTTCTACGCTGTCGTAGCAGTATATTATAAAATCTGCTAATAATAACACAAATAATAATAACATACAGAAATCAATACATAACATCAATTACATTTATAAACAGTAGTGTAAAAGAAATTCCATAACTATGCAAATATTTACAGCTGTTATAATAGAATACAAAACAAACATATAGTACTGTAATTACAAAAAATAAATAACTTGTACCAGTTGCGCACCCAGTATTTCCTTCTGTTTACTTTGCTGTAGTCAAGAAGATAAGTATAGAAACAAATGGACATTAAGATATGCCAGACATAAATAGGCTTCTAAATTTAATAAAGTCATGTAACAATAAAGATGACATTGTAACGCCAAAACGCGAAAAATTTTTGTATAAAGGAAAGATGACACAAGAGGCAGCTGTTGGGTTGACAATGACGATGCAGTTAGGACAAAAGAAGCGTAAAATCCTTTAGCAACGGGAGATCATGGTTCTGGACAGGCCATAAATCCGAGATAGCAGATGGTCACTTAAAGAAATTAAGGGGTGTCGAGCTATAAACTAAGAAAACAGGCATATGAGTCACGGGAGTATTACTGAGAAAGCTATCATCGCAGGTAACAAGAACAAGGCCACACCACATGTATGAACTCATCAACGAGGCAACGAGACACTGTTCTCATTGAAAGGAAGGGATCGACCAGATGTATTACGAATAAAGGACATATCCGGTAAGATACGGTTACAATGGGTGAACCAATTAACAAAGACGGCGGGAAGCGAAGTAAACTGAGAGGTTTCTAGCTAAGACACAGAGAAACAGCAGCAGAGGTGATGTTACTTAGAAATGAACACACCAAGCGCGTGAGAACTAACAGGGACGCAGATGGACAGAATAAGGCAATGCAGCAATTAGTCACGCTTGTGTGTGGCAGAAGTCAGCAGGGGTATGACAAGGGAAGACTAGGAAATTTATAGCGACGTTAAGTGTACTTTTGTTAAGCAGATGCAGTGGTGGCAATTAGAGAAATTTGTCTGAAAAGAACAGAAGAACAAGATGTCAGGATGATTGACATGCGTGAAATTGGACTACCACCAGAGACGAAGGGTGTATCCAAAAAGGAAGGCGATGGGGTAGGAAAATGAGGGGGTATCATATCAGAAGCCAAAGCTCAACGGAGGTGGGTTTTTAATAGCAAATTTCTAAGAAAACTAGAACGAAAATAAATGGGAATTTGGCAGAGTATCAAGTAAGGGAAAATAATAGGGATTCTCGTTAAAGAAACTAAAATGATAACCAATGGGAAGGAACCGATGGGCGAAGAGAGTCTAGAGTGGGAATTCGGTGGATTGAGTATGTAAAATAAGCCGAGAACGTGAACGGGAGTCTAAGATAAATTTTCGAGAGTGTGAAAGAGTCAGAAGTCTAATAGTAAATGTTTGGAGAGACGGTCATAAGTGTTGATGGAGTCTAATAACAGTATTATTTCGAAGAGACGGTCGTGAGTGTTGACGAAGTATGATATAAGTATCTTAAAGCGTAACTTAACAGTTAGGAATCGTGACGGAAGTTCAGAATTCGTTGACTGAAAACGTACTAAGATCTGATATGTATAATGATTGTGAAGCAGTGTCACTTATACGTTATTTCATAGAACAAAGCTGACAACGACGTATGTAATACGATCGATATTAACAAGTGCGAACTAAGAATATAGTAATACATAACTTATAAAATGAATAAGATCGCAATATGTGTCTATAACAGTCTTGTGAAAACTGTAAATTGAATTACAAAAATTAACGCTATAACTGGTTACCTGTCAGTATTCTATTGCAATATCGGAAGATGCCGGGGTATGATATTCTAAGTGAAGTGTGTATACAAGGATAAATCACGAGATGCGTTATGTGCCTTCAATGACATCACCAATCTGAGGAGGGAGCAATGAACTCAATGCAGATCGGACGCCGTAATATGTGGATAACTTACCAAAAGTAAAATTTTATGTATTAATTAATAGTTTGCAAACACCTGTGTCCTATTAAAAAAACTCGCGTAAAATAATGACATACTAAAAACACTCATGTGTGTCTTAGTAAAGATAATTCTTATATCATCAAAAAATGAATCCAGTTTTAGATAAATTTTGTGTAATTATTAAAGTTAATAACTATTAGCATTAAAATTCAAATTAAAACCTTGAGATAGAACTCGTAAGATGAATTGCTATTGAAGCAGAATATATTTAATATTGCAAATGAGCAGAATATGTTGAATAAGAACTAGTATGAGAATAATAAATGCCTCAAGTATACTGAAATTTGTATATACGTTTATTTATTTAATACTTACCTGAGATAGGGAACAAATATCATTATTCGACAGAGTAACATAGTATGCATAATCATCAAGCATAGGTAAACAAATAAAATTATCTGTAGCTTCAGTAGAATTCTTGGATTTCGTTGTCCATGACGTGTCCGTTACTTAACTAAATATCACTATTACTTTAACTACTCGGAACACTAGGTTTTTTATAAGTAAAAGCAAAAAGTGGCTTACCCATGGGCTCCCCTATATCCAGCATTCTAGCAAAAGTCTTCCTCCAACACTTAGAAAAAACAAAAATACTCACAAACAATGACAGACACTCACATAAAATACTATATTGGCACAGATACGTTGATGACATTCTAATACTATACAGAGGAAACAAAAGACAATGTGAACAGTTACTAACGCACATAAACAAAATACATAAAAACATAACCTTTACTGCCAAATACGAACACAACAATACCATAAACTTCTTAGACCTCTCCATCACAAAACTAGAACACAGGCACAAATTCAGTATATACAGAAAACCAACTACAACTGACACACTAATACACAACACCTCCAATCACCCAATACAACACAAACTAGCTGCCTTCAGAACCATGATACATAGACTTAACAACATTCCCTTAGATGAAAAAGACTACAAAGACGAACTAAACACGATAAAATATCTAGCAGAATCTAACGGATACGACAGAACAATAGTCAATAAACTCCTACACAAAACAAACAACAGACAAAAAGACAGAAAACAACAAATTCATAACACTAACATAGATCAACAAACAAACTGAAAAAATAGCCCACAAATTCAAAAAAGCAGGATACAGAATCGCTTACAAAACTACTAACAAAACAGAACACACACTATCAAAACACGCACACAAAGCACAAAACAAATTCGATCTACCCGGTGTTTACAAGCTAAATTGCTCAAATTGCAGTAAATTCTACATAGGCCAGACAGGACGTAGCTTCAAACAGAGATACATTGAACACACAAAGGCACTCCACTCCACTACAGAATCCACCTTGAAAACCACCTCATTGAAGCAAACCACACATATAAAAACATCTCGACAATAACATGAACATTCTACACGTACACACAAAAGGCCGAAAACTAGACACTCTAGAACAATTGGAAATATACAAACACACAAAAACAAATAAAAACGACATCCTAAACGAACAGACACAATTCAAATCGCACGCATTATTCGAACATATCTCACCCATACATACAGCATCGATCTTTCGAAATTCGATTTCGTCACCCACAACAAGACGGATAGCGCTACCTGTGGCAGCCTCTGAAGAAGCCTTTTAAAGGAGAAAACTGGTTAAGGCTGTAAGGTAAAACTTTATTCTTTTACTTATAAAAAACCTAGTGTTCCGAGTCGTTAAAGTAATAGTGATATTTAGTTCAGTAGAATTCCTGGAAACTTTAATTACCGTTGCTGGATATAAATCATATAATTTATTGATTAACATTGTATTTTACACACAAACTCGTAACTAGTTAACTTCCAGTAAAGATAACATTGTATTTAGTATAGTGCTAATTAATAGTAACGGTAATTAATGTTGTAACATCTTAAATTACAATATAAATGATACCAGAAAGCTGTCGAGTCCCTGGTCCATCCTATGTGGTCATGGCCAGTAAACCTTTGACTCAGCCTTCTGCTCCTAAGAGTAATAAACAGCACACTCATCACCACCACAAGCTCGTTGGCCAACTTGCTTCACAAGCTCATACTGCACAAACTCCATTGAAAGCCCTTGCCCCCTGAATTCCCCAAAGTGCAACCAGTGAGCAGACCAACAATCATTCTACCAACCCTGTGCCTTCAGTTGTCCTGACCGCAGCCATCAGCATGTCTGCAGGAGTCCTGTGAACCTGCTCAGTCTCCTGCTGCCCCTGAGTGCCTAGGCCAATACTTGTGTCCAGAACATATGGTCTGCTCTGGATACGACTGCTGTACTGATGATTGCCTTCCAGACCTTACCTGCCCTCTTCACTCTTCTCCCTCTCAGTGGCTGGATATCTGCGGATTGTCACTTGGAACACCAATGGCATGTCCCCTCGCCAATCTGTGATACCAACTTTCATAGTGGAGAATGACATCAATGCCCTGCTTCTCTGCAAGACTCATCTGGCCCACTTTTCACTGTTTACTTACACTTGTTATCAGGACTGATCCCTACAGCCACGCTATCCCTTTTGGGGTAACGGTGTTTCTGTTCCATCGCATAGGCCATTGCCCCCTCCAGATAGTTCTGTTATTGAAGGCTACATGGTTGCATTGGTAGCGAATGGTTCAGAATTTTACCTTGTTTCAGTGTAACTTTGGCCAGACTGTGGATGCTCCCGCCCAAGGAGTGGAATGTTCTCCTCGACTATCCCCTCTCAACAATTGTAGCGGCAACCCCAATGCCAAACATCTGTTCTGGAACACTAGGACTACCAATGCCTGTAGCAACTCCGTATGTCCACCAGTTTGTTGCTGACAACCCGGACACTGATGTCCAGCTGTGAAGATCTTGCTCACTTCCCCTACTCTGGGCATTGACCAGACGTTCTTGACATTGTTGATGTGGAACACAATCCCCTTTTTAGTACCATTCAAGAACTCTCACCATCACTCCAATCTCCCATTTGTCTTGTTTGCTCAACCACAGACAAAAAAATAGCTGGAGAGGGGATTGCCACCACAGCCATATCACATCGAAGGGGGAACATTACTCCTTCCATTGTTGTTATTCACACTCATTACTGCAGTATTTTACATGTGTTATTTGTATATTGGCAATGACTCGTTCCTCGTGTGCAAAAACATACATATGCTATTAATTTGTAACAAACTATTCGAATTGTAGCCGCAAATTCAAACAGAATCAAATAATTTTTTGCGTACAGGCCTGATTTGTAGAGTACTCACGACCTATTGTTTTTGGTGAAGATCGGTTAAGGGAAAGGGGTAGTTTACCTGCAACGTTTTTTTAACAAGGGAAATTTTTTTTTTTTTGTCAAACGATAACAGCCGCAAGTTCAAACAGAATCAAATAATGGTTCGCATACAGCCCTGAATTGTAGAGTTCTCAAGATCTATTGTTTTTGGTGAAGATCGGTTAAGGGAAAGGGGTAGTTTACCTGCAACGTTTTATGTTTTAACAAGGGTATTTTCTATGGCAAACGATAACAGCCGCAAATTCAAACAGAATCAAATATTGTTTTGCATACAGCCCTGATTTGTAGAGTACTCAAGACCTATTGTTTTTGGTGAAGATCGGTTAAGGGGAAGGGGTAGTTTACCTGCAACGTTTTTTTATCAAGCGTATTTTCTATGGCAAACGATAACTGCCGCAAATTCAAACAGAATCAAATAATTTTTTGCATACGTCCCTGAATTGTAGAGATCTCAAGGATTTTCGATTTTGGTGAAGATCGGTTAAGGGGAAGGGGTAGTTTACCTGCAACCTTTTACGTTTTAACAACAGTAAAGTACTTGAAAATGCATTTAAACTTTTTCAAACAATGGTAATTGTTAAAAATAAAATAATTTTGTTGCCAGGCAATAAAATTATAATTTTTACTTCCATATTCCTTAAGGAATGGAAGTATGGTGATGGCAAAAAAAAATCGTGTTCGAGATTATTGCAGATTCTGATTCTACTACACTCAAAACATGAAAAAAAGTCGTTTTCCGAAAAGTGTCTGTGTGTGTGTCTGTCTGTAGATTTTTTTCTATGGCAAACGATAACGCCGCAAATTCAAACAGAATCAAATAATTTTTTGCATACAGCCGTGATTTGTAGAGTACTCACGACCTATTGTTTTTTGTGAAGATCGGTTGGGGGAAAGGGGTAGTTTACCTGCAACGGTTTTTTTTATCAAGGGAAATTTTTTTTTTGGCAAACGATAACAGCCGCAAATTCAAACAGAATCAAATAATGTTTCCTATACAGCCCTCAATTGTAGAGTTTTCAAGACCTACTGTTTTTGGTGAAGATCGGTTAAGGGAAAGGGGTGGTTTACCTGTAACGTTTTATGTTTTAACAAGGGTATTTCCTATGGCAAACGATAACAGCCGCAAATTCAAACAGAATCAAAAGATTATTTGCATACAGCCCTAAATTGTAGAGTTCTCAAGACCTATTGTTTTTGGTGAAGATCGGTTAAGGGAAAGGGGTAGTTTACCTACAACGTTTTTTTAACAAGGGTATTTTCTATGGCAAACGATAACAGCCGCAAATTCAAACAGAATCAGATAATTTTCTGCATACAGCCGTGATTTGTAGAGTACTCAAGACCTGTTGTTTTTGGTGAAGATCGGTTGAGGGGAAGGGGTAGTTTACCTGCAACGTTTTTTATCAAGCGTATTTTCTATGGCAAACGATAACTGCCGCAAATTCAAACAGAATCAAATAATTTTTTGCATACGTCCCTGAATTATAGAGGTCTCAAGGATTTTCGATTTTGGTGAAGATCGGTTAAGGGGAAGGGGTAGTTTACCTGCAACCTTTTACGTTTTAACAAGAGTAAAGTACTTGAATATTTATTTAAACTTTTTGAAACAATGGTAATTGTTGAAAATAAAATAATTTTGTTGCCAGGCAATAAAATTAAAATTTTTTCATTTTAATGTAAATCTGTACATAGTATAAAGTAAAGTCGGTCCGTTTTCTCTCTGTGTTTGAAATCGCTAATCTCAGGAAGTACTGAACGGATTTTATTCAAGTTTTCGCCAATAGATAGAGTGTCTATCGAGGAACATTTATGTGTATAATTAATACATATATGTTGTACATTAGCTTAGCTATCACGGTTTATGTCAAGTAAGTGGTATAGTTTACATCTTATATATAAAAATGAATGTTTCTTTGTTTGTCCCGTATGCGTTCCTATACCATTCATCCGATTGCGATGAAACTTCGGTGAGTTGTGCGCACGTCCGCGAAGGTTTCTTCCACATCTCCTCCTAAACCACTGTACCGATTTCAACCAAACTTGGCACAAATATTTTACGCAACGGGAGAACCAACATATAGCCATATAGAACATAGAGAACATACATATAGAAAGAACACACAGGTGTTTTTTCGATGGGGTCCTTTTGGGCGTTCCTTGGGGTCTTCCACGTCTCCACCTAAACCATTGGACCGATTTCAACCAAACTTGGCACAAATATTTTACGCAACGGGAGAACCAACATAGGACAGGTGTTTTTTTCGATACGATCCTCTGGGGGGTCCTTTGCGGTCTTAAAAAACTATGAGATCTGGTTACTATGGCAACCCAATAGAATAGATTCTGTTCTAAATATATTATCCCATTAAATTGAAGACCACGCGAACGAAGTTGTGGGCAACAGCTATTTATTTTTAAGAAGCCTACTTTAATTAAACTTTATTAATTAAACTAACATTTTCATTACGTACAACGTAAAACTCCGTAGCGAAGCACGGGTATTCTGCTAGTCATGTATAAGAGAAAATATATCGTGCGTGGCAGGCAAGCATATCTCAGTTATGTATTGTTTACGTTTCCATTTTATTATTATCACTACCGCAATAAAAAGGCAGGGAAGACACACACACACACAATTCGCGTTATTTCTGGCCTCATTCATGTTTATTTTCTTACATTTGCACGGTTTTTAAATGGAAAGTGCCGAACCCATACCAACATAACGCATGCAAGCCGAAAAAGTGTCCAGCGTGGATAGCGATTTGCTTCCTGTGGATCGCTGGGCAGTGTAACTGCACGTGTTTACAGAGGAACGATTCATAGACAGACTTTTCGTCTTTAGGGAATGAACCCTCTGCAAGTTGCTGAGGGTCCATGAGTGACTTCGGAGCGCTCCTTCTTTTCCGCGTGTTTGTTCTGTGAAACGTACACTGTAGATTCGCAGATTTATTCTAAGCAACGCTCAATAGGAAATGTTGAAAATTTTTGTCCACGGTGAACCCTCATACACACTAAACCTGCTCTGATGTTTTAATTACGGACATCATAATATTAAAACTTTGGAAACTTGAGCACTACTTAATGGAGATCAATCATTAACTTATACAAGCCATTAATTTTATGCATATTTTTTATATATATGTGTACAACGTTATCGGCAACAAAGAAGTAGTTTTTGTTAAAATTCCTTCCCGGGATATTTGGCCGTAGTCCAATATTTTCTACAAAACCAGACGTTTCGGCAATGCCATTGACTTCCATCAACAGTGAAAATCGAGTGCGATAACGTGAGGTGGTATATGTTAGTGACCACAGTACTGTGGTTAAGGCTGAAGCAGTAAGTAGAAAGAAGTAGTTTCTATGGTAATATTTCATTTCGAAAATGATTTTAAAAGTAAATCTTAGAATATGGAAGTCATGTATGGTTCTCCATACCGATATTTTCATTTTAATGTAAATTATGTATGAGTTAATATACGAGGTGTGTTCATAAAAAGACCAAACTTTTTGAGTAACACATCAATCCGCACAAACGACGCGCCGCGACTTTGCGCGCACCTAGCGATAGTTTTTGACAACAAACTACCACTTATTGTGTTGCGCTATTAGCAGTAGTCTTTGAGGTATATCACATTGAGTAGGGACGTGCACACGCTGGCCGGCGGATTAGTGACAAAGCGATTAAGAAAGACCGCGAGAACAACGTGTGCGTATGAAATTTTGCAGCAAAACCAGGTTAAAACTTTTCAGAGACATTCTGGTTTTCAATTAAGCATACGCGGAAGCCTGCGTGAGGCGAACGATTAGTTTAAGAATTTTTAAAGAGGGAAAAACAATGGTCGGTGCAGATCAAAGCGATATCAAAGATCATGGGAAGAGAGCTCGTGATGTGGTAATTGTAAATCATCGTTTAAATGCCGATACTTTCTGACAGAATCCATTTAAGATCGTAAAATAAAATTTTGATAGAAAAATTTAAATGTATCGTATCACTGAAAAATTCTTACTGTGTTTGTTGACGACGATCAGAAAGAGACCCGTTTTGAAATCGGTCAACAACTGCGTACCAATGCAAATGGTAATGAAAACTTTGGAAGACAATGGAAATAGCTCTGTAAAGATTTTACGAAGTCAGCAGCAAAATCTTATACACACACATTGTGTTAAGATCTTCATTCTCACTTCGTTATAAATCCGCCGGACGGTGTGTGCCCGTGCCCACTACAGCGCGTGTAGCTCGAAGACTGAAGATCGTGACGGAACAGAGAAAACGGCATTCAGGCGTCAAAACCTGTCGCTAGCAGCACTTAATTCTGCAGCTCGCTCTATGCGCTAGTTGGCGTGCTACACAAATAGTTCGGTCTTTTTTTGAACACACCTCGTACATGTATAAAATAATATATCGTTCGTGGCAGGTAAGCATATCTCAGTTATGTAATGTTTACGTTTCCATTTTATTATTATGACTACAGCAATAAAAAGGCAGGGAAGACACTCACACACACAAAATTCGCGTTATTTGTGGCCTCACTCATGTTTATTTTCTTACATTTGCACGATTTTTAAATGGAAAGTGCCGAAACCCACACCAACATAACGCGTGCAAGCCGAAAAAATGGACATCAATTTGCTTCCTGTGGATCGCTGGGCAGTGTAACTGCACGTGTTTACAGAGGAACGATTCATAGATAGACTTTTCGTCTTTAGGGAATGAACCCTCTGCAAGATGCTGAGGGTCCATGAGTGACTTCAGAGCGCTCCTTCTTTTTCGCGTGTTTGTTCTGTGAAACATACACAGTAGATTCGCAGCTTTACTCTAAGCAACGCTCTATAGGAAATGTTGAAAATTTTAGTCCACGGTGTAACCCTCATTCACACTAAACCTGCTCTGATGTTTTAATTACGGACATCATAATATTAAAACTTTGGAAACTTGAGCACTACTTAATGGAGATCAATCATTAACTTATACAAGCCATTAATTTTATGCATATTTTTTATATATATGTGTATAACGTTATCAGCAACAAAGAAGTAGTTTTTGTTAAAATTCCTTCCCGGGATATTTGGCCGTAGTCCAATGTTTTCTACAAAACCAGACGTTTCGGCAATGCCATCGACTTCCATCATCAGTGAAAATCGAGTGTGATAACGTGAGGTGGTATATGTTAGTGACCACAGTACTGTGGTTAAGGCTGAAGCAGTAAGTAGAAAGAAGTAGTTTCTATGGTAATATTTCATTTCGAAAATGATTTTAAATTTAAATCTTAGAATATGGAAGTCATGTATGGTTCTCCATACTGATTTTTACTTCCATATTCCTTAAGGAATGGAAGTATGGTGATGGCAAAAAAAATCGTGTTCGAGATTATTGCAGATTCTGATTCTACTACACTCAAAACATGAAAAAAAGTCGTTTTCCGAAAAGTGTCTGTCTGTGTGTCTGTCTGTAGATTTTTTTTCTATGGCAAACGATAACTGCCGCAAATTCAAACAGAATCAAATAATTTTTTGCATACAGCCCTGATTTGTAGAGTACTCGCGATCTATTGTTTTTGGTGAAGATCGGTTGAGGGAAAGGGGTAGTTTACCTGCAACGGTTTTTTTTTAGCAAGGGTAATTTTGTTTGTTTGGCAAACGATAACAGCCGCAAATTCAAACAGAATCAAATAATGTTTCGCATACAGCCCTGAATTGTAGAGTTCTCAAGATCTGTTGATTTTGGTGAAGATCGGTTAAGGGAAAGGGGTAGTTTACCTGTAACGTTTTGTTTTAACAAGGGTATTTCCTATGGCAAACGATAACAGCCGCAAATTCAAACAGAATCAAAAGATTATTTGATACAGCCCTAAATTGTAGAGTTCTCAAGACCTATTGTTTTTGGTGAAGATCGGTTGAGGGAAAGGGGTAGTTTACCTGTAGCGTTTTTTTAACAAGGGTATTTTCTATGGCAAACGATAACAGCCGCAAATTCAAACAGAATCAAATAATGTTTTGCATACAGCCCTGGTTTGTAGAGTACTCAAGACCTATTGTTTTTGGTGAAGATCGGTTAAGGGAAAGGGGTAGTTTACCTGTAACGTTTTATGTTTTAACAAGGGTATTTCCTATGGCAAACGATAACAGCCGCAAATTCAAACAGAATCAAAAGATTATTTGCATACAGCCCTAAATTGTAGAGTTCTCAAGACCTATTGTTTTTGGTGAAGTTCGGTTGAGGGAAAGGGGTAGTTTACCAGCAACGTTTTTTTAACAAGGGTATTTTCTATGGCAAACGATAACAGCCGCAAATTCAAACAGAATCAAATAATGTTCTGCATACAGCCCTGATTTTTAGAGTACTCAAGACCTATTGTTTTTGGTGAAGATCGGTTGAGGGAAAGGGGTAGTTTACCAGCAACGTTTTTTTAACAAGGGTATTTTCTATGGCAAACGATAACAGCCGTAAATTCAACCAGAATCAAATAATGTTTTGCATACAGCCCTGATTTGTAGAGTACTCAAGACCTATTGTTTTTGGTGAAGATCGGTTGAGGGGAAGGGGTAGTTTACCTGCAACGTTTTTTTATCAAGCGTATTTTCTATGGCAAACGATAACAGCCGCAAATTGAAACAGAATCAAATAATTTTTTGCATACGTCCCTGAATTGTAGAGGTCTCAATGGCTTTCGATTTTGGTGAAGATCGGTTAAGGGGAAGGGGTAGTTTACCTGCAACCTTTTACGTTTTAACAAGAGTAAAGTACTTGAAAATTTATTTAAACTTTTTGAAACAATGGTAATTGTTAAAAATAAAATCATTTTGTTGCCAGGCAATAAAATTATAATTTTTTCATTTTAATGTAATATAATATTTTTCATTTAATACAGCAATAAAAAGGCAGGTAAGACACAGCCTGGCTGTTTGGCTAAAAATGATTTTAAATATAAATCTTAGAATATGCAAGTCATGTATGGTTCTCCATACCGATATTTTCTATGATGAACGATAACTGCCGCACATTCAAACAGAATCAAATATTATTTTGCATGCGTTCATCAATTGTGAAAGACTGAAGACCTGTTGATTTTGGTGAAGATTGGTTAAGGGAAAGGGGTAGTTTACCTGCAACTTTTTTTGTTTTAACAACGGTATTTTCTATGGCAAACGATAACAGCCGCAAATTCAAACAGAAACAAATAATTTTTTGCATACAGTCCTGAATTTTAGAGTTCTGAAGACCTATTGTTTTTGGTGAAGATTGGTTAAGGGAAAGGGGTAGTTTACCTGCAACACATTATGTTTTAACAAGGGTAATTTTTTTATGACGAACGATAACTGCCGCACATTCAAACAGAATCAATTAATGTTTTGCATGCATCCCTGAATTGTAGAGGACTGAAGGCCTATTGATTTTGGTGAAGATTGGGTAAGAGAAAGGGGTAGTTTACCTGCAACGTTTTATGATAAGTACTGGTAAAACTAACTTAGGATGTGATAGGCCAACTGAAGCCTAGAACTAAACATTGTATTTTTGTTAATTTAAGATGTTTATTATGTTAAGAATTGTTATAAAAGAACTTTATACGTATCCTAGTTAATGTAAATAACAATCATTCAATCAGTAATTAGTTATAAGACATAAGTTTATCAAAATTTTGTAGCGACTTAGTTTAAAAAAGTGAATTTTGATATTAATAGACGAATTTATGCCATGATTTGCAATTTCAAGGTGCATAAAGGAATTATGTTTGTAATAGTATTTATTGTAAATTTTATTCCATAGAAAATGCTTTGTGAAACCTATACAGTAGTCCATATTTCAGCCAATCAGGCGTCTATATTTGAATAATGTACCCACAGTCCCAAGCGCGAGGTATGCCAAAAAACTGTTACCGTTAACTGACTTTTATTAAAGTTCTGAAGCGATAAGGTTGATAGAATCTGCCGATCGAATTACTCGCTAATTAAAAGTTTATAAACTTTATTCAAGGATTAACAGTGCTCATAAAATTACAAGGTGTATAATAATTTGCAATTCAGTGAATTTAAAGCAAGTATAGTGCAATATTAATTACTTATGTTAGCATAATATCCAGCAATGCACTTTGAACTAATTACACATTTGTCAGTAATTACACCATTACACTATCACCAAGACATTATTCAAATAATCACTATTATTGTTAAATTGTAAATTAAAGATAAGCATAGGTTAAAGATGATTACTTTTTCATAAAATGGTAACCTCAAAATGTCGAACATTTTCAGACGAGATTTATTGTTTTAGATTAAGAATGTATGGTTAATAGATGTAACTACTCTCCTATTCTGAGAATTTATAATTGTAATTAACCTATTTTAATTCGTAATTTCCAAAACAAATATAATTCCTTTAAAATTGGTTTAACGTCCTTGTTATATGAGTATTACTTAATATGATCACATTATGTTATCACAATTAATCTGTTCTTTAAAATAAGTCATCACAACACGTGTGAGTTTAATAATAAGAAAGTTAATTCCTTACTTATGGCTATTACATTTTTCTTATATTTTTACATGATTAATTACTAATATTGACCAAATGATGACATTTCATCATATGGTTCCTTTGAAGTTCATGTATGATAATAATTAGTACCATGATTGTCTAAGATTAATAAAATTACTATATTTGACCCATGCTTTCTATGGCCTAGAGCATGGTCAGTTAGATTTACTTTATTTATTGACATAATTTGTCCTTTTCACTTTTTTACAGTGATATAGATATTCTAAGATGTCCATTACAACTTCTGGACAGCTTAGTTTTCATTAAAATACAATTATTTGCTTGTTTTTAATATAACATTTATTGTTCATAGCCTTAGTATGCCATGTCATTTTGATTTAATTCTTAATTAATGATATACCCATCTTTATGTGGTTCTTTTAAGTCTAAATTGTCTTTACAGTGTAAAGGTTGTTTTGCAGTGTTTGTTCTTTTATAATTGCATGTGATATTGATAATAATTCACCAATACTTCTTGCAGCTAGTGTGGTCAGACAGTGATCTCAATTTTCCTTCATTCTGGTTAAATTAGTTTTTCATAATAATCATTGTATACTATAATAGTGGTAATACACACGTTTATGACATTGTTCTTCACTGGTTTATATTATTATAGAAATTCTGAGCGTGTTTAATGTGTACACTTTTCTGTCCAATTTCAGTCTGTGTATTTGCATTAAACACCACACATACCACTTTTAATTAATAAAATTGTATCACTAGGTTCGTCTTTACAATGTCTTCTATCATTATTTTATAACTTACACTAGTTTACATCGTTTTGGTCTTATTTTATGCTAATTACAAGCTGATTTATAACCAAGTTGAGGTTACCTGGGACCCCCTGTTAGACAACAATGGTCTATGTTTTGGCTATCTGGTTTCAATGTTTTACAGGTTATTATTTGACACTTTTACACTTGTTAATTATTATTTACTATCTCTTTATGATTTCTACCTGTCTACAGGTAATTACTAGGTTCTTTTTTTGTTATTTTATTTGAATTTGCCAGTATTAAAAGCATGCCTGGTACACTGTTCTTACTAAGATAATTACTCTATTCTTATCATTCATTATTTTTTTCATGGTTTTGATTTATTTAATTAATGCTATTCTTTTATTAGAATAAAGTTTTTTGTCATGGTTTGTGTTTTGTAATCTCTGTCTATGTCTGTGTCTCTTTGCTGTTTCTTAATTCTGTAGATTCCTGGTTTTATTAGTTTCATTTTCTGTTAATACATATACTAGGCACATTATTTGGCATATTTGTTAATTCTTCTGTGTTTGTTACCTTGCTTGTGTTTATTTATATTCTTCCGTCTCTTGTTAATGTTGAATGTCATTGTACTTTAGTTTTGTCCTCTCACTTACCATATCTATTGGGTCATTTGGTTAATCACATCATTATGTTGTCTTCTATATTTTCTTCTTCATCACTATTTATTATTCTTCGTTTGCTGAGTTAACTATATTATTGGTTTTAAATTAGTTCTTGAACCGGATATAATACTTAGTACACAGTTATTCATTTATCATTCCTCTCTTAGGTGTTCTGGTGTTAGTTTTATGAGTGTTTCTTTATTTTGGTTGTTAAATAGTATTGGGTCATTTGTTTAATCACATTATTACGTTGTCTTCTATACTTTCTTCTTTATCACTATTTGTTATCTTTTGTTTACTGAGTTAATTACATTAATTGTTTTATTGAGTTCTTGCATTATCAAATTTTTATCAAGAGTAATTTTTTCTATGGAAAACGATAACAGCCGCAAATTTAAATAGAATCAAATAATGTTTTGCATACAGCCCTGAATTGCAGAGTTCTCAAGACCTGTTGGTGTTGGTGAAGATCGGTTAAGGGAATAGGGTAGTTTACCTGCAACGTTTTATATTTTAACAAGGGTATTTTCTATGGCAAACGATAAGAGTCGCAAATTCACACAGAATCAAATAATTTTTTGCATACAGCACTCAATTGTAGAGTACTCAAGACCTATTGTTTTTGGTGAAGATCGGTTAAGGGAAAGGGGTAGTTTACCTGCAACGTTTTATACTTTAACAAGGGTATTTTCTATGGTCAATGATAAGAGTCGCAAATTCAAACAGAATCAAATAATTTTATGCATACAGCACTGAATTGTAAAGTACTCAAGACCTATTGTTTTGGTGAAGATCGGTTAAGGGAAAGGGGTAGTTTACCTGCAATGTTTTATATTTTAACAAGGGTATTTACTATGGTCAACGATAAGAGTCGCAAATTCAAACAGAATCAAATAATTTTATGCATACAGCACTGAATTGTAGAGTACTCAAGACCTATTGTTTTTGGTGAAGATCGGTTAAGGGAAAGGGGTAGTTTACCTGCAACTTTTTTTATCAAGTGTAATTTTTTTCTATGGCAAACGATAACAGCTGCAAATTCAAACAGAATCAAATAATGTTTTGCATACAGCCCTGAATTGTAGAGTTCTAAAGATCTATGTTTTTGGTGAAGATCGGTTAAGGGAAAGGGGTAGTTTACCTGCAACGTTTTATGTTTTTACAAGGGTATTTTCTATGGCAAACGATAACAGCCACAAATTGAAACATAATCAAATCATTTTTTGCATACAGCCCTTAATTGTAGAGTACTCAAGACCTGTTGTTTTTGGTGAATATGGGTTAAGGGAATGGGGTAGTTTACCTGCAACGTTTTATGTGATAACAAGGTTAATATTTTACTTCCATGTTCCTTATTCTATGACGAACGATAACTGCCGTAAATGCAAACATAATCAAATAAGTTTATGCATACATCCCTAAATTATAGAGTCCTCAAGGCATGTTGATTTTGTTGAAGATCGGTTAAGGGAAAGGGGTAGTTTACCAGCAACATTTTATGTGGTAACAAGAGAAATATTTTCATGACGAACGATAACTGCCGTAAATTCAAACAAAATCAAATAATTTTTTACATATGTGCCTGAGTTGTAGAAGACTCAAGGACTATTGGTGTTGGTGAAGATCGGTTACGGGGAAAGGGCAGTTTACCTGAAACATTTTTTGTTGTAACAAGAGTAAAGTACTTAATTTCGATAAATAAAGTATCCTGATAAGAAGACCTTAATAATCCACTGTAGAAACGTAGATGAAATATCTATAATGGGTTGTAAGTTTAATGGGGTGGGGTAATTTTCTATAAATTAAAATTATAGTTGAAGGGGGAGGGGATAATTTTTACTTCCATGTTCCTTAAGGAAATGGAAGTATGGTGATGGCAAAAAAAATCGTGTTCGAGATTATTGCAGATTCTGATTGTACTACACTCAAAACATGAAAAAAAAAAACATTTTTTGAAGTGTGTGTGTGTGTGTGTGTGTGTGTGTGTGTGTGTGTGTGTGTGTGTGTGTGTGTGTGTGTGTGTGTGTGTGTGTGTGTGTGTGTGTGTGTGTGTGTGTGTGTGTGTGTGTGTGTGTGTGTGTGTGTGTAAATTTTTTTCTATGGCAAACGATAACAGCCGCAAATTCAAACAGAATCAAATAATTTTTTGCATACAACCCTGATTTGTAGAGTACTTTTTGTTGGTGACGATTGGTTAAGGGAAAGGGGTAGTTTACCTGCAACATTTTTTTTAATCAAGGGTATTTTCTATGGAAATCGATAACAGCCGCAAATTCAAACAGAATCAAATAATGTTTTGCATACCTTCCTGAGCTATACAGATCTCAATGTCTGTTGATTTTGGTGAAGATCGGTTAAGGGAAAAGGGTAGTTTACTTGCAACATTTTATGTTTTAACAATGGTAATTTTTTCTATGATGAACGATAACTGCCGCACATTCAAACAGAATCAAATATTGTTTTGCAGACGTTCATCAATTGTGAAACACTGAAGGCCTGTTGATGTTGGTGAAGATCGGTTAAGGGAAAGGGGTAGTTTACCTGCAACGTTTTTTGTTTTAACAAGGGTATTTTCTATGGCAAACGATAACAGCCGCAAATTCAAACAGAAACAAATAATTTTTTGCATACGTAACTGAATTGTAGAGTTCTGAAGACCTATTGTTTTTGGTGAAGATTGGTTAAGGTAAAGGGGTAGTTTACCTGCAACATTTTATTTTTTAACAAGGGTAACTTTTTATATAACGAATGATGACTGCCGCAAATTCAAACAGAATCAACTACTTTTTTACATACCTTTTTGAATTATAGAGAACTCAAGGTTTCTTGATTTTGTTGAAGATCGGGTAAGGGAAAGGGGTAATTTACCTGCCACCTTTTATGTTTTAACAAGAGTAATTGTTTCTATGACGAACGATAACTGCCGCACATTCAAACAGAATCAAATAATGTTTTACATGCATCCATGAATTGTAGAGGACTCAAGACCTATTGTTTGGTGAAGATCAGTTAAGAGAAAGTGGTAGTTTAAGTGCAACGTTTTATGTGATAACAAGGTTAATTTTTTCTATGACGAACGATAACTGCCGCAAATTCAAACATAATCAAGTAAGTTTTTGCATAAGTCCCTGAATTGGAGATAATTCAAGGCCTGTTGATTTTGGTGAAGATCGGTTAAGGGAAAGGGGTAGTTTGCCTGCAACATTTTATGTTGTAACATGAGAAATGTTTTCATGACGAACGATAACTCCCGTAAATTCAAACAGAATCAAATAATTTTACATATGTGCCTGAGGTGTAGAAGACTCAAGGCCTATTAATTTGGTGAAGATCGGTTATGGGGAAAGGATAGTTTACCTGAAACATTTTTTGTTGTAACAAGAGTAAAGTACTTAATTTTGATAAATAAAGTATCCTGATAAGAAGATCTTAATAATCCGCTGAAGAAACGTAGATGAAATATCTATAAATGAAGAGGGTAGTTGAATGGGGTGGGGGTAATTTTCTATAAATGAAAATTATAGTTGAAGGGGGAGGGGATAATTTTTATGTGTACTACGTTATCGGCAACAAAGTAGTAGTTTATTGTTAAAACGCCCTCCCGGGCAGTATGGCCATAGTCCAATGTTTTCTGCAAAACCAGACGTTTCAGCAGTGCCGTCGGCTGCCATCATCAGTGAAAATCGAGTGCGATAACGTGTGGTGGTATACGTTAGTGACCACAGTACTGTGGTTAAGGCTGAAGCAATAAGTGGAAAGAAGTAGTTTCTGTGGATACATTTCATTTCATAAATGATTATAAATATAAATCTTAGAACATGGAAGTCATGTATGGCGAGTTGCCAGTTGTGTTACTTAGAAAACAAATTCTTTGTATGTTTATACGTAGGGCCTCTTACATATAAAACTATGTCAATTTATAATGGCCACAGTGAGTATAGGCTACCTATTAAGTGTTTAGTCTGACACCATAGTTACATGGGCAGAAATATAAAATAGGCTACTAGGAAATGCAGACGACAAGCACTTGACTAAGTAAACTAAAACATGACTTATTCTCTTGTGAAAGTGAAGAGTAGAAGTTACACCATTCTTATGCAACACTGTGTATGGCATTTGAAGGTTATTCCCGAAAAACTTGACAGAGACATGTTAAAAAATATCGGTATGGAGAACCATACATGACTTCCATGTTCTAAGATTTATATTTAAAATAATTTTTGAAATGAAATATTTCTATAGAAACTACTTCTTTTTACTTACTGCTTCAGCCTTAACCACAGTACTGTGGTCAGTAACTTCACCTCACGTTATCGCACTCGATTTTTACTGATGATGGAAGTCAAAGGCACTGCCAAAACGTCTGGTTTTGCAGAAAACATTGGACTACGGCCAAACAGCCCGGGAAGGAATTTTAACAACAAAATACTTCTTTGTTGCCGATAACGTAGTACACATATAAATAACCGTCTAGAAATGTGTGCATTAAAAAACACCAAACAGTATGGGTAGCAATCAGCCATAGGGCTAGGCGATCAATGGATGCAGTTTAACGAGTTACCTTCAGGAGTAGCAACATTCCGTAGCCCGCGAGATTGCCAGCGTGCTATTTATTCTACTGGGGATATTTTGAGAGTAAGGTGTATAATGATCTACACCCATGAAACATCGAAACACTCAAAGTTGATATAATTTCTGTTCACATGTTACACCGTGTAATGGAAAACGTAAAAACTCGACTTCAAAAGTGTGTGAGTTGAAATTGTCGCCACATTCGGGGCGTAGTGTTCAAAAACTTGTAGTTTCTGCGTCTAGTTAAATGCTACTATGTATACTTTCCGGTTAGTGTAAATGTTAATTTTACAATCCATAAATAAAATATCGGTATGGAGAACCATACATGACTTCCATATTCTAAGATTTATATTTAAAATCATTTTCAGCCAAACAGCCAGGGAAGGAATTTTAACAAAAAAATACTTCTTTGTTGCCAATAACGTAGTACACATATAAAAAAAAATTATCCCCTCCCCCTTCAACTATAATTTTGATTTATAGAAAATTACCCCCAGCCCGTTCAACTAGCCTCTACATTTATAGATATTTCATCTATGTTTCTACAGTGGATTATTAAGATCTTATCAGGATACTTTATCAAAATTAAGTACTTTACTCATGTTACAACAAAAAATGTTTCAGGTAAACTGCCCTTTCCCCGTAACCGATCTTCACCAAAATCAACAGACATTGAGTTCTCTATAGCTCAGGCACATATGTAAAAAATTATTTGATTCTGTTTGAATTTACGGCAGTTATGGTTCGTCATATAAAAAATTACCCATGTTAAAACATACAACATGAGATTTATAAAACATATCTAAGATTTATATTTAAAATCATTTTTGAAATAAAATATTTTCATAGAACCTACTAACGCTGGGGAAATCTGAGGAGCCAATCAGAGTTGGGCCTACCTGTCACTCTGCTGAATTTGGTGGAAAGCCCTGTCACTGTCGTCAAAGTATCAGCCTTGACAGGGTCCTCTTTTTCTGCAAAATGGGAGAGGCTTGAGATGGAGTGAGTGACATGGTCCCCACCTCAATGAAGAACCCATTGTTTAATAAAAATATATTTAAATTTTGAAAACTGAAAATTCTTTTCTTGTTGTAAATATTTATATTTTATAATCAAAATGACTTTATTTTTGTTACCTGGCAACAAAATTATTTTATTTTAAACAATTACCATTGTTTCAAAAAGTTTAAATAAATTTTCAAGTACTTTACTCTTGTTAAAACATAAAAGGTTGCAGGTAAACTACCCCTTTCCCTTAACCGATCTTCACCAAAATCGGAAGTCCTTGAGATCTCTACAATTCAGGGATGTATGCAAAACATTATTTGATTCTGTTTGAATTTGCGGCAGTTATCGTTTGCCATAGAAAAAAAAAACGTTGCAGGTAAACTACCCCTTCCCCTCAACCGATCTTCACCAAAAACAATAGGTCTTGAGTACTCTACAAATCAGGGCTGTATGCAGAAAATTATTTGATTCTGTTTGAACTTGCGGCTGTTATCGTTTGCCATAGAAAATACACTTGTTAAAAAAACGTTGTAGGTAAACTACCCCTTTTCCTTAACCGATCTTCACCAAAAACAATAGGTCTTGAGAACTCTACAATTTAGGGCTGTATGCAAATAATCTTTTGATTCTGTTTGAATTTGCAGCTGTTATCGTTTGCCATAGGAAATACCCTTGTTAAAACATAAAACGTTACAGGTAAACTACCCCTTTCCCTTAACCGATCTTCACCAAAAACAATAGGTCTTGAGAACTCTACAATTCAGGGCTGTATGCGAAACATTATTTGATTCTGTTTGAATTTGCGGCTGTGATCGTTTGCCAAAAAAAAAAAAAAATTTCCCTTGATAAAAAAAACCGTTGCAGGTAAACTACCCCTTTCCCTCAACCGATCTTCACCAAAAACAATAGGTCTTGAGTACTCTACAAATCAGGGCTGTATGCAAAAAATTATTTGATTCTGTTTGAATTTGCGGCAGTTATCGTTTGCCATAGAAAAAAAATCTACAGACAGACACACACACAGACACTTTTCGGAAAACGACTTTTTTTCATGTTTTGAGTGTAGTAGAATCAGAATCTGCAATAATCTCGAACACGATTTTTTTTGCCATCACCATACTTCCATTCCTTAAGGAATATGGAAGTAAAATATCGGTATGGAGAACCATACATGACTTCCATATTCTAAGATTTATATTTAAAATCATTTTCAGCCAAACAGCCAGGCTGTGTCTTACCTGCCTTTTTATTGCTGTATAAAATGAAAAATATTATATAACATTAAAATGAAAAAATTATAATTTTATTGCCTGGCAACAAAATTATTTTATTTTTAACAATTACCATTGTTTCAAAAAGTTTAAATAAATTTTCAAGTACTTTACTCTTGTTAAAACGTAAAAGGTTGCAGGTAAACTACCCCTTCCCCTTAACCGATCTTCACCAAAATCGAAAGTCATTGAGACCTCTACAATTCAGGGACGTATGCAAAAAATTATTTGATTCTGTTTGAATTTGCGGCTGATATCGTTTGCCATAGAAAATACGCTTGATAAAAAAACGTTGCTGGTAAACTACCCCTTCCCCTTAACCGATCTTCACCAAAAACAATAGGTCTTGAGTACTCTACAAATCAGGGCTGTATGCAAAACATTATTTGATTCTGTTTGAATTTGCGGCTGTTATCATTTGCCATAGAAAATACCCTTGTTAAAAAAACGTTGCAGGTAAACTACCCCTTTCCCTCAACCGATCTTCACCAAAAACAACAGGTCTTGAGAACTCTACAATTTAGGGCTGTATGCAAATAATCTGTTGATTCTGTTTGAATTTGCGGCTGTTATCGTTTGCCATAGGAAATACCCTTGTTAAAACATAAAACGTTACAGGTAAACTACCCCTTTCCCTTAACCGATCTTCACCAAAATCAGCAGATCTTGAGAACTCTACAATTCAGGGCTGTATGCGAAACATTATTTGATTCTGTTTGAATTTGCGGCTGTTATCGTTTGCGAAACAAACAAAATTACACTTTCTAAAAAAAAACCGTTGCAGGTAAACTACCCCTTTCCCTCAACCGATCTTCACCAAAAACAATAGGTCGCGAGTACTCTGCAAATCAGGGCTGCATGCAAAAAATTATTTGATTCTGTTTGAATTTGCGGCAGTTATCGTTTGCCATAGAAAAAAAATCTACAGACACACAGACAGACAGACACACACACAGACACTTTTCGGAAAACGACTTTTTTTCATGTTTTGAGTGTAGTGGACTCAGAATCTGCAATAATCTCGAACACGATTTTTTTTGCCATCACCATACTTCCATTCCTTAAGGAATATGGAAGTAAAAACAACTAAATTTTTTTTATTTTGTTAAAGTGAAATGAAATGTTTCCATAGAAACTACTAATTTACTTCCTCCATCAACTAACATTTTAAGTTATAAAAAAAATTACCCCCTCCCCCTTCAACTACCCTTTTCATTTATAGAGATTTCGTCTACCTTTCTACAGTGGATTATTATGACCTTCTTTTCAGGATACTTTATTTATCAAAATTAAGCACTTTACTCTTGTTAAAACGTAAAACGCTACAGGTAAACTACCCCTTTCCCTTAACAGATCTTCACCAAAATCAATAGGCCTTGAGTCCTCTACAATTCAGGACTGTATGCAAAAAATTATTTGATTCTGTTTGAATTTGCGGCTGTTTTATCGTTTGCCATAGAAAAAAATTTACAGATAGACGACACACACACACACAGACACTTTTCGAAAAATGACTTTTTTTCATGTTTTGATGGTAGTACAATCAGAATCTGCCGTTATCTTGAACACGGTTTTTTTCGCCATGACCATACTTCCATTTCCTTATGAAACATGGAAGTAATAAGTGATATCCTATTTATGAAAAGTACTTAATCATTAATATGTTTATAAAAAATATTTTTATTACATATAAAAATATTTATTTCCCTAAAAATTCATTCCCTAATTATAAGCCAAAGGAAATGATAGGTTTGGGATCTCCATAGAAGTTCTGGAGTAACCATCAGTAGCTCTAGTCATATGCTTGGGCCCAGAATGGACCATATTTGGTTTAATCCTTGTAGAAGCTGATGATGATGCGTAATAATTATGGCAAAAATAATTATGATAATAAAGGAATATGTGCTGTTTAGGACATAGAATATACATAGTCTTTGAAATATTCACAATGAAACAACATTTTTAAAACTGTTTAAGTATTCCATAAAATTGCTGACAGAGAACTGTAACAGACTAAAAAAGTATATGAAGGGACACATCTGGGTACATATAAGCAATGTACAACTCTCATCTCAAAAGTAAAAAAGTTAGCTCACAATGTCACTCACACTGGTAATTCTTTGCTGATCATATGAGTCCAATTAGTTCATTGTTGTCCTAGTTCAGTTTCAGTATGCGCAAGATTAAAGTACTGTCTGGCCGCAATTGGAGTCCGCAGGGTAGGTAAAGTGGGGGAATGTACTAAGTAGTAGGGTCATTCCATGTCAAATCACCCAATAAAAAATTAATTTGACACCCACCTCAGATTTTGCTAAAACTTGGCACAATTTATTCTATTACTATCCTGATAACACCTGCAACATTTTTTTTGCTCTATCATTTATAGTTTTTTTATTGATTTTTTTAGTTTTTTTAATTTGGCGCTATCCGAAGCCTCAGAAATCGCGCCTTTAACGTGCACTCACAAATTTAAAAATATTTTTCTTTAAAACTATTCAAGATATCATCATGAAATTTTGCAGGAAGTTTGTGTGTTATACCTAAAAGCAGCGAAAAATGCTCTTATTAACCTATTTCAATCCCTCAAAAAACTAAAAATATTTAAATATAATTTTTTAGTAATTTTAGAAACGGGTGTTTTATTTTACAAAAACCACAATATCTAGAGTCTCAGACTTGATAGAATGCTCAAATTTGTTGTAAAATGCTCTTAAATATATAGGCTATTAGATAATTAAAAAATATAGTTGGCTTTTTAAGATGTTTAATTACAATACAAAATAAAGAACTATATAGGCCTATCTAAAAAAACTATACTGCTTTTAAATAGGTAGTCCATGGGAAAGTTAAAATTTAGTTTGCTTTTTATTTTTTATATCTTTTACAAACTTATAAACATTAGGCCTATACCTACTGCATAAAAACAACTCAAAGATATACTACTAAGTTTGAAATGTAATAATGAGGGTAACTAAAAGTAATATTTAAAAGCTCAGTACTCAGATTTTAATCTCAGTACTCTGATTTGGTGAATTATCAGCAGCTCAGCTGTGCTGCTGATAATTTACATGACTCACCAAGCCTGTCTCAACAGGCTCTTTTCCTGTGGTGACATGCTCCTCTCTACAGTTGAATTAGTGCAGTTGTTCCTATCTTTAAGTGAGGACATACCTACAGTGACTAATTGTTTCCTAGTTAAAGATTGTTTAAATTAATGTTTTTAAGTTAAGTGTTATTGAGGCAGTAATAATATAAACTTTTTAAATTTACTTTGGGTTTTGAAGATAATTTAAATTCGTGTGAATATTAACTTACAGTATTTTGTTTACTTTGTGTTTTGAAGAAAAGGTAAATTTGAGTGTACAAGTACACTCCAAGGGCATGGATGTTTTTTTAACAATAATTCAGTTGAATCTGTAAGTACTGGCAGTTTTTTTATAGTTTAAAACCCTCTAATAAGTACTCCCTTTTTTTGCTAATTAGGCTACTAAAAATAATATATCACTATATTTTTTTTATAAATGTTTTGCTTCAATAACTAAAGTATTTTGGAAGTATTATATGAAGAATAATACTTAAAAAATTTTTCATAACATGCTGTGAAGTATGCAAAACAGCATGGCAGGTATTCAAGCCTGTAGCATTGGACTATTTAAAAAATCCGACTGTTTCCAAACAATCTACATACCTTCAAAAAAGTTACAATGTGTTTCTGAATTAAGTGACGAAGAAAAAGATTTGATTCGCCTTAGATCTGGAATTAATTTGTGTGAATTTAAAAATATCTGTTCTCATCACAGCTACTACTTTTTAAACGTATTTGAAAAGTATCAAACAATCTGTGTAGACCTGTTAAAAAAACACAAAAAGCCTATTAAAAAATTGTTGAGAAGTGTAAGTTTAAGTTTTTCAAAACAATTGATAGCAAAAAATATTTACATAAAACCTGGGCAAAAGCTTTGTTCAACATGCCGTAACTTTTGTGAAGAAAAAATAAAAGACAGTGAGAATGAAACAGATGATGAACTCATAACTGAATTAGAATCAAGAAATGTATCCCTCTCACAAACACTGCTGTAGATGATTTAAGTTTAACACCAATAAAGCTTCACACCTTGTCATCACGTAGAAAGGGGTCGTATTATAAAAGAAAAGTTGATAATGTAACTAAGGCTGTGAAAAGAAAAATTTCAAAAGCACTAGATTATGATGTTCCAAGTTCTGATGACGAGGAAGAAGATACAAGTATGGTTAAAAAGGCACAGGATTTTGGTGTGATGATTTGTCTTTTGAAAGAAAAGATTTTATCTATTGGGAGGTCTCAAAAAATCCAGATTTTGACTTTGGCTCCAGAATCTTGGAGCAAAGAAAAAGTGATGAAGGAATTCAATGTGAGTGAATACATTGTGCGACTAGCAAGAAAGCTGAAACGTGAAAAGGGTATTTTGGCAATTCCTGATCCCAAAAAAGGTAAAACACTTTCTGAAAATACAATTAAACTTGTAACAGACTTTTATCAAAATGATGAAAGTTCAAGAATGTTACCGGGGGCTAAAGACAAAGTAAGTGTTAAAAAAAATGTTTTACTTGCAAAAAAGACTTATCCTTTGTAACTTGAGAGAACTCTATTCTTGTTTTAAATGGGAATATCCAGATGTGAAAGTAGGGTTTTCAAAATGTTGTTGTTTGAGACCTAAATGGTGTATCCTTGCTGGTTCTGCAGGCACACACACTGTATGTGTTTGCTGCATCCACCAAAATGTAAAACTGTTACTGGATGCTGCCAAAATTGAAGAATCATATAAAGACCTAATTAAGATGCTTGTGTGCAATAAGGAAAATTCCAACTGCATGCTGCGCCATTGTGATAACTGTCCTGCAAACACTGCATTAATCGATTATTTGACTGAAAAAGTAAAACATTGTATTTGCCTCCAAAAGCGTTTTAAGACTATAAAACAGGTTAATTACCTACCGTCACGCTTTTTGAAATCCGAAAACAGGATTACTCGAGTTTCGACACATTAAGTGTCATCTTCAGATCCTCGATGAATATAAGTTAAAAATACATTTGTTGATGTATGCACATCCTGTCAGATAATAAAAACAACACAAACAAACGTGTATTTTATCGCATAATGTGTTCCTGCGCAGGTCCGCGTCAGCCGCGTGTATCGTGTTTTCGTTCTGTTTTGTCTCGGTTTCAATATGTGTTAAATTATTTAAGTATTTTTGTTGTTATGTTTGTGTTGTTTTTATTATCTGACGGGATGTGCATACATCAACAAATGTATTTTTAACTTATATTCATCGAGGATCTGAAGATGACACTTAATGTGTTGAAACTCGAGTAATCCTGTTTTCGGATTTCAAAAAGCGTGACGGTAGGTAATTAACCTGTTTTATAGTGAAAAAGTAAGTGAAGCTTATGATTTAGAAGAAGAAATTGTAATAAGCCAATGGGTGAATACCGACAGAGCAGAGATGGTAAAACAATCTATTAGTGTAGAGGACTATATTTCTTTATTGAGCAGATCACTAGAAAAGCTAATACCCCATTCATTGTCGCTAAATCGCAGTCATCAGCTTTTAAGAGATTGAAAGAAAACCCACCACCCAATACAGCAATTGTAGTAATGGATTTTAGTGAAAATTATTCATATTGTAATATAATTTTATTACAAATATAAAAAGAATAAAGCTATTAAGTTGTTCTAATCACAAGATTAGTCTCCTTAAAGATAGCAAGAATTATTGCGATACTAATAAATGTTGTCTGAATCTCGGTGTTGAACTCGCCGATGATACAGCTCCACTTTGGATTCACCAATTACAAAGAATAAATTAAATATAAATAATGTATTATAATAAAGTGTGATTGGTTGAGAATTAAAGACAAATTTTGTAAGTATAAAAGTTTACTTATATATTATTATTTTGTTTAATTGGTTAATTCAATTAATTAATTAATAATTAATTAATTGTGTGTGTACTTTAATTACTTCCAATTTAATAAGTATGAATTTGTCGTTCAAATCTATTTGTTTCTATTAATAATTTAATTGTGTTGTCAGATCTGTTGGTTCTCTCTCTGCTGACTTTACTCTTCTTCTTCCTCTCAGATGTTTATTTTATCACTGTGAATTATTTTTTCAGAAGAAATTAAAATAGTTAACATTCATTATACAAATAAATACAACTCTTGTAACTGAATAAGGATGTTCATTTATTGACATTTAAAATTATGCGCCATTCAGGCTGCGCATGGCCAAGGCATTGGCTGATATTTGCTCCAGTCGGTAGCGAACAAGATTGACAAAATATATTTTTTACAAGATTAATTAATTAGGATTCTTTTAGCGAGTCGAAATGGTCAGAGGGCAAGGAACAAGATACATTCTTACAGATATTCTTAAACTAAATTATTATGGCTGAAATAAAACAATATTATTATTGAAATTGTCAATTATGAAAAGTAATATCGAACCATTCGTCGAAATGACGTCACTCACTTCAAGCTGGCAGTGTACTTGGCTCGTTCGGAAATCCAGTATGGCCGCCGTAACCTCGATTTTCTCTGCTATGCACTGCTGAGACTGGTTGAGCTTCTCCCACATAAATAAATGAATATTCCCTTCTCTGCGAAGTAGTGTTGGTCCAGGAATATAGTGTAGAGTGTTCTCTCTTCTCCTGCGACGTTGTTTCGAGATGGGTTACTGGTGAAGTGTCCGGTGTTCAAATATGTGTATTCGAGTTCTGCTAATATGGTCCAAAATCTTCTCAAAATGGCCGTTGATTTCTTGTGCTTGTGTTAGATGGTGTTATTACTGTTGTTCGGAATTAGTGAGGTGTTAATTATTAACTGTTAATGTTATTTTCATTTTAGTTAACCTCTGTTACACTCTTCATAGCCACATTCACGGTTTTGCACAAAATTATACTTTTTCGGTCTTCTGTTAGTACATTCTCAACTAGTCGTCTTCACGATTAACAATAGACTAAACTCTGAACGTCGTCGTTTTAGGGTAATTTGTGATATGTCTTTTTCCTCTTTCTATTGTTTATTTATAAAAGTACATGCCTCAGATTTGATTCATCATCTAAATATACATAATAAGTTTTCTTATTTTTTACTGTATTTCAAATATTTCTTAATTTTACAAAAATCTAACTACTCAGCAATATTGATTAATTAATTTTACATATTTGGATATATAGCTGGGTTTGTGTCAAGTTCATTTAAGCCCAAAAATTACAATTTTTTATAATTATTGTAGGCCTCATATTTTGTACAAATTTAGTGTTTAAATGGTTTTTAAGTGTTTTTTCTGATAATATTTCCATGGAATAATCTTAATAACTTCGTGATTATCTTTGTTGTTAATAATTTTGTTGTTAAAACACTTCAATATTGATTAATTTACTGTTTAGTCTGATTTGATTACCATTATAGGCCTAGTATTATTTGTTTCCAAAGGAAGTTAATTTTCTTTCCTTTGTCATTCCATTCGTTATTAATTGTATCTGTATTAATTACATTTTCAATTTCTGTGTTGTATGGACTGAATTTTATCCCCTATTATGTAGTTTGATTCTCTGATAAATAGTTTTGGTTTACATTACTAGTCTGTTTTTTCTAGTGTGGTGTCCTAGCTAGTCTGCTTTGTACATTCAGTAGTTTGATTCTCTGATAGATAATTTTGGTTTACATTACTGGTCTGTTTTTTCTAGTGTGGTGTCTTAGCTAATCTGCTTTGTACCTTTCATATGGTTTACAGTTTTAAATAAAATTATTACATTTCTATTTCCTACTTGCCTCTCTGCCTTACAAACTTGAAAATTAGATAACATGATTTTAAATACAACAAAATATCTTATATCTACTAACCTTTTTTTTTTTTATATCACTTAAACATAACAAAAACATCTTATGCCTATTTTTTTTTTTTTTTATACATATAGAATTATAATGGAAACATCTTATTATCAGCAATATTATCAGTCATTGGCTGTCCTTTGATTTTATGTTTCCTTTTATCACAAACCTAATCCTATTAAAACATCTTATTCCTAATAACACTTTCAGTTATTAACTGTCTCTTGTGTTCACTATAATTATTTTGATAACACCATGAAATAAAAACATCTTATAACTAATGACACCTTCAGTTATTAACTGTCTCTTTCAATTACTATAACTGTCTTGGTAACACAATGAAACAAAAACATCTTATAACTAATGACACCTTCAGTTATTAACTGTCTCTTTCAATTACTATAACTGTCTTGGTAACACAATGAAATAAAAACGTCTTATAACTATTACAATCTTATATTACTTAGTTTTTTAAAACACTTTTATTATTAAAATTAACCTTAGTCATTAGACTGTCTTTTATTTTTTTTTTTATATAGTATTTCCCTACACTGATGGTAGTCTTTTTAATAGATTTCTATTTCTTACACTATACTTTATTATAGTGTGTCACTTATTATTGTCTACTCTAATGGTAGTCTTTTTAAATAATTTTTTACATATTATACTTATATCTAATTTACAATTCTGTTTTCTTTGGATTGTATCTTATAACTTGAGTTACTGGGTCTAAATATATTGGTTTTAATTTAGTTCAATGGTATGTATTCCATTATTAACATTTTTGGAATAGCTCTTCTTGTTTCTAGGCTCTTTGTAGGAATCTTGACATATTTTGTCCTTTCTTCATTATTATATTAGTAAATTTCTTGTCTTGTGGTTTCTCTGCTTCTTGACCTTATAAATTTCCATTATTAATATTGTTTTCACCCTTTTATCTCCTTTTTCTAGTCTTTCCCTTTTTACTGCTTCCCCAATCTACTGGGTATACAGCTGGTTTATTGGGTTTTTACATAGTAAGTTATTTTGACCAATGGTTTTCTTTGTTATTTTTTATTCTTATTAACATTTTATTGACTTAATATACAGTTTCTAGTTTAATCCTTAAAACAATTCATTCTTCTCACTCACTATGGACCTTTTCTTCTTTATTTATGTTGCATTAAGTTAAATGTTTAACGTGATAATTTTGTTATGCTACATATGCTCTCCTGTAAAAGTGATTAGTTCAGATCATACTCTTAGTATGGATGAAATAATTACTACTAATTCTTTTGTATTTACCATATTTTCTTCGTGATTACATGTTTTCACTTTATATACCTTCTTTTTCCACCGTTGCTTCCTCTCAGATGATGTGTATCTCCTTCATTAGTTTCTTTCTTCATTAATAAGTGATCCTCAATCTTGTGTATAACATTATCATTTTATATCCTTTCTTATTTGGTGCTTCCTCACCAGTATGTTTACTCCCTAACATTCCCTAACAAATTAATTGGAACAGTTCAGAGTGGCACTTTTGGCTTCAATCCCTACTGTCCAATACTTCAATTAATTGAGTCCAGAGGCATTATCATCTCTGCTCAAAATATAAGACGGATGGCATTTTCTACATCCAGTCATAAAAATAAATAAACAGTAAAAGTAGTCTCTTTTGACTAAAATAAACATCTTTAGATTCTTCACTTCATAATACTTTATATTAATTAATACTTTTATACACTTGACTCTTCTTCTCTCTTAAAGCTTATTCCATATTATGTGGTTTAGGTATGTGGTATAATATACATTTCATCATGTTTACATAGTAATTAGTATTTATATTTATTCTTTCTACCATCTGGTATCCAATGAGTTATTTTTATTGCTCATGGTATAACATGAATTAATTCTTTATCACTTTCACTATAACAGTGGTTATTGCAACAACATTATCATTAATAGTATCAGGGTTTTTGGTTTCTGGTCTCACTATTTGGTCTTTACTGAGTTGGTCCTTCTTCATTGTTCCATTTTTATTAAATTATTTCCTTTGTGAGTTTGGTTAAGTTTGTTTCGATTAAGTCATATGATATTCTGGTTTCCTTTCTCCTTTAGAATTTTGTATCTCTTTCTTACAAAATTTTTTTTCATATTTATGAGTTATTTCTCATCATTCGTATGAGTAATGATATGAGCTTACTATTTTTTAACCTTAGATATTTTTATTCAACTAACTTCTTTCTTATTCATAGTTGTTTTTCAAATATTTTGGTGTAAGTTGTACTTACTATTGTTTTGAATTTTGAACATTTTTATTCATCAAAATTCTTTTTGTTTCTTCATAATTCTTCGAATGTTTGGTGTAAGTTGTACTTATTATTGTTTTGAATTTTGAAAATTTTCGTTCATCAAAATTCTTTTTTTTTTCTCATTCATAACAGTCCTTCAAATGATCAGTGTAAGTTGTAATTGCTAATTTTTTTGGAATTTTGTAATTTTTTATTCATCAAAATTCTTTTTTCTTCTTCATAATTCTTCGAATGTTTGGTGTAAGTTGTACTTACTAATTTTTTGAATTTGGAAATCTTTTATCTCTCCTCTAAATATTTTTTAATTGATAATTGATTATAAGTTCCTTTTACTTTATTTGAAATGATATCCTTTAGTACATACGTATTGTTATTATTGTTTTTAATAATCAGGTATGGGCCGGTATACAGCAGTAACAACTTTTTGGTAATGCCTTCCAAAGTACTGGGTAATTCCCTGTTTTTTAGCAGTACCTTTTCTCCGACTTCATAGCTTATTATTTTCTTAATCGCCTTTTGATACTTGTTCTTGCGCCTTTCCTTGTCTTCTGCCAATTTATTGTAGAATCTGATTCGATTGAATTTGTATTCTTGACTCATGGGGAACTCTATTATGTCTTGTATTTCTCTTGGAGGCGGTTTTTCATACATTGCCGTGTATGGCGTGGTACCTATAGCGGGGTGATATGACAAATTAAGGAATTCTTCAGTAGCTAATAAATATTCTTGCCACTTCCTTTGTTGATTATAGCAATAAGTCCGTAATATTCTTCCGACTTCTCGCAGTACCCTCTCCGCTGGATTGCTGCTGGGGTGGTAGACAGATGTCTTGTATGTCTTAATGCCCAACGTATTTAGAGTGTTTCTCCACCTCCAACCCTTAAATTGCGTTCCATGGTCTGTGATTATGGATGCCGGGCTCCCTATCTCTGGAATGTAATGGTTTGTTATTATTCCTAGAGTCTTCAAAGTGGTGGCTCTGTTCACAGGGTACAGTTTTGTGAATTTTGTGAGTGATCCATCATGATAATAATGTATTTGTATCGATGGCATCCGCCACTGCGGGGAAATGGACCACAGATGTCCAGAAAGACCTTTTCCAGTTTGGCTTGTGAGGTAATTGGTATCATCATACCCTCTTTTCTCTCATTGTTGGTTTTCACCAATTGACATATCAGACAGGTTTTGAGGTAGTTTCTCGTCTTTCTATTTATACTTTTTATATGACAATTCTCTTCTATCGCCTTGATCACCTTCATGGCTCCCATGTGACCGTATCGTATATGATAGTCCAGGATGATATCCTTTTCGATTGTAGTAGGGATCATGATCTTCCATATCTCTTCATCAGGGGATGTTTTGATGAATAATATTTCGTTATGTACACAATAAAATTTGCTTATTGTGTCATCTTGGTTGGAGAGACGAAGTTTAATGTGGTTTAACTTCGGGTCGGACTGCTGGTGTTTGCTGATGTCCTGCACTATCTTTTCTAAATCGGATCTGTCCTTAATAATATTATAGATTTTCAAGATGCTCTCCTTTTCGCCTTCGAACGTTTGTTCTTCCAGATTTACTCTCGACAACACGTCGGCTACTACATTTTTACTTCCAGGAACATACTCCCACTGTATATCGTATTCCTGCAGGGCAAGTACCCATCTGGTCAATCTACCATGGCTTAACTTGCATCTTCTCAGAAATGATATAGATTTGTGATCTGTTCGAACGGTCACTGGATATCCGAGGATATACGTCCGAAACTTCCCACAGGCAAAGACTACACTTAGCAGTTCTTTTTCCGTCACGTTATAGTTCTTTTCACACTGGTTAAGGGTTCTGCTAGCAAAGCTCACTACTAGATGGTTTCCACCTTCATCTTCTTGGTACAGTGTTGATCCCAAGCTAATGTTACTAGCGTCACAGTTTAGAAAGAAGGGTCGGTTAAAATCCGGATGGTTGAGCATTACTGCTTCTAAGAACTTCTCCTTAATTGATTTGAAGGTTTCGTCTTGTTCTTGACCCCATCGCCATTTATTCTTGGACGATAACTTGTACTGAAACCGGGCCGTCAGTTCGGAATAATTATTTTGGAACTTCCTATAGTAGTTACACAGGCCTAAAAATGATTGTAGTTGCCTTCTGTTTTTTGGTATAGGGAATCGTTGTATGGCGTCTACTTTTTCTGTTGATGGTGTTATTCCTTGACTGTTTAACTGGAAACCCACGAATTGTACTTCTTTAGCTATAAGCTTGGACTTGTCTAGTTTAAGGGTAACATTATTTTCAGCCAGCTTCTTCAAGACATGCTCCACATGGTAACAGCGTTCTTCCCAATTGGTTGATGTTATTAGTAGATCATCAACATAGACAGTCGTGAATTGGAGCGCTTCTGGTCCGAGTATATGATCCATACAGGCGACAAAAACAGCTACTGAGTTCACCAACCCGAAGGGCAATCTCTTAAACTGATAGTTGCGCCCTTCGAAGATGAACGCCATGTATTGCCGGCTTGCTGGGTGCAACTCCACCTGCCAATAGCCGCAAACGGTATCCCACTTGGTAATGAACTTCGTTCCGTGAAATCTCTTCAATTTCTCATCAATTTCGCCAGGTGAGGTACGATCGTTAATAATCATTTTATTTATCTCACGTGCGTCAAGGCAAAGTCTTACCTTTCCATTTTTCTTTTGTATAGCCACAATTGGGCTAGTGTATGGCGATTGACTGCTTTCGATGATATCTTTACTGATCATATTCTGGATCTCTGCGCGTACGGCTTCCTTCAAAGATTGTGCTATGGGATACGACTTTCGATTAAATTCTACCGGTTCTCTGAATCGTATGGAACATTGGTAGTTCCGGATCTTTCCAGGTTCCTCCGAAAATACAGCTCGATATTTTTCATATATGTTGACTAATTGATTCAGCTGGTTTTCCTCTAATTGCTCGGTAGTATTATGGCACTGGAAGTTACGTATCTCCTGAATCTTTTGTTGCCATAGGTCATCCTCCGAATCCTGATGTACTGGCTTGTTGTTTGTCGAGTAGTTTGACAAGTAATTCACCTTATTTTTGTGGTCGAGAAGTTGTCTGGAGTCTAACATCTTGTTGTTAGTTAAATTGGCTACCCAGGTCGAACCTTCAGAAAAGAGTGATACCTTTCCTCGGCACAAGTCGATAACTGCTGAGTTTCTGCGCAATATGTCACATCCTATCATGATGTTGAAAGGTAATCCGGCTGCAACAAGAAATATCATATCCACACTAATGCCCTGACTGTTGACACTTAGGGATACCTGTTTTCTTATGGTCTTGTTCTGTCGGCCGGTAGCTCGTACAAGTACAATATTATTAATAGGTAGTACCGGTAAGTTTTTGTGGCATTCCTGCTGTATCCGGTCCAACTCATTACGATTTATTATAGAGACATTGGCTCCAGTGTCTATCATTATAGGAACAGAAATACCCTCAATTTCTGCAATCTTTATATATATATTTCGTGTGTGCGTGTGTATGTCATTGAACTCCTCCTAGACGGCTGGACTGATTTTGATGAAATTTTGTGTGTGTGTTTGAGTGGGTCCCTGGATGGTTTAGATTCACAATTGGACCCGGTAGGTGGCGCTGCGATCGGGTTCCAGGAAATTATATATAAAAATGAATGTTTCTTTGTTTGTCCCGTATGCGTTCCTATACCATTCATCGGATTGCAATGAAACTTCGGTGAGTTGTTGTGCGCACGCCCGCGAAGGTTTCTGAATTAGTGGTGTTTTTTCGATGGGGTCCTTTGGGGGGTTCTTTGGGGTCTTCCACATCTCCTCCTAAACCACTGTACCGATTTCAACCAAACTTGGCACAAATATTTTACGCAAAGGGAGAACCAACATAGGATAGGTGTTTTTTCGATGGGGTCCTTTTGGGGGTTCTTTGGGGTCTTCCACATCTTCTCCTAAACCACTGTACCGATTTCAACCAAACTTGGCACAAATATTTTACGCAAAGGGAGAACCAACATAGGATAGGTGTTTTTTCAATGGGGTCCTTTTGGGGGTTCTTTGGGGTCTTCCACATCTTCTACTAAACCACTGTACCGATTTCAACCAAACTTGGCACAAATATTTTACGCAAAGGGAGAACCAACATAGGATAGGTGTTTTTTTGATGGGGTCCTTTTGGGGGTTCTTTGGGGTCTTCCACATCTTCTCCTAAACCACTGGACCGATTTCAACCAAACTTGGCACAAATATTTTACGCAAAGGGAGAACCAACATAGGATAGGTGTTTTTTCGATGGGGTCCTTTGGGGTCTTCCACATCTTCTCCTAAACCACTGGACCGATTTCAACCAAACTTGGCACAAATATTTTACGCAACGGGAGAACCAACATAGGATAGGTGTTTTTTCGATGGGGTCCTTTGGGGTCTTCCACATCTCCTCCTAAACCACTGAACCAACATAGGACAAGTGTTTTTTTCGATACAATCCTTTGGGGGGTCCTTTGGGGTCTTGCACATCTCTTCCTAAACTATTAGACCGATTTCAACCAAACTTGGCACAAATATTTTACGCAACGGGAGAACAAACATAGGACAGGTGTTTTTTCGATACGATCCTCTGGGGGGTCCCCCAAACTATTAGATTTGGTTACTATGGCAACCCAATAGAATAGATTCTGTTATAAATATATTATCGCATTAAACTGAAGACCACGCGAACGAAGTCGTGGGCAACAGCTATTTATTTTTAAGAAACCTACTTTAATTGAACTTTATTAATTAAACTAACATTTTCATTACGTACAACGTGAAACTCCGTAGCGAAGCACGGGTATTCCCCTAGTTATATATATTATTTCATTGTCATTATTATTAATGTTAATTTCGTTTTCTTCTAGCAAGTCCTTACGGATATCTTTCAAATAATTACTGTATATTATTGTAAAATTTTTCTTTCTTTCTTCAAATTTATTCCTTGGTCAAACCCAGCAGATTGGAGCAGTAAAGGGTTATTGGAGTTTATTACTGCCTCCGTTCGTTTAAATGTTCCGCATCATTACGGATTAGGCCGTTGGAAGCATCAACTTGGAGTCCTGAAACTGCTTCGTTTGGTTCAGCACGATCGTCCTGTTGGGCTTCCGTTACAGGTAGTCTTCGTTGATTGTCCAGGCTGGAACTGCGTCTGGGCTCGTACTCTCTGTAACGATTACTTCCCTGACTTCCTTGAAAGGTCTCGTACTCATAATATCGGCTCCTTCGTTGAGGCTGGTACCTCCTCTGTCCACTGCCTTCCGCTCTGATGTAGTTAATATTGGGTCGATATGTCCTGTAATTATTGTTATTACCTGCATTCGGGTAATTCCTGTTATAATTACTATGATAATTGTTATTAGAGGGGTTGGGGTTCCTCTGACCATTTGGAACATAACTACGGTTATTATTATAATAACCGTTGTTGTTTTGTGGACGGATATTATTATTATTATTATTATTATTATTATTATTATTATTGTTGTTGTTACCCTCATTATTATTAATTCGAAGAACATGATTATTATTATTACCGTTATTAAATCTAGGTAAATTATTGTTATTACGGGCGTTATGATTGTATTCGGCATTATTCCGATTTGCGGAATTATAATTGTTGTTGTTGCCCACATTCTGCCGATTATTATTATTTGAATTATTGGTGTTACTTCTTGGTTCCGGCCTTTCATATCTCCTGCGACTTTGGCGGTAGTAATCTTCATGCTCATACATTTCTAAGAGCTCGGTCATTGCTTGTACAGTCTTTATTTGACTGTTTCTTCTAGCTCTTATTATATCTTCCTCATAATGGTATGAGAGCTTGGTGACCAGGCATTCTTCCGGTATTCTGGGCTCTAGATGTTTGGCCACGCACACCTTTCCCAAGAAGTACGCTGTTAGTGTCTGGTTTCCATACGGGTTGTATTTTCCATGACAGATCCCGTCTCTAGCAATATTTTGTGTCGATTCAGACCAATATTTGGCTTTGAATAGCCTTTTGAATTGTTGGTAGTCGGTCACTTCGTCTCTTATCGCCATCCACCAATTATCTGCTATCTCCTTGAACGATTCATCAAGTACTTCTTTATTCTCCCTCCAGCGATTGCCTCTGTGTTTGGTGAAGTACTCTTCGATTCTGGCTAGGAACTCCATCGGTTTGTTTTTATAAAACCTGAAGTTAATTCCTTCGCGATTCTCGTTGTTAGGACAACTGGTAATACTTGTCGGTCGACTATGGAACAGGTCTATATCTGTTTGGTTCTGTCGCACCTGACTGTTGACACTGGTCACAGTAGCTTCAATGCCGTCACATTTTTCTGTGAATCGGTCCTGCACTCGCTCCCAGTCTTCACGTGTTTCTTTTAGTTTTTCCTCTAAAGTCTTCCTATTCGTTTCTTCAATGTTGTCAATTTTAGTGTTTATTTCTGTCTTGATACTCTGTACTTCTCGTTCGGTTTGGCTCCATCTTTCGTCAGCTCTTGTAACCTTTTGTTCGATTACCGTTAATTCCTCTTCTACCTTTTTGCTGATTGTTTCATTATTTTCAGCTATCTTTTGCCCCAGTTCTTCCTTCAATGCTTCCATCTTTCCATCTAATCGGTTCATATTCTCTTGGTTCGTCTCTCTTAATTCTTCTCTTAATTGTTGACTATTATTCTCCATCTTTTTATTGGTTTCTTCCAGTTTCTGGCTTATCTGGGTCAATTCCTCCTTCGATTGTTTATTGTCAGTTTTTATTTCCTCCTCAATCTTCTGAATATTTTCCTCCATTTTCTCCTCTATCTTCTTAATATTTTCCTCCATTAATAATTTATTTTTGTTTTTTATTTCGTCCACTTTCTCCTCCATCTTCTTACTGGTATCTCCAATTTTATTACCCAATTCTTCCTTCAATCGTTGGTTATCATTCTTCATTTCCTCCTTCAATCGTTGGTTATCACTTTTCATTTCCTTACTATTTTCTTCGATTTTCTTGTTGGTATCTCCGATTTTATTACTCAACTCTTCTTTTAATTCTTCCTTCGTCGTTTTAAATTCTCTGAGTAACATCTCCATCATTTGATCAAATTTTGTATCTTCCTTTGTGGTGGATTTCTTCGGCTGTTCCTCCTGTGGTGCAGGCTTGTTTGGTTCTGCTGGCGGTAATATAGACTCCACATCTTCCACTGGTGTCGCCTCTTTATCCTCCATGTCTACCTCCTGCTCGGCCTCCACAGCCCTTTTCCTTGATGTAGCTCTCCTGTGCATCTCGCTCCTTCTTCCGACCTATTGACCGCTGCCGAGCTAAAAATAGGAAACTGGACAATCGTCCTTATTTTGTAACTATTAGCTCCTATTTTAGGCCCTTTAGTTGGACGCCAATTTGTAATATAATTTTTTATTACAAATATAAATAAGTAAAATAGATAATATTATGATGTTCTAATCACACAATTAGTCTCCTTAAAGATAGCAAGAATTATTGCGATACTAATAAATGTTGTCTGAATCTCGGTGTTGAACTCGCCGATGATACAGCTCCACTTTGGATTCACCAATTACAAAGAATAAATTAAATATAAATAATGTATTATAATAAAGTGTGATTGATTGAGAATTAAAGAAAAATTTTGTAAGTATAAAAGTTTACTTATATATTATTATTATTTTTTTGTTTAATTGGTTAATTCAATTAATTAATTAATAATTAATTAATTGTGTGTGTACTTTAATTACTTCCAATTTAATAAGTATGAATTTGTCGTTCAAATCTATTTGTTTCTATTAATAATTTAATTGTGTTGTCAGATCTGTTGGTTCTCTCTCTGCTGACTTTACTCTTCTTCTTCCTCTCAGATGTTTATTTTATCACTGTGAATTATTTTTTCAGAAGAAAAAAAAATAGTTAACATTCATTATACAAATAAATACAACTCTTGTAACTGAATAAGGATGTTCATTTATTGACATTTAAAATTATGCGCCATTCAGGCTGCGCATGGCCAAGGCATTGGCTGATATTTGCTCCAGTCGGTAGCGAACAAGATTGACAAAATATATTTTTTACAAGATTAATTAATTAGGATTCTTTTAGCGAGTCGAAATGGTCAGAGGGCAAGGAACAAGATACATTCTTACAGATATTCTTAAACTAAATTATTATGGCTGAAATAAAACAATATTATTATTGAAATTGTCAATTATGAAAAGTAATATCGAACCATTCGTCGAAATGACGTCACTCACTTCAAGCTGGCAGTGTACTTGGCTCGTTCGGAAATCCAGTATGGCCGCCGTAACCTCGATTTTCTCTGCTATGCACTGCTGAGACTGGTTGAGCTTCTCCCACATAAATAAATGAATATTCCCTTCTCTGCGAAGTAGTGTTGGTCCAGGAATATAGTGTAGAGTGTTCTCTCTTCTCCTGCGACGTTGTTTCGAGATGGGTTACTGGTGAAGTGTCCGGTGTTCAAATATGTGTATTCGAGTTCTGCTAATATGGTCCAAAATCTTCTCAAAATGGCCGTTGATTTCTTGTGCTTGTGTTAGATGGTGTTATTACTGTTGTTCGGAATTAGTGAGGTGTTAATTATTAACTGTTAATGTTATTTTCATTTTAGTTAACCTCTGTTACACTCTTCATAGCCACATTCACGGTTTTGCACAAAATTATACTTTTTCGGTCTTCTGTTAGTACATTCTCAACTAGTCGTCTTCACGATTAACAATAGACTAAACTCTGAACGTCGTCGTTTTAGGGTAATTTGTGATATGTCTTTTTCCTCTTTCTATTGTTTATTTATAAAAGTACATGCCTCAGATTTGATTCATCATCTAAATATACATAATAAGTTTTCTTATTTTTACTGTATTTCAAATATTTCTTAATTTTACAAAAATCTAACTACTCAGCAATATTGATTAATTAATTTTACATATTTGGATATATAGCTGGGTTTGTTTCAAGTTCATTTATGCCCAAAAATTACAATTTTTTATAATTATTGTAGGCCTCATATTTTGTACAAATTTAGTGTTTAAATGGTTTTTAAGTGTTTTTTCTGATAATATTTCCATGGAATAATCTTAATAACTTCGTGATTATCTTTGTTGTTAATAATTTTGTTGTTAAAACACTTCAATATTGATTAATTTACTGTTTAGTCTGATTTGATTACCATTATAGGCCTAGTATTATTTGTTTCCAAAGGAAGTTAATTTTCTTTCCTTTGTCATTCCATTCGTTATTAATTGTATCTGTATTAATTACATTTTCAATTTCTGTGTTGTATGGACTGAATTTTATCCCCTATTATGTAGTTTGATTCTCTGATAAATAGTTTTGGTTTACATTACTAGTCTGTTTTTTCTAGTGTGGTGTCTTAGCTAGTCTGCTTTGTACATTCAGTAGTTTGATTCTCTGATAGATAATTTTGGTTTACATTACTGGTCTGTTTTTTCTAGTGTGGTGTCTTAGCTAATCTGCTTTGTACCTTTCATATGGTTTACAGTTTTAAATAAAATTATTACATTTCTATTTCCTACTTGCCTCTCTGCCTTACAAACTTGAAAATTAGATAACATGATTTTAAATACAACAAAATATCTTATATCTACTAACCTTTTTTTTTTTTATATCACTTAAACATAACAAAAACATCTTATGCCTATTTTTTTTTTTTTTTATACATATAGAATTATAATGGAAACATCTTATTATCAGCAATATTATCAGTCATTGGCTGTCCTTTGATTTTATGTTTCCTTTTATCACAAACCTAATCCTATTAAAACATCTTATTCCTAATAACACTTTCAGTTATTAACTGTCTCTTGTGTTCACTATAATTATTTTGATAACACCATGAAATAAAAACATCTTATAACTAATGACACCTTCAGTTATTAACTGTCTCTTTCAATTACTATAACTGTCTTGGTAACACAATGAAATAAAAACGTCTTATAACTATTACAATCTTATATTACTTAGTTTTTTAAAACACTTTTATTATTAAAATTAACCTTAGTCATTAGACTGTCTTTTATTTTTTTTTTTTATATAGTATTTCCCTACACTGATGGTAGTCTTTTTAATAGATTTCTATTTCTTACACTATACTTTATTATAGTGTGTCACTTATTATTGTCTACTCTAATGGTAGTCTTTTTAAATAATTTTTTACATATTATACTTATATCTAATTTACAATTCTGTTTTCTTTGGATTGTATCTTGTAACTTGAGTTACTGGGTCTAAATATATTGGTTTTAATTTAGTTCAATGGTATGTATTCCATTATTAACATTTTTGGAATAGCTCTTCTTGTTTCTAGGCTCTTTGTAGGAATCTTGACATATTTTGTCCTTTCTTCATTATTATATTAGTAAATTTCTTGTCTTGTGGTTTCTCTGCTTCTTGACCTTATAAATTTCCATTATTAATATTGTTTTCACCCTTTTATCTCCTTTTTCTAGTCTTTCCCTTTTTACTGCTTCCCCAATCTACTGGGTATACTGCTGGTTTATTGGGTTTTTACATAGTAAGTTATTTTGACCAATGGTTTTCTTTGTTATTTTTTATTCTTATTAACATTTTATTGACTTAATATACAGTTTCTAGTTTAATCCTTAAAACAATTCATTCTTCTCACTCACTATGGACCTTTTCTTCTTTATTTATGTTGCATTAAGTTAAATGTTTAACGTGATAATTTTGTTATGCTACATATGCTCTCCTGTAAAAGTGATTAGTTCAGATCATACTCTTAGTATGGATGAAATAATTACTACTAATTCTTTTGTATTTACCATATTTTCTTCGTGATTACATGTTTTCACTTTATATACCTTCTTTTTCCACCGTTGCTTCCTCTCAGATGATGTGTATCTCCTTCATTAGTTTCTTTCTTCATTAATAAGTGATCCTCAATCTTGTGTATAACATTATCATTTTATATCCTTTCTTATTTGGTGCTTCCTCACCAGTATGTTTACTCCCTAACATTCCCTAACAAATTAATTGGAACAGTTCAGAGTGGCACTTTTGGCTTCAATCCCTACTGTCCAATACTTCAATTAATTGAGTCCAGAGGCATTATCATCTCTGCTCAAAATATAAGACGGATGGCATTTTCTACATCCAGTCATAAAAATAAATAAACAGTAAAAGTAGTCTCTTTTGACTAAAATAAACATCTTTAGATTCTTCACTTCATAATACTTTATATTAATTAATACTTTTATACACTTGACTCTTCTTCTCTCTTAAAGCTTATTCCATATTATGTGGTTTAGGTATGTGGTATAATATACATTTCATCATGTTTACATAGTAATTAGTATTTATATTTATTCTTTCTACCATCTGGTATCCAATGAGTTATTTTTATTGCTCATGGTATAACATGAATTAATTCTTTATCACTTTCACTATAACAGTGGTTATTGCCACAACATTATCATTAATAGTATCAGGGTTTTTGGTTTCTGGTCTCACTATTTGGTCTTTACTGAGTTGGTCCTTCTTCATTGTTCCATTTTTATTAAATTATTTCCTTTGTGAGTTTGGTTAAGTTTGTTTCGATTAAGTCATATGATATTCTGGTTTCCTTTCTCCTTTAGAATTTTGTATCTCTTTCTTACAAAATTTTTTTTTCATATTTATGAGTTATTTCTCATCATTCGTATGAGTAATGATATGAGCTTACTATTTTTTAACCTTAGATATTTTTATTCAACTAACTTCTTTCTTATTCATAGTTGTTTTTCAAATATTTTGGTGTAAGTTGTACTTACTATTGTTTTGAATTTTGAACATTTTTATTCATCAAAATTCTTTTTGTTTCTTCATAATTCTTCGAATGTTTGGTGTAAGTTGTACTTATTATTGTTTTGAATTTTGAAAATTTTCGTTCATCAAAATTCTTTTTTTTTTCTCATTCATAACAGTCCTTCAAATGATCAGTGTAAGTTGTAATTGCTAATTTTTTTGGAATTTTGTAATTTTTTATTCATCAAAATTCTTTTTTCTTCTTCATAATTCTTCGAATGTTTGGTGTAAGTTGTACTTACTAATTTTTTGAATTTGGAAATCTTTTATCTCTCCTCTAAATATTTTTTAATTGATAATTGATTATAAGTTCCTTTTACTTTATTTGAAATGATATCCTTTAGTACATACGTATTGTTATTATTGTTTTTAATAATCAGGTATGGGCCGGTATACAGCAGTAACAACTTTTTGGTAATGCCTTCCAAAGTACTGGGTAATTCCCTGTTTTTTAGCAGTACCTTTTCTCCGACTTCATAGCTTATTATTTTCTTAATCGCCTTTTGATACTTGTTCTTGCGCCTTTCCTTGTCTTCTGCCAATTTATTGTAGAATCTGATTCGATTGAATTTGTATTCTTGACTCATGGGGAACTCTATTATGTCTTGTATTTCTCTTGGAGGCGGTTTTTCATACATTGCCGTGTATGGCGTGGTACCTATAGCGGGGTGATATGACAAATTAAGGAATTCTTCAGTAGCTAATAAATATTCTTGCCACTTCCTTTGTTGATTATAGCAATAAGTCCGTAATATTCTTCCGACTTCTCGCAGTACCCTCTCCGCTGGATTGCTGCTGGGGTGGTAGACAGATGTCTTGTATGTCTTAATGCCCAACGTATTTAGAGTGTTTCTCCACCTCCAACCCTTAAATTGCGTTCCATGGTCTGTGATTATGGATGCCGGGCTCCCTATCTCTGGAATGTAATGGTTTGTTATTATTCCTAGAGTCTTCAAAGTGGTGGCTCTGTTCACAGGGTACAGTTTTGTGAATTTTGTGAGTGATCCATCATGATAATAATGTATTTGTATCGATGGCATCCGCCACTGCGGGGAAATGGACCACAGATGTCCAGAAAGACCTTTTCCAGTTTGGCTTGTGAGGTAATTGGTATCATCATACCCTCTTTTCTCTCATTGTTGGTTTTCACCAATTGACATATCAGACAGGTTTTGAGGTAGTTTCTCGTCTTTCTATTTATACTTTTTATATGACAATTCTCTTCTATCGCCTTGATCACCTTCATGGCTCCCATGTGACCGTATCGTATATGATAGTCCAGGATGATATCCTTTTCGATTGTAGTAGGGATCATGATCTTCCATATCTCTTCATCAGGGGATGTTTTGATGAATAATATTTCGTTATGTACTCAATAAAATTTGCTTATTGTGTCATCTTGGTTGGAGAGACGAAGTTTAATGTGGTTTAACTTCGGGTCGGACTGCTGGTGTTTGCTGATGTCCTGCACTATCTTTTCTAAATCGGATCTGTCCTTAATAATATTATAGATTTTCAAGATGCTCTCCTTTTCGCCTTCGAACGTTTGTTCTTCCAGATTTACTCTCGACAACACGTCGGCTACTACATTTTTACTTCCAGGAACATACTCCCACTGTATATCGTATTCCTGCAGGGCAAGTACCCATCTGGTCAATCTACCATGGCTTAACTTGCATCTTCTCAGAAATGATATAGATTTGTGATCTGTTCGAACGGTCACTGGATATCCGAGGATATACGTCCGAAACTTCCCACAGGCAAAGACTACACTTAGCAGTTCTTTTTCCGTCACGTTATAGTTCTTTTCACACTGGTTAAGGGTTCTGCTAGCAAAGCTCACTACTAGATGGTTTCCACCTTCATCTTCTTGGTACAGTGTTGATCCCAAGCTAATGTTACTAGCGTCACAGTTTAGAAAGAAGGGTCGGTTAAAATCCGGATGGTTGAGCATTACTGCTTCTAAGAACTTCTCCTTAATTGATTTGAAGGTTTCGTCTTGTTCTTGACCCCATCGCCATTTATTCTTGGACGATAACTGGTACTGAAACCGGGCCGTCAGTTCGGAATAATTATTTTGGAACTTCCTATAGTAGTTACACAGGCCTAAAAATGATTGTAGTTGCCTTCTGTTTTTTGGTATAGGGAATCGTTGTATGGCGTCTACTTTTTCTGTTGATGGTGTTATTCCTTGACTGTTTAACTGGAAACCCACGAATTGTACTTCTTTAGCTATAAGCTTGGACTTGTCTAGTTTAAGGGTAACATTATTTTCAGCCAGCTTCTTCAAGACATGCTCCACATGGTAACAGTGTTCTTCCCAATTGGTTGATGTTATTAGTAGATCATCAACATATACAGTCGTGAATTGGAGCGCTTCTGGTCCGAGTATATGATCCATACAGGCGACAAAAACAGCTACTGAGTTCACCAACCCGAAGGGCAATCTCTTAAACTGATAGTTGCGCCCTTCGAAGATGAACGCCATGTATTGCCGGCTTGCTGGGTGCAACTCCACCTGCCAATAGCCGCAAACGGTATCCCACTTGGTAATGAACTTCGTTCCGTGAAATCTCTTCAATATCTCATCAATTTCGCCAGGTGAGGTACGATCGTTAATAATCATTTTATTTATCTCACGTGCGTCAAGGCAAAGTCTTACCTTTCCATTTTTCTTTTGTATAGCCACAATTGGGCTAGTGTATGGCGATTGACTGCTTTCGATGATATCTTTACTGATCATATTCTGGATCTCTGCGCGTACGGCTTCCTTCAAAGATTGTGCTATGGGATACGACTTTCGATTAAATTCTACCGGTTCTCTGAATCGTATGGAACATTGGTAGTTCCGGATCTTTCCAGGTTCCTCCGAAAATACAGCTCGATATTTTTCATATATGTTGACTAATTGATTCAGTTGGTTTTCCTCTAATTGCTCGGTAGTATTATGGCACTGGAAGTTACGTATCTCCTGAATCTTTTGTTGCCATAGGTCATCCTCCGAATCCTGATGTACTGGCTTGTTGTTTGTCGAGTAGTTTGACAAGTAATTCACCTTATTTTTGTGGTCGAGAAGTTGTCTGGAGTCTAACATCTTGTTGTTAGTTAAATTGGCTACCCAGGTCGAACCTTCAGAAAAGAGTGATACCTTTCCTCGGCACAAGTCGATAACTGCTGAGTTTCTGCGCAATATGTCACATCCTATCATGATGTTGAAAGGTAATCCGGCTGCAACAAGAAATATCATATCCACACTAATGCCCTGACTGTTGACACTTAGGGATACCTGTTTTCTTATGGTCTTGTTCTGTCGGCCGGTAGCTCGTACAAGTACAATATTATTAATAGGTAGTACCGGTAAGTTTTTGTGGCATTCCTGCTGTATCCGGTCCAACTCATTACGATTTATTATAGACATTGGCTCCAGTGTCTATCATTATAGGAACAGAAATACCCTCAATTTCTGCAATTATATATATTATTTCATTGTCATTATTATTAATGTTAATTTCGTTTTCTTCTAGCAAGTCCTTACGGATATCTTTCAAATAATTACTGTATATTATTGTAAAATTTTTTCTTTCTTTCTTCAAATTTATTCCTTGGTCAAACCCAGCAGATTGGAGCAGTAAAGGGTTATTGGAGTTTATTGCTGCCTCCGTTCGTTTAAATGTTCCGCATCATTACGGATTAGGCCGTTGGAAGCATCAACTTGGAGTCCTGAAACTGCTTCGTTTGGTTCAGCACGATCGTCCTGTTGGGCTTCCGTTACAGGTAGTCTTCGTTGATTGTCCAGGCTGGAACTGCGTCTGGGCTCGTACTCTCTGTAACGATTACTTCCCTTACTTCCTTGAAAGGTCTCGTACTCATAATATCGGCTCCTTCGTTGAGGCTTGGACCTCCTCTGTCCACTGCCTTCCGCTCTGATGTAGTTAATATTGGGTCGATATGTCCTGTAATTATTGTTATTACCTCCATTCGGGTAATTCCTGTTATAATTACTATGATAATTGTTATTATCATAGTAATAACAATATTATTAACAATAATATTAACAATATTACAATAATATTAACAATATAACATTAACAATATTATTATTATTATTATTGTTGTTGTTACCCTCATTATTATTAATTCGAAGAACATGATTATTATTATTACCGTTATTAAATCTAGGTAAATTATTGTTATTACGGGCGTTATGATTGTATTCGGCATTATTCCGATTTGCGGAATTATAATTGTTGTTGTTGCCCACATTCTGCCGATTATTATTATTTGAATTATTGGTGTTACTTCTTGGTTCCGGCCTTTCATATCTCCTGCGACTTTGGCGGTAGTAATCTTCATGCTCATACATTTCTAAGAGCTCGGTCATTGCTTGTACAGTCTTTATTTGACTGTTTCTTCTAGCTCTTATTATATCTTCCTCATAATGGTATGAGAGCTTGGTGACCAGGCATTCTTCCGGTATTCTGGGCTCTAGATGTTTGGCCACGCACACCTTTCCCAAGAAGTACGCTGTTAGAGTCTGGTTTCCATACGGGTTGTATTTTCCATGACAGATCCCGTCTCTAGCAATATTTTGTGTCGATTCAGACCAATATTTGGCTTTGAATAGCCTTTTGAATTGTTGGTAGTCGGTCACTTCGTCTCTTATCGCCATCCACCAATTATCTGCTATCTCCTTGAACGATTCATCAAGTACTTCTTTATTCTCCCTCCAGCGATTGCCTCTGTGTTTGGTGAAGTACTCTTCGATTCTGGCTAGGAACTCCATCGGTTTATTTTTATAAAACCTGAAGTTAATTCCTTCGCGATTCTCGTTGTTAGGACAACTGGTAATACTTGTCGGTCGACTATGGAACAGGTCTATATCTATTTGGTTCTGTCGCACCTGACTGTTGATACTGGTCACAGTAGCTTCAATGCCGTCACATTTTTCTGTGAATCGGTCCTGCACTCGCTCCCAGTCTTCACGTGTTTCTTTTAGTTTTTCCTCTAAAGTCTTCCTATTCGTTTCTTCAATGTTGTCAATTTTAGTGTTTATTTCTGTCTTGATACTCTGTACTTCTCGTTCGGTTTGGCTCCATCTTTCGTCAGCTCTTGTAACCTTTTGTTCGATTACCGTTAATTCCTCTTCTACCTTTTTGCTGATTGTTTCATTATTTTCAGCTATCTTTTGCCCCAGTTCTTCCTTCAATGCTTCCATCTTTCCATCTAATCGGTTCATATTCTCTTGGTTCTCTCTTAATTCTTCTCTTAATTGTTGACTATTATTCTCCATCTTTTTATTGGTTTCTTCCAGTTTCTGGCTTATCTGGGTCAATTCCTCCTTCGATTGTTTATTGTCAGTTTTTATTTCCTCCATTTTCTCCTCAATCTTCTGAATATTTTCCTCCATTTTCTCCTCTATCTTCTTAATATTTTCCACCATTAATAATTTATTTTCGTTTTTTATTTCGTCCACTTTCTCCTCCATCTTCTTACTGGTATCTCCAATTTTATTACCCAATTCTTCCTTCAATCGTTGGTTATCATTCTTCATTTCCTCCTTCAATCGTTGGTTATCACTTTTCATTTCCTTACTATTTTCTTCGATTTTCTTGTTGGTATCTCCGATTTTATTACTCAACTCTTCTTTTAATTCTTCCTTCGTCGTTTTAAATTCTCTGAGTAACATCTCCATCATTTGATCAAATTTTGTATCTTCCTTTGTGGTGGATTTCTTCGGCTGTTCCTCCTGTGGTGCAGGCTTGTTTGGTTCTGCTGGCGGTAATATAGACTCCACATCTTCCACTGGTGTCGCCTCTTTATCCTCCATGTCTACCTCCTGCTCGGCCTCCACAGCCCTTTTCCTTGATGTAGCTCTCCTGTGCATCTCGCTCCTTCTTCCGACCTATTGACCGCTGCCGAGCTAAAAATAGGAAACTGGACAATCGTCCTTATTTTGTAACTATTAGCTCCTATTTTAGGCCCTTTAGTTGGACGCCAATTTGTAATATAATTTTTTATTACAAATATAAATAAGTAAAATAGATAATATTATGATGTTCTAATCACACAATTAGTCTCCTTAAAGATAGCAAGAATTATTGCGATACTAATAAATGTTGTCTGAATCTCGGTGTTGAACTCGCCGATGATACAGCTCCACTTTGGATTCACCAATTACAAAGAATAAATTAAATATAAATAATGTATTATAATAAAGTGTGATTGATTGAGAATTAAAGAAAAATTTTGTAAGTATAAAAGTTTACTTATATATTATTATTATTTTTTTGTTTAATTGGTTAATTCAATTAATTAATTAATAATTAATTAATTGTGTGTGTACTTTAATTACTTCCAATTTAATAAGTATGAATTTGTCGTTCAAATCTATTTGTTTCTATTAATAATTTAATTGTGTTGTCAGATCTGTTGGTTCTCTCTCTGCTGACTTTACTCTTCTTCTTCCTCTCAGATGTTTATTTTATCACTGTGAATTATTTTTTCAGAAGAAAAAAAAATAGTTAACATTCATTATACAAATAAATACAACTCTTGTAACTGAATAAGGATGTTCATTTATTGACATTTAAAATTATGCGCCATTCAGGCTGCGCATGGCCAAGGCATTGGGTGATATTTGCTCCAGTCGGTAGCGAACAAGATTGACAAAATATATTTTTTACAAGATTAATTAATTAGGATTCTTTTAGCGAGTCGAAATGGTCAGAGGGCAAGGAACAAGATACATTCTTACAGATATTCTTAAACTAAATTATTATGGCTGAAATAAAACAATATTATTATTGAAATTGTCAATTATGAAAAGTAATATCGAACCATTCGTCGAAATGACGTCACTCACTTCAAGCTGGCAGTGTACTTGGCTCGTTCGGAAATCCAGTATGGCCGCCGTAACCTCGATTTTCTCTGCTATGCACTGCTGAGACTGGTTGAGCTTCTCCCACATAAATAAATGAATATTCCCTTCTCTGCGAAGTAGTGTTGGTCCAGGAATATAGTGTAGAGTGTTCTCTCTTCTCCTGCGACGTTGTTTCGAGATGGGTTACTGGTGAAGTGTCCGGTGCTCAAATATGTGTATTCGAGTTCTGCTAATATGGTCCAAAATCTTCTCAAAATGGCCGTTGATTTCTTGTGCTTGTGTTAGATGGTGTTATTACTGTTGTTCGGAATTAGTGAGGTGTTAATTATTAACTGTTAATGTTATTTTCATTTTAGTTAACCTCTGTTACACTCTTCATAGCCACATTCACGGTTTTGCACAAAATTATACTTTTTCGGTCTTCTGTTAGTACATTCTCAACTAGTCGTCTTCACGATTAACAATAGACTAAACTCTGAACGTCGTCGTTTTAGGGTAATTTGTGATATGTCTTTTTCCTCTTTCTATTGTTTATTTATAAAAGTACATGCCTCAGATTTGATTCATCATCTAAATATACATAATAAGTTTTCTTATTTTTACTGTATTTCAAATATTTCTTAATTTTACAAAAATCTAACTACTCAGCAATATTGATTAATTAATTTTACATATTTGGATATATAGCTGGGTTTGTTTCAAGTTCATTTATGCCCAAAAATTACAATTTTTTATAATTATTGTAGGCCTCATATTTTGTACAAATTTAGTGTTTAAATGGTTTTTAAGTGTTTTTTCTGATAATATTTCCATGGAATAATCTTAATAACTTCGTGATTATCTTTGTTGTTAATAATTTTGTTGTTAAAACACTTCAATATTGATTAATTTACTGTTTAGTCTGATTTGATTACCATTATAGGCCTAGTATTATTTGTTTCCAAAGGAAGTTAATTTTCTTTCCTTTGTCATTCCATTCGTTATTAATTGTATCTGTATTAATTACATTTTCAATTTCTGTGTTGTATGGACTGAATTTTATCCCCTATTATGTAGTTTGATTCTCTGATAAATAGTTTTGGTTTACATTACTAGTCTGTTTTTTCTAGTGTGGTGTCTTAGCTAGTCTGCTTTGTACATTCAGTAGTTTGATTCTCTGATAGATAATTTTGGTTTACATTACTGGTCTGTTTTTTCTAGTGTGGTGTCTTAGCTAATCTGCTTTGTACCTTTCATATGGTTTACAGTTTTAAATAAAATTATTACATTTCTATTTCCTACTTGCCTCTCTGCCTTACAAACTTGAAAATTAGATAACATGATTTTAAATACAACAAAATATCTTATATCTACTAACCTTTTTTTTTTTTATATCACTTAAACATAACAAAAACATCTTATGCCTATTTTTTTTTTTTTATACATATAGAATTATAATGGAAACATCTTATTATCAGCAATATTATCAGTCATTGGCTGTCCTTTGATTTTATGTTTCCTTTTATCACAAACCTAATCCTATTAAAACATCTTATTCCTAATAACACTTTCAGTTATTAACTGTCTCTTGTGTTCACTATAATTATTTTGATAACACCATGAAATAAAAACATCTTATAACTAATGACACCTTCAGTTATTAACTGTCTCTTTCAATTACTATAACTGTCTTGGTAACACAATGAAATAAAAACGTCTTATAACTATTACAATCTTATATTACTTAGTTTTTTAAAACACTTTTATTATTAAAATTAACCTTAGTCATTAGACTGTCTTTTATTTTTTTTTTTATATAGTATTTCCCTACACTGATGGTAGTCTTTTTAATAGATTTCTATTTCTTACACTATACTTTATTATAGTGTGTCACTTATTATTGTCTACTCTAATGGTAGTCTTTTTAAATAATTTTTTACATATTATACTTATATCTAATTTACAATTCTGTTTTCTTTGGATTGTATCTTGTAACTTGAGTTACTGGGTCTAAATATATTGGTTTTAATTTAGTTCAATGGTATGTATTCCATTATTAACATTTTTGGAATAGCTCTTCTTGTTTCTAGGCTCTTTGTAGGAATCTTGACATATTTTGTCCTTTCTTCATTATTATATTAGTAAATTTCTTGTCTTGTGGTTTCTCTGCTTCTTGACCTTATAAATTTCCATTATTAATATTGTTTTCACCCTTTTATCTCCTTTTTCTAGTCTTTCCCTTTTTACTGCTTCCCCAATCTACTGGGTATACTGCTGGTTTATTGGGTTTTTACATAGTAAGTTATTTTGACCAATGGTTTTCTTTGTTATTTTTTATTCTTATTAACATTTTATTGACTTAATATACAGTTTCTAGTTTAATCCTTAAAACAATTCATTCTTCTCACTCACTATGGACCTTTTCTTCTTTATTTATGTTGCATTAAGTTAAATGTTTAACGTGATAATTTTGTTATGCTACATATGCTCTCCTGTAAAAGTGATTAGTTCAGATCATACTCTTAGTATGGATGAAATAATTACTACTAATTCTTTTGTATTTACCATATTTTCTTCGTGATTACATGTTTTCACTTTATATACCTTCTTTTTCCACCGTTGCTTCCTCTCAGATGATGTGTATCTCCTTCATTAGTTTCTTTCTTCATTAATAAGTGATCCTCAATCTTGTGTATAACATTATCATTTTATATCCTTTCTTATTTGGTGCTTCCTCACCAGTATGTTTACTCCCTAACATTCCCTAACAAATTAATTGGAACAGTTCAGAGTGGCACTTTTGGCTTCAATCCCTACTGTCCAATACTTCAATTAATTGAGTCCAGAGGCATTATCATCTCTGCTCAAAATATAAGACGGATGGCATTTTCTACATCCAGTCATAAAAATAAATAAACAGTAAAAGTAGTCTCTTTTGACTAAAATAAACATCTTTAGATTCTTCACTTCATAATACTTTATATTAATTAATACTTTTATACACTTGACTCTTCTTCTCTCTTAAAGCTTATTCCATATTATGTGGTTTAGGTATGTGGTATAATATACATTTCATCATGTTTACATAGTAATTAGTATTTATATTTATTCTTTCTACCATCTGGTATCCAATGAGTTATTTTTATTGCTCATGGTATAACATGAATTAATTCTTTATCACTTTCACTATAACAGTGGTTATTGCCACAACATTATCATTAATAGTATCAGGGTTTTTGGTTTCTGGTCTCACTATTTGGTCTTTACTGAGTTGGTCCTTCTTCATTGTTCCATTTTTATTAAATTATTTCCTTTGTGAGTTTGGTTAAGTTTGTTTCGATTAAGTCATATGATATTCTGGTTTCCTTTCTCCTTTAGAATTTTGTATCTCTTTCTTACAAAATTTTTTTTTCATATTTATGAGTTATTTCTCATCATTCGTATGAGTAATGATATGAGCTTACTATTTTTTAACCTTAGATATTTTTATTCAACTAACTTCTTTCTTGTTCATAGTTGTTTTTCAAATATTTTGGTGTAAGTTGTACTTACTATTGTTTTGAATTTTGAACATTTTTATTCATCAAAATTCTTTTTGTTTCTTCATAATTCTTCGAATGTTTGGTGTAAGTTGTACTTATTATTGTTTTGAATTTTGAAAATTTTCGTTCATCAAAATTCTTTTTTTTTTCTCATTCATAACAGTCCTTCAAATGATCAGTGTAAGTTGTAATTGCTAATTTTTTTGGAATTTTGTAATTTTTTATTCATCAAAATTCTTTTTTCTTCTTCATAATTCTTCGAATGTTTGGTGTAAGTTGTACTTACTAATTTTTTGAATTTGGAAATCTTTTATCTCTCCTCTAAATATTTTTTAATTGATAATTGATTATAAGTTCCTTTTACTTTATTTGAAATGATATCCTTTAGTACATACGTATTGTTATTATTGTTTTTAATAATCAGGTATGGGCCGGTATACAGCAGTAACAACTTTTTGGTAATGCCTTCCAAAGTACTGGGTAATTCCCTGTTTTTTAGCAGTACCTTTTCTCCGACTTCATAGCTTATTATTTTCTTAATCGCCTTTTGATACTTGTTCTTGCGCCTTTCCTTGTCTTCTGCCAATTTATTGTAGAATCTGATTCGATTGAATTTGTATTCTTGACTCATGGGGAACTCTATTATGTCTTGTATTTCTCTTGGAGGCGGTTTTTCATACATTGCCGTGTATGGCGTGGTACCTATAGCGGGGTGATATGACAAATTAAGGAATTCTTCAGTAGCTAATAAATATTCTTGCCACTTCCTTTGTTGATTATAGCAATAAGTCCGTAATATTCTTCCGACTTCTCGCAGTACCCTCTCCGCTGGATTGCTGCTGGGGTGGTAGACAGATGTCTTGTATGTCTTAATGCCCAACGTATTTAGAGTGTTTCTCCACCTCCAACCCTTAAATTGCGTTCCATGGTCTGTGATTATGGATGCCGGGCTCCCTATCTCTGGAATGTAATGGTTTGTTATTATTCCTAGAGTCTTCAAAGTGGTGGCTCTGTTCACAGGGTACAGTTTTGTGAATTTTGTGAGTGATCCATCATGATAATAATGTATTTGTATCGATGGCATCCGCCACTGCGGGGAAATGGACCACAGATGTCCAGAAAGACCTTTTCCAGTTTGGCTTGTGAGGTAATTGGTATCATCATACCCTCTTTTCTCTCATTGTTGGTTTTCACCAATTGACATATCAGACAGGTTTTGAGGTAGTTTCTCGTCTTTCTATTTATACTTTTTATATGACAATTCTCTTCTATCGCCTTGATCACCTTCATGGCTCCCATGTGACCGTATCGTATATGATAGTCCAGGATGATATCCTTTTCGATTGTAGTAGGGATCATGATCTTCCATATCTCTTCATCAGGGGATGTTTTGATGAATAATATTTCGTTATGTACACAATAAAATTTGCTTATTGTGTCATCTTGGTTGGAGAGACGAAGTTTAATGTGGTTTAACTTCGGGTCGGACTGCTGGTGTTTGCTGATGTCCTGCACTATCTTTTCTAAATCGGATCTGTCCTTAATAATATTATAGATTTTCAAGATGCTCTCCTTTTCGCCTTCGAACGTTTGTTCTTCCAGATTTACTCTCGACAACACGTCGGCTACTACATTTTTACTTCCAGGAACATACTCCCACTGTATATCGTATTCCTGCAGGGCAAGTACCCATCTGGTCAATCTACCATGGCTTAACTTGCATCTTCTCAGAAATGATATAGATTTGTGATCTGTTCGAACGGTCACTGGATATCCGAGGATATACGTCCGAAACTTCCCACAGGCAAAGACTACACTTAGCAGTTCTTTTTCCGTCACGTTATAGTTCTTTTCACACTGGTTAAGGGTTCTGCTAGCAAAGCTCACTACTAGATGGTTTCCACCTTCATCTTCTTGGTACAGTGTTGATCCCAAGCTAATGTTACTAGCGTCACAGTTTAGAAAGAAGGGTCGGTTAAAATCTGGATGGTTGAGCATTACTGCTTCTAAGAACTTCTCCTTAATTGATTTGAAGGTTTCGTCTTGTTCTTGACCCCATCGCCATTTATTCTTGGACGATAACTGGTACTGAAACCGGGCCGTCAGTTCGGAATAATTATTTTGGAACTTCCTATAGTAGTTACACAGGCCTAAAAATGATTGTAGTTGCCTTCTGTTTTTTGGTATAGGGAATCGTTGTATGGCGTCTACTTTTTCTGTTGATGGTGTTATTCCTTGACTGTTTAACTGGAAACCCACGAATTGTACTTCTTTAGCTATAAGCTTGGACTTGTCTAGTTTAAGGGTAACATTATTTTCAGCCAGCTTCTTCAAGACATGCTCCACATGGTAACAGTGTTCTTCCCAATTGGTTGATGTTATTAGTAGATCATCAACATAGACAGTCGTGAATTGGAGCGCTTCTGGTCCAAGTATATGATCCATACAGGCGACAAAAACAGCTACTGAGTTCACCAACCCGAAGGGCAATCTCTTAAACTGATAGTTGCGCCCTTCGAAGATGAACGCCATGTATTGCCGGCTTGCTGGGTGCAACTCCACCTGCCAATAGCCGCAAACGGTATCCCACTTGGTAATGAACTTCGTTCCGTGAAATCTCTTCAATATCTCATCAATTTCGCCAGGTGAGGTACGATCGTTAATAATCATTTTATTTATCTCACGTGCGTCAAGGCAAAGTCTTACCTTTCCATTTTTCTTTTGTATAGCCACAATTGGGCTAGTGTATGGCGATTGACTGCTTTCGATGATATCTTTACTGATCATATTCTGGATCTCTGCGCGTACGGCTTCCTTCAAAGATTGTGCTATGGGATACGACTTTCGATTAAATTCTACCGGTTCTCTGAATCGTATGGAACATTGGTAGTTCCGGATCTTTCCAGGTTCCTCCAAAAATACAGCTCGATATTTTTCATATATGTTGACTAATTGATTCAGTTGGTTTTCCTCTAATTGCTCGGTAGTATTATGGCACTGGAAGTTACGTATCTCCTGAATCTTTTGTTGCCATAGGTCATCCTCCGAATCCTGATGTACTGGCTTGTTGTTTGTCGAGTAGTTTGACAAGTAATTCACCTTATTTTTGTGGTCGAGAAGTTGTCTGGAGTCTAACATCTTGTTGTTAGTTAAATTGGCTACCCAGGTCGAACCTTCAGAAAAGAGTGATACCTTTCCTCGGCACAAGTCGATAACTGCTGAGTTTCTGCGCAATATGTCACATCCTATCATGATGTTGAAAGGTAATCCGGCTGCAACAAGAAATATCATATCCACACTAATGCCCTGACTGTTGACACTTAGGGATACCTGTTTTCTTATGGTCTTGTTCTGTCGGCCGGTAGCTCGTACAAGTACAATATTATTAATAGGTAGTACCGGTAAGTTTTTGTGGCATTCCTGCTGTATCCGGTCCAACTCATTACGATTTATTATAGACATTGGCTCCAGTGTCTATCATTATAGGAACAGAAATACCCTCAATTTCTGCAATTATATATATTATTTCATTGTCATTATTATTAATGTTAATTTCGTTTTCTTCTAGCAAGTCCTTACGGATATCTTTCAAATAATTACTGTATATTATTGTAAAATTTTTTCTTTCTTTCTTCAAATTTATTCCTTGGTCAAACCCAGCAGATTGGAGCAGTAAAGGGTTATTGGAGTTTATTGCTGCCTCCGTTCGTTTAAATGTTCCGCATCATTACGGATTAGGCCGTTGGAAGCATCAACTTGGAGTCCTGAAACTGCTTCGTTTGGTTCAGCACGATCGTCCTGTTGGGCTTCCGTTACAGGTAGTCTTCGTTGATTGTCCAGGCTGGAACTGCGTCTGGGCTCGTACTCTCTGTAACGATTACTTCCCTGACTTCCTTGAAAGGTCTCGTACTCATAATATCGGCTCCTTCGTTGAGGCTGGTACCTCCTCTGTCCACTGCCTTCCGCTCTGATGTAGTTAATATTGGGTCGATATGTCCTGTAATTATTGTTATTACCTCCATTCGGGTAATTCCTGTTATAATTACTATGATAATTGTTATTAGAGGGGTTGGGGTTCCTCTGACCATTTGGAACATAACTACGGTTATTATTATAATAACCGTTGTTGTTTTGTGGACGGATATTATTATTATTATTATTATTATTATTGTTGTTGTTGTTACCCTCATTATTATTAATTCGAAGAACATGATTATTATTATTACCGTTATTAAATCTAGGTAAATTATTGTTATTACGGGCGTTATGATTGTATTCGGCATTATTCCGATTTGCGGAATTATAATTGTTGTTGTTGCCCACATTCTGCCGATTATTATTATTTGAATTATTGGTGTTACTTCTTGGTTCCGGCCTTTCATATCTCCTGCGACTTTGGCGGTAGTAATCTTCATGCTCATACATTTCTAAGAGCTCGGTCATTGCTTGTACAGTCTTTATTTGACTGTTTCTTCTAGCTCTTATTATATCTTCCTCATAATGGTATGAGAGCTTGGTGACCAGGCATTCTTCCGGTATTCTGGGCTCTAGATGTTTGGCCACGCACACCTTTCCCAAGAAGTACGCTGTTAGAGTCTGGTTTCCATACGGGTTGTATTTTCCATGACAGATCCCGTCTCTAGCAATATTTTGTGTCGATTCAGACCAATATTTGGCTTTGAATAGCCTTTTGAATTGTTGGTAGTCGGTCACTTCGTCTCTTATCGCCATCCACCAATTATCTGCTATCTCCTTGAACGATTCATCAAGTACTTCTTTATTCTCCCTCCAGCGATTGCCTCTGTGTTTGGTGAAGTACTCTTCGATTCTGGCTAGGAACTCCATCGGTTTATTTTTATAAAACCTGAAGTTAATTCCTTCGCGATTCTCGTTGTTAGGACAACTGGTAATACTTGTCGGTCGACTATGGAACAGGTCTATATCTGTTTGGTTCTGTCGCACCTGACTGTTGATACTGGTCACAGTAGCTTCAATGCCGTCACATTTTTCTGTGAATCGGTCCTGCACTCGCTCCCAGTCTTCACGTGTTTCTTTTAGTTTTTCCTCTAAAGTCTTCCTATTCGTTTCTTCAATGTTGTCAATTTTAGTGTTTATTTCTGTCTTGATACTCTGTACTTCTCGTTCGGTTTGGCTCCATCTTTCGTCAGCTCTTGTAACCTTTTGTTCGATTACCGTTAATTCCTCTTCTACCTTTTTGCTGATTGTTTCATTATTTTCAGCTATCTTTTGCCCCAGTTCTTCTTTCAATGCTTCCACCTTTCCATCTAATCGGTTCATATTCTCTTGGTTCTCTCTTAATTCTTCTCTTAATTGTTGACTATTATTCTCCATCTTTTTATTGGTTTCTTCCAGTTTCTGGCTTATCTGGGTCAATTCCTCCTTCGATTGTTTATTGTCAGTTTTTATTTCCTCCATTTTCTCCTCAATCTTCTGAATATTTTCCTCCATTTTCTCCTCTATCTTCTTAATATTTTCCTCCATTAATAATTTATTTTCGTTTTTTATTTCGTCCACTTTCTCCTCCATCTTCTTACTGGTATCTCCAATTTTATTACCCAATTCTTCCTTCAATCGTTGGTTATCATTCTTCATTTCCTCCTTCAATCGTTGGTTATCACTTTTCATTTCCTTACTATTTTCTTCGATTTTCTTGTTGGTATCTCCGATTTTATTACTCAACTCTTCTTTTAATTCTTCCTTCGTCGTTTTAAATTCTCTGAGTAACATCTCCATCATTTGATCAAATTTTGTATCTTCCTTTGTGGTGGATTTCTTCGGCTGTTCCTCCTGTGGTGCAGGCTTGTTTGGTTCTGCTGGCGGTAATATAGACTCCACATCTTCCACTGGTGTCGCCTCTTTATCCTCCATGTCTACCTCCTGCTCGGCCTCCACAGCCCTTTTCCTTGATGTAGCTCTCCTGTGCATCTCGCTCCTTCTTCCGACCTATTGACCGCTGCCGAGCTAAAAATAGGAAACTGGACAATCGTCCTTATTTTGTAACTATTAGCTCCTATTTTAGGCCCTTTAGTTGGACGCCAATTTGTAATATAATTTTTTATTACAAATATAAATAAGTAAAATAGATAATATTATGATGTTCTAATCACACAATTAGTCTCCTTAAAGATAGCAAGAATTATTGCGATACTAATAAATGTTGTCTGAATCTCGGTGTTGAACTCGCCGATGATACAGCTCCACTTTGGATTCACCAATTACAAAGAATAAATTAAATATAAATAATGTATTATAATAAAGTGTGATTGATTGAGAATTAAAGAAAAATTTTGTAAGTATAAAAGTTTACTTATATATTATTATTATTTTTTTGTTTAATTGGTTAATTCAATTAATTAATTAATAATTAATTAATTGTGTGTGTACTTTAATTACTTCCAATTTAATAAGTATGAATTTGTCGTTCAAATCTATTTGTTTCTATTAATAATTTAATTGTGTTGTCAGATCTGTTGGTTCTCTCTCTGCTGACTTTACTCTTCTTCTTCCTCTCAGATGTTTATTTTATCACTGTGAATTATTTTTTCAGAAGAAAAAAAAATAGTTAACATTCATTATACAAATAAATACAACTCTTGTAACTGAATAAGGATGTTCATTTATTGACATTTAAAATTATGCGCCATTCAGGCTGCGCATGGCCAAGGCATTGGCTGATATTTGCTCCAGTCGGTAGCGAACAAGATTGACAAAATATATTTTTTACAAGATTAATTAATTAGGATTCTTTTAGCGAGTCGAAATGGTCAGAGGGCAAGGAACAAGATACATTCTTACAGATATTCTTAAACTAAATTATTATGGCTGAAATAAAACAATATTATTATTGAAATTGTCAATTATGAAAAGTAATATCGAACCATTCGTCGAAATGACGTCACTCACTTCAAGCTGGCAGTGTACTTGGCTCGTTCGGAAATCCAGTATGGCCGCCGTAACCTCGATTTTCTCTGCTATGCACTGCTGAGACTGGTTGAGCTTCTCCCACATAAATAAATGAATATTCCCTTCTCTGCGAAGTAGTGTTGGTCCAGGAATATAGTGTAGAGTGTTCTCTCTTCTCCTGCGATGTTGTTTCGAGATGGGTTACTGGTGAAGTGTCCGGTGTTCAAATATGTGTATTCGAGTTCTGCTAATATGGTCCAAAATCTTCTCAAAATGGCCGTTGATTTCTTGTGCTTGTGTTAGATGGTGTTATTACTGTTGTTCGGAATTAGTGAGGTGTTAATTATTAACTGTTAATGTTATTTTCATTTTAGTTAACCTCTGTTACACTCTTCATAGCCACATTCACGGTTTTGCACAAAATTATACTTTTTCGGTCTTCTGTTAGTACATTCTCAACTAGTCGTCTTCACGATTAACAATAGACTAAACTCTGAACGTCGTCGTTTTAGGGTAATTTGTGATATGGCTTTTTCCTCTTTCTATTGTTTATTTATAAAAGTACATGCCTCAGATTTGATTCATCATCTAAATATACATAATAAGTTTTCTTATTTTTTACTGTATTTCAAATATTTCTTAATTTTACAAAAATCTAACTACTCAGCAATATTGATTAATTAATTTTACATATTTGGATATATAGCTGGGTTTGTTTCAAGTTCATTTAAGCCCAAAAATTACAATTTTTTATAATTATTGTAGGCCTCATATTTTGTACAAATTTAGTGTTTAAATGGTTTTTAAGTGTTTTTTCTGATAATATTTCCATGGAATAATCTTAATAACTTCGTGATTATCTTTGTTGTTAATAATTTTGTTGTTAAAACACTTCAATATTGATTAATTTACTGTTTAGTCTGATTTGATTACCATTATAGGCCTAGTATTATTTGTTTCCAAAGGAAGTTAATTTTCTTTCCTTTGTCATTCCATTCGTTATTAATTGTATCTGTATTAATTACATTTTCAATTTCTGTGTTGTATGGACTGAATTTTATCCCCTATTATGTAGTTTGATTCTCTGATAAATAGTTTTGGTTTACATTACTAGTCTGTTTTTTCTAGTGTGGTGTCTTAGCTAGTCTGCTTTGTACATTCAGTAGTTTGATTCTCTGATAGATAATTTTGGTTTACATTACTGGTCTGTTTTTTCTAGTGTGGTGTCTTAGCTAATCTGCTTTGTACCTTTCATATGGTTTACAGTTTTAAATAAAATTATTACATTTCTATTTCCTACTTGCCTCTCTGCCTTACAAACTTGAAAATTAGATAACATGATTTTAAATACAACAAAATATCTTATATCTACTAACCCTTTTTTTTTTATATCACTTAAACATAACAAAAACATCTTATGCCTATTATTTTTTTTTTTATACATATAGAATTATAATGGAAACATCTTATTATCAGCAATATTATCAGTCATTGGCTGTCCTTTGATTTTATGTTTCCTTTTATCACAAACCTAATCCTATTAAAACATCTTATTCCTAATAACACTTTCAGCTATTAACTGTCTCTTGTGTTCACTATAATTATTTTGATAACACCATGAAATAAAAACATCTTATAACTAATGACACCTTCAGTTATTAACTGTCTCTTTCAATTACTATAACTGTCTTGGTAACACAATGAAACAAAAACATCTTATAACTAATGACACCTTCAGTTATTAACTGTCTCTTTCAATTACTATAACTGCCTTGGTAACACAATGAAATAAAAACGTCTTATAACTATTACAATCTTATATTACTTAGTTTTTTAAAACACTTTTATTATTAAAATTAACCTTAGTCATTAGACTGTCTTTTATTTTTTTTTTTTATATAGTATTTCCCTACACTGATGGTAGTCTTTTTAATAGATTTCTATTTCTTACACTATACTTTATTATAGTGTGTCACTTATTATTGTCTACTCTAATGGTAGTCTTTTTAAATAATTTTTTACATATTATACTTATATCTAATTTACAATTCTGTTTTCTTTGGATTGTATCTTGTAACTTGAGTTACTGGGTCTAAATATATTGGTTTTAATTTAGTTCAATGGTATGTATTCCATTATTAACATTTTTGGAATAGCTCTTCTTGTTTCTAGGCTCTTTATAGGAATCTTGACATATTTTGTCCTTTCTTCATTATTATATTAGTAAATTTCTTGTCTTGTGGTTTCTCTGCTTCTTGACCTTATAAATTTCCATTATTAATATTGTTTTCACCCTTTTATCTCCTTTTTCTAGTCTTTCCCTTTTTACTGCTTCCCCAATCTACTGGGTATACTGCTGGTTTATTGGGTTTTTACATAGTAAGTTATTTTGACCAATGGTTTTCTTTGTTATTTTTTATTCTTATTAACATTTTATTGACTTAATATACAGTTTCTAGTTTAATTCTTAAAACAATTCATTCTTCTCACTCACTATGGACCTTTTCTTCTTTATTTATGTTGCATTAAGTTAAATGTTTAACGTGATAATTTTGTTATGCTACAATATGTCAGTCAAAATGAAATCCAAAGTTATCATTGGAATAGAGGGAGTTGTACTCTTCATCCAGTAGGAATTTTTTTACGAAACAAAGAGAATGTTTTGATTTCTAACCATTGTTTTATAAGTGACGCTCTTGAGCATGACACAAGTTTTGTTAACTATGTCCAAAGGGAAATTACAAAATGGCTGGCAATAAATCATCCAGAAATAGACACAGTTCATTATTTCACTGATGGCTGTGCTGGTCAATATAAAAATACGAATAGTTTTAAGAACCTGTCTGAGCATTTGAAAGACTTCAATATGAAAGCTGAACACTCATTTTTTGCTACAAGTCATGGGAAATCAATATGTGATGGTCTAGGAGGAACGGTAAACAGAATTTTAAGGAAAGCAAGCCTCCAGCTACCAGATGAAGATCAAATTATGACAGTAAGTGCTGTCTACAACTATTGTGAAAAGAACATTGAAAACATTCACTTTCACTTTATTGACAAAAAAAATGCTGATTCACTATGATTGGAACTAGAAAAACGATTTTCAACAACCCGGACTGTTCCTGGTACTAGAAGTTTTCATAATTTCAAACCACTTCAGACAAACAACCTTGAAATTAGAAGGACTACTGATAGTCTTAACCCTGCACTAATCTTTTCTTATCAAACTTCTTCTGATTGGGTTTGTGTTCAACCATCTTCAAATAATTATGTGCCTGCAAATGATGATGGTAACTGGTATTTTGGACTAGTAAAAACTATCTTCAGTGAAGAAGAAGATGCGGAAATTCTTTTTCTCCACCCTTCCAGGACCAGCTGCATCTTTTTATTGGCCTCAAAGAGAAGATTCGTGCATAGTGCCTTTGAAACACATCATCAGTATAGTAGACGCACCTCAATCAAGTGGCACCGGAAGAATGTATTATTTCAAAAAAGATTGTGTGAAAAAACAAAGCTGTTGGATGAAGTGGAAAAAGTATTTCAATCAGCATTAACATGTATTAAAAAGACAACTCACAATATTGAATGTGTATTTTGAACAATAAATTGTGTTTAACGTACGTACTCAATCATCTTTTGAATTTTAAAAGATATTCTTCTGTTGTGCACAGTAATTAAACATGTTAAAAAGCCAACTATATTTTTTAATTATCTAATAGCCTATATATTTAAGAGTATTTTAAAACAAATTTGAGCATTCTATCATGTCTGAGACTCTAGATATTGTGGTTTTTGTAAAACAAAACACCCGTTTCTTAAATTTCTAAAAAATTATATTTAAATATTTTTAGTTTTTTGAGGGATTGAAATAGGTTAGGTTAATAAGAGCATTTTTCGCTGCTTTTAGGTATAACACACAAACTTCCTGCAAAATTTCATGATGATGTCTTGAATAGTTTTCAAGAAAAATATTTTTAAAGTTGTGAGTGCACATTAAAGGCGCGATTTCCGAGGCTTAGGATAGCGCCAAATTAAAAAAACTAAAAAATTAAAAAAAACTATAAATGATAGAGCAAACAAATTTTACAGGTGTTATCAGGATAGTAATAGAATCAATTGTGTCAAGTTTCATCAAAATCTGAGGAGGTGGGTGTCATGACCTGGGTGACTTGACATGGAATGACCCAGTAACAATGCATCTGCCGGTCTAGTGGTGAGGACGCCAAGCCGCGCATTCCAATCGCGGCCAGACAGTACAGAAACATGCCAGTATGAAATATTAAGGGTTGTCTGGTTTTTAAATGAAAAAAGTTATCCTGTAGAAATTTATGACTAAGTGAAGGAACTGTTAGTTGATGTCATGGATTAAGGAAAAATGGTATAGCATGGCCAAATGGAGGAAGATGAAATTCACACTAAAGATCATTCCACATGTTTCTGTCATATGACTGACAAACTGAAGCAAGTAATCAGAAACAATCAGTGGCAGAATGTTAAAGATAGGTGTTTCAGTATTGACGAATGATACACGTCAGTTCTATTCATAACATCTTCAATTTATGACACAAGATCTTTTATTCATATAATTATCATAAAAAGCTTGGGTACAAAAAAATGTGTATAGATGGGCTCCTTGATTACTGTCTTCAGAACACATGAAAATTGAAATAGGAATGCACTTTTAAATTTCTCAGCCATATGATTATTGGCATGGAGACATGTGTTGATGATCTCAATTTATGTACCATTCAGGCTTTAAAAGTTCAAGATCTTAGCATGTAGAAAGTAATTGAAAGTGTTTCCTGTGTCTCAAAGGCCCTCTAATCACTGTGTGGGGAAATAATAAATGTACAAGGTTATGTTGAAACATTTAATCACCTCTGTTCCAGATTTCAAAACAAAATGACATTGTGGGGAGCAATTTTTTTCGTAGACAGTATTGTGGTGGAAGTCATTTTGGAGGCAGTAATAGAATATAAGAAGCTGTCATTATGTGCCTGAAAGAACTGGTAGTCAATGAATGAGATGATGTAACAGAAAGCTAAAGTTGGGCCTGATTTTTTGATAAGTGCTTTAATTCAAGTAGATATTTGCATTAAAAAGAAATAAGTAAATGCTTATAGTGAATTCCAAACAAATGTTCTTTGTTTATTATTTGTTTTAAGTGTAATATGGCCAAACATTCTTGAAGAATCAATCTTGTATATGTATTCTCATCCATCAACTGGTACATTTGTATAACCTGTCCAACTACTTCCCAACAGCCATTGTCCTGTCACAAACATGTGATTTCTATGACTGGCAGACATGGTATATGATCTCTTGCTTGTAGGCTCCAGAGGTAGCAAATGTATTAGATATTCTGAATGGTTGAAGTCATTTTATTAATATATTTTCTGCTGTTAAACACAGTTCAAATGATCCAATTCTTTGAAAGGAAAATGTTGTGACAGTAAAACATTGCTTCTTGATTGATTTGTTCATATCATTTTTGCGAATGCAACTGATATGGAATTCCTTGATATTCAGTTCTTAATATTGTTTAGCCTATCATCGTTCACAAATTCATAGTGCTTCTCTTGACGTATTGCCATCTTTGTATTTGCTGACATCCCATCTCCGTATGATGTGATCAGTACCTTGTGATGGTAACAGACTTTTCTGGACATGTTCCACATTATCAACTGAAAACAATTCCGTGTGAAATGAGTTGATGTACATGAACTGATTCACTTTTTAAGCATTTACAGTGTTATTTAATTAAGATGTTAATGAGGGTTAATAAGATCAGGAAATCCAAGTAAATAAATGTACAATGTTTAAAACATTAGAAAGTTAGGCATAGACAGACATGGTATTGGAAGTCTATAAAAACATTGCCATCCCACTAATGTATGAAAGTGAAGGATGGACTTCAACAACTGGTGAAAAGAAGGATACAAACAGCAGAAATCTTGAGATATCCAAGAGGTAAATCTCATGTACAGTAGAAGATAGAGTATGAAATACTGATACAAGGGTTGAATATAATAAATAAATGAACAAAATAATATAATACAGGATCAAATGGACGGCTGATACAGAAATAACAGAGTATACTTGTATTCCTAAAATAGTATTTGGATATCAAGCAAAGAGGATGAAGTCCCTTGTGAGGAAGGAAAAATGGAAAAAGTCAGTTCCATTAGTAAGCAAAATAGAAGTTCTAACAGGCGGTAATTCTAAATCATGAAAGAAGAGGAGAAAGACATTGTTTTTTAATAAACTAACAACTGTTCTCAAGTAGTGTTGAAAACTATTACCATTACCACATAATTACAAGGTATTAGTCATTGACAACGTCGCTTCCCCATATATCCATAAAGTTGAAATATAATAATCATTTGCCACTGAGAATGAACATATGATACTGTATTACATAAGGACTGTATTACAGAAATTTCTAGTTTTGTCAGAAAATTTACTGCAGACATTATATTTATTTATCTTTCACTTATAAATGTGTTTAAAATAAGTGTCTTAAAATAATATATGACTTTATTTGCAACTTTTACACAAGTTATATTAATGCACACTGGTTTAAGATTCCATAAGCAAATCTATAAGATTAACTGTACAGTAAGTAGTCAGCGGAAAGTGTGATTAATTAGCAAAGTGTAATTGAACAGTCTTTATTGATTCTGTCTATAAATTTGTTTAGATACCCATGTAGTCGTATGTTAGAGTAAACACATTAGGCCTCCGTCTGTCTGTCCGTCCACCTTGATGTTTATACAAAGACACAAAATAGAAACGTGTAATAAAAATATATTGCTTTTTGCTCGGGAGGTGACTTGGATTTACTGACTGATACAGGTAAAAGGTAGTTTTATTTTTGGCGGTATGACCTCTCTCATGTTCGTATTTTGCTTTCTTGATGAGGGATTTACCACTTTAAACCAAAAATTAAATCTTCCGATCGTACAATTCATACAAATTAACAGATTGCATTGGGCCGGATATGTGCAGAGAATGGCGGAGGATAGAATCCCAAAAAAAATCATGAATTATTTGCCAATGGGAAGGAGAAGGAGGGGAAGACCGCGTACAAGATGGCTGGATCAGGTTGGTAAGGAGGCAGGGAGGCTGGGTGCAGAAAACTTGTGGACATTGGCCGAGAGTAGAGACCAGTGGGGACGATTTCTTTTGGAGGCCAGGGCCCGGACTGGGCTGTAGCACTGAGGATCGTATGTATGTATGTTTGTATGTATGTAAACAAAAAATTAAATTCATCTCTACCTAAACAAGTTTTTAAAAGACATTGGCTCTTCTAATCTCAGTTCTTGGCACAGACTGCTAGACGCACCTTTCTCATTATGTCTGGCAAGCCATGGTCTAAACCATAGTGTTTTCGTATAATTTTCTTCCTGTTAACTCGCACACAACACCGACACCTTCACTAACGGGATCCATTTTCATACTGACTCATTCAAGTCTATTGCACGTGTGCACATTCCACGCATGAAGCAACTCAAGAGGCTTCTCTAGCTCGGAGCGCTACAAGCCATGTCATGAAACTCGTAGGAGAACGCGCACCGTTTGAACGCCGCTAGGCACACTGCCAGTTCCAGTATTGGAAGTAGTGCTGTTACTTCAATTGGTTACTAGATTTTGGTTGTGTGTGTGATATATAATGGAGTTGAAAAATAAGTTTTTAAATCTGCAGAAAATCTTTCACTTCGGTTAATATAGGCGAGTATTATGAATTTGTTGTTTTTATCTTTTCCTGTTGGTTGTTTCAGGTATTGTTTAGAAGTCTAAACTATTAGTGTTTTGTTATATCTATTGACTTCAGCTAAATAGTTTATTCTGTTTAGTTCATCATGATAGTCTTTCTTAGCTACTGAATGTTGTTTAATTTGTGTATAATTAATTGCTCTTAAAGCTGACAGTTTGCATTGCATGGGGTAACAATTTAAAAAGTAGGTTACAACACTGCATACAGAACCACAAACAATACAAAGTATACACTCTCTGAATACACACACAAAGAATTAACTAAATTGATTTACCTGGCATTTACAATCTCAACTGGACACAATGAACTGAATTCTGCATAGTCACATATATTGCAGCTGCAAAGATACTATTAACACGTGAGCACACTATGCTCCACTGGTTATCCACTTTTGCAAACCACTTCATTGTTTGTCACACATGGGCAAACACCAACAACAACATGGAAGACCTACACATAAACCCAAATGGTCCAAACACACAAAAATATGGAATAAAACATTGTAACTCAATAGATAGAGTTTAATTTTGCATATACTCTGTGAACAGATTACACATCATCCACAACAACAAGGATCTGTTAGCCAATTCAAACAACTGCTAGTTGTTACGTCCAACTAACATATCTTCTAGCAGCCACATTTGACAAAGCTCACAGTGAGCAAAAACTGGCTTAGGCAAAGGCAAAAATAAAAAACAGTTATCTAAAACATTAGTCTTCCATGTCAGAAAAGAGGATCCCCATGGACAACAAAATCCAAGAATTAATTATAATTAAGTACAATACAAAGAAAACACAAATTGAAAATATGGGTAGCCTTTACGGTTAACGAAAATTTTTACTATTTTATACTGTCATAAATTAGAAACTTGTTTATAATTTAGTACCTGCTAAAACACCAGAAAATTGTACTTAATACAGTGTGAACATTTACATTAAACATAATTTTATTTATAACACAAATTATATTCATGTAATGCCTATAAAAAGCCTATTAAAAACTTAGCAAACACACACACACACACACACACACACACGAGTGCACAGGCACAAATTTGCATGATACCAGAAAACGTCTGTAGAGAGAACAGAACCACAGGGAAGTCATATTCACTAACTACATCATTTATCCAATCCTTACCAACTAAATTCTTTGTTATTTGTTACATTCTTTAGAGAGAGAGAGAGAGAGAGAGAGAGAGAGAGAGAGAGAGAGAGAGAGAGAGAGAGAGAGAGAGAGAGAGAGAGAGAGAGAGAGAGAGAGAGAGAGAGAGAGTGTGTGTGTGTGTGTGTGTGTGTGTGTGTGTGTGTGTGTGTGTGTGTGTGTGTGTGTGTGTGTGTGTGTGTGTGTGTGTGTGTGTGTGTGTGTGTGAATTAGTACTTGTTATAAATTGGATATTAAAAAATTAGTTGGTAAGACATATATACTAACAGAAAATATTTTGTTTTGAAATAATAACTTTGTTTATGGAAACAAACTGTAATGTATTTATACTTGGCCTGAGTAATAGCACTGATAAACAAAATAGGCGCTCTTACTGATACAGTTAGCCATTTCAACTCATGCAAGGTCACAGTTTGTGTAACTATATACAAAGAAAAAAATCGTATTTAAGAATATGTATTTTGTCTTGACATGCTTCTATGTGTGGATGTGTGTGTTTTGAGACTTTTATGTTAGATAAATGTATTTGTGTGATAAATATCTTTAATCCATATGTAGACCTACATGCTGCATTAAATATAATTTTTATATCAGTAATAAACAGCCACTAAATTTTAAATAAGAAAAAACTCCGATAGTGTATGCTTAAGACCACACGACCAAAGTGAAAACTTCTATGATGATCGTAATCGATTCTAAGTAATATATATATATATATATATATATATATATTACATTTAATATTTATAATTAAATTTACCTCAAGATGTTATTTTTCTATTTGGAACATGTTTCGAGAGTTCCTGTTCTCTCATCTTCAGCCTTCGCGATCTTGTTTCAGGTGAAGTATTTGTGTGTTGGCTGCTGGATTCTAATTAAGGTTGTTTGTTGGTCTTTGGTATTTTAAAGTTGTATTATTGTGTGTGAATGTGGTGTATGTTTTTGTATTTTGTGTATTTTTGATGTTGAGTGCTTTGAATATTGTGTCATGTTTTGTATTGGTTTGTATTTGTTCTGGTATTAGTTTGTTTTGTGTTTTATGTTTGTATATTTGTAAATTTTCCCAAATGTTCATTATGGTGCCTTTGTGTGGTATATGTTTTATTAGTGATACATTGGTTATGTCTGGGAATTCGTGTCCTGTGTTTATTGCATGTGTGGCTAAATTGGATTTATATATTTCTGGTTTTTTATATAAACATATATATACAAACATAAAACACAAAACAAACTAAAACCAGAACAAATACAAAACATGACACAATATTCAAAGCACTCAACATCGAAAATACACAAAATACAAAAACATATACCACAATCACACACAATAATACAACTTTAAAATACCAAAGACCAACAAAAAACCTTAATAGAATCCAGCAGCCAACACACAAATACTTCACCAGAAACAAGATCGCGAAGGCTGAAGATGGAGAACAGGAACTCTCGAAACATGTTCCAAATAGAAAAATAACATCTTGAGGTAAATTTAATTATAAATATTAAATGTATTACATACATCAAGAAACAGACTGTAGCAGAAAGTGAGTGTGTGTATATATATATATATATATATATATATATATATATATAATGAATGATATTAATATTATTATTGATGATATTACTTGGACGAATCAGGAACAAAGCATAAATTAATATTATATATATATATATATATATATTACACTTAATATTTATAATTAAATTTACCTGAAGATGTTATTTTTATCCTTTATTGGAACATGTTTCGGGTACTATCTTGTACCCATCCTCAGCCTTCCAGTTTTTTTCTCTGGTGAAGTACATATGTGTTGTTGGTTGACTATTATTATTGTGGCTTCCTGTTGGCTTCTGGTAATTCAAATTGGTTTTATTGTGTGTGATTGTGGTGTATGTGTTAGTTTTTTGTGTATTTTCAATGTTGAGTGCTTTGAATATTGTGTCATGTTTTGTATTGATTTGTATTTGTTCAGGTATTAGTTTGTTTTCTGTTTTATGTTTGTATATTTGTAAATTTTCCCAAATGTTCATTGTGGTGCCTTTGTGTGGTCATAATGAACATTTGGGAAAATTTACAAATATACAAACATAAAACAGAAAACAAACTAATACCTGAACAAATACAAATCAATACAAAACATGACACAATATTCAAAGCACTCAACATTGAAAATACACAAAAAACTAACACATACACCACAATCACACACAATAAAACCAATTTGAAATACCAGAAGCCAACAGGAAGCCACAATAATAACAGTCAACCAACAACACATATGTACTTCACCAGACAAAAAAAACCGGAAGGCTGAGGATGGGTACAAGATAGTACCCGAAACATGTTCCAATAAAGGATAAAAATAACATCTTGAGGTAAATTTAATTATAAATATTAAGTGTATTGTATACATCAAGAAACGGACTGTAGCAAAAAATGAGTATATATATATATATATATATAGAAGTATATACTTCAATAGACAACGCCAAAAACATAAATTAACACCTAAATACATCAACATAAACACAAACAACAAAAATATGACTGCACAAAAAACAATAATACAAGCACAAAGATTATGGATACAAAATGAAATTAATCAACTATACAGTAAGAAAAATAGCATAACACTAGACATATACAAACTACATTTAGAGCTAACAAGTTTATTACATCCAATCAATTGGAATAATAAATACAATAACATAGAAAATAAAATAAGATTTGAAAAAAACCAAAAGACTATTACAATCAACAAAAAACTCAACACATTAAAACAACAAAACAAAAATAAAGAACAAAAAAACAAAACTAAACACACATTTTACCCTCGAACCATTAACCTTAGCAATACAGAATTTAACAAAAAAGAAACAGAATATTTAAACAATATGTCAAAAACTAACATAACTCAAAATGCAAACAAAAATCTAGAAAATTTAATGGTAGAAACAGAATTTGCCATTAACCTAATAAAAGGCAATATACAAGAAGAAAAAAGAACAGAAGCAAAACACATATAATTAAAAAAATAATCACTAGCGAAATGAAAAACAAAGATAAACAAATGAAAGACAATAAAACAATAAAAGAAATTAAAAATAAAGTAAAGAACAATAATTTAATAATAACTAAAGCAGACAGTCAAGCAACAGTAATCATTGATAAAGCAGACTACATTAAAAAAACTGAAGACTTCATCAACAATAATAATTGCATACAACTAAACAAAAACCCAACAGAAAACTATCTTAAACAAACAATAAAACTAATAAAAACAACTAAAAACATTTTCAACATGAAAAACACAGACATATATATATATATATATATATATATATATAAATAATAATCCAAAACCACCTAAAATGAATAGCCTAATAAAAATACACAAATTAAACAACCCAATACGTCCATTAATCAACTTCAAAGGAGCTCCTACATACAAAATAGCAAAAATAATAGCACAAAAACTAAAAAAATAACCATCTAACAAATAACCATCATAACATAAAAAATACATACGAATTAATAGACAAACTAAAAATAATAAATATAAAGGAAAATACATTTTTCATATCATATGACATCACAAACATGTACACCAACATCCCAGTAGAAGAAACAATAGACATAATAATAAACAAACTTAAAGAACAAAATGAAAACAAACAATATATAACTGAAATAAAAAATAGCCTCCAACTAATACTAAAACAAAATTACTTTGAATTTAATAGCAAAATTTATCAGCAGCAAGAAGGTTTAGCAATGGGATCACCATTATCAAGCATAATAGCAGAAATATTCCTACAACACATAGACACAAAAATTCAAAATATTATAAAATCACATGACCCAAATGGCATATGGATAAGATATGTAGACGATGTGCTATATGTATCAAATAACAAAAACACAAATGCAGAGAACATACTGAAACAAATCAATAACATACATCCTAAAATACAATTCACAGAAGAAAAAGAAAAACATAACAAAATGAACTATTTAGACATAACCATCACAAGATACAATGACCACATACAATATGCAATATATAGAAAACCAACTTCCACTAACATCATTATACCTAACCATTCTGACCACCCACCACAACATAAAATGGCAGCATTCTATTCGCTATTTAACAGAATGTACAAAATTCCCCTAAACAAACAAGAAACTGACAAAGAAAGAAATATAATATACGAAATTGGTTATGAAAATGGATACAATAAAAATACTGTGAACAAAATAGAAAATAAAATCAAATATAAAATAAAAACTGAACAATTAAGAATTAATCAAAATGAACAACACATAAATAATAACAACAACAAAAAATGGGCCACATTCACATACATAAATAATAAAATGACAAAACTAACAAAACTATTTAAAAACACAGATATAAAAATAGCATACAAAACTAATAAAAATAAATTACAAATTCTAAATAGCTCACACAACAAAGATAATACAACAACTAACGGTATATACAAAATTGAATGCCAAGATTGCAATAAATGTTACATAGGACAAACAAAAAAAAAACAGCTGAAAAAACGTTATTTTGAACACCTAAACGCATACAAAAAACCAGAAAATCCAATTTAGCCACACATGCAATAAACACAGGGCACGAATTCCCAGACATAACCAATGTATCACTAATAAAACATATACCACACAAAGGCACCATAATGAACATTTGGGAAAATTTACAAATATACAAACATAAAACACAAAAGAAACTAATACCAGAACAAATACAAATCAATAAAAAACATGACACAATATTCAAAGCACTCAACATCGAAAATACACAAAATACAAAAACATATACCACAATGACACACAATAATACAACTTTAAAATACCAAAGACCAACAAACAACCTTAATAGAATTCAGCAGCCAACACACAAATACTTCACCAGAAACAAGATCGCGAAGGCTGAAGATGAGAGAACAGGAACTCTCGAAACATGTTCCAAATAGAAAAATAACATCTTGAGGTAAATTTAATTATAAATATTAAATGTAATATAAATATATATATATATCTCGCTTTCAATTCGGCTGCCTTAAGTTTTGAAGACATTTAGCTGCCATGAGAAGGAGTGAAATATAAATATATTTGAAGATGTATATAGTGTTACCAGACCTTAAATAACCCATCTGTAATGTTTATGTTAAAAAAAATTAGTAAACTAATAAGCTTTTAGAAATTGTGTATTTTGGCTGCCATCAGTTTCCAGTCATCTGGCACATAACGTATATAGGTTATATTTGGCTGCCAATTTTTATTATTCTTCGAAGTCTTGATGATATTTGGAAGCCAGCAACGTTGCCAAATGTACTTCAGCTACAATCGTCTTAGAATTTTGTTTATATGTTTATTCAACACAATTCACTTGGTTTGTTTTTGTCATTGTCATGCTGTTGTACATACTAATATTCACTGTTAATTAGAATTACATGTCCTTTCTCCAAAATGAAAAAAAAATCATTGTGCTGAAATTTCAGGTTGTACTTACCCACAAATTCTACCATAATGTTCATACAGAAATAACATATTCGAGAAGATTTTTTTTACGTGTTGAGTTTGTTTTATCAGACGCTCCAAGAAGAAATACTGTTTTATGATACTTAAATTTTTTTTGACACATAATTTTTTTGATGAAATACACCTTTAATTCAGAAATCTGAGAAAACATAACATACAGTCGAAACATGTTTCTTGAGGTTCCTCGTTTTTGCGCGTTTAATCATAAACGGTGTAAGAACACATATTACAGGATTTTTGTATAATTTAATTTGTTATTACAATTTTTTAATAAAACACACCACTATCGCAGAAATAGCAAAAACATGACTGCTTTAAAAAAAAAACGGCCACAATTTTGAAACTGGTTCAAGAAATTTTGTTAAAATATAATAGAATAGAAAAACCAATGATAGAATAAGAAACCAAACCAACCGAGACCAAGACCAAACCAAACCAAACCATACCATAATCCCATTTTCTGACCAGGTGTGTATAAAATAAGGCGTTGATTTGAAAACTGTTTTTGTACGTGACCTGCCACAGTGTATGTACAATACATTCATAAATTCACACGTGTGTGCTTTAAAAGTAGTTTATAGCATGCGCGCGCGCACACACACGCACAAACAGGCGCTATATACTACTTTTTTGATAGTGATGATGCAAAAACGTTAAGAAAACTCAGATTTTGGTTATTTTGAAAATGTTCCAATTTAATAACTCACTCTTACAGAACGACATTCTTTTACAGCAGAAAAGTAAAAAAAATAATAAAAAATAAAATTCATAATAAAATAAATTTTTTTACATGTAACGATATATAAAGAAGTGGGAAAAACGCAATTTAATCAAAATTAAATAATAAACAAATGATACAAATTTACATGAAAATTATCATAAATGACAACAATTTGTCAAATAATTTTTAAAAAGTGTAATATCTGTCTTATAAATGAAATGGAGAACATATTAGGCCTATATATTAAAGAAGAACATACTAATGCAGATGAAAAATGTGATCGAAATTAATTAATACATAATGATGCAAATGTACTACAAGAATATCATACAGAAAAACATATTTATGTCTTGGAGAATATCATACCTGTAGAACACTGTACAAAACAGTGTCCTGTTAATAAAGTACAGTGTAGCGCCGTTAATCCGTGGTGTAGATTAAGCATGGTCTTACCAATTATGTAATTACGGTATACTCTACCTACTGTAGTTGAAAGTTTAGAAAATTTGAGTACAAAATTCAATTTGTTTATCTTTTACTATTGTTTAAACTTTGTACTGTTTTGTCAGTTGTAAGCAGTCTACTAACATTGCACGGCACGCGCGGATGACGTCACGCTTTTATCAAACCTTGCAATCGGCCAGCCTAGCCGACTGCAAGCCAGTATTAGTTCAGTTTATAACACGACTCCGAGCGCAACTCTCGTTAAACACTTCTCTTACAGCCGCGGCTTTTGGCTATTATACAGCATGCATTTATAACATTTCACTTTAATCGTCTACCTGCGTCCATCTGCAATGGACCACGATTTCATTCAAAATTAATCTCGGGCATTATCGCCTCAAATGCTTCCGCACGTGCCGATCGTAACTAACAAACCAAATTATTCAATAAACGCATGTTCAATATCTCAAATACAGTCCACTTCTTTCTAACAAACAATCCAGCCTTCCTTATTAGCGTCTTTGGAATAACTCGCGATTCTTCAAGAGCTTCCAAACCGCAACATTTTTGGTCCCACCGGACCGGATTTCACATTTCAGGCCAAAAACGACATCATTTTTGGTCCAATCAGGCAGGATTTCATATTTTCAGGCCAAAACAAACTACATCATTTTTGGTCCCAACGGCACAGATTTCTCATACCTGAGTACACAGGCGACAGCATTTATTTATATACATCATTTCTGGAAAAACCAATCTGAAGTTAATCACGACAGACGGGCATCATTTTCGTCCTGAGCGACACCATTATCGTGAAGCACGTCGCAGTCATCTCGACAAGATTCAGCCAAGCAGTAGACCAGAGACGACGGGACGAAACAGGACAACATTTTCGAGATTCCACAGCTTTAATTGATGGAGGGTACAACATGAGGCAACGGCTAACCGGCAGAGACAGGAGGTGTAGCAGCTCCAAACGGGATCGAAGCCAGCTTCATCACGAATGGATCGACGGCCACGTGACTATAAACTTTACCTATATTTGATTTATTTTTAATAATATTTCACCCAGTGTGTATTTTTTGACATATTTATATAAACAATTAACTTATTACACAATATAAATTAATAGATGGTTGGCAGCTCATTATCAGTCAGAACTTTAAAGATAAAGCTATACTTTGTAATCATTTAGATTTATAATTTCAATAATTTAACTGCCAACGAGTTTGATTAGTTAGAGAGAGTAAGTTTATGTTCAAACCAACGATCGCTAGCTACCAAACGTATTTAAACTCATTCAAAATTAAGTTTGTGGTTCACATGCTCGATGCTCAATTGTTTCTAAATATCTTTCCCTTTTTTATCTCAAACTGTAATAATGGCCGATGTAAGGGCTCTGATAAAAAAACGAGGTACAATTAAGGCCTCAATATCCCGAATAAATACCTTCGCGGATAATTTTGATTTGTTAAACAGCGATCCTCATGCGCTCAAAATAAAACTGCGTCATTTGATGGAATTATCCACCAAATATGACGAGATACAGTCACAAATCGAGGCTGAGGAAGCAGACGTTGCGTCAACAAGTGATAGAGTGCAAACGGAGGACGATCTCTGTGCTATAGAATGTAAATTGCAACACTTGTTGGAGCAATCTGAGCACTTGAACCAAAAACCACTAATTAATACTGATGGTAAACAGCCTAAAACAACCCCCATTCAATTGGAACCAATAAAATTACCACGGTTCGAGGGTAGTATTGTGGAATGGCAACATTATTACCATATTTTTTTGGAACTAATTCATGTCAGAACAGACCTGACAGATATACAGAAGCTTCATTATTTGCACTCGTCATTACATGGCGAGGCGCTTAACGTAATAAAATCATTACCCATAACACATGAAAATTACGCGGTGGCTATCGATCTGTTGAGGAATAGATATGATAGTAAGCTGATTGTCTCCGCTCACCACGTGTGGAATGTCCTAGACGTACCATTAGTTCAGCAGGAATCCCAAGGTAGCATATCGCAATTTGTTGATCAAATTTCTGCAAATATAAACGCTTTAAATAATCTCAAACTGCCAGTCAACACGTTTGAAATTATTGTCGCAAATTATCTAGCCAAAAAACTTGACAGTTACACTTTACGTTTGTGGAAAGAGAGTTTATCGGAGCATAAACTCCCTGATTTTAATAATTTTATAAATTTTTTAAATTCACGTAGGAAACTACTGCAAAATATCGATAACGCGACTAGCCCAACGAGCAGGTTGAACAAAAGCGATAAGTCTCCTTATCGCAAGGCAGTTAAACAGATAAGCACTCCAAAGGGCGCATTCCACTCACATATTAGAAATAATTTATGCAGGCTATGTAACGGTGGACATAGACTTAGCGATTGCCCACAATTTATATCGCTGTCTATCCCTGATAGAAAAAATGCGTTACTGAAAAACAAACTTTGCTTAAACTGTCTCCGTTCGGGACACGAGGGTTCAAAATGTCCCTCCAAATTTTCGTGTAAAAAATGTTCTAGGCGTCACCACACCACGATTCATGTCCCCAACAGGGACGTGACTTCTGTTAACAACCAGTGTTCACTGAAATCACAGACCAATAAATCGGTATTGTTATCTACCGCCGTCTGTATGACATACAATAAGGTCGGCAAAAAATTTCCCGTTAGGATATTACTGGATTCCGGTTCTCAAGCGAACTTTTGCACAATGGATTTCGCCCGCAGGTTGGGCCTCCAATTAGTTAAATCGCAATTGCCCATCACGGGTATAAACAACTCGCTTTCCCAGGCTGAATTCAGCACTAATGTAAGGCTACATTCACGCTATAAACCCTTCACGTTAAACGTACATTGTGCCGTATTACCCAGTATAACTAATAATTTACCGGCGGAGTCGTTCAATCTTACCTCTTTAAATTTACCCAAGCGCATATTCCTGGCGGATCCTCACCTACATTGCTCATCGCAAGTCGATATATTAATCGGCGCTCAATATTTTCAACAATTAATTGAACCTGTGAAATATACGCGCGGACCACACTTTCCTATAATTCAGGAAACCAAGTTAGGATTTATTTTGGCCGGTGACTTACCATTCAACGTCGACATGACCAAAACGGTTTCTTCATTTATGGTCTGTAAGGATGATAATCAGGTTTCCTCGCAACTAAAGGAATTTTGGAAGTTGGAGGAAATCTCTAGTCGCGAAACCCGATCTGAGGACTCACCGTGTGAAAGGCATTTCGTGGAAAACACTAGCCGCAATCGCGACGGGAGATTCGTGGTAGCCCTGCCCCGCAGATCTGATAAATCGTATTTGGGAGATTCTCTCCGCGGAGCAATACGAAGATTCCAATCGTTAGAATTCAAATTCAAGCAGAACCCTACCCTTTATAAGGATTATAGTGAGTTCATGAATGACTACTTAAGACTTGGCCACATGTCGCCGCTTAATGAATACGATCTGTCGCTTGACAGGTCAGAGATCTTTTATCTGCCCCATCACGCAGTCTTCAAAGACTCTAGCTTAACCACTAAATTGCGCGTGGTATTTGACGCATCCGCTAAAACCACCAATAATTTGTCCCTTAACGACACTTTAATGGTCGGTCCTACGATCCAGCAGGATCTGTTTTCGATAATTGTTCGGTTCCGCACCCACCGATACGTACTTATTGCGGACATTGAAAAGATGTATCGCCAGATCATTGTTAATCCTAAGGATTCAAACTTGCAACGCATTGTTTGGCGTGATGCACCGCATAAGGAATTGCGACATTACGCGTTAAGGACGGTTACATATGGCACTGCTAGTGCCTCCTTCCTTGCTACGCGTTGTCTGGCTCAAATAGCATATGAAAACAAAGCCGACTACCCTACCGCTGCTAAGGCCATAGCAAATGACTTTTACGTAGACGATCTCATAATGGGTTCGGATGATCCGAACAGCTTAGCTGAAATGAAAGGCGAGATCGAGAAGTTGTTGAGGAGGTATGGTTTTTCGTTACACAAATGGTTCTCTAACCACCATAAGATTATGACTCTTCGCGCCCAAGTAACCCGTGACTTCAGCAAGGGTCAAAACGTGCGTACCTTGGGCATACAGTGGAATGTTGAGGGGGATAACTTTTTGTACACCGTTAGGGGTGATGACAATCTAACCGTTCTCAACAAGAGAAGCGTGTTGTCAATCATTGCCGGGATCTATGATCCACTAGGTCTAATTGCTCCCATCACATTTTGCTGCAAGCATTTCGTGCAGCAGTTGTGGTTGGCGGGCACTGATTGGGACGAACCCTTGTCCGGGTCACTAGCCAATCAATGGTCGGAATTATACGCCCAATTAGTCTCCGACACTCATTTTGAGATTACGAGGTCGGTTAAGAGTTCGAACAGTTACCCAGTTAGTTCATTGCAGCTGCACGGATTCGCCGACGCTTCGGTTAAAGGTTACGCGTGTTGCATTTATGTGCGGGCGGTCTATTCGAACGGCGCCATATCATCAAACTTGTTGTGTGCTAAATCTAGGGTCGCTCCGCTGAAACAGATAACGCTTCCTAGACTTGAACTTTGTGCTTGTTTATTGTTGGCTCAATTAACGTCCAAGGTTTTAAATGCCGTCGATTACAATTTTGACGGATTATATCTTTATTCGGATTCGATGATAGCGTTGTACTGGATACATCAGCAATCTTCCCGCTGGAAGGTATTTGTGGCTAACCGTGTCGCAGAAATACAGCGTCTTGTTAGCAGCAGGGGAACTTGGCGTCATGTAGTATCGAATGACAACCCGGCCGACGTTTTATCGCGCGGTTGCCTCCCTCGTGGTCTGCACTGTCATGCTCAATGGTGGCATGGTCCCTCCTGGTTGGCTCGTGATGCGGCCTCATGGCCGGTCAGCGCGTTCGACATTAATACTCCCTGTATCTTTCCCGACATTGAAGAGGAACGTCGCAAGCAGGCTCAAACCTCACTAATTGTCGCGTCCTCAACACATAGTTACATTGAAAACTATTCATCTCTTACGAGGCTTATTCGCGTCTTCGCATACTGCCGTCGATTTCTTCGCAATTCTAGGCTCGCGGTGGTTGATAGAGACACGTCCTTTTTGTCGGCTCAAGAATTGTCTGACACGCTCTTGGTTTTTGTCCGGCAATCTCAGAAGTTGCATTTCGACGTAGAGGTTAGGGAACTTGAGGCACACCGGTGCCTTCCACGCAGTAGTAAAATTCTTGCTCTCAACCCATTCCTGGATAAATCAGGCATTTTAAGAGTGGGTGGACGCTTGCAATTCTCCCCACTTAGCTACGAGACTAAACACCAAATAATTTTACACCCGCACTCTCATCTCACGAGATTAATAATTGAATACGAACACATCCGTTTGTTGCACGCTGGAGTGCAATCAACTCAAGCTTCGCTTAGGCTTAAGTATTGGATCATACACGATAAGTCCTATATCCGCTCAGTGATACATAAGTGTGCCACTTGTTTTCGTTTCCGGGCTAAAGGCGCGAATCAATTACTCGGTCAATTACCCTCTTCTAGGGTCACGCCGTCAAGGCCATTCTCACAGTCGGCCGTGGATTACGCAGGTCCGGTGTTTTTGCGCCATGGCGGGCAGCGCTCTAAGTCCACGACCAAGGCATATATCGCTCTATTTATATGCATGTGTACTAGGGCCATCCATTTAGAATTGGTGTCGGATCTTACTTCCAACGCCTTTATAGCGGCTTTAAAAAGGTTCATATCGCGCAGAGGTATTCCCGCGCAAATATTTTCGGATAATGGCACGAATTTTCGTCGTGCCAACCACACGTTGCATGATTGGTACAAATTTTTAACTTCCAAGGAAGTTGAACAATCTTCTCTGGAGTTTTGCGGTCTCCACGGCATCAAATGGTCCTTTATCCCCCCTTCAGCCCCTCATTTCGGTGGTTTGTGGGAAAGTGGTGTAAGGAGTGTTAAATTCCATTTACGTCGCGTAATTGGCAGTACGATCTTGAATTTTGAGGAATATTCTACCCTTCTTTCTCAAATTGAGGCTTGCCTTAATTCACGCCCGTTATGCGCCGTGTCCGACGATGCTAGAGACCCTGAACCCTTAACACCCGCTCATTTTTTGGTCGGTGCTCCACTGACGGCACTTCCGGAACCCGACTATACACAAGGCAATAATACTCATTTGGGCAGATGGCTTCTGCTCCAAAAATTTACGCAGACCATCTGGAAACGGTGGTCTAGGGATTATCTGCACCAGCTGCAGCAGCGCAATAAATGGCGCACCCCATTTAAAAATTTGAAGGTCGGACAACTTGTCCTCATTTTGGATGACAATTCCCCCCCTCTAGAATGGAAGCGTGGGGTAATTACCAATGTTTTTCCGGGTCAAGATTCCTTAGTACGCGTCGCAGAAGTACGCACCGCGCTAGGTATCTTACGCCGACCCATCCACAAATTATGCCCCCTTCCGGTGGCAACAAGCTAGTCGTTTGCGTGCCTTACGGTGTGTGTGTGTGTGTGTGTGTGTGTATGTATGGGTGTGTGCGTGTCACATTACATGGAACACGCCCGGGACATTCCCCGGGGCGAGCATACAAGTCAATTGTATCATAAGCATTGTAACATTGTTAAGTGTCGCTAGCTATTACAGAAATAGTGACTGTGTCTCATATGTACTATCAATTATTATGAATGTTGTGTATCGTTAATATGTTTGTGTGATTCAAATTCTGAGAACCACAAGTGTCAGTTATAGTGGCAATTATTCTATATATGTATTGTATTTTCTAAGGGTCAAAACATTATGAAATTCATTGGGGTTGTTATGTCAATATCATGGGGAAATTATTGTATTTTTTATGGTGTTATCAATTTATTGTAATGCTTGACAAATATCAAGGGGTATCATTTGGGAAAGATCAATACCTACTTAATTATTGTATTATTGTGCGTATTGTATTACTGTTATGTGTTGAGTAATCTTGACGTCAGTAAGCCCTTGCTATTGGCGTAAGGGTCAATTTATTGTATGCTTGGTGATTGTTAATTGAATTTATATTATGTCCATTATGTCATTGCTCTCTGGCCAGTGCGCCAATTATTGTATCGCTTACGACATGTAAGTCTAATTATTATATTGTTCAATTTAACCGTTAATGTACAAAATCGTCCCGATTTTGGCGGGCAGTATGTTTAAACTTTGTACTGTTTTGTCAGTTGTAAGCAGTCTACTAACATTGCACGGCACGCGCGGATGACGTCACGCTTTTATCAAACCTTGCAATCGGCCAGCCTAGCCGACTGCAAGCCAGTATTAGTTCAGTTTATAACACGACTCCGAGCGCAACTCTCGTTAAACACTTCTCTTACAGCCGCGGCTTTTGGCTATTATACAGCATGCATTTATAACATTTCACTTTAATCGTCTACCTGCGTCCATCTGCAATGGACCACGATTTCATTCAAAATTAATCTCGGGCATTATCGCCTCAAATGCTTCCGCACGTGCCGATCGTAACTAACAAACCAAATTATTCAATAAACGCATGTTCAATATCTCAAATACAGTCCACTTCTTTCTAACAAACAATCCAGCCTTCCTTATTAGCGTCTTTGGAATAACTCGCGATTCTTCAAGAGCTTCCAAACCGCAACAACTATTTTATTACGCGCGTCAGCAAAGAGATTCAAACACACGTGAATGCTGTACAATCATATTTTAATGAAAATACGGTACAGTACCGTATATTTAAAAGTTTGTAAAAGTAAGCTGTTACTCGTTATCGTTGTTTAATAATAATTAAATCTCACGTCATTAACATAAATATGCTGATATTAGATTTCATGCACCGGAAGAGAAACATTCCAGTATGTATCACTGCTAGCCGTTGTGAGCACTCAAGAAGCGGAAATGGACGACGACGAAGTACAACCAAACTCGAATGTACTGTGTTCCGTATATCAAACATCTACAGAGACTTTATTAAAATTTATGGAAGATGAAAGTAATGTTGACTTCGTTGATGCCTTGCAAGTCCGTGGGTGTATAGTAAAAAAAAATGCACAAACAAAATTACCAACATTTTTTAAAGAAATTACTATTTTTATTTATATTATTTTATACGCACAATTTGTTCATTGAAATAGCCCATTCGGCCTTTTTCTGTATGACAGGTTTCGTAATTTTTCCTTTGAACTAATACCTAGCGTATACCGATTATCTGTGATCATCCTACCCCCAGTTACCATGGACAATCGGCGCTAGACTATAATATACGCTTTATTCGACACCATATAATGAAAATGAAATTGTAGATAGCAATACAAATGTACTAGAAAACTGTCATTCAGAATAACATTCTGTTACATCATTTTTAAAAATCTTATATACTATCCTAAAAATGTAAATGAAAACAAAGCACACGTCAAAAGAACATATTATTAATAAAGTAGGGCCTACATACTGAAATAGACACGAAATAATAAAAATTAAATAATACATAGTGATACAAAACTAGAAAACTGTCGTAGAGAATTATGTTTAACCGTTTTTTATAAATACAGTAAAACTTCTGCTAAGGGGCTTCTCTTAATAAGGGACACTTCTGTAATCCCGGCTATTTTACCATAAGACAATGCTCACATATTTCCTAATAATGGTCGAAAACATAAAAATGTCTGTTTTTTGGTACTATTTTCTCCATCTAGCGGAAACCTTAGGACAGAAAAATACTTTTTACTAGACAGTATTTTACTTTTTATAACAGAGAAATACAAGTATAAATAAAAATCGTGAATATCGAACCTAAAACATACTGTTAAAGAATTTAAATATTCCATCACTAGGCTATTAGTCAATTTGTATATTATGGCATAAACAGGAAAGGTTTTCATTAGAACACGACTTATCAAGTTTTAAAGACACAATTATCGATGTTCAGTGCACCCAAACGCATACAGTTCATTTTGTTATAATTGTAAAATTTGCTGCATTACACAGTACTGTCGTACGTAAAAGAATGGGATGTCGTTATAATTCTACAACGTTAGAACTGTTCGATAGATTTAATGGTATTCCCGTACATTTTTATTTTTGTTTTTACCATTCGTGCCCGTTTTTGCTTTTCATGAGTAATTCCATTTTATTTCTTTTAATAGCCTACTAGATGTCCAGTAATAAAATATTATTTGTCTACATCAACAGGTTAATAATTGTCTTTTTTAGTGCCACATGTGATATTTTTCCGTACTTAGTTACATGAACTAGGTCTAGTGAATTTCTAGCTCTGTTTTATTAAAACACACAACATTTAACAAAATGACTAACACAGTTTTCCATATAGCCGTCACTTCTTTACAGCAGACAAATGTTTTGTCCGCGTGACTGACCGGTATTCAGAAGTTTCACTGTTTATAAACTTATGCTAATAGTAAATAATTTTAGTAGTAACAATACTAAAGTAAGTACAGTTGTAACAATAAAGTAATTAATTACACTAGTAACAATAATAATAATACAGTATTATATTATTTAATAATACAATAATGAGAACTATAATCAAACAAATTATTTACAACATGTTTCGCTTTGTGTAAGTAGCAAGTGTAGGCCTATTATTTAAGCCTATTCTTTTCCTAGCTACATCAGTTTTTTTGTGTGTAAATATTTTGCACAAATACTTTTATTTAGCCCCATTTTTCTGGTAACTTTAGTTGTGGATATAATTCATACAGCTGTTTTACTTCATGTCTCTTTGGAAGAATGTTTTCTTTAGTGTGAGTTTTAAAGAACTCTCCAACTACCTTGCGTTGTTTGTTCGTCCATTTGCGAACATTTTTTTTAGTTACCTTGTTTTTGGTACCTGTTTTTTTGTCTTTACATGGCTGCAGTACATCCTCGCTGAGTTCTGGCATCGTAATTACGTTGTCCTCTCTGCCGTCTGCATTTCTTGAAGTACCTGATAAAATGTCATGAAGTGGAATATCTTCCAGATATTCATTTTCGCTATCTGAACTGTCACTGAAGTTTGTTGCATTTCTACAGTTTGTAAGTTTGTAATAAGGTTATCTTCCAGAGGAATATCTATTTCATCCAGCGGCCTACCCTTGTATTGTGCCCCTTCACCTTTCTCCATCATTAGCAACAGCTTTGTAATTTTTGTCGTTTGGAATATGTCATTAGATAATCTGTAGTTGCTTCGGTGTATCGATGAACTATGTCTCATGAAAGTCGCGAGTTGTTCAATATCTTCGTTGGACATGTGGAATCTGTATCTGACAATTGTGTTATCACTTCCTGGGCATGCAAAAATATACTTGTTTTCGTCATTTACAAAATTTCGTCTTACGTTCAGAATTAAGTCTGTGTGCTTTTGAACATCCAAACTGAATAATACTAGTGTTGCCTTTCTCTTTCCTTTTATTACCACGCGTTTTCACATGTCAAGAAAAATGGATCAATGTAAACAAAATGATCCATTTTTAAGGGAAAATACGGACACTCAATGATAATTGTAATATTAATCATTTCATTGTAAAATGTACCTATATTCCAAGACCTTACAAGAAAATTTCTGGGGGCAGGATAACAGATCTAGATATATGAATAATTCAGCTTTGGTTTTACTGTAATCCGGTGTGAAGAATTCATTATATCGTAGATAAATACGTGTAGTCGGGAAGAACTCTTGCGTCAGCATTCAACATAACTCGGTGATAACACAAACAACTGAAAATATGTGCATACATAAATACACAAAACATGTATTATGTTATGTATTATGTTTTGTGTTGTTATAAATACAAAACATGACACAATATTCAAAGCACTCAACATCGAAAATACACAAAATACAAAAACAGATACCACAACCACACACAATAATGCAACTTTAAAAGACCAAAGACCAACAAACTACCTTAATAACATCCAGAAGCCAACACACAAATACTTCACCAGAAACAAGATGGCGAAGGCTGAAGATGAGAGTACAGGAACTCTCGAAACATGTTCCTAATAGGAAAAAAGTATATCTTGAGGTAAATTTAGTTATAAATATTAAAGTAATATATATATATATATATATATATATATATATTGTAACGTAATGCTTAAGGTGGAACGTCCGTCTTATTCAAGCCCCGCGATGGAAGCCATTCTGTAACGTCCCGTTGGTATCTCGCGTATAGTATCCTATTATTTAGTTAAGCTTTCCTAATTAAGCCCCACGTTAGTACGTCATTCTGTAACATCCCATTATATGAGGTATAGATTTATATTATATGCCCCACGTTGTATGCGTCATTCTTTAACGTATGCTCTTGTGAGGTATTATTGTGAAAGTCTAGGAGCAGTCAGAGTACCTTTTGCGATCGTCACTAATGATTACTTATTGTTTATATTTACTAATGTTCAAAGCAGTTGAATTTGATGTTTACCAAAAAAAAAAAAAACTGAAATCGAGTGTGTGTGATTTGGGAGAGATTAATGAAGTTGTTTAATCTGAGTTAGGAGAGAGAGTAGGAACAAAGATATTACCCCCGGAGTATACAATTACTTTTTTAAAATATTCGCTGTTCATAAAACCAGCTGATTTTGACAGCTGCCTCAAAATGTTAGGTTAAACAAACACCACTGTTCGGTGATACTCCCCGGCGGTTCGTCCTCTTCTTGGCTTCCTGAAAATCTGTAACAACTACCCTCTACAATAAAGAATACACGTTTTATTATTTATAATAAAATATTCAGAGTATTTATTTATGTAATACACTGATTTTCTCTTCTCCCAGTACACAAGTATTATAATCGATTTTTTCTGTCAACAATACATTGGATCGATTTAATTAGGTAAACATTGGAATTATAACAAATTTTTTTTTTTTCCTTGATTAGACATTAAACAATAAATAATTCATTTATTAATTTCCCCAAGGTTAATGGTAAGTTCTTTGTGTTATGAGACGGTCAGAAATGAATAATTATATACTACGCTTTACAAGAGAAAAATAAATTTCGAATTTTTGGTTTTTTCGTAGTATGTAGTTCCGGATTTGTCCGCTAGAGTACAGATTATGTCTTTATTATACACATGAAATTATTTACGAAATATTGGAACTGCACAAAGATTCGACATGAGGATTTCTTGGTTAACAATTATTAATAAAGTTTATTTTACCTCTTTTCTCGAAGTGTTTACTTGGATGGTGCTGTTTCTAGTGTTGGAGTTATAGTTGTTTTGTAATTTCGTTGAATGTCCATAAGATACAATCTCACCAAAATCTCGAAGTGCTGTTCAACTAGGCCTGATCTGGTAATTGGTTATTTCAATTTTTCATCGAGTAAAGGACGTTAAAGTTGATATCTGAAGGAGTTCTAACATAAGGTGGAAACTACTAGTTAATTTTTATTCAATTTGGCACTGTTTCCGAAAGTTTTTATAGGGTTTTATTAAATTTTTTATGGCATTCCACTTTTTTTTCAAACGAACGGTTTTCAATCGTTTTAACCATTAATTCATATCTTGTTATGTGGTTACTCTTAGTAACCAATAATTTTTATATCATTTTTTATTGGTGCATCTATATACTTTTGAGTATATAGGCTGTTTTTAATTATTATAAATTTATTTCTTATTTATAGAAAAATAATCCTTTTTAAATTTGGTTTATTATCCAATTTGATTTATATAAGGTTTTTCCTTTTATTTCCTCTTAACTTTATATATAGGTCTTTATTATTTTTATTTCCTTTAATTGTATTTATATATTATTTATTAATTTCTTATAGTATCCTTACACTGAAGTATTTTCTTCTGCCATTTTAATCATACAGTATTATTTTATTTTTATTATTATTATTTTATATTTAACCCTTTTATATTTAACCCTGGGTTATCTTATATTCAAACATAATTATTCTATTAAATATAAAATTAAACCTAGGTACAAAATCTTAGTTGCCTACACAATACAAATTATACAATATTTCAACAAAACACATAATTGGTCAGTAGCATATAGTCTACCATTATAATCAATTGTTTCTCCATCTACAGCATAAATCTGTGAGATGCTCCTTTTAAAATCACTTATTTTCTCACTGGGTATACTATAACTCACTTTGCACACTTTATATCAATTAAGTATAGTTTATAATGTTTTGTGATATAAAGTAATCTAGAGCTATAGGTATATTATACCCATTTCTGACCTTTATAGTGGGGTGATTAAGTTATCATTTTTGGGACTGCGTTATGTAACGTTACAAAATATATATATATATATATATTTCAATCACTTTCTGCTACAGTCCGTTTCTTGATGTATATAATACTTTAATATTTATAACTAAATTTACCTCAAGATATACTTTTTTCCTATTAGGAACATGTTTCGAGAGTTCTTGTTCTCTCATCTTCAGCCTTCGCCATCTTGTTTCTGGTGAAGTATTTGTGTGTTGGCTTCTGGATGTTATTAAGGTAGTTTGTTGGTCTTTGGTCCTTCAAAGTTGCATTATTGTGTGTGGTTGTGGTATCTGTTTTTGTATTTTGTGTATTTTCGATGTTGAGTGCTTTGAATATTGTGTCATGTTTTGTATTGATTTGTATTTGTTCTGGTATTAATTTGTTTTGTGTTTTATGTTTGTAAATCTGTAAATTTTCCCAAATGTTCATTATGGTGCCTTTGTGTGGTATATGTTTTATTAGTGTTACATTGGTTATGTCTGGGAATTCATGCCCTGTGTTTATTGCATGTGTGGCTAAATTGGATTTATATATATTTGGTTTTTTGTATGCATTTAGGTGTTCAAAATAACGTTTTTTCAGCTGTTTTTTTGTTTGTCCTATATAACATTTATTGCAATCTTGGCATTCAATTTTGTATATACCGTTGGTTGTTGTATTATCTTTGTTGTGTGCCAAAATCTAAATAGCTCGCACAACAAAGATAATACAACAACCAACGGTATATACAAAATTGAATGCCAAGATTGCAATAAATGTTATATAGGACAAACAAAAAAACAGCTGAAAAAACGTTATTTTGAACACCTAAATGCATACAAAAAACCAAATATATATAAATCCAATTTAGCCACACATGCAATAAACACAGGACATGAATTCCCAGACATAACCAATGTAACACTAATAAAACATATACCACACAAAGGCACCATAATGAACATTTGGGAAAATTTACAGATTTACAAACATAAAACACAAAACAAATTATTACCAGAACAAATACAAATCAATACAAAACATGACACAATATTCAAAGCACTCAACATCGAAAATACACAAAATACAAAAACAGATACCACAACCACACACAATAATGCAACTTTGAAGGACCAAAGACCAACAAACTACCTTAATAACATCCAGAAGCCAACACACAAATACTTCACCAGAAACAAGATGGCGAAGGCTGAAGATGAGAGAACAAGAACTCTCGAAACATGTTCCTAATAGGAAAAAAGTATATCTTGAGGTAAATTTAGTTATAAATATTAAAGTAATATATATATATATATATATATATATTGCGACAACACAAATTACTAAACTATTGGCGCATAGGATATGATAGTATGTGTATTTCAAATTACAAGTCTATATTGGAGGGTTTAAGATTATTTATTGTACAAACACAAGTTATAGTTTATATGGTATATTTGAAATGTACAGAATGTAATGTTTGATATAGAGTCTTTCTTTTAAAATGTTAAATAATGTTCATACGCAAGACGTGATACGTTACATAAGAAGACTCCCACGATGATGTTGTTGAAGAGAAGGGCCGGTCTTTGCGGTATAGATGGTTCGTCAGGTGTGGCTTACAAATGACAGACGTTTCACCAGAAACGTTTACAGCTGGGCTGGCGTCCTGTAACAGCTGGGCTGGTCCTATAACAGCTGGGCTGGTGTCCTACAACAGCTGGGCTGGTGTCCTATAACAGCTGGGCTGATGTCCTGTAACAGCTGGGCTGATGTCCTATAACAGCTGGGCTGATGTCCTGCAATTCCCACGATGAATCCGACACTTCGCACACAACGGTACTACGGATTTTATTACTCGCCAAACTTATATCGAGTTTAAGACCAAGTAATACCTCAGGTGACAGTGAGTTTAATCTAATAACGGTATATTGAGCTTATACCTCTCCGGCTTCTTCAAGTGTTCTCGCGAATACCAAGGTCTACCGCGATCAGCAGACCACCCTATGAGGAAATCTTGCACTAGCACGGAAACGTCTTGATGGAACTATTGCGTAACAATTAATGATACTGTCACTGCGGAAAATCTCGCACAGTGATACAGTTACACTCACTTCTTACACACGTAATACTACAATATTAATATCGTGTGTAAAGATATAAAATCAATTGTTATGCGTCACACGCGTTACTATCCCCGAAAAGTCTTAACAAATCCTTGCAAGCGGTATAATCTTGTACAAGGAATTGTATGTACCGTTCACGGTAGCAGCAGTGAAGAACTGCTTGTAATTTTACGCACAATGCGTTAAAACACTGATGTGTGCAAATGTACTACACACACAGTTCTGAGTCTTCCCGTTTCACTAACGACGAATAGTCTTTACAACACCTTGCAAGCGGTAGAATCTTGTACAAGGAGTGCACGTTCCGTTCGCGGTAGATGGCGTAGAAGAACTGCCTGTGTAACGACAGGCTTAAGAAAATTTCCAACCACCAGTCAGCATTCTATTGGTGGATGGAAGTCACATGGTTAGTAAAGTGACCATGCACTTTTCATGCAGTAGAGTGCATTTACTTTGTAACAGCATGCATAGCGGTAATCAGACTACACGTATCTCATGCATGACTGCCTACATACTAATAATATACATGAACGTAAACAATAGTCCGACAGGTATAGGGATTGTAGCGATACACATGTCTCAGTTCAGCTAATGTCAAAACAACGATAATACTTCACGCACCGCACAGGAAACGTTTCCCACTCGCACACGCGCGCACATTTCCACTAACACAGTACATGAATAACCTTAAATAATAATGCACAGTTTTTCTAAACTAAACCCTTAACCTTACTAAATACAATTGATAACAACCAAACTTAACCATCTACCAATATAATATGAATGTCCATTGTCTGTGTAATATATGAACTTGCCCCGCCTATCATGATCCTGTGATTCGTTGCAGGATTAACTCCCTCCCGCATAAAAAAAAAAATTTTTTTTTTCTTTAGTTAACTAACAAAAAATAAAAAATTTTTTTTTTTTTTAATATACCCAAAACAACTTCCTAATCCTGAAATAATAATAATACCCTCGAACTAAAATCAAATAAACATCCTCAATTAATACTAACAATTCCAACTGTCACTTTGACAGAAGCATCAAATCAAAAGACACGTGGTAACCTTCAAACCAAAACAGACACACATGTTCTTGACACACAGATAATGAAATCTTATGCAGGGTCATAGGGTACACAGACAACATTCCTTAACAAAACTAGATTATTGTTCATTCACAGAGCCATCTTACATACAACATTTAAACCTGAATTGACATATTTAAATCACTACACATTCTTACCCGTATATCCTGACATTTATTTCTGAGTTTTTTGTATAAATTTTTCTCAGTTTTGAAACGCACACGTTTACTTGGAAATACAGATTTGAATTTGTTTAATATACGCCGTAATTGCCTTATCTCGCAACTCATTAACTGAACCTTGGGGGTCGGTGAGTTGCTCGTTATCTTATCTTTCGAGCGTCCCAGTCTGATAACGTGAGGTCGACAATCAACTTTAGCTGGCAATAATTCTTTCTGAACTTCCAATGCAGCATGGCGTTTATTCAATTTATCAACTTCCCAAATCATAGTATGTCCGAGTTTTTTAACTCCAAGGACGGTCGCATCTACTTCCGTATCCTGCTCGTATGTTGCTTTAATTGCCTGTTTTTTAATTACCTGCGACCCACACGCTCCTGATTTTATCCCTGTGTGACATACCGGCAGAATCGGCCTTTGTATAAAGTGGGTTTTACACCTCTTTAGCAACTGCTCGTCCAACAGCGATATTCCTGTGCCGCTGTCAAACAATATCTCGCCAACATAACCCCTAATTTTTGCTTCGACCACAAGATCGGTGCCATTTTCAATATTAATATTACCCTCATATCTACTACTATTATCATTATTATACATTAAATTATCCCTAATTGCTGCAGGATATAGGCCATACATAACAGTTCTATTCTTATAACTAACATTTTTCATACCTGATTGATTGAACTGCTTTTCAACTGAATCATTTTCAGTAACTGTTGCTAATAAGTTGGTATTAATTTGCTGAGTTGTATTTCTATGTTGTTGCGATTGCGGCTGATTTTGTGGTGTTTGAACATGAAACTGATTACGCGGCGGTTCATTATTATTTATCATAATTGTTGTCACCTTATTGTCACCCGTATCATTCACCTCTCCGTCCTCCACAAACACCTCAGTACCTGATATAGATTCATTAAGTATCTCATCATACCGACATGTGTCATAAATACCTGCACCGTTAGTATCCATACTAGTTCCAGGCTCTACTACTGGTTCGGAATTTTTATGTGTTATGCATACACTGTCCGCATCCATGATAGCTTCAGATTCTATCATACGTTCATGGTTCTCGCATGCTATATCTGTTACACTATAAAATATCACTTCATCACAGCACTTACCTGAAGTATGTTCCAGATTAATAGTGTTGTTACTACTAATTTCATTTCTGTTATCTTCACTACAATCCGATGCAGAATCTAAATACTCGACTTTACCGAGATATGAACTACTAGGCCCTAATAAGGTGGTTTCTGTATAATCACTTTCAAGTTCATCTCCTACGCTACTGTTGTCCGTTAATCCTCCAGATGTAACATCTTGGATAACCTCCATATTACTTTCTTTGAGAGTATGTTCCACAAGGACATTTGGTACTTCAAATTTATCACAAGGTGCAATATTCTCAACAGTTAAATCTACTTCAATATCAGCTGACATTTCCTGAAGTTTCGCCATCCTCTCCTCTCTATCAGCTTCCATTTCTTCCCAAAATTTCTGCATATTGGCGTCATGTTCTTCTTGACGGGCCTTATTTTCCTCTGAAATTTTCTGTATACTCACTTCCATCTTTTCTTCCATGGTTTTCATTTTCGCTAATATGGCCGCTAAAGCATTCTCTATCCCTTTTGACTCCGCCATAGTGACCAAATTTCAGTTTAAAATTTAGCAAATTTAAATTTATTGATTTATACGCAAAGCAAGTTATTATTATCACAACAAGATTAGAACATATGGTAACCAGTTTATATGCACACGGAAAGCAGTTCAAAACATCAACATGTAAATACCTTATCAACATACAACAACTAATAATCTACCTCCAATATACTGATAAAATCTGTTCATATATGATATACAAGAGAATATGCACTAATGAAAAATTATATCCTCAGATTTTCATATGAACAATACACATACAATTATTACGTTAATTATACTTATACGTCGGATTTTTCCAACAAAATTTTTTTTACTCATAGATAAATATATAATAGCGTAAATTTACCGCTATTTTACGAGCCCCACGTTGGGCGCCAAAATATCTCTATGCGACAACACAAATTACTAAACTATTGGCGCATAGGATATGATAGTATGTGTATTTCAAATTACAAGTCTATATTGGAGGGTTTAAGATTATTTATTGTACAAACACAAGTTATAGTTTATATGGTATATTTGAAATGTACAGAATGTAATGTTTGATATAGAGTCTTTCTTTTAAAATGTTAAATAATGTTCATACGCAAGACGTGATACGTTACATAAGAAGACTCCCACGATGATGTTGTTGAAGAGAAGGGCCGGTCTTTGCGGTATAGATGGTTCGTCAGGTGTGGCTTACAAATGACAGACGTTTCACCAGAAACGTTTACAGCTGGGCTGGCGTCCTGTAACAGCTGGGCTGGTCCTATAACAGCTGGGCTGGTGTCCTACAACAGCTGGGCTGGTGTCCTATAACAGCTGGGCTGATGTCCTATAACAGCTGGGCTGATGTCCTGTAACAGCTGGGCTGATGTCCTGTAACAGCTGGGCTGATGTCCTATAACAGCTGGGCTGATGTCCTGCAATTCCCACGATGAATCCGACACTTCGCACACAACGGTACTACGGATTTTATTACTCGCCAAACTTATATAGAGTTTAAGACCAAGTAATACCTCAGGTGACAGTGAGTTTAATCTAATAACGGTATATTGAGCTTATACCTCTCCGGCTTCTTCAAGTGTTCTCGCGAATACCAAGGTCTACCGCGATCAGCAGACCACCCTATGAGGAAATCTTGCACTAGCACGGAAACGTCTTGATGGAACTATTGCGTAACAATTAATGATACTGTCACTGCGGAAAATCTCGCACAGTGATACAGTTACACTCACTTCTTACACACGTAATACTACAATATTAATATCGTGTGTAAAGATATAAAATCAATTGTTATGCGTCACACGCGTTACTATCCCCGAAAAGTCTTAACAAATCCTTGCAAGCGGTATAATCTTGTACAAGGAATTGTATGTACCGTTCACGGTAGCAGCAGTGAAGAACTGCTTGTAATTTTACGCACAATGCGTTAAAACACTGATGTGTGCAAATGTACTACACACACAGTTCTGAGTCTTCCCGTTTCACTAACGACGAATAGTCTTTACAACACCTTGCAAGCGGTAGAATCTTGTACAAGGAGTGCACGTTCCGTTCGCGGTAGATGGCGTAGAAGAACTGCCTGTGTAACGACAGGCTTAAGAAAATTTCCAACCACCAGTCAGCATTCTATTGGTGGATGGAAGTCACATGGTTAGTAAAGTGACCATGCACTTTTCATGCAGTAGAGTGCATTTACTTTGTAACAGCATGCATAGCGGTAATCAGACTACACGTATCTCATGCATGACTGCCTACATACTAATAATATACATGAACGTAAACAATAGTCCGACAGGTATAGGGATTGTAGCGATACACATGTCTCAGTTCAGCTAATGTCAAAACAACGATAATACTTCACGCACCGCACGGGAAACGTTTCCCACTCGCACACGCGCGCACATTTCCACTAACACAGTACATGAATAACCATAAATAATAATGCACAGTTTTTCTAAACTAAACCCTTAACCTTACTAAATACAATTGATAACAACCAAACTTAACCATCTACCAATATAATATGAATGTCCATTGTCTGTGTAATATATGAACTTGCCCCGCCTATCATGATCCTGTGATTCGTTGCAATATATATATATTGTAACGTGTCTTTTCACCAAACATAAAACATAACATACTCGTTAACATGTAAATAATGATTAATTAATAGAATTATAAGGTACAAATGTTAAACTTAGAAAATAAGTAAAAAGACATTTGTTAGTTCATAAGCATTAGATTAAAACTATGAGGAGGTCTGCGTGCCTCAGACAGTTGTTTTGTATCATTGAACTACAAACAGTGAATGTTATAAATTTTACAAATATAATAAATCAAACTATAATTATATAAGTTAGGTTGTGTGATAGTGCTAGAAAGTGAAAATAACAGTGATAGACTTTAAAAAGGAAAAAATCAGATATAAGGAAAGTGATTAAACATTATTATAATATGAGCATTGAATGAAACATATAATCTATATAAAACAGTTATGTAGCCCATATAGTGAGATCAAACCAAGTGTAAATAATTTAAAAGATAGAAACTCTTACGTTAAAAAACTTATAATAATATAGTTACGAAGGAAAAATAAAGTAAAGGTCAACAGAATATTACTAATTAGAAATGGTAAACCGAACCTGTGACCCATAAAAAATATAGCCATGGCCTTTAACTAATGAAATTAATGTTTTGAGTGAAGAAGATTATGATTGTTAAAAAAATTGTGAATTGCAAGAGAACGTTTAAGATAAGTGACTGCTGAGTTGATAGAAATTGAGGACCGGTGGAAGCTGAGATGACCAGGAGAACCAACCCGGGACCTAGAGGAGTGATGTTTTGATAGAGAGAGAGCGAAAAACTAGGTGTCCAGGAGCGGAATCAACGAATGAATCCATTGTGAAACCTGCAAAGTTGGTGAGATCATACCACAAAAACAATAACTGAATAAACAATAAACAAATAAATAATAATAATAATTGTGACTTGCGTTAGTGCACTATTATGAAAATGGTTGTTAATTATAAGAGTTTTTTGTTGTAGTTAATAGTAGTTTAAAAGGACCCACAAACATTCAACAGACATTAACAACACTGTAATACCGAGTCTCATGCATCAAAGTTGTATTGTTTGTTCTATATGTAAATTGTATGTTGACCCTGAGGTTCAGATGAATAATCCTCTATTTAAAAATAAAACAGGTTATACTTTATTAGTAAGAGATACTAATTTGTTTTGATATTACATATTGACGCTCAGAAGAGGGGCCTTCCACATTCACTGAAAACTATAAGGAGGATTATATTTGTAACTGAACGTTACAAATTGGCGCCCAACCGGTAGAGCTGAAATTAGGCAAAACCAACTAACCGAAACACAATTAGTAAAATAACGATTGACCTAATTTTAGCTGGCAACTGCTAGAAGACGAAAAAATGCGACGACGAGAAGCTTCTCAGAAGAGAGGACAAAAGCCAGAGACAGAAGAAGAGGCGGGAACAAGAAGAAGAAACAGTCAAAGACAGCGAAATGGAAGAACAGGCGGGTGACAATGAAGAAGCCAGAGGAGGTCTGGATTTACAAAAATTATGGGAATTAATTAAAGAAAATTCCAAGAAACGGGAGAAAAAAATAACTGAAAGATTTGACAGGAATGATGAGAGTTTAAGACAATTGAATGAAGAAAATAATGAGAACTTTAGAAAACAAAACGAAAAGTTTGAATGAAATGAAGAAAGTTTAAGACAGATGAATGAAAAGATGGACAGCATTAAAGAGGGTATTAAGGAAGATTTTAGGCAAATTAATTAGAAAATTGAGAACTTTAACAAGGATTTAAGGGAAACTCTCAATGGAAAAATAGAACACATTGATAAAATACTTAACCAAAAAAGTGACCAGCGCAATGAAGCTGTAACACAGCCAACTGCAGAGACAATTTAATGCATAGATGGAACTTTAAAAAGGGCCAATGAACATTTAGAAAATAAAATTGATGTTTTAAGAGAGCAAAATGACAGTAGTGTAAGCCAGAAAATAGAAGGTAGTAAAGAAATAGAAAATAAAGAAGAGACAATTGAATTATTATCTGAAAATAAACATAACAGGAACAAGGAGAATACTAAGCCACTAGAAAAGAAGATAAAGAAAATAAGAAGAATATGTCCAAAGAAACCAATAAATACAAGAGAAAATTTGGAGATGATAAACAGTGGACTAGTAAATGTACTTAATCTCCCTATTACCGACCATAGAGAGATAATGAATTTTAAAAATGGTAGGAGAAGCTTAACAGAAATTATAGAAAGGACTCACAATAAAACAGTGAGTAAGGACTTCAGAAAATTGATATTCAAGGTAAATATACTTGAAATAAAAATACATGATAAGATATCAGTGATACCGCCGATAGTTGATATACCATCGACATATTTGTTTAGGAAAACAGATGATAGAGTGATTAATATAGGACTGGATACTAGTGAAAAGGTGGTGTTAGAAGAATTGGTGTATGAGGTAGCAGAGACCTATACCACAAGGAAGGAAATAGTTCTGCACACCAGAAGAACCCGGATCGTGGCAGATACCGAAAACGGATAAACCAAGTAGGAACAATATTGTAAAAAGGGACTGATTTTCTGACTACCGACAAGGCAAACCAGTTAAGAAAGGAAGAAGAAAATAATGATAATTAAAACAAAAATAAAATAAATAATCACTCTAGACTTAAGAAAAAATAATGATAATTAAGAAAACATAACCAAAACTGAAGAAAAAGCTGATAAGGAACAAAAGGGGAGTATAAACAGAAAAATAAGAAGAAAAAAGTATTAAACTAACAATTAATTAAGACAAAATATTATTTAGAAAAATATATCAAGGGATTCATTAGAAAGAAAACAGGGTAAAGCGAAAACAAACTGAGACATAGAGTACATCAAAGTAAACACTACACGGGGTGCTGACAACTGTCTTGATTAAAACATGAGCGAACACTTCAGGAATGAAACGAAACGCAGGAGAATAAAACGGAGAGAATACGCACGCTGTCCATAAACCAGATACAATTATAGGAGCCACAGGTAAATAATATAAAACCCAAAAGCAGCAAATAAACCTGAATGTTACGAGAGAAGGAATAGGAATTCCTATGGTGTTATTAGTAACCCAAGGGTTACTCTTTAAGGTATATACAGAGTGTTGTATGCTACGGCGCCACTCTGCAATTATGAATGATCCGCTGAGATAATAGGAAGCACAAGTGCCCCTCAGGACAGGAATTCATACTAAGTTAGGGAAAATGTTAGGGTACCCATAGGAAACAAATAAACCGTAACAGACCAGAATCATGGCAGGAAAGACTGCAGGAAATCAGGGCATTCCAAGGAAAAGGATATACAGAGATCATGAGTGTGGCACAAAAGAAGAGGTTAGTGAACAATTACAATAACTACTGCATCGTATTCTCCAACTCACCGAATAAAGCAAAGAATTTAAATAATATCTTTTTAAACAGTTGTTCAAGAAAGCTGTAAGAAAGTAAATCCAGCGCATGATAAAAGAAGATATTATAGGAAAAAGTAGTTTGTCAATTACCAACCCCATTGTAGCAATACCCCAAGGAATATATAACCAAACCGAGATAAAGAGGTTTTATAAAAAGTGAAGACAGTTTTTGTAGATGTTTGTCATTTATTTCAGTAACTCCTAAAACTACCATTACTGAAATAACTTGTCTTAAACGGGGGGCTTTATGTAACGTGTCATTTCACCAAACATAAAACATAACATACTCGTTAACATGTAAATAATGATTAATTAATAGAATTATAAGGTACAAATGTTAAACTTAGAAAATAAGTAAAAAGACATTTGTTAGTTCATAAGCATTAGATTAAAACTATGAGGAGGTCTGCGTGCCTCAGACAGTTGTTTTGTATCATTGAACTACAAACAGTGAGTGTTATAAATTTTACAAATATAATAAAGCAAACTATAATTATATAAGTTAGGTTGTGTGATAGTGCTAGAAAGTGAAAATAACAGTGATAGACTTTAAAAAGGAAAAAATCAGATATAAGGAAAGTGATTAAACATTATTATAATATGAGCATTGAATGAAACATATAATCTATATGAAACAGTTATGTAGCCCATATAGTGAGATCAAACCAAGTGTAAATAATTTAAAAGATAGAAACTCTTACGTTAAAAAACTTATAATAATATAGTTACGAAGGAAAAATAAAGTAAAGGTCAACAGAATATTACTAATTAGAAATGGTAAACCGAACCTGTGACCCATAAAAAATATAGCCATGGCCTTTAACTAATGAAATTAATGTTTTGAGTGAAGAAGATTATGGTTGTTAAAAAAATTGTGAATTGCAAGAGAACGTTTAAGATAAGTGACTGCTGAGTTGATAGAAATTGAGGACCGGTGGAAGCTGAGATGACCAGGAGAACCAATCCGGGACCTAGAGGAGTGATGTTTTGATAGAGAGAGAGCGAAAAACTAGGTGTCCAGGAGCGGAATCAACGAATGAATCCATTGTGAAACCTGCAAAGTTGGTGAGATCATACCACAAAAACAATAACTGAATAAACAATAAACAAATAAATAATAATAATAATTGTGACTTGCGTTAGTGCACTATTATGAAAATGGTTGTTAATTATAAGAGTTTTTTGTTGTAGTTAATAGTAGTTTAAAAGGACCCACAAACATTCAACAGACATTAACAACACTGTAATACCGAGTCTCATGCATCAAAGTTGTATTGTTTGTTCTATATGTAAATTGTATGTTGACCCTGAGGTTCAGATGAATAATCCTCTATTTAAAAATAAAACAGGTTATACTTTATTAGTAAGAGATACTAATTTGTTTTGATATTACATATTGACGCTCAGAAGAGGGGCCTTCCACATTCACTGGATACATAAGGAGGATTATATTAACTGAACGTTACAAATTGGCGAACCCAACAGTGGGGCTAACGTCAAAAACTGAACGTTACAATATATATATGTAACATAACAAAAATACACCTCAAAAGAAAAACAAATGTACCATCAAAATTCACGGTGAAATATGCATAAACGCAATCCTTTTAAGTAATCAAAACAAAAAGAGAAATACTGTATTATAATTAATAAATAATTGCAAAATAGAGAATGAAAACTCGTGAAGTAAATAATTTAATGACAGTGACAAACAATGACTGACGATGACCAAAATACCCAGAAGTGAAGATCAAATGACAAAAAATGTACATAGCAATTTATAGATAGAAATATAATATATAAATGTGTAAAACTGGTATGTAAGAAATAAGACATTGTGAATAAACCTATTTAACTATGAGGAGGTCTGCGCACCTCAGACAGTTATTTTGTATCATTGAACTACAGAATGTGAATGATATAAATTTTACAAATATAATAATGTCAAACTATAATTATAAAAGTTGTATTGTGTGACAGTGCTAGAAAGTGAGAATAACTGTGAAATACGTTGAAAAGGAAAAATCGTGTATAATGAAAGTGATTAAACATAATTATAATATGAGCATTGAAGGGAATATATAATCTATATGAACCAGTTATATAACCCATATAGTGAAATCAAACAAAGTAAATAATTAAAAAACAGAAAATCTTACGTTAAAAACTTATAATAATATAGTGACGAAGAAAAAATAAAGGTCAACAGAATCATGTTAATTAGAAATTGTGAAACCAAACCTGTGACCCATAACATATCATAGCCGAAGCCATAACTGAAGGAATTAGTGTTGTGGTATAAAGAAGGAATATTGTTGGAAAAATCTAAAAACAAGGCAGAACATGTTAAGTTTACTGCTGAACTTTTATACAAATTAATGACCGATAAAAGATGAGATGATCAAGAAAAACTATTCAAAAAACTGGAAGAATAATGTTTTAATCGAAAGTACCAAAAATTTGATGCCCAGAAGTGAAGAATCAAGCAATAAGTCCTTAAAGAAAACTACCAGATTGGTGAGATTGCTCCAAGGCTAAGCCAGATATTTGAACCAACATTACTATATTAAAGATTGAGTTACAACAAAATACGATGACAAAAACAATATAAAAGCTATAATAGTGAATTTTTATTTGTACACTTGTACACCATAGTTATTAGTAGTAAGAGTTTTTTTATTGTTCTTGTCTGTGTACTCAACAGACATTCACAACACATAATTACCAAATCTGATGCATAAATATTATATTTTATGTAATATTTATGACTTGTACAATACTTTAACTTTACTTTTACGTTAACCCTGAGATTCAGATTGTTCATGTTCTACCACTGAATGAGCTACCATTGTTAGAAGGGGACATTGAATGGCCATATTGTCATATAAAAAATAGACCGAAATATATAAAATATAAATATGACCACTACCAGGACTTACCTGCACGCAATTACAACACTTACCTGTTATTGAAATTTTACCAGAAGACCAAGGTCGCCACGATTATTTTTTATATAGGATAAAATATCGAAAACCTTTACACTCCACCTTAAATAAAACGGACAATTTAGCAATCTGACCCACCCAATTAATAATTCAGAAAATTCCGGAACGTTTAGACGAATTTTTAACACAGAAATGAGGAAGTGGCAATGACGAAATAACTTAGTCTAACACATTTTCAAAGTAAACTATCACTTTACTGAATTAAGTCAATTTTCACTGCTATGAGTACAAAAGAATTAGTCATGATTAATTGTTATAATTACCAGAATGAGAATGCTACACAATCAAGTTTTAATTACCTTAAACTATACTTACGACTAAGGCAGCCCATATTGCCCACGCACTCTTCCATACCTTTTGTTTTTTATATACATTCCCCTTTATTTATTCAATTTTTAAATATTCCGATTGTTATCCGCGGTGTCCGTCCACGAACACGATGCCGGCCGAACACGCGGTTGGTCCCGTAACTTCACTATTTGTTTTATCACTTTAATCTCTCCACATCACTGTCCGTATTACTCACTCCGATATGTTTGTTACCTTCTGGGGTCCCGGTCGGTCTTATTGAGTAAAATACATTTGCGAAAACTCTACCAACCGGGCCCAACCCGAAACTTTAGATGTCTGTTACTGTAGTTGGCGTCCTGTTGACTGTATGGCGTCTCTGCTTAAAATCGACTCTTGTCACTGTGTACGTAACAGGTACATGTACCTGTTCCTGGAGGGAAACTGGTTCTCTACTGCCATGATGTTTTCGTCGCTCCTGCCCCATTTGTTGGGAAGTAACCACTTTATATATGGATTAAAGCTGGTATGTGTGTGTGTCCAGAGGCCGATATTGGACTTGGCTCTGATGATGTCACCAACAGTAGGCGGAGTTTAATGCGACTTCCGTGAGGTCTTAGAGAAGACGACGAATATTTTTTACGCTCTGGCCATCTTGAGTTTTTTGTTAGAGCGTCCTTTGAGCGCGTGCAGGTGTAGTTGCGCTTGAGCGTTGACACACATGTACAGAGTTCTTAGAATTTTTAAGGTGGTAAATTCCTTTGCCGTGTTACACCACTGAAATTGCGCATCGCCTTTGTTCCAAACGCTGTTTCTCAACATCGTGCTGTTGCTTGGAAAATAACGTTGCAATGCGTTCTATTATAACGGAATGAATTTTGTTACCCAATAATTTTCACAACTTCCTTTTTACAAACCCGCACAAAAATGAAAGAAATAAAAATGTACTTGCCCCAAACGATTAAAATAAAAACACCCAAAATTGACCCGCTACAATACCCCCTCGATGAGAATTCTGCTGTTTACGACAGAAGAAATCTCATCGACAAACCCCGAAGAGGACCGGTGAGGAACTGGTGCCAACAACCCCCTGGTTCTTAATCTGCATGGGTACACGACCCCCCTGGCTCAGCGACCATGGACTCATCTGAACGAGGTCACTGGACTTCTCCGTTAGAGATCCCAACACCGAGAAATCGATCAGACTCGCACCACAGCGCACCTCGCCTTCTCGCATGCTACCCCCAAAAATCCTCAATCCCTGGCTAGAATGATTCCGGCTCCTCAACCGATATGGTTCCCCTTTTTGCAAGCTGGGCTGCCTTTAGCAAATACTGGGCTCACACACACTAACATTACATGTTACCATAACACGAAAAAAAAAAAAATTTCTTTTAAAATTTATTAAAAATTTAAAAAATTCAAAATTCAAAAAATAATCGTTTATCAAAAAATTCTCTTCCTCTTTTTCTCTTTTTTTTTTCTTTAACATGACTTAACCTAGACATTTCTACGAATATAAACACATCCTTATTCTAATAGGAGAATCACTTATAGTCTACCAATATAATGCAATACAATAAAAGAAACATCATTAATACATACACAATAAAAGAATCATTACTCAAAATATTCACTCGCTGGCAGGCGAAAAATCAAGTTTTTTTTTTCAAAAAAAAATTAAAATTTTCAAAATTTTAAAATTCCAAAAAAAAATTTAAATTTATTCATTAATAAATTTTATTAAATTTATTTATTAAATAACATCTATTAAAATTATTCAAATATTGGTTTGAATTAATCAAACAAACAACTTAAAATTGGATTCCTACTATACAAGCTTAGTAGGTGTATGACCTCATCAGCTGATCGTAACTAGGTCAAGTCCAAAACCCCTTGACCTACATATGTTATGTATGATTTCTGAAAACACCTTGAACGATCGTAACTAGGTCAAGTCCAAAACCCCTTGACCTACATATGTTATGTATGATTTCTGAAAACACCTTGAACATCCGTAATATCCTAACTTTGAAATACAAAACATAATAAAAAACAACATTTAAAATAAACAAAATATTAATATAAATAGTAAACAGATTGACATTTAAATTATTTAAAACAAACAATTCTTGACTTTACATTATTTTCAAATTTTATCAAAATTCTGTCACTGGTTAAAAAAATAAACAATTGTATATTCTTTATCATGAAATTCTCTCTTTTTGCTTAACAATCCTACTCTTCATTTAACAATCTCGCTATACTTTACTGTGGGTGATGTAAATCATTTATTCTCATTTTTCTGTATTAGATCTGTATGCATATATAAACTCTACTCTCTGACTCTAATCTTCATCAACTTCAATTATCATGACACCCATCTCTACCAAAATATCTATCCCAAAACACACTAAACCCAACTTACCATTTAACACAAAACGCCACCTTCTCCCCATATAAAATACTCTCTAACCCTTTGTATATAGGATACGTGTTTCCCCGCCCCCAAAAAACTCAATTCCCTTATCTGGCGGCCCGGATTCTACCTAAGGCGGCCCCTTCCCCACTAAAATCTATTCCTATCCTGTCCCAACCCTTGTTGCGGACTCCCCAAATACACTACCCCCTAATACAAAATTGCCATCCCCAAAAATCTCAATCTCCTTACCTTACTACAAATACACAAAATAACCTCATTAATTATAAACATAAATATATCATTCAGAACTCTACCATTATTCTCCACAACTACCGTGTCAACATCAATACTTCACAAAACTCTGTTACATTACATTAACTCAAAAACAACATTACATCGTACTCATCTCTATCATTTCACATTCAACTTTTAATTCAATTCGGACAGGTCTACATGTCCCATAAAACATTTATCACCCATCAATTATCTTTTATTAATTGGCATAAATTATTGTTATTTTATTTCTCATATTCTTTTTATCTTTACTTCAAAATATCTGTAATACGTTAAACATTAATTACTTGTAACATTTACAAACCAATATACCAGTGACATGGTATTGCTGATCAGCTGATCTCCTGACATAATGAAAATACATCTTAAAATTGAACAAATTACATGGAATATACATATTTATTTTTATTTATTCTCCCTTCTCACCTCATTGTTTCCCATTTCTCTGATTCTGGTTATTTATATTAGCCTGCCAGACGATTTACTTATTGGCTTAAACAAATACACACATAATAAAATTACATATTCTTATCAATGCTTATCTAATAGACAACAATAAAATAACACACTTAACATTATAGTATGAACACCTTATTTTAAAATATCTAAGCTAGGGCTCCGATGGAGGTAACACTCACTGCTACCCCCAACCCTTTTCGCTACTTGTGAGAGCACAGGCCACCCCCACAGTAGCCACATAATAACTAATTATAATTGACAACTAATTAAAATTTGTATACATTATCATATAATAATTGCATCAACACTCATTTAACCCATTCATAACCTTTTACCGTTTAACTTTCTTGAAATTTTCAAAATTTATTATTGATAACCATTATTTATCATCTTTCATTTATTATTAAAATTTTTTAATTATCTTTATTTCTTGAACCAACTGATTTCCAAATAACATCTTATTACTGAATTAGAATCTCAATTACACCTGTAAATATTTTTATTACACATGATTATAAAATTTTTCTAATTACAATCCATTTAACATGATATGCCCACAAAACATAATCACCACCATCTCTGAAACATTTCACAAAATTTATTAATTTAAATTAAATAATTTATCATTCATTACCAACTTTGCATCTCGTAAATAAATTAACTTTACAAAAAAATTAATTATACAACCTTTACATAATCAATTAAAATATTTAAAATATATCAAATTATTTTAATTAAATTAATTATTAACAATATAGAATTCATTACCATCCAAACAATTATAATTCTCTGATTACTTGTTTTCAAAATTAATTTGGTTTATTTATTTAAATTGCAAGTATTTCAATATTATTATCACAACAATCATATTACATACACACATATAAATTCACTATATTTTATTTACACACTCTTATTTATTGTTCAGTTTTTCCGCCCTTCATTGTCCCATTCTGCCATGTCAACAAACCATAAAACATAATGCTTAATTGTCTTTTATTGTTTTACAGTCTACCCTCCATCGTCAAAGATTAATCTTGGTTTTGTATAACACTGTTCAATTATATTGACATACATATTGTTGTCTTGTGTGTCATAACCAAATAATTTCAATTTATCCGTTATACCATAATAATCATTCACCAAGTCTACGTTAAGTATTTCTGTTAAATCTCCGTCAGTAAATATTTCAAATATCGGGTTAGTTACTTTTGTATTATCAATTACATCATTCTTGTTTAAATACACTTCTAATATTTCTTTCAACTCATCATAATCTCTCTTTAATTCATATAACTCTAAATCTCTCTCAACACACAATTCTCTATTTAAATCGCTCTCATCATAACACCATCTCATACTTATAAAATCCTTCCACACAGAGGGTATAATATCATACAAATAAAATAAACTCAAATCTTCTACTAACACGGGACCCTTGCCCTTTAAAAACTCTTGTAACCACATTAAATCATCATAAATAATAAAAGGAAAATTTCCCCTCTGTCCCCATTCTACTACAACATTATTTTTTCTCTCTCTCTCTAACTCACTGACACACAATAACATCTCATAATCACTGCATTCTACACTTTCATTAATACTCTCATTATTTATTTTTTCCGTATCACTTTCTGATACCAATTTCTCAAACACATTATTATTCTCAATATTAAATTCGTTATTTTTGACATTATTGTTATTATTTGTCATTATATTTTCATCATTTGCTTTCACACTATTCTTCACCCCCACTATACTCTCAGAATTGTCTACTATTTCGTCATTTTTACATTTTGTCATATTTAACACATTGTCACCTAATTTCTCAAACTTCTGTTCTAACTTATTTAAACTAGTTTTTATTGTTTCGTTAGTGCTTTCTAAATGTTTATTCATTTCTTGTATTTCATATTTCAACTCGTTTATCTCCCTACTTTGTCTATCTAATTTTATGTCATTACTGTCAAAACGACTATCAAATTTATCTAATTTTATGTCATTATTGTCAAAGCGACTATCAAATTTACTACTCACTTTTTCAAATAATTTATTATTCATTTTTTCTAATTGATTAAGTAAAATACTCATTAGATCATCATCCATCTTATTGTATTTTGTTGAGGTCGGGGTTACTTGAATCCCTGAATCCTCTGTATTATCTTTTTCATTTGTGTTATGCACATTCATGTTTTTAATATAAACCTAACCTACTTAATTATGTACGATAAAATTTTTATACATTCGTCATTACCACATCCCATTTTCTGTGTATTAAAATAGGTCTATCTCGTATAAAATTACAATTAAACGAAAATCCTGGCAGCGCGTCGACATTTGTCACAATAAAAAATAGACCGAAATATATAAAATATAAATATGACCACTACCAGGACTTACCTGCACGCAATTACAACACTTACCTGTTATTGAAATTTTACCAGAAGACCAAGGTCGCCACGATTATTTTTTATATAGGATAAAATATCGAAAACCTTTACACTCCACCTTAAATAAAACGGACAATTTAGCAATCTGACCCACCCAATTAATAATTCAGAAAATTCCGGAACGTTTAGACGAATTTTTAACACAGAAATGAGGAAGTGGCAATGACGAAATAACTTAGTCTAACACATTTTCAAAGTAAACTATCACTTTACTGAATTAAGTCAATTTTCACTGCTATGAGTACAAAAGAATTAGTCATGATTAATTGTTATAATTACCAGAATGAGAATGCTACACAATCAAGTTTTAATTACCTTAAACTATACTTACGACTAAGGCAGCCCATATTGCCCACGCACTCTTCCATACCTTTTGTTTTTTATATACATTCCCCTTTATTTATTCAATTTTTAAATATTCCGATTGTTATCCGCGGTGCCCGTCCACGAACACGATGCCGGCCGAACACGCGGTTGGTCCCGTAACTTCACTATTTGTTTTATCACTTTAATCTCTCCACATCACTGTCCGTATTACTCACTCCGATATGTTTGTTACCTTCTGGGGTCCCGGTCGGTCTTATTGAGTAAAATACATTTGCGAAAACTCGACCAACCGGGCCCAGCCCGAAACTTTAGATGTCTGTTACTGTAGTTGGCGTCCTGTTGACTGTATGGCGTCTCTGCTTAAAATCGACTCTTGTCACTGTGTACGTAACAGGTACATGTACCTGTTCCTGGAGGGAAACTGGTTCTCTACTGCCATGATGTTTTCGTCGCTCCTGCCCCATTTGTTGGGAAGTAACCACTTTATATATGGATTAAAGCTGGTATGTGTGTGTGTCCAGAGGCCGATATTGGACTTGGCTCTGATGATGTCACCAACAGTAGGCGGAGTTTAATGCGACTTCCGTGAGGTCTTAGAGAAGACGACGAATATTTTTTACGCTCTGGCCATCTTGAGTTTTTTGTTAGAGCGTCCTTTGAGCGCGTGCAGGTGTAGTTGCGCTTGAGCGTTGACACACATGTACAGAGTTCTTAGAATTTTTAAGGTGGTAAATTCCTTTGCCGTGTTACACCACTGAAATTGCGCATCGCCTTTGTTCCAAACGCTGTTTCTCAACATCGTGCTGTTGCTTGGAAAATAACGTTGCAATGCGTTCTATTATAACGGAATGAATTTTGTTACCCAATAATTTTCACAACTTCCTTTTTACAAACCCGCACAAAAATGAAAGAAATAAAAATGTACTTGCCCCAAACGATTAAAATAAAAACACCCAAAATTGACCCGCTACAATATGATTAAATAAATGTCAAAATGAAAAGAGTAAAATAAAAAATAATTGAGTTTGAGAATAAGGAGAATAAGGAGTTTGACTATTTATTTTAACATAAGAAATTATAGAAAAAGGGTAAGATTACAATATAAAACAACAACATGGACAGAAAAATATATTATATAATTGATGCTTACAACATGGGGCAATGTTTATTTAGTTATAAAACTAAATAAATTTTATTTGAAAATTATTCATAGAATAGTAAAGAGAGACAATTTCTCTTCCGGCTTTTTAAAAATATTACATATTTGGCACACAAACGTGGGGCTTAAAAGAAATGTAAATAATTGCTAAGAAAAAGAAAAAAAAAAGAAAGAAGCGAGTTTTCTATTTTGTATCATATTTGGTGACCAACTTGAGGGCTAGGAAAAGAAAAATAAACCAAGATTGAAAGGAATTAGAGTTGTCATTTCTAGCCGGCGATCATACAAAAAACAAATAAAAATGCAACGAAGAGGAACTTCGTGCAAGCGCACAGAAGGAAAAGAAATTGAGTTGAATATGGAAGAGAAGGAGGCTCAACCAGCACCTGAAGTGGAGGTGATAGCAGGTGATACACTGGCGAACCAACCAGATAGATTCGCACAACCGGAGAACGTAGGCATGCAAGAAATGATAAGGCTAATGATGGAGGTGAAAGAGAAAATGGAAGCTAATAGCAAGAGAATGGAAGAGAAAATGGAAGATAATAGCAAGAGAATGGAAGAGAAAATAGATGATAACAATAAAGAAATCAAAGAAGAGTTAAGTAAGAAATAGACGAAACCAATAAGAAAATAGACGAGAACAATAAGAATATGGACGCAATAAAGGAAGAATTAAGTAAGCAGATCGCCGAAATTAATGAAAAACCCAATAAGAAAATAGAAGAACAGATGATAGGAATTCGACTAGAAATTTCCGAGGTACAGGAAAAATGGAACCAGACGAGTCAGGAAATCCAACAAATACGGGAGGACGTCAACACTCGGATGAATCATATGGAGGAGAACAATTTAATTCGCATGGAGGTACTCAGAAGGAAACTCAAGAAGACATCACACGAGTAGAGAAACGCTTCGTAGAGAGGTGCGAAACCATGGATATGAAGGTGAACGACGTCAGAGGTCAGGTAATCCAAAACAAGACGAAGATCGACGAAGTACGCGACAAGGAACTGTTAATTATACGTGACAAGTTGGAATCAATTAGGAATCGACCGTTCAACCTATCAAACATTTCGACGACGGAAAATGGAGAAGGTATTAATTTCCGAAACTACAAACGGAATCCGATGGAATTTTTGGAACGGATCGAAGCGAACCTGGCCAAACACCAAGAAATCAGATGGACGACGATTCGTGGAATACTCGATGATCACTTTAGAGACGTTAACGACAATTGGTGGATAGCGACACGACACGACATTACTGACTACCAACATTTTAAAAACCTGTTTAAGGTGAAGTACTGGTCCGAATCGACCCAGAACATCGTACATGACAACATCTGTAACGGGAAATTTGATACAACCCGCGGACAGACGCCAACTGCCTATTTCGTAGGGAAGGTGAATCTTGCGAGAAATTTGGAACCCCGCATACCTGAAGAATGCCTGGTAACAAAACTGGCTTACCATTTCGAGCAAGGGATCGCCAGAGCCCGACTCTGCGGCCAAAGCAAAACGATTCAGTCAATGGCGGCTCTCCTCGAAAACTACGAACATGAAAACTACTATCGTAGGAACCGTCAACGGAACGATAACTATGAGGGGAGAAATAACCATAATGTTATCAACAATAATAATAACCAAAACTACCGGACGAATTACCCTGATTGTAATAACCACAACAACCAAGGGAATCGTAATCACCATCCCGGTAACACAAACAATACTCGAAATAATAGCCATCCAAACAATATTAATACAAATCGACGTAATCAAACCCCGAATAATAATTCTAACAATCGCCCATATCGACCCAGAGTTAATCATGTTAGAACGGAAGAAAACGGACCAAGGAGACATGAGTACCAGAGACGTAGAAGTTTCGGCAATTACGACGACCGACGGGATGACTATGACTTCAATCATTTCCCGAGGTACCAGAATAGAAGAAGTAGGAGGCATGACGAGAATCGAAGGAGGACGTCACACGATAATTATGACTACATTCCTAATGAACGACCGGAGTTACCACCAGAAAATGTAACCAATCAACCGCACATACTGTTATGTTTTACTTTCTTAGTTTTACAAATTTCATAACAACTAAACTTTGTTTACTTTTTTTTACACTCTTGGCTCGTGTAGCCGCCATTTTGTTTATTGCCAACATATAGTTTTACTCACCAGGGTCCAGGTGTTCGAATTAGACGAGCTGAAAAAATTAACAAGATGGTTGCTTTGAAATGATTACCTCAAATTCACTTGTATTTTGCAAACTTGTATTTATTCATTATTTTGGTTATTATATATTGATGACAATGGCAAAAATTACTCCCTCCATCTTTTACACTTTTACGATTCAAAGATAAATACAATATATTGTTTTCTTTAACTCCAACCTTTCTTCAAGATATTATTTCAAATTAATTTATTAAACGTTGAAATAGATGCTGAAAATTACTAAACTACCTTCTATTAACGTAAACTAGTGCTTTTATTCTTTTAGATTAATTAGGTACCTCCACACACACACACACACACACACACACACATACACACACACACACACACACACACACACTCTCACGCAATTGTACACGGTACATTCTTTTTTATTGAGCTCAATTTAAAAGGGCTAGTATTGTAAGTAATTGTGAAATGTCTACTTCCCTGCTTATGCGTAGAAATTCGACGCCCCAGGCGTCAACTCGTGGCTTACACGGTTTGCTGTTTTCGTAGTTCTCACTTTCACATTTTATGGCCGAACTGTCAATTTACTGCAAATTTTCTCACTGTCTACTTTTTTATTTTAATACTGTTTTAGATCCAAAATATATCAAAGTAATCACATTTTTAGTTGCTTTGCAGGCCCGCAATTTACGTTCCGCAACTTTTACGTGCTAGTCGCACTAAAGATGACTGCAGACTGGGGACGAATGTATTGCGTTATTTTCTGAGGTGGAGAGGGTGTCATGTCACCAATCTCATTGTCTTCAGACTATGATGACTCAAATTTTAAGGCGAGGCGAATTGCACACTGCATTCTCAAATGACATATTTGCAGGCTTGGCTTGTTGACTTAATAGGTCGAGTTCGTTTGGCTAAAAATAGCTGTTGTTTTTGCGCATACAATGTTGACCTTGATACAATTTCCTGCACATGCCTGCGTCATTACAAAACTTTACACAACTTTACCATTTATTTATGCTTTTGCATTAAAAATAAAATTTATATTTGTTTCTTCCCCAAAACGCTATGTAGACAGAAATGTACCGTTACAATACCCCCTCGATGAGAGGTTTTATGTCGAAGCATAAAAACTCTCATTGACGCACTCATACTTCCTAAAGGGATCAGCCAGGATATGTCGTCACAACCCCCTTTACGTTTTATAATAAATAGTTAACTTACCCCTTGGTCCAGTGACTGTGACTGCACCTGAATTAGACGGGTCAATTTAGTTAACTTACGGTTTTTATGGTCAAGGAATTCATTTCAACCAATAAATGTTGTCCATGGGATCAAAAATGGGGGCCAATAATGAACAATGTAGGTACAATACCAGTTTTTAGGGCAAAGAACACAAATATTAAGTTGTATGTTTATATTATTGTAACACATTGTAACTACACTATTTTATATTATTGTATATATTATGTACTATTGTATGTTTTTTTTGCAAAAATATTTATTCTAAAACGTACACTTTAAATTATGTTAAGAAAAAGTGCAGCAATACGGGAGTAAAGAAAGTCACTCCTTCATTGTCTATTAGTCCTCATCACTGTTTTGTAGTTCATCATAGGAATTGTCACAATGCGTAACTTGACAAGATCCACATACAGAACTGCATGGAAGTCCGCATTTTCTGCAACTGCAACGTTTACCACTGCAACTAGTCGTACAATTGCAGTGTATAATTTTCAGTAGAGTGTCTGGTGCAGCATTCATATCACATATTATAGGTACAAGTTCATCGCCATCGAGCTTCCAACCCCAGTTCATAGGATTCATTTCACCAGCCATACTCATCCATACCATGGTCTGGTAGTACACTCTTAGACAATGAAATTTGGTGGAAAGACTCATTTGGAGGAAGACGTTCTGGATGAACAAATGATTTGGCTGTGATGACTTTCTTCATAAGTGTTTGGTAACATAAGGCTGCCAAAGAACTAGTACTGTTGCCACCAAAAGTAACAGCCATCGCTTGACTGCCAAGACTAACTATATTAGCAGGGTTCTTGCCTGGTGAAGTGAATGCAGTTGCACAGGAATGAAGGACACTATCACCTTTTACAAGTTTTTGGAATACCGATTTTTTACCAACACCATAAATACGCGAGGTGGAATCACTTCCTATGAATGCATGAAAAAATAACAACTGTGTACATAACTCACTGCCAAAAATAGACTTCAAGTTATTGATGTAATACACTTTTGGAATGCCTCTTGACTGATTATCAGATTTAAAATACACGAGGTTTGCCATTAGCGTCAGCGAAATTTACAAGAAGAATTAATAGGTCAATATCCTCTCCAATGAGTGTGGTGGAATGCTCCTGCGCACTGTTAACTGCAGCCTTTGTAATGTACACATCAGCGTCACCTTCCACTTGAAAAACCATACAGCCTCTCATCACCATTTCTTCACTGATTAATTTGATTAGCTGTTGTTTATTACTTACTAATGAAAGAAGTTCTTCCTGCTTCCCTTCGAATTCAGTATCACTGGTGAAGTGAACTATTGGATAATGGATGTTTTTTTGCCTTCTTTTATGTGTATTATCCTTTATTGAAGGACCTGCGTCATACCCATCGATCACAACAGTTGCCAACCCATAGTGTTTAATTGTAAAGTCTGCATATACTTTGGCTATTTTACTATACGTATCTCTCTTTTTCCACTTCAGCTTGCGTATCAAGAAGCCTCCGTCAATAACATATCTTTCCATGCACAGAGCAGCATCTGGTGTTGTTTCAATTGATGCTTGATTGTTATAATGCTCATCAATGGCATGGGCCAATTGTGGTTTATCGGCCTTTCTCAGAATGTGGTTGTCTTCAAAAAGTGATGTTGGGTATGCGCTAAGCTCATACTTCATCACCTCCTCTAAATCCAGTTCTCCTGTCCTTGAGACTACAAGGAATCGCTGGAAGAGTAAGCCAGGATCAATGATTTTTCCCAGAGAAATCATGACACCATGTGAACTACTCATGGTCTTTGCTTTGTCGATCCTCTAAAAAGCGAAGGAAAATACAGGTTGTCCAAGCATTCTTTGCACTACGCTCCTTCCCACTGACTTGTACTCATGCACATTGACGTCTTCTTTCACCACAATACCATTGATTATATTTCTCAATGAGGTGTCAGCAGAGAAAGGTGAACATGCTGACAGCTTTGCGTATATTTTACGAATGTCCAAAGTGTCTCTTTCAATTCTTGAGACACTGGAATCTTTGTGTTGTTCAGTTGTGGTGTATGTGAGTTCATTAAAGTCCTGCATGGCAATATTGTACTCAGACATAATGGGGCCTGACATTGTCCACAACGCTCGCTGATCTTCCGTCATCTTGCTTCCATGAGTTAAACCGCCAGAGGTTTTTAGTGACCTCATAAGTGTTTGCTCAATCACGAGGTCGCAACCTAGACTAGCCCAAACCTGATTTGTTTGACGGATGACATGCAACCCTTTTTGGAACATCCTGTAGACTTCAGGGTTATTGCTTTCCAATTCAGTCATTTCGTGGAGGTACAGATGTGCTGACTTCAAATAGTTGTAGTGTCCTGCTGCTGCAAATATCTGCAATGCATTGTAAATTCAATGCAAATGATTGTTCCAAGACCCAGTGCGATCTGCTTTTATCAGCGCTCGTGCAGTACTTAGCATTTGCTGATATCCTACCCACAACTTACTCGTTTTAGATTGAGCACTAACTTCAGTTTTCTTCTTGTCAAGTATCTCACTGATTCTATTTACTGCACTTGGTGTGACAACAGTTTCAAGAGTGGTTTCACCCCTTAAGAGACATGAATACATATCCTCAGTTTCATCTATTAGCGAAGTTTCAGGATTTCATCTAGAATAGATTGCACAAGTAGTTGATGAATACAAGTATCCACTAGAAGATGACCTCTGACAGCTCTTGCAACTGCTTTACCATTAAGCATATGTACTACGGCATTTTCACCATAGAGCACTTCTAAAATGCTTTTTAGACCTGTGCCGTCCATTAGTGTACCTATTGCTCCAAGCAAATTCATTAAGGCGTGGAAACTGCCAAGCATTAGTACAATATTTTTCAAGTGGGAATCCTGTGGTGCAGCTTTGATGATTTCACTAGCTTTCCAGTACAGGGGTTGGTCAAAAGTTATTACAGGAGGGACATGGTGTTTGCTGGCTAATTGGCTGATAAATTCTAACATTGATAGAAAGCAAGTTTTCTCACCGGGAGACATATCGATCATGGGCAAATACTGGATGGAGGACTGGCCAGGATGAGTATTCCCTTTGTGAGTGACATGCATCATTCCCTGCCAATTTGGTACAGGCTGCTTGAAACGGAATGAAAGCTCCCACAAAATATCAACTGTAATGTTACAACCTTGATTAAATGCAAGATCTTTAAATTTGATTTCTCTTAATGTATTTTTAGCAAAACTGTACTCTATAATATTAATACTTGACTGCTCTGTTATGTGGAGTTCCGACATTTCTTTCCTATTCACAAGATATTCGCTTTATTCCTGGTGTCAGTGCTGCAATCATGCCCATCCCATGAAATGTTCCTTTACCGTCTATGGTAATAGCATTGTGATCTACATTGTCAGCAACAAACAACCACGAAGACTTGAATAGCTCGTGATCTTTAAAAATTGAATTTGGTGTGCCACAGCTAGCAGCATTCTTCTGAAATCTGAGCAGTTCACTATACGATGAGCTGTATCCCATCTTATTAAGGGTTTCCAAGAGGAATTTAGATCGATAGTGGTGATGCATCTGTACTGCTAAACCAATCTGCAATGGAGCAATGACAGCCCTGGGTCTTGCTGCCTGTACTATGGCTTGTCCTATGCTGGCTATTTTCTGTTGAATTTGTTTCCCCACAAATATTTTGTTCCACATGTTTTGTAAGGTTTCTGAAATGAAATCGAGTGTAGAGTCGAGTGTCGATCCTCAACTTTTGGGTAGTAATCAGTAGCAGCTACTACATTTTCTTTTATTTCACTCCTGATCAGCCGTGCTGCCGTATCAATTATGGCTCTCTTTTGCACTTCTTCATTACTTTGTACTTGTGAATATTTGTAGAAAGAACGAAGTATTTCTGATGTCTTCTCTTTAAATGTCACAATGTTCTTTAAGCCTTTTCCCTCAGCAATGAAGATTGTGTCCCCATAATGTTCTATCAGCTTGTCATTTAGATGTTTCCTGCTATAAGAAGGCGGATCGTCGTTATTCAAGAACTCCTTCATCTTTTCTTGAAGGTCTAAAATGGTCAACTGTTCTTCATCATTCATCTCAAGAAAACCACACATTCTTAAGAAAGCCTGTTCTTGAGCAGCATCTTTAGGACGCCCACATTTTCTACGCTTTTCGTGAGAACCAGATGACTCATCCCAAAATTGATGTGGCAAATCATATCCAGTGCGAAAATTAATGCTACATACATGATGATATATGCAATCAGCTGCACTAAGATCTCCATAGTACTCAATCCTCCCTTTTACTTTAAATGACCAGTCATCTGAACGATTTTCACAGCACTCCTTGATTGTCCTGGCAAATGCATCTGTCCTTACGTGGCTGTAGTCAGAACCTTCAAGGGAAACAAATGTCCCACAGAAAAGGCAATCACTCGTACTCAGGAAAGGCTCGGCAGATACACGTGGACTTTTCCTCCGTTCGAGTTTACTGGAATCACGTTTCTTCAATGTAATGCCTTTTTTATTTACATAACGTTTCCGACATTGCACGTGTACGTTACAGCCAGCAGTGACAACAAGGCTGTCACCTCTCAGAACACTTGCTGCATTTATGCCATCAGCACCCTTCTCATGAACTTGAATCACTGCTCCATCTGTCAAACTGTCCTTGCAGACAGGACAGTTCTCACTAGAAGTTGAATTAGCACTCATGTTTCAAACCTGCAACAAAAGAAAACAGAAGACTAATTACAAAAAAAGTCATCATACAAAAAAGGTCTATAGGATCGAAAATGGGCCCCAACATTTATTGGTTGAAATGAATTCGTGACCATAAAAACCGTAAGTTAGATATAAAAATAATTGTTCTACGCTAAAAATTAACAAAGTTACACGAGTTTTGCCGATTTTCAAGGTTAGTGGTGGCCATCTTGGAAATAACCCACTTCCGGTTGTCATATTTTGGTAGACTTTTTTTCTATCGATGAATACATTTAGTAATGCCAAAAAACGTTCACAGACCTTTTGTTGGAATTTGTTCTATGTCTCATGGTATATTGACCCGTCTAAATGACCTTACTGAACTTCTCTCTCGAGATCCCAACACCGCAAGGCCAGTCAGGCACTTGATGCTCCTGCTCTGACGCGCTGGTCAGCTCAGGACCGCTGCCACAGCATTACCAGACACTGAAACATCAAATTAAAAATCAAATAGTGGCCTGATATAATACCATATCCCTAACTGATCTGTTTCCCCTTAGCTGTGTACTGATTTGCATTAAGAATCACTGGTTTTTTCCTTAAATCCTAACCTATATGAATACAATATTTATTATAACAAAATATAAAACATCCAGCCTCAATATCGACACTCTTTATACCCTTCTCTTGTTACATCTTATTCCCAAAATTCAAAATATCTCTCTGATTCTATCAGAATTTAAATAAACATTTCCCATTACAACATTACAAGTACCTTCCCTCATAGAATTAGTATTTCAAAACAATTAAATTCATTAATAAAATTCTTATATAGAATAAAACACATTTGAATCAACTACATCAGAACAAATCATCTACTTATAATTGTTAATTATCATAATACTTCTGAATTCAATACAAAATCATTCAATTATCTCATCAGATCCTCAACATAATTCATTTTGATATTCATTAATGCATTACTAATAATTTAGTAACCTCCTTCCACACACACTATGGCCCCCCCTGGACAGTAGCATCCAGTTGCTTCCACAAGGACTGAAGTTAAGGAGGAATTTTGTCATCTCCTGTCCTTGCTTCGGCATTACATTTAAAGTTCAGACAAGGTTACCCCTAATACACTCATAATTAACCTTGCGATTATTACATTAAAATAAACATTTCACATTTAAGTTTGACCAAAAATTACACACATTACAGCTTTACTTTAGCTTTAAATTCTATTAACTCTTTAACTTGTTTCATTTATTATTACATTTCAACTATGATTTTCTGTTTAACCCTTTCATAATTAATTGGTTTGGGTGATCCTCCGTCATTCACAATGATTTGATTTATTGAATGGGCATTTAAATATATAACCTTACTCCCTTTCTTCCTTCTAACAACCACTAACAGATTTGCATAGGGTGACACCAATCTCTTAATAATAACCCCCTTCAACACTTTATCTATTCTACTTATATCATTTTCCTCTTTCTACAAAATACCTGATACCCTCTTTGTACCTAGGATGTGTGTTCCCGAACCTGCAATTCACATTCATACCCTCTTGCCCTCCCTGGAATCTCGGCAAACACTCTTCGAAACTTCTCAATCACCTGCCACAACGACGCACGTTGATCACTCCCTACAACATCACCCTCACTACAAAATTTCACCATCACCTATTTACTCTCTATTTACATTACTCTCACTTTCTCTACATACATGCATTCCCGCTACTGTGTCCCTACTACTACCCCGTTTCTGTATTACTTTTATTCCAAAATTCTTATTTTGTCTAACACCCATTAAAATTAACTTTGACTGACTCAAATGCCTTATTGAAATAATTATCACCCAAACTCTAGCTTTTACCACCTTTTCATTAATATGATCATTGAAAATTACATTAGAAAATTCATAACCTCATAATAACAATATAACTCAACATCCAAACATATTGTATGTTTAATCATTTACTGTTCATTATAGAATCTAAATCTCAGAAAATCATTTAAATTCATCATAACATTAATTAATTAATTAATTAATTACTCTCCAATTATTTAATTCAATCAGTTTTTTCCACAATTACTCTCATCATTTATTTTTAGTCTGAAAAAATGTTATAATTATTATTCAATCAATTCCTATTACCTACATACATTGTTTACATAGTACATACTACGAGTACACCCTAATGTAATACGCAAATACATTTGACATCAACACACAAAAGAATATACAATCCAAATTATTATCTGTTATCATTTACCACAAATCATTTCCTAAGACAATCCATTTCGAAACCACACTATTCACATAATTAAATGTTCATGAACAACAACTGTTTAACCACCACCATCGAATAATACTCTGATCTTACATCTACACAAATCATTTTTTATTGGATACATTATATTACTATCAACATAATGATTATTTATATTCTCATATTCTTCCACAATACTAACAGGATTACTCCATATTATTATATCATACAACTTGTCATCATAGAGTATAGTCATGTCGCCTTTAGTATAATCTGTCACCACTAGGTAAGTTATAAATTCATCATTAACAACATCATCATCTACTGCTGCTATATCAGCTTCAACACAAGGTAAGATTTCAATATCATTTTCCACTCTCTCTATACCTAACCTTTCTACTAATTCTTTATAATTTCCACCCACCTTAAATAAATAATCTCCTCATCAACACACCACTCTCTTTCAAAATATCTCCCATCATAATACCATTTCACCCTTTTTCTACTAACCCTTGCAGAAGGTACTACAACTTTATTACTGCACCATCTACCAGCTGCACAAAAAATCAAGGGACAATTACTTGTAGACCATACGTCTCCCAAATACACTCGTGAAGCATTTTCTTCACGCACAACCACAACACCACGGGAAAATTTTACCCTCTGCAACCCCTCTACCTGTAAACTCTCTCTACACTTTCTCTCTAACTCATCAACACTCTCTATCACTTCATTATCAAATTCTACTCCCACTATAACTTCATCAGCACTCTCAATATTCACAACCTTACTCTCTAACACCATATTTTTAATTATATTATCATTTTTCTCACCCCTACTTACCGTATTATATGTTAACTGATCGTCTTTATTTTCGTTTACTTTATCGGACTTTTCACCATTTTCTACCCCCATTTTAATCTCATAATTATCATCTATTCTATTCATTGTAAAGTTATTAATCACGTCATCTATTCTTGCGTTTTGTTCATCGAACTTCTGATCTATTGATTCTATTATCTGTTCTTTCATATTATCCCAACGTGTATTAATTTCATTCATTTGCTTATTAAAATTAAAATTCTGTTGTTTAATTTCGTTTCTAATTTCATCAAATTTACTATTCTGTTCATTCATTTTAATATCACTAACGTCAAAACAACTGTTTACTTCATCAAATTTAGCATTGACATTACTGTTGATTTTATTAAACAACGCCAGAATCACTCTTTTGTTCTTTATTTTGTTCTTTCAATTCATTTAGATTACTATTTATATTTTCGGACATTTTTCTTATTAGGTTAAACATATCGTCCATCGACAATTCTTTTACTCTAGTTGTCGTTGGAGTAGACTCTGCTTCTACATTACTCATTATCATTGACTCGGTAAGAGTGTTTTCTAGATTTATTTCCTTATTTTCCATTTTTTAATGGTAAAGTTATAACTTTTTTGTCAAAATACTAACATATAATATAACACAAACTTGTCATCTAAAAAGATATTCTATTTAATCTATTTACTCCTACCACATATAATCACAACTTAACCCTATCTTTTGTATGTCTATTTCTAAGTACATACCAATTTACTCATTCTAAACAACCATCCTGTTTCTCACAACAGGTCCACATTTGTATAAATTTTCTTTATGCAAATGGTCCCTGTTCGGGCGCCATTTGTTATGTTTTACTTTCTTACTTTTACAAATTTCATAACAACTAAACTTTGTTTACTTTTTTTTACACTCTCGGCTTGTGTAGCCGTCATTTTGTTTATTGCCAACATAAAGTTTTACTCACCAGGGTCCAGGTGTTCGAATTAGACGAGCTAAAAAAATTAACAAGATGGTTGCTTTGAAATGATTACCTCAAATTCAATTGTATTTTGCAAACTTTATTTATTCATTATTTTGGTTATTATATATTGATGACAATGGCAAAAATTACTTCCTCCATCTTTTACACTTTTACGATTCAAAGATAAATACAATACATTGTTTTCTTTAACTCCAACCTTTCTTCAAGATATTATTTCAAATTAATTTATTAAACATTGAAATAGATGCTGAAAATTACTAAACTACCTTCTATTAACGTAAACCAGTGCTTTTATTCTTTTAGATTAATTAGGTACCTCCACACACACACACACACACTCATGCAATTGTACACGGTACATTCTTTTCTATTGAGCTCAATTTAAAAGGGCTAGTATTTTAAGTAATTGTGAAATGTCTACTTCCCTGCTGATGCGTAGAAATTCGACGCCCCAGGCATCAACTCGTGGCTTACACGGTTTGCTGTTTTCGTAGTTCTCACTTTCACATTTTACGGCCGAACCGTCAAGTTACTGCAAATTTTCTCACTGTCTCTACTTTTTTAGTTTAATACTGTTTTAGATCCAAAATATATCAAAGCAATCACATTTTTAGTTGCTTTGTGGGCCCGCAATTTACGTTCCGCAACTTTTACGTGCTATTCGCACTAAAGATGACTGCAGACTGGGGACGAATGTATTGCATTATTTTCTGAGGTGGAGAGGGTGTCACGTCACCAATCTCATTGTCTTCAGACTATGACGACTCAAATTTTAAGGCGAGGCGAATTGCGCACTGCATTCTCAAATGACGTATTTGCAGGCTTGGCTTGTTGACTTAATCGGTCAGGGTTCGTTTGGCTAAAAATAGCTGTTGTTTTTGCGCATACAATGTTGACCTTGATACAATTTCCTGCACATGACTGCGTCGTTACAAAACTTTACACAACTTTACCATTTATTTATGCTTTTGCATTAAAAATAAAATTTATATTTGTTTCTTCCCCAAAACACTATGTGGACAGAAATGTACCGTTACATACAGAATAATACTGATGATAACAATTTAAACGGGAGGAGGCAGTGAGAACGACTCACGGCCCATCACTGCTCCAATCGACTGGGTATTAAGAAGCCATGACCTAAAGATGAATCACAATAGGATCATCATCATCCAGAATCATTATTTATGCGATATGCGAGAAGAACTGTTAGAAGAAGAAAATACTAGCGCTATCACACGAATAACGAAATAATCTATATCAACCCCCTAGTAGAAGGAATTCCAACCAGAATTATGATCGATACTGGTGCCAATGTTTCATTAATAAATAACACTGAATTAGAGCGAGTACAGAGAGAATGTAAAAGAATAGTACCTACCTTACCTGTTAATAATATTATATTACTCGGAGCAACTGAACCGGTCTTCCTTGACCTGAACAGCAACGGTGAAAATATCACTGCAGTATTTTTAGTCTCAAGCGGAATGCCCTTTAGTATATTGTTAGGATGCGATGTGCTGAGAAAATATTCAGCCATCATCAGCGTGAGCAGGGAGAAGGTATCCGTGTACTCAGAAGATGTAGTGTGGACGGCGAAGTTAATAGGAAGCAAGAGTGCCCCTTTGAACTGAACCAGCGACCACTTTAGGGAATTAAATTATTTAGGGGAGAATACACCAAGCAGAAATTAGACGAAATCCGACAAGACATATGCTAATTTAACTGATCAACAGGTAGAGTATTTAATCAGTATTTATGAGAGGTATCGACATGTTTTCTCTGATGAACCAGGGGAAAGCGTATTATTGAAAAACTGTGAACTACCTAACACCTTAGAAAGTATTACCAAAAAATTACTATTACTACATACCGGACCATATATCATCACACCGAACAAAACCAACAACACTTATGAGTTAATGGATCCCGTATCCAAGAAAATTAAAGGGGTGTATAACCAAACCTCACTCAAGAAATATTATGAAGAACCGCAACAAGAATAAGTTATTATTTCATCATTACAAAAAATTTTGGTATTCCGAAATAATCACTCTTATGTCGGGGGCAATATATAACATAACAAAAATACACCTCAAAAGAAAAACAAATGTACCATCAAAATTCACGGTGAAATATGCATAAACGCAATCCTTTTAAGTAATTATCAAAAACAAAAAGAGAAATATTATAATAAATAAATAATTGGGAAATGGAGAATGAAAACTCGTGAAGTAAATAATTTAATGACAGTGACAAACAATGACTGACGATGACCAAAATACCCAGAAGTGAAGATCAGATGACAAAAAATGTACATAGTAATTTATAAATAGAAATATAATATATAAATGTTTAAAACTGGTATGTAAGAAATAAGACATTGTGAATAAACCTATTTAACTATGAGGAGGTCTGCGCACCTCAGACAGTTATTTTGTATCATTGAACTACAGAATGTGAATGATATAAATTTTACAAATATAATAATGTCAAACTATAATTATAAAAGTTGTATTGTGTGACAGTGCTAGAAAGTGAGAATAACTGTGAAATACATTGAAAAGGAAAAATCGTGTATAATGAAAGTGATTAAACATAATTTTTTATAATATGAGCATCGAAGGGAATATATAATCTATATGAACCAGTTATATAACCCATATAGTGAAATCAAACAAAGTAAATAATTAAAAAACAGAAAATCTTACATTAAAAACTTATAATAATATAGTGACGAAGAAAAAATAAAGGTCAACAGAATCATCATGTTAATTAGAAACTGTGAAACCGAACCTGTGACCCATAACATATCTTAGCCAAAGCCTTAATTGAAGGAATTAGTGTTTTGGTAAAAAGAAGGAATATTGTTGGGAAAATCTAAAAACAAGGCAGAACATGTTAAGTTTACTGCAGAACTTTTATACAAATTAATGACCGATAAAAGATGAGATGATTAAGAAAAACTATTCAAAAACTAGAAGAATAATGTTTTAATCGAAAGTACCAAAAATTTGATGCCCAGAAGTGAAGATTCAAGCAATAAGTCCTTAAAGAAAACTACCAGATTGGTGAGATTGCTCCAAGGCTAAGCCAGATATTTGAACCAACATTACTGTATTAAAGATTGAGTTACAACGAAATACGATGACAAAAACAATATAAAAGCTATAATAGTGAATTTTTATTTGTACACTTGTACACCATAGTTATTAGTAGTAACAGTTTTTTATTGTTCTTGTCTGAACCACTATTCAGCAGACATTCACAACACATGATTACCAAATCTCATTCATAAATATTATATTTTATGTTATATTTATGACTTGTAGAATACTTTAACTTTACTTTTACGTTAACCCTGAGATTCAGATTGTTCATGTTCTACCACCGAATGAGCTACCACTGTTAGAAGGGGACATTGAATGGCCATATGATTAAATCAATGTCAAAATGAAAAGAGTAAAATAAAAATTAGTTGAGTTTGAGAAAAAACGAGAATAAGGAGTTTGACAATTTATTTTAACATCAGTTCAGTTCGTAGTCCTTCAGTCTTTCGACTGGTTAGTACCCTCCCCGCATATACCCGTGGTGCGTGTGTTACTGAGTCTCTCACAGGTATATGGGATCTACAGTTTAACGCCAGATCCGAATGGCAATTTTTTTTTAGGGAGGGTTTATACTAGGCAGGATACCACTCGCTGGGTTGCCATTACCTTGCGAGGGGGAACGGTCGTATCTAAATCAGATGGCCCCTGGCGGGAATTGAACCCACGCCGACAGCGTAGCAGCGTCACACGCTAGCCACTAGACCACGACTTACAAAAAAGGTAAGATTACAATATAAAACAACAACATGGACAGAAAAATATATTACATAATTGATGCTTACAACATGGGGCTTAACTAAATAAATTTTTTTGAAAATTATTCATAGAATAGTAAAGAGAGATAATTTGTCTTCTGGCTTTTTAAAAATATTACATATTTGGCACACGAACGTGGGGCTTAAAAGAAATATAAATAATTGTTAAAATAAAAAGATTATATATGTATATAGATAAAATCATGCATTTTCATTCGTATACTCATTAGATCTACAATGTGTGAACTTATAACTATGTATCAATTATTCTGCTGAATCTTGTTTTCGATTTTGTAAATCAATATCTTCTTCAATATTATCATAATCTAAGAAAGAAACAACAGGCTTGTGGTAACTAAAATATGAGATAAATAATTTTGATTGAAAAAAAAACTCCGTTAATTGTAGTTCCATGTTTTGTTGTACTCTCATGTGGGTCATTCGACATATTTAAATCCAATGTGGTTTTTAAAAAATCAATTAAAGGCTTTGATTTTTCTTTTGAGAAATCCACATTGAAATCTCCACTCAAAATCATAGGTAATTGATGTAAGTTCCGATTGAGCAGAGCAGACCCTGTTGTATAAATGAGAAAATTTTCATGGATGAATTCGATGATTTTATTTATACTTTGATTTGGTGAGATGTAAATAGCAACTATTATGATAATTAGTCCATTTTCTGCTTCACATTTTGCTACACTTTCTCCAGTAGATGATTTGTTAAAGCCATATGATTGAGAATTACTAAATACTACATCCATCTGTGAACTTATAATGTTTGTCATGTCTTTATTGTTTTTGTATATGGCTACTCCTGCAGCTCTGCACTGAGGTCTCTTAAACTTAGCAACACAATGAAAATTTGGAATATTGATGTTTTCTTCATTGTTCACCCAAGTTTCCGATAAAAGCAATATAGTTGAATTTTGTGTAACACCGTCATCAAGGTCCGAGACATGTGCGCGTAAACTTTGACAATTTAATGAATATATTAATATTCCCTTTCTGTTGTTATGAAGTTTGTTAACACAGAAGTGATTGTTTGAAGCCTGTTCAGTGACAACCTTTTACATTCTGTTTGTAAGTCAGTGCACATGTAGATTCTCTTCGGCCATGAAAGAATGCGTGATTGTTATTTTTGGTCACAATGTGAAGTCCTTCGATGCGTGTTACTCTTGATAATGCAACGTATACCAATTGTTGAGAATGTGTTTTCTCATATTCATAAACAACTTCGTCGAAAGTTGCTCCTTGTGACTTATGAATCGTTATTGCGCATGCCGACAACACTGGAAAATGATTATGCTTGGCATGTATAGTTTTATTATTATTAAGTGGTACAGTGCATGATCTTCTAGCTATTGGTACAGCATTCCTTAAAATGTTGTGATCCATCATGTACCCCGAAACTTTGCTTCAAATTTTTTTTCCAACTTTTTCTGGATTTGAAAATATCATCCAAACTCTGCTAACTTCGCCATCATCATCATAATCTATGTGACACAATTTTCCTACAGCACCGTTAGCCAATCCATCGGATACATCGACATTAGTAGTCAACATATAATATTTATACAATAAGAATGTTATTTCGTAAGGCAATCCTCCTGTATCGATTGTCGACATTTTATGGAACTTCTGCTTTACGAAAGCTTCTTGTTCAGCATTATGGCAACCCGTATAAATATCTTTTGCAACAGAAGTCACCTTATTTTCTGCCATATTTAATATAGAATTTTTTATAATTTTGAACAGCTACATTTGATAAAAAGAGGTGTATTCCATGAGGGCAAGCAATATCAGCTTCTTCTTGACTGACGAATCTTGATTCAATTAATGTCAATTAATCCGAGTTCAGTTTTTCTCAGTTTCCAATTTTTGTAAGAGCATTGGAAAACATAACGTTTGCTTGCCTCATAACCTCTGCGAGTTCATAGAATTTCAAATTGCGCCAAGCTGTCGACCCTGTCATTCTGCGTTTTATTTGTTTGTAAATCGGTGTTGCTCTGACTGGAGGTAATTGTCTCAAATCACCAATTAATATTACATCTAAGTCACCAAAATATTTTGTAAAATTACCGGTGATTTGCTTAAGACGTAAATCGATTTACTCTAGAAGCTCTGCGCCAATCATACTTACTTCATCGATTATTATTGCTCTGACATATTTAAATAATGACCTGTATTGATATGCGACTTCTGTACTCAGTGGTAACAATTTTGAAACAGATATTATCAAAGCTGTGTGAACAGTAGTTCCATCTATTGCTACAGCTGCTTTTCCTGTCGATGCACATGTTATATACCCATCACTATCAGAAAACCGATTATATATTTCCATTATAAGTTTTATAACGAAAGTTTTACCACATCCGGCTGGCCCAGTGAAGAAAATCTGTAAAGGACTATTATCATTAGATAATATTTTGTTGATTACATGCAATAGCAGAGCCTTTTGTTTTTCATTAGCCATCCTCATAGCTGCACAAAAATCCGCACTAGACATAATATTTTCCTTTTTTTTAGCAATAGCACCAAGTTTATTTAGAGTAGCTAATCGAAGATCACTATTTATTTCTGAATTCGGATTATTATACAGTTGTTCGAATGGATTTGCTTCTGGGTATCTGTTGGCAAGATCTCGTATTTCATCCTCATCTAGGGGAGTTTCCTCCCGGCATAATTCTCTACAAATTTGAATAGTTTTATCAATGTCTATATTTGACTCGAATTCTTTCCTCCTTTGTAGTATTATATCCTCAGTATCATCATAAATGGAAATAAATTTCATCTCTGCTATTATTTCCTCTTCTTCACTTCAGAATGGTAAGTGTAGAGTCACCATTTCTCGCTTATATTCATTAAAATCTGGCCATATCGTAGTTTTGATACTAAAATATCCTCGGCTCATTCCTTTCATCAAATTCTCCTTTTCTATTTTTTGTGTATTTAGATACGAATTGCGCTAATGTAATATCCTCTAAGCATTCTGGTCTTTTCTCGTACTTATCAAACCAGTTCTCTTTCCAAAAATCAGTACAATCATCCTCTAATTTACTCAACTCTTCCATAGTTTTTCTTATTCGCTGACGTTCAATTGGCCATATTCTTGGAATATATACGATAATTAATGAAGTTTTTGACATAGGCTCTCGTAGTGAATACCAAGCAGCTTCTTGACTTGTGATCTCTGTATGATGTAGTATGTTCACACTGATGTTTCTGGTTATCTCAGTGATATCAAATTCCGGATGTTCATTCATTGTTTCGATTATTTTTCTTTATAAGTCACTTACTCCTCTGTTTGTTTTATTTACATATTCCACTACATAAGCTGCACACGAATATTCTTCTGTAATGAATTGAAAGTCGGTATTAGATTTAACAATATTAAATATGACTGGATTGAAAGATTATGCCATTTTTCGAAAGGTTCTCGTTTTACGAAAACGTTTGGTCTAGTTATTCCTGCTCTGATAATATTGCAATATTCTTCATCTGAATTTATACCATTATGATTGTAAAAATCGTCCATGTCCACAAAATCTTCATTTTCCAATCGTAGTCTTATTTGTGCATAGCGTTTCCGATAATTGATAAATCTTATTATATACATACCACCAATATCAGTAAAATTTCACTTTGTTAATGTAATGAATAAGGCCTTTTCGAAATTATTTAAATTTCATCATCAGTTCACAAATTATAATGTTCTTGTTGTGATGTCTTCCTTTATATGTATGTATCTGTTGTCATCTGTGTCCATTACATCTTTCTGTACTTCATATTGAACTTTCCACTGCCATCATTATTGGGTGAAACCAAGCCAGTCATGTATTGAAATAATTGATTATTTTCAAATATTGTCTGTTGATTCATCAATTTGTTATATTTTTTATGAAGGTGTATATAAATATATATATATATATATATATATTGTAAATAACCTGATTCACTAGTGTATTTAGTTATATGAGACTCCCGTGTATCAACGTCAAGCACCACGTTGAAGGCGATAATTCGTAACCACTAAGTTATCTTCAGATCAATAGGATTTAATTTAGGTTTTAGGGTTTAATTCAGCTCAACGTTGGTTTGCGCCAATTTGTAAAGAACCAGTCTATTGTATTAATAGAAGACGATGATGCCCCACGTTGTGAGCGTCAATTTGTAATGAACTTGATGTTGTTACCTGTTTTTAATCAATATGTTATTAATGGATATATCTATTAGGTTGTTACAGATGAAACCTCCTGAAAATATATTATTAGGCAAATATAGTTATGATTATGTTATTTTTACTTTTAATTGTACTAGAATACAGTTTTAACTAAGTATTCAATAGTTATGTAATATTAACTATATACGTCATGTATTGACTGAATGTATTAAGTATTCTCGTCAACCCTAGTCCCTCTATATTAGATAATTCAATTCAAATTTGGTGCAGAAAACACGCTAGTTCGGCAATCTCCCGTTCCACCAGCTGTTGACAATTAGCACTGTTAGTCGTGATAAACTTGCGTCTAGGTTAACCGTTCATCTGATTTTGTTCACCCTTTTCCTGTAAATTACTCCACCCACAACATATAATACCTATTCTGCAATAACTTAGAACATTATCTCATACAAGAAAGATTCTTTATTAATTTTCTGTGTTATTTCACAGTAACAGTTCTCTCCAAAATAATAATAGCATTAAATCGATTCTACTATGGTATATCGATCGTCAGTTGATCAAGTTCCTTTGACTTATACAAATTAAATATAACAATAAATATTTCTTATCCCAGGGTTCGTAAGATTCTTTTAACCATTAGTAAGGCCAGGTAAAATGCAAAATTAAGGTTACTCAAGTATTACAAAAGGTTATTAACTCTAAATATATTGAATTTAAAAATAAGTTGTTTTTTACCGGGTTGGCGGAACTCAAACTGGCATTGGACGTCTGTAAACAGTTGAAGATGATCGGCTTAATCTGGCCCTTAATAAAATTGATGGTGTAGTATCCAGGGAAGCTCTCAGGAACTCTTCTGACTGCCGTTCTTCTCCTACGATCTTGATAGTTGTCAGTCACGGTGGAATGAAAATAGTATTCTAGCTTCTTCTTGCAAGTGAAGGTTAACTATGCAAAACGAGGTCTTCGTATGTCTTCTCAATAATTCCGTTAGTTTCGGTCTTTATTTCCCTCGATTAGTCTTCTGATTGCATGGGAAATCGGTTTAATATCGAATCCAGCGGAATTATCCTGGTGAATGAAGTGAGGAATGCTAGACTCTTTTCGAGGTATTCAGTTATAATTTGGAAGTCTAATTGGTTTTATTACTCATCAGTAGTATTATAGAATTAGGTTTCAAATAGGATTTATTAATTTAGATTCATATTTTTTTCAAATTTTATCATTCTTTCTTTTAAATGTGTCTTCCCATCTCAACTCATTAGCATGTAACAATCGAAACGAATGATTTCAAATCAACAACTCTTGTACATTTCAGTTGCCTTAACAACCACTATTTTCTGTCATTGGATGAAATTAGATATCCTAGAGCCAGAATTATAGAATATTACTACTCTTTTTTAATAAAATACTCCATGCTTGGAATAATACTAAATTACCCAAAATTCTCACCTAACCTTCCTTCTTAAACAGTATATGTTTTACTATAGTTTCATTGGACTGGACTTCTTAAAAAGGTATTAATTTCCTTTTACAAATATTAAATTTAGGCCTATAGGTTTTCTTACAACTGTTATAATATTGTTTGGTTTTTTTAACTTAATTTTCTTTACCTGGCCTACTGTACAATTAATTATTGGTTATTTACATTAATTTTAATTTCCTGGTTTTATTTTATTACCTTAATTAACTCGTCCTTGAACCCTTCATTAGTTTATAACATAATTATCAGAACTACTTGTTAAACTTTAAGCACTGATTGCCATCCTGGCCAAGTTTACAAACATTAATTAAAACAACTTCATTATTAAATTTTAGTCAATACTTAAAACTTAGTATAATGCCTAACACAGGTAACTATATTTAATTGTCTAAAGACAAATTCAACATAAATACAAACATTACCACTGGTCAAGTATTCCTATAAAACAACAGCTCACTCCCACCATACTCAAAACATAACATAAATATTCTGTGAACACTAACATGCTACAGTATACAAAACAAGTACAATTTATTATGTTTAAAAGGAATAAATCCCAAATGTTTAGTACCAAGCCACGTGTTGTTCAATCAAATATATTGGAACTTACCGTCTGCGGCTTTCCAGAAACAGCGTTTTTATAAATTTACATGTTTCGGGACCCTTGTCCCATCATCAGAATTTAAAAAGTAATTGTGTATCGTTTAAATATGATACACTTGTCAAACACTTAAAATATTAAAATCTAATATAAAATAACTTAATATAACATATAATATTTACAACGAGTACGAAGGTTACCGATGTACATCGGATGAAAACATCGGATAAATATAACAATTTATTATATTAATCAATAATTGGTATAATATTTTATACTCAAAGTTATTTATTATATCTTTTGACTTGAGGTACATCTCAGATATGCTAATTACTGAGCAACCTTAATTCGGGGTATGGTCCTTGACCATAGTTAATTCAATTTTTTATGTAACGTTGGGGACCTCAACTCTGTTACGTTACAATATATATATAATTTATATTATATAATATATATATATATATTACATTTAATATTTATAATTAAATTTACCTCAAGATGTTATTTTTCCTTATTTGGAACATGTTTCGGGTACCATCTTGTACCCATCCTCAGACTTCCGGTTTTTTTGACCAGACAAACAAACTGGAAGGCTGAGGATGGGTACAAGATGATATCCGAAACATGTTCCAAATAAGGAAAAATAACATCTTGAGGTAAATTTAATTATAAATATTAAATGTATTATATACATCAAGAAATGGACTGTAGCAGAAAGTGACTATATATATATATATATATATATATATATATTATGATGATTCATTATAGCATCCTATCAGAGCGTTATATGAAAGCTATAGACAGTACGAGCTTAACGCCGTAAGATAGAGAGAGAGCGTATAATCGCAGCCATCTCACTCTAACCACGTCACCGCTACAGTAGAATCCAGTTCAAACAGGTAATTTTACTCAAAGCGAATTATCAGTTTAACCTGCGATAACTTCAAAAGTTGTAAATATACGGCAATTCTGAAAACAGCATTGTATTCAGCAAGAAAAGCTTTATAAGTAGCCGCAAGCTCAGTTAATATAATTAACAAATAAAGAAGTTATACGGATGACGCACACCAACAGGAATAACGAGAGAATTATGCTACGTAGGAATAAGGTGTTTTCACACACACACAGATAAAGACCTAAGCAACAACATTCTGTGGTCAGATCTTCGGAAACACATTTGCAAATACCTGTAATCAATCGATTTGCAAATACAGGAAGTACGATTTTGACAAGAATTTCTCTGCCGTTTGAAACCTGTCACAGTGTGTTTGACCGACTTGTTCGAGATTGTCCAAACTGGAAAAACGCATGATTTATTTGTACAACCAATCAGCAGCCCGTATTTAAAAGAGACGCCAGCTAAAAGCGAGGGGTAACATCACTCTTCGTTCGGTACTTAAACACACTAGACGTGTATAATTCACATTCAGAAATTTTTAAATTTACACCACAGTGCAAATTAAGTTCTAAATCGAGAAGTAGTCCGCAGTGTAGATGAATTTAACAACATTCAATAACACTAGCTGCGTAAAACAACCGTTAATTAATTAATTAGTTAATTAATTAATCAATCAGCCGTGAAGGACCTGTGCTACAGAAGGCTACAGTATCTGTAATTGCCAGGGCATCTTCAACCGCATTGATCAATCCATTCTTCTGTGCAACACCATCGAAAGGAGGACATCTACAGATTCCTATCTTCGGTCAACGCATCAAACAGTAAGAAATAGATTCATTGATCAATGACATAAGCGCTAAACAAATAATAAAACAATAAACAATTTTAAAAAGACGCTAAGAAAAGCACACATTGTATTGACAGGGTGTCTACGACCCGGGAAAACCGGGAAACCCGGGAATTTTCAGGGAATTAAGAATTTGTGGAATATTCAGGGAAAAATCAGGGAATTTCTTCGTTAATCAGGGATTTTCCTCTTGGGCTACTCTCCGTAAACGTAGTAGCGATACTTTCGAATTTCGCGGGACGTAATCGATCGCTACTCGATTCCCGTAGTCAGCCAATGAACACTCGTTCCCAGCGCGGGACTGAAGTATGCTATTTGATTGGTTCCCAGCGCGGGTTGTCTGTTCAGTATTGTCAACTTAGCGGGTTTCCCGCTCAATCTTGCAGATTTAAGTTTTTGTTTAGCTGGGACGTTTTGGAAATTTAACAATGAAAGTGTAGGGATTTAATGGATTTTCGACCTTCCACAGCGGGAAGAATATTGTTATTTATATTGTGAATATAGAGTTTTATCGGAATTTCAACTATTTTCGCAACGTTGAAAAGTTTTGAGTGTTGGCTACACTTTCGTGATTTCGCGCTGTAATAGTGTTTACATCTCTTCATTTGTTGTTTACAGGTGCTTACTGTATGTGTTGCGTTCGCGCATGAGTGTGTTATTGTGATTTGAAATCTATTGCTTTGTGCGCGAAATCTAAAGCGGAAGCTTTGCAATTAATTGCGTGCTCTTAATTCTTTAGTGGTGCGGATTAAAATGCTTTTAGTGTGATGTGCGTTCGTTGTTAAAAACACGTGGGCATCCAAATTCGTGACTGTGCAAAGTCGTTTGAAAATTCCGTTTTATTATGGCGTCCAAAACTCATTTTCAGTCAGAGTGGTTGAATGACCCAAAGTTTAAATCATGGCTAGAAGCAGTGAAAGACAGCCCTTTTCGGGCGAGTTGTAGGTTATATCGGTATGCGGCCGATAGAACGACTAAGCGACTGGAATATTTGCGGCTCTAGAAAGGCAACAACTAGTCGCCAAGAGCTGACAAGCGCGTCGAAGCCCGATTTGTTTACACAATCAGAATACTCGTTACAAATACAGCAGGCAGAAAAACGGGTATCGACCCATACGTGTGACGCCTCTTAGTACCGCTGTGCTGAATTTCGTAATACCAAGTGGATTCATTCAGTGGGATCCTCTATGGCCAAAACCTTCGTTTACTAGGTTCGTCGATAATAACCAGTGAATCGGGAATATCTGACCACTGCGCTGACACGTTTGTGCGATTGAAAACTGCCCGATATATGTATGGCCTATATCCGTGAAATATATAAACTTACTGACCAGCACTGTGGTCATCATCTGTCAGCCACTGGGCTCGACCCAGATGTCGCAGTCCTGCCACGGGTGTAACGACGCAGCGAAACAATAGCATCCTCTCCAACCAAGACCTTCGTTTACTAGGTTCGTCGATAGCACGGATACTAGAATATACGGTAGGGATCATCAGCGAGGTGCGCAGTAGCAAGCTCCGCCCACTGACGTAGCGCGGGACCCACCGCTGTGTTCAGGCATGCTGTTTCTCCATTTCTGTGTATTGTAGTGCGTGTTGTTAATCAGGTGGATAATATTTATTTTGAGTTGTCTGGTTCACTGAACCAAGAATGGTTTGTTGTGCTATAGCCGGCTGTACGCACCATACCAGACATCAAAAAGAGTTAGGTTTCACATTCCACAGGTTTCCCAAAAACAAGGAGTTAAGATTGAAGTGGATACATGCTTGTAAGCGTGCAGATTCGTTTTCTGTTAATGAAGCCCGTGTGTGTTCAGAGCATTTTGACGACTCTGATTACTTACGAGATTTGAAAAGTGAATTGTTGAATCTTCCTGCTAAACGTGTTCTGAAACCAGATGCTGTTCCACATTTAAATTTACCTGTTAGCAACGTTGTTGCTTGTAAGGAAAAAATCAACGACAAAGTCCGTGAGGTATGTTACAATCCTACAATATTGCATTCTTTTTAAATTTTGTAATGTTTTAAGAAAAATACTTAACTGAACTATTTAGGCCTAACATTCAATTAAACCATGCTTTCAGTAATATTTAATGCTATAAAATGTTATCATTTTACCATAACATCTAAGCACTACTTACTTATATTTAGACCGTGGTCTCGAGGTAGCATTCCTGCTCCTCGCACGTGCGGCCTGGGTTCGATTCCCGGTACTGGTAAATAATTTAGAAACGCCAGGAGGTCTGGAACGGCGTTGACCCAGCGTCGTGAGGAAAATTGGTGCAGACCACATGACCTCCCATCATCTGCAGGCCTTGAGCCGAGCAGCAGTCGTCTTGGCAGCTATGGGCCTGTAAAGGCCTACGCGGTGGCACATTTCATTTTTTACTTATATTTACATAACAACACGTACACAGTTCTTGTGCAAATTTAAATAATGACTAGTGCCAAAGAAAACAATTGTGTTATTGCTGTACTGTATTATTTCAGGTAAGAGTAAAAAAACGGAACAAACATAAAGAAGTATTAGAAATTGTACAACAATCAACGAAAAACAATGAGGCTTCCTCGGACATGACAGACGGAAACAAAATAGGAGAGGACTCATCAAAAGAAACCGAAGTGGGGGAGAACCCAACAATTGTGAATGAAATGGAGGTAGAGAACTTCAGAAAATGTAAATGTGATGTCGTTGGTTTGACGGAAAAGCTAAGAAGTATTGAAGAAGAAAACGAGAAACTTAAAAAGCAAATAACTGATTTACAAGAGCGCCTATCTGCAGCTCACGGAGAACTTTTGAAAATAAAGAGAATAGAGAAAGTAGTAGAGGGCACATTTTCACAATGTCAGCAGCAAGCTGTAATAAAAGGAAGGTGTTCTAACTGGTCACCAAATGACATCGCTAAAGCCGCGACATTACGTTGCATTTCCCACAAAGCTTTCGGTTTCGTGAGGGATGTATTGAAATACCCCCTTCCCAGCGAAATGACAATTAAAAGACGTCTAAAACAGTTTTCAGTTCCCCCCGGATTCATTGATTTAAGCATTACCATTTTAAAGACACAGGCAACACTTCTATCAAACTTGGAAACAGATGTCATTCTCAGCTTCGATGAAATGAAAGTCAACAGCGATCTATGTTTTGATCACATGGAAGAAATAATTAGAGGACCACACAACAATGTCCAGGTCATGGTGATTAGACCTTTACTTGGAAAGTGGATGCAACCTATATACTACAATTTTGACACGGTCGTTTCTGTAGAATTGTTAACTGAAACTATTAAAGTTATAGAGGAGACAGATTTTAAAGTCAGAGGTTTTGTAAGTGACATGGGGTCTTCTAACAGAAAACTGTTGTCTGATTTACAAGTATCATGGACTAGGTCATTTATAGAAAATCCAGCAGAAGAAAACAGAAAAGTTTGGGTTTTTTGTGATGTGCCACATGCACTGAAGTTGATACGCAACCACTTGCTTGATGAAGGGTACGAGCTTGAATCAGGCAAGCTTTTCACGAAAGAACCATTTGTTAAACTTGTTGAACTTCAAAGTACCGGACAAGACCTGCAGTACGCCCATAAATTAACAATGAACCACCTTCTTGTGGCTGGGACCGAGAGACAGAATGTAAGGAAAGCAGCCGAGTTACTGTCTTTGACTGTCGGTAAGGCCCTCATTCACAATTTTCCCGAATTCAGTCATGTTGGAGAAGCTGCTATTATTGTCAACAATGGGTTTGATGTTTTGAATTCTCGTATACCAATTGACGCCATTTACAACTTGAAAAGTGCGTATGGAACTTGTTTAAAAGAACAGGACGATGCCCTTGACAAGTTATACAAACTGATACATTCCATGAAAGTAATAGCAAAAAGAGACAGAGGGAAGGAGGACAAAGAAATGGAAGACGGGGAAACTAATGACGAATATTTCCAAATGAAAAGAACTTCTGTATCTGGAAAGAAAAACAGAAGACCGTCCGTACCACAGGTCTATGATGGCCTAAGCCTGTGGGAGCCTTTTTATCCTTAAAAAAAAGTGCCCTCCGAGATGGTGGAAGAGGTTGACGTCCTTCGGAGGCTTTTCACCGGCATTCCACCGGCCATCAGCTTAATAATGTTATTTGCCAGGGGAAAAAGACCAATGGAAGTTGACCCCTCTAAACAAATAATAATAAAAATAATAATAATGTTATTTGCAATTTTATTAATTCTTTTATAAATCACGTTATAGGATTTAATGACAAGGAAAAATCAATGTAATTTATAAACGGAAACAAAAGCTCCTTTTGTAATTTATATTCACCGTAAGACTATATAAAACTAAAGATTTTGAAAGCTAAGATAGTAGACAAAATTAATACGAGGACTGAACAGGAATATCTGTACCTAATTTAAATAAAAATCGTATTGAAGGATGCGAAGTACATGCGACCCGCTTGGCTGTTAATGAAGAGCGGCAACGGGTGGGTCCCATGTGACGTCACCGCTCAGCCTCGCGCCGAGCCAGGCTGCGCGTGATCCCTACCGTATATTCTAGTATCCGTGGTCGATAGTAACCAGTGAATCGGGAATATTTGACCACTGCGCTGACACGTTTGTGCGATTTAAAACTGCCCGATATATGTATGGCCTATATCCGTGAAATATATAAACTTACTGACTGGTCATATGGTCATCATCTGTCATATATATGGTCATCATCTGTCAGCCACTGGGCTCGACCCAGATGTCGCAATCCTGCCACGGGTGTAACGACGCAGCGCAACAATAGCATCCTCTCCAACCAAGACCTTCGTTTACTAGGTTCGTCGATAATAACTACTACTTAATCGGGAGTATCTTACCACTGCGGCACAACATATCTGTATCACTCACAGTGAATTGAACAGTAATTAACAGGAATCTGCTGTACTACATCCGTTAATTGATTATTAACCCTATTAATTTAAAAAATCAATTACATTCAATTACAATAACGTTTAATTAACTTATTTTTCAATCGAGTTGAATTTCAGAAATCAATTTGAAACAAACAAAATTAATCTTAATTCGAAACCTTACATTGGGGACACACGCGCACGCGCTCGCTCGCTCGCGCGCGCACACACACACACACACACACACACAGACAGAGAGTTCTCAGCAGATCCACAACTGACTTACGATATGACACAAAGCTCGCTCGCTTCATGACAAGAGAGAATGAAATCATCATTGCGGTTATCAAACGGAAGAATGCTAAGCTATATATTCGTGGAGGGGGGGGTTCCTACCAGCGCGTCCGCGCAAATATTGTCCACACGGACCCGACACAGAAAATGAAAATCGTTTCCAATTTCACACATTTACGAGTGCTAGATACGTATCTTCCGTCTGTTAACCACTTTACTTTCGGCTATTTTGATTTACACGTAGCTTTCAAACTACTTTTGGACATATGTATGTATAATTACCGAATGACTTGGCTGAATTTTCGACAATCCGTTCAAATCGAGTTGGTCTCTCGCCCCACGCTAACCGCTTGAGGCCCCGCGGGTCAAGTCTTGCGCGTGCTGTTTAACGTGGTTCTGCGCTGTGCCGCCCTCCTTGGAGATCCTACGTAAGCGAGGCTCGCGTGTTCTCCATTCCGAACCGATTGGCGGCCCTAATAAGGACCATTACCTACAGAACCGGCGCGTACGTCGTTCTGTCTACTTTTTCTTTGCGGCAGCCTTCTTTGGCGAGGCTTTCGGTTGTTTCTTCACCGCCGCCTTCTTGGGTTTCGGGCTCTTGGGCTTCTTTGTCGGCAGTTTGCTTTCGACGGAGTCTTCGGCTTCGCGGCGGACTTCTTCTTTTCGGAAGCGGCTTTCGCTTTCTTGGCGGCCGGCTTCTTCTTAGCCGCGTCTTTGGCGGTCTCCTTCGGCTTGGCCGGAGCGGCTTTCTTCACTGTGGCGGTCGTTTTGCCTCCCTCGCCCTTGGCGGCTAGCTTGAAAGAGCCGGACGCGCCTTTTCCTTTCGGTTGGACTAGAGCGCCCGTTGCCACCGCCGATTTCAGATACTTTTTGATGAACGGAGCGAGTTTCTCCGCATCCGCCTTGTAATTGGCGGCGATGTACTTCTTGATCGCCTGCAGTGACGAGCCACCACGTTCCTTCAGACTCTTGATAGCATTGTTCACCATGTCCGAAGTCGGCGGCTGCAATACTACAACACTAAGAGAGCGCACGATTTCAAATTTACGCGCACGCGTCTGGTGACGAACGTCATCGACGGACATAACAAAAGCGGCCACGTAGCACACAGGTAGGATGTATCATTTTATTTTTTTAATAGCTTTTAATGTTGTCAATCGATCTTCATCTATTATTGTTCATCTTCAAGGCAAATAACCGGTATTAATAAATATTCATGCCTTCTCATAAAATCGCTTACATATACTCCCGGCCACAGGCCACTTGTTCATGTTACTTTTGTCATTCTGAAAAATATGATTGTGAGAACTTGCCATGATATTAGTGAAAGGCCCCTCTCATATGAATACACATTTTAAAATAAATGCAGTTTTGAGTGTTGATTCCTCTTGTAGCATATATGATGAGTGAAATGGGACACATTGGCACAGTTTGACCTTTGGTGGGAAAAAATTTAAAATGATTTTAAGCGAAGCCCTGAATATCCATAAATACGGTACCTAAATAACCTACTCTGCTCTGTGTTCAAATCTTCCATTTGTCTTGTCTTGGAACACTTTACTGCACAATGTAGCGGTCAATAGCTGTAACAAAAGCTGAAAATGTTGAGCTTTTTTTCTTTAACCCATCTTTTACGGGGTGCACTCAGTTTGGTGACATTCTCCATGGTTAGAAATAGGAGGGATTTGGGGGGGAATTTGTCCTTAGCGTACTGACGCAGAATTTGCCTGGTGTTGAAAACAGAAAACCATCTTCGGGTTGGCCGAGGCAGGATTCGAACCTGCTACAACCTGCACGCTACAAGTCACACCTTAGCGCACTGAGCTAAATGTGTTCGGTGCAGTTGACCTTTAGTTGCTCACGACTACAATGTGGCTGATCGTGTGGTCATCAGTAGTCCACTCAAGTTCTTTGTTTTGTAAATGCGTTGTATTTTGGTCACTTATGTTACTCAGGGAATTTTCTTACTTATCCTGGAAAAATCAAATAGTCAATTAAATAATAAAATTGAAAAAATTGAAAGTAAAATTGAAGAAAACAATAAATGTAGAAGAAAGTAATCAAAAATTAATAACAGATGTTAATAATAAAATAGAACAAACTAATAAATATTTGTCCAGTGAAATGAAACAAATAAATGAAAATTTGTCTAGCCAAATAGAACAAAGTAGTAAAGGGGCTACCTTTAAAATAGATGAAGAAATAGCAAATTTAGCTATTAACTTAGCGGGTAAAATAGATGAGAGTAATAATAGATTTGATAAGCATACCGAAGAGGTTAAAACTACATTAGAAGAGTTTAGAAAACAAGTAAACACTAATTTTCGCCGTCAAGACGAAAAGCTAAATAAATTTAGAAATTAATTACATGAAAGGTTAGAACAAAAAGTAACCCTCATTAATCAACAATTCAGTGAAGTAACAGCTGAACTAAAAACACAAACACATCTAAATAAAGAAGAAATCCAGACTACTAGGGAAGAGTGTACCCAACTGGGTATAAATATTAGTGAAGTTAAGAAACAGGTAGAGAGTAAGGCTAACAGTGATGAAGTACATAAAAAGGTGGAACAACAGTTAAAGGTAATGCGGGATGATCTGACTAAAGCAATGAAGTCACAGCAAACCAAAGTAGTGAGGTGTGGCGGCTATAAGGAAGAACCGGAAAACCTTGCATTTTCAGGAAACCCACATGAGAATCCTATGGAATTCCTAAAGCTGTTTGAAGCGTATGTAACTCGTGTAAATCCACTGATGGACGACAAGGATAAGAAGGACATGTTAGGCCGATTTCTCAAGAATTGGGCAGGTACATGGTGGAAAGTCATCTCAGAGTCCAAACCTACTCAGACTTCAGAGAAAAATTTCTAGCTCAGTACTGGAACGTGCAGATATAAAGAAGGGTACGAGATCATTTAGAATTTGGTAAGTATCACCCGTCAATGAATATGAGAACTACCAATTATGTGCTTAATGTAATGGCGCAAGTTAAACATCTAACATCACCAATAGAAGAGAGAGACCTAGTATATAAGCTAGCGCGTCATTTCTCAGAATGCACTAGAGTAGCAACCACAACTAGAGGAGTGGATACTTTAGAAAAGTTCATTATGGTTGTAGATGAGTGTCTAGATTTAGAGAGGGACCTACAGCGGGTAAGTAATCAGCTGAGTAACTACTCTAGAGGCGATCAGCAAGAACCAACTTTCTACTCAAATAAGAGGAGAGACAATGAACATATGAAAGAAAAAAGGTTTACCCCATATCCGGGTAATAAACCACAAAATCGACAGGAAGTGGAGGATAAAGGTAGGAGTAGAAGTGTAGAAAATAAATCTAATAAAGGGTATAAAGTGTGTAAAACAATTATAACCTCTACCGAGCAGCAACCGTCGACTAGTAAAATGAATACGGGAAACGGAAAGCCACTGCAGGTAGAAAAGAAACAAAACTAAACCTACCATTACCTGCAGTGAAATCACAAAAGAAAACAGGTAAGAAGAACTTAGCTAATAATATAAAACAGGTGAGCGATAGGGAGTTCTTGTTAAAAGAGGAGCAAGAAGTGGGTAGAAACCATTATCCTGAATGTCCGGAAATAATTTGTAAGATCAGTAATCTACTGGTACGAGCGCTTATTGACACTGGCAGTGAAGTTACCTGTGTTAGCTCAAAGTTTGTAGATAATTATCAGTTGCAAAATTGTCCCAGACTACCCGTAAAACATTGTAATGTACAGGGAGCCACTGGAGCCAAAATGCAAAAGATAACTGAACAAATATAGTTACCTGTCAGTTTAAATGGTAACCAAACCCAAATTGTAGCTCTAATCGTCCCGAAACTCATTCATGATTGTATTATTGGGGTAGATACGTTGCTTGAATGGAAAGCAAAAATAAATTTTAAGAGACATACCATTACTATGGAAATAAATGCTAATAAAATAAATGTAGGTATTAAAGAGTATAAGCATTGGAAGTCGGTAAGTGTAATAAAGAACTATAAGCAGCTAAAGTCATTTCTAGGTTTAGCTAACTACTATCAGAAGTTTACAAGTAAATACGCGGAAAGTACTGTTCCATTATTAAAGTTGTTAAACAAAGGTATTACATGGAAGTGGACAAAGGACCACGATGAAGCACTGCAACAAGTGAAAAGTCTTTTTATAAATACTGTTGTATTAAATCATCCAAGAATAGGAGAAAGATTTTACTTGCAAACAGACGCCAGCAATATTGCTATTGGAGCACACTTGTATCAGATTGATGAGAAGGGCCAAAAAGCGGCATTAGGATTTGTAAGTCGCACACTTAAATGGGCAGAATTAACCTATTTTACGACAGAAAAAGAGCTATTAGCGATAGTGCATGGCCTGTCAAAGTTTAGAAGTTATATTCTGGGTGCTAAACTTACTATAATCACCGACAATAAGGCGTTAGTATTTTTATTAAAGTGTAAATTGCTAGGTGCCCGTCTGACTCGTTGGATCTTAGCTATACAAGAGTATCAATTTGATATACAGTATTGCAAAGCGAAAGACAACTTAGTAGCAGATGTACTCAGTAGAAATCCACCATCAGAAAACAACATGGAAACAGATAATATTAAATGTAGTAGCAATGATATTGGTATTTACGCAGTAAAACATATAACGAAACCTGAAGTAGTTAGACGACTTAAGGAAATAGGGACTCATCAACAACAAGACCATAGGATTAGTGTAGCTTGGAGGAGTGCAGTTACCAACTCCAAACCAGGATTTTCTATATACGACGGTAAGCTATATAAGCTCTGTTCCCATAGGAGGAAGAATAAACAAAAATATTGACACATAAAGAAATAATAATTTGAGCCATAAGGTATGAGAGTCAAACCTGGTCAAATAAAATAAATAAATAATTGTTTGGAATTAAGGTCTAGATAATAATAAAAAATATTATTTAAATAAATGTAGAATTTTTATTTAAATTATTGACATTAATTAATCCAAAATGATGATTAAAATGATCATATAAATTTCCAATATATCATGTTAGGTTAAGAAACATTGTAATCTTTAGTTATAAGATAGATGTAAGTAACATTGTATAAGTGCTAGTTTTGTGCGGGAATAAGTGCTAAAGTAAATGTGCAAAAAATTTTTATTCAGTGTAAAACTGTACATTCGAAAAAAATTAATGATTTACATAATCAATTTTTTTTATACCGAGTGGGGGTATATATAACGATTCATTATAGCGTCCTATCACAGCGTTATATGAAAGCTATAGACAGTACGAGCGTAACGCCGTAAGATAGAGAGAGAGCATATAATCGCAGCCATCTCACTCTAACCACGTCGCCGCTACAGTAGAATCCAGTTCAAACAGGTAATTTTACTCAAAGCGAATTATCAGTTTAACCTGCGATAACTTCAAAAGTTGTAAATATACGGCAATTCTGAAAACAGCATTGTATTCAGCAAGAAAAGCTTTATAAGTAGCCGCAAGCTCAGTTAATATAATTAACAAATAAAGAAGTTATACGGATGACGCACGCCAACAGGAATAACGAGAGAATTATGCTACGTAGGAATAAGGTGTTTTCACACACACACAGATAAAGACCTAAGCAACAATATTCTGTGGTCAGATCTTCGGAAACACATTTGCAAATACCTGTAATCAATCGATTTGCAAATACAGGAAGTACGATTTTGACAAGAATTTCTCTGCCGTTTGAAACCTGTCACAGTGTGTTTGACCGACTTGTTCGAGATTGTCCAAACTGGAAAAACGCATGATTTATTTGTACAACCAATCAGCAGCCCGTATTTAAAAGAGACACCAGTTAAAAGCGAGGGGTAACATCACTCTTCGTTCGGTACTTAAACACACTAGACGTGTATAATTCACATTCAGAAATTTTTAAATTTACACCACAGTACAAATTAAGTTCTAAATCGAGAAGTAGTCCACAGTGTAGATGAATTAACAACATTCAATAACACTAGCTGCGTAAAACAACCGTTAATTAATTAATTAGTTAATTAATTAATCAATCAGCCGTGAAGGACCTGTGCTACAGAAGGCTACAGCATCTGTAATTGCCAGGGAATCTTCAACCGCATTGATCAATCCATTCTTCTGTGCAACACCATCAAAAGGAGGACCTCTACAGATTCATTGATCAATGACATAAGCGCTAAACAAATAATAAAACAATAAACAATTTTAAAAAGACACTAAGAAAAGCACACATTGTATTGTAACTATAAGATTAGTTCTAATATAGGATAGGAGTGTTGAATGGAAAGTGGTGTGTAGTATTGGACGTGCAAATTATTGCAGACCTGTTCTTTAGCACTGGTTTGGGAGACAGCAATCTCTTAATCAAACCAGATAAAAACTATAGGTCGTTTGAGCGTCTTAATCATTACTTTCCACACTCACCCAATAATTATAAGGATAGGGTAGAATTAAGTCCTACCATTAACAATTTAAAGTTTAAAAATCATTGATTAAACATTAAATCTAATAATCAAGCAAATCTTAAAGTGTTATTTGTAACGATTCCCCTTGAAAACCACAATCACTGAACGAATCCTGAGAAAGAGTCTCTCTATGCGCTGAGCTAAGCTGAAACCGTGTCATTTGTATCTGGGATTTGTTCTGGCGCCCAGGTAAAGTAATATCACGGGTAAGTAACTATTTATCTAACATCACAAATATTAGATAATTTTGTTAGACGAGCGTTGTAATATATATATATATATATATATATATATATATATATATATATATATATATATATATATATACTATAACGTTTAATTTGCGCTTCGTGTTTGTTTGTCAATTAATAATTCTATGACGTTTAATTTATTATTGTGTACTTGTGTTGTGGTGCGTCTCACGCCTCACCGTTGTAATCGCCACTTTGTAATGTAAATTTGTTTGAGGTTTAAATAAGCTCCACGTTATTAATAATTTGTAATAATATTACTAACGTGCGTATTCTGTATATACGGTTATTTTGCCGCACGTAGGATGCGTAATTCTATAACTAGTGTTTTCTGTATAATGTTGTTCTGATAAAAGCGTTTGTATTTGTGGGCTAGTGCTTTTAAATTTTCCCGCACTTCTGGTTGACACGGCGACCGGCTCTAACTGTATGTTGGCAATTGTAGGTTAGTTTGTTTCTTTTGTCGCCGGCAAAGCTATGTTCGCTTTGCGTACCTGCTCGCTCCCACAAATACCTGTGAACAAACTCTTATTCTACTCACACACATGAAGTGACAACTCTTGTATTGGTAATCATAAGTTTGTTTTATTATTTTTTCCAGCTTTTTGGTTAAACAACACAAGTGGTTCGGTCTTGGATCGACCTTAACAGTTCAGTATCGATTCATATTTGAATCCGCTCTTCAATGATTTGTAAATAATTTTAACATAAATTAAATATCTCAGGGCTAGGGTTCTTTGGGCCAGTTATGACGTCAGAAAAATGCTTTAAAAGGGAGTACAACACATTACAATTACATATAAAACAATAAAACTTAATTATCAATGTTTACAAAATAAAATATTTAGTTTTTTTCACCGTCAGCGGTAACGAACTCTGTCGGCACTGGAAATTGAATAATAAACAAGATGGCCACTTAGTCGGCTAACCCAAACGTCATGTAGCTGATTGTTTTTTGGTTTTAAATAAAGTTGTTATTAACGTTAATCACTGGATTAATGATCAACGGGTATTCCAATTAGCACAGTAAATTGTTTATATGGTGTAGTGAATTGAATCTGTGTATATTGTGGCAATGAAAATACTTCGGATTTATAATTATGTTCCTGTAGTACTGCAAGCAATCATTCGCTAGCGTCTTTTGTGGTTCTGAGGTAGGATAATGCTTCCCTCGGTCAGTATTTACTTCTTTATAATGTCTGGGAGTTTTTCTTTACTTCACTGGTTTATTTTACAACATTGGCTGAGTATTACTTGATTAGTTTGGTTTTATCACAAGCGTCCGCTATAAGACTCAGCTCTTCAGCGTGGCATCTAACAATGTAACTCTTCGTTCATCTCGCTTTGTAACGGCTTTTTGACCAGTAGACTAGGGTTTTGATTGGTCAGTTTCTGTGAACTTGAGGTCAAGCGGCACATATTACAAAATTTATATCCTTGCCTTTACAGTCAAAAAATACTCCCTTGTTAATTTTTGTTTAAACTAAAATTGGTTTACATATTTCTGTTCCTTTTTTAAAGGTCTACATTTTGGTATATAATTTTGTATAAGTTAATTTCATATTAGGTGTCCTTTCACCTTTACAAAATCTATAAATCTGGACTATAACACTGCCCTTACATTCACTATGATGCAGTACTTAATTTTCATTAGATTAATTTCATTTGATACACAATTACTCTAAGACTTGTCCATTATTAAATTTTGATCCTATTTTGTTATTATTGTATCATATTGATTTGATACCTTACTCATTTCTGACATTATTTTATTTTATATTTCATGTTCGGCCTAGGCCTCAAATTTGACTTCATACTCATTGTCTAAATTACATTAATTATTAAATTGTTTTCTGGTTTGAACCCTTTTGCCTGATTACATTTGCTTTAAAGATTACTACATTTTTCTTTGACTTATTCTAACAATGTTTATTAACTAGCACAAAATTCCTTAACATACTAACTAAAATGGTTGCCTTCATGGCCAAGATTACATTCATCTTTTTGACAAATGATAACATAAAATATTCAGTTTACTATAATACCCATTACATTTCCATACTATTAAGCTCTACTAATGGATCATTAATTGTGTTTATATGAGACCTCTATTTAAGTATTTTTGGGTATTATGTTGTAACATGTACCTTCTATTCTGCCTATAGGCTTAATACACTCCTTATAATCCCTTACATATGATTTATCAATGATAACAATTATTGGCATTGGCCTAAATAAAAGAAAAATAAACATGGTTAAGCACTGCTAATGCCTTCTACTTTAACAACCAACAGCATGGGATAAATAAATATAAAACCTTTCAATAAATAATGCTACATTACTACAATTGTTTGTTTACACTCTAACATTTAGTGTGTCTGTCACTTTACAATACTTTTAAGAGTTGTGTCTCTTGTATAGACCTATTTGGTGTTTTTACATTTAACATAATTAGAGGGATCACTGATCTTTACAGTCCTATCTGTGTGATTAATGATCACCCTTGTTTTCCACTTTTCCCACTTTTCACTTATGCACTTTTCACAGGTTTTGTCTTATTATCTATAGTACATGGCTTCTTATTTATCACACTATTGTGTTGTACTTTTTATTTTAAATTGTTACATACTGGATTTTATTTATTCTGACATTATTATTATTTGGGCTATTTTCGTTAATCGTTTTGGGACTCTCATTATGTCACATTACAATATATATATAATTTTTCCAACTGTATAATGTCGTTTTTATTATTGTTTACTTCCACTATTTCCATATTGTTGGTTATATTTGTTATGTTATGATTCATATTAATAAGGTGATCTGCTATGTTGGAGATTCCCGTTTTTTTATTAGTAAAAGCCCTGAAATGTTCCATCAATCTTTGTTTGAAATTTCTATATGTTCTTCCGATGTATATGTAGTCACAGTCATTACACTTTATTTTGTATATTCCACATTTAAATTATTATTATTATAATTATTATCTGCACATTATAAAGAATACAAAATTGGATAAACATAAATATAAATATGCATACAAACCAAATAAAAGTATATACAATATAATAATAAATAGAAAAGATTGTGATATATACAAATTAAAGTGTAATGACTGCGACTACATATACATCGGAAGAACATATAGAAATTTCAAACAAAGATTTATGGAACATTTCAGGGCTTTTACTAATAAAAAAACGGGAATCTCCAACATAGCAGATCACCTTATTAATATGAATCATAACATAACAAATATAACCAACAATATGGAAATAGTGGAAGTAAACAATAATAAAAAGGACATTATACAGTTGGAAAAATTATATATATATATATACCTTCATAAAAAATATAACAAACTGATGATTCAACAGACAATATTTGAAAATGATCAATTATTTCAATACATGAGTGGCTTGGTTTCACCCAATAATGATGGCAGTGGAAAGTTCAATATGAAGTACAGAAAGATGTAATGGACACAGATGACAACAGATACATACATATAAAGGAAGACATCACAACAAGAACATTATAATTTGTGAACTGATGATGAAATTTAAATAATTTCTAAAAGGCCTTATTCATTACATTAACAAAGTGAAATTTTACTGATATTGGTGGTATGTATATAATAATATTATAACAAGTCAGTGGCATAATGTTTGGCAAAATAATTGATAAATCCTTCCTCTGTATCTTTCATTGGATTTAAAATCATGGTCTTTTTGCATGGCATAAAAGGAGCTTCAAATCTACATTTTTGTGCTTTATTTGGAGTAATTTTTTTGTAGCAGGTGAATGTATGCTTATGTGTTTGAAGTTTAATATTTCGCGATGCTTCCGATATTAAGGCATCTATGAGTTCAATGGCTTTATCATAATCTTTATTAAGAGCATCTTTCGGAGCATTATCAAGCCAAGCCAAGATGTGCGCATGAGGACTGCCCCAATGCTGAAATTCAATGCGCTTGAAATAGTGGAGAACTCTGAACTTACGAAAAGTACTACATTTCTTTGATTGAAGAATATCATGTTTATTCAATTTGTACAATAGTTGTAGCAAATCAGACCACCCGATTTTGTTAGCACTTATTGTGAAAAATACAGTCGGTTTACCTAATTGCCTGATCGTAGCAAATAGATCCTTTTTCCTTTCAGACCAATACCAAGTAGAATTAGGTATTGAACGTAAAAAAGCGAGATTAATTTCGATGCAACTATTAATATAGTCCTCGGATTGTATTTGCTCTTTAATAATATTGGAATTTTTTCCTCCATGCTTACAAGCAACTCTGAGAGAATCCCTTACTCTTATCCTCATGATTCTCATTGCCATGTATAATAAATGATGAGGCGTTACTCCTCGTCTATCGGACCATCTCAATTCACTGGTTGCCATCATGAACGGAGTAACTGTAACCCCTTCTCGAAACTGACGGAATTGGCCTAAATAAATTGAGGGAAATGATAATTCTTCAGCGTGTTCATCAAATAATGAACTTATGGGTACGTTATTTTCTCCTGGGGCTTTTTTTAAATACAGGTCGTCATTCCACATTACTGTTTGTTGCTGAGCTAGTAAACTCTCTTCAATAGGTATATCCTCAGTAAGTTCGTTGCTATTATTTTCATCACGTTTATTGCTATCATTTTCGATATGATTTTCACTCGGAGCATTAAGTCCATCGTCATATGAATTATCGAAGAACTGTTCATCTATGGTAGTATCATATGTTCTATAAAGTGGAGTATTTACCAAGTAATGCAGCCATTCTTTAATTGTTCTTTTATTAACCAACCCATGTAAACAACTCGATTTGTGGATTTGTTTCCGTTTTATGTGTACATAGATGCAGTGATCATCACTGATATTCCTCGGTAAGGAATTGACCATCATGTTGACTTCCACAGGAACATTAATAACTTGTCCATAAATTCCGTATTGGCCATGAACATTCCGAAGTCTCCTTATTTGCATAAAAGGAATTCTGGGAGAAATCAGTCTTTCAGACACTAAATCTAATGGACAATTTAGTAAATTATTTGGAATTATAGGATATTCAAAACCGTTGTATACAGCCATTTGGGGAATAGATTTTTTGTGGATACTGGTTTGACAAGTTGAACAAACTGTAATGGAATGTTCGTCGACGTTTGGGAGAAATGTCTTTACGAACTTCATATTTTCATCATTTAAATTTTTCAAATTGTTCTTAAACCATAATCTATCACAAATTTTGCAAGCCTGTCCGAAACTATTCTGCGTAAACTGTTTATGAAATTCTATATGGGCACTGCTGTGTCTTGTATAAGAACTGTAAGTCGTTGATAATCTGTCGAGTTGTGAATTGGGAGCGGGCGATCCATGTGCATGGTCTTCTAATGGTGCTAAATTATCATCAATGTCCATTTGTCGGTTTTCTTCGTCTGGTGGTGATAGTTTTCCTGATTTGCTTGTGTTACAAGATTTTCTTCTTGTGAAGGTCCTGCACAGTTTTCCTCAGAATCATTCACATTTCCTGAATAATCGTTTATAACAATAGGGATGTTTGTATTTGTGGATGTTTCGGGGATCTGTGAATTATGAATCATGATTCTCTGATTCTGAATTACGAGTGGTGGATTACGGTTTGAAGGCCCGGGAATTTGCAAATCATGAATCGCATGTTCAAAAGTTTTTATAGTACAAAGTCGTTTCTTATCACGATATATATTTGAAACAAGAAAATATTTATTTTTCCATAATTAAATACCTATTTATTAACTATAAATAAATCGTCTTTTCAGTGTATGGAGTGAGCGAAAATAGCTATGTGCGTAATAAAAAGTATGCTTTGAAATATTATTCTCTCGTACCCCATATATATGAGAAATAGGTAGGCTACATAAAGCGACTTACCTACATACACAATGACTGAATCACTCTTCAATAATATTTTTCAGTATTAGTACGATACAGCACTAAGTACAGTGAAACTTCGTTAATTTGGACTTCACTAATTCGGAATTTCTATAATTCGGACTGGGGTTCTCAGTACTGTAATTTATACGTTATAACAGAAAGAAAAGATTGAGTGGTGTTTGTGTAATAGTGTTGTAATTTGTCGGGCGTTACCTCCGCGCACTTTTGTTACTTACTCTGTTGACTGGATCCTCTGCAGTGATGTAGTCCTGTAACACAACTTAATACTATGCTTTTTGTGGGCGCCACTTGGAAACGTTTGTTCCAAGAAAAAAATGTGATTGATAAAATTTTTAAATCTACGAAAAAATTTAAACAAGTCAGTTTAGCTTGGAAAAATCAGTTAAGTTTAATGATTCTTCAAAAACAAACAAATCGTCTGAAGGACTAACATTCATAGAAAAAAATTATAAAATTGCAGAGAAAAAATTTTACAAGTTATTATTATTGACAATTTTTTATATATCCAGTCAAGTATCGGCTAGCATATTTCAGATTTTGACTCAGTTGAAAAGCATGAGTTTAATACGTGAAAAATCTTTACTCTCAGGACGTGACTCCTTTGAACTACCAAGACATATCAATTAGATGCCTTATAAGAAAAAACTAAGTGATTTGAAGGTGTATGTGTGGCGTGTGAAGTACAACTGCGTGATAAAATGTAACCAGGTAACAAATGACTTTAATTTTGGTAACTCACGTTCCAATGGTTATTTATTCTCGCACTGGACACTCCTTTCGGGTAGTTTCTCAATCTCGCCTCTTCGGGTGTACACTGAATCTATTTAAAGTCAAATTTTGCGATCGTTTACTTTTTCCGCACTTTTGTAAAAACGTTTGGCAGTAGAATCTCGTTCAAACGCCGCCAAAAGCTCATCAGCTGCTCCGCGTTAATTCAGAAATTATCCGCCGTAGCGCTGATTCCCATTCAGTGTCGAGAAGAAAGGCTTGTTGGGTATATGTTTTTTTACGTTAGGGGGAATTATTGTCATGTTAGTCAGTCTATGCGAACACAGCAGAATCCGTTCTCTATTTAAAATTTTGGTCCCTCCTGGGCCGCTTGACGTTCTGGCTGCGTGATTTCTATTAAAATTTGCCGTATCGCTGCTCTATTTCAGCGACACATTTGGCGTAGATTCTCGTTGAGGTTAAGTCAGTCTGTTGTCTATGTACGGGAAAAAGCCTTTCTCCGTGTCTTGTCGATTTCTCGCCTCTTCGGTTTCGCCTTAGCTGCGTTGATCAGTGTTGTGGGTGATGCATCAGTTCTGGAGTTCAAGTTTCAAGTGTTTTTTGGTCGGATTTGGTCTCTCTTTTGTACTAATTCAGGTTGACTGTTTTCATCGACTTCCGGTATATTTGTGTAAAAATTCTTTCTAGATTGTTCGAGAATAAACGAAATGGAATGTCATGGAACAATTTTCACTTCCGTAGAAGCTTTTAGAACGAATTTCTTATTCTTCATACAAAGGATATCTCAAAAATTACTCTGGTATTTATCAAACAGTTTTACATTAGTACTCACAATTTGTATGCCATTAATACATTTATATTCCCTGTTTTTAACTGAATCTAGCGATACTAAATATGATTGGTTTCTAATTAACTTAAGTCTAATAAACAATACAATATACAACCCTCACCTTGAGTTGTTGTCATTGAAAACTCAATTTTTACAACAAAAATTGTTGTGGAGTTACTAAGTTCCTTCCACAAGCTGAACATCTAATACTACTACCTTCCTACAACAAAATAAACAAATTTTAACATAGATAAAACACAAATAAATACAATTTTATATGGCCTCTGCTCATGGCCTAGATTCTTGTCAGTTTTCTAATACAATGATTAGTCTTTTTCTTTAATATATGTATTATTTCACTACTGTACACACAGAGTTTATTATTTTGTCTATCTTTTGTGATACCTGGTTACTCTGTACATATATTATATTTATCACAAGATGACATAGCATCATTGATTGGTCTTGAGATGTCGTTTTTTATGGCGTGACAAATCTCACTCTTATTATTTAAATTCTTTTAGAATTGACTTTACTTTCAACTGAGTTTGTTTCTTATTAAGGTATACTGATGTATTGTACCTTTCTATCTTATTTTTGTTAGCATTATGTAAGTATTTAGCCAGATATGATTATTTTTGTACTGGATGATTGGTTCCAGCCATACATGGTATAAGTAAATATTTTGCTAACTTGACTATTACAATGTTAAAGTTAGTCAGGTATATTAGTATAGTTGCTTTATATCATATTACAGCTTTCTAATGCAATTTGGTTGCATTTTGGCAACATTAAATTCATAAATTATACAATATTAGATGCCTATTACATGTTTTTAGTTAACACTGTTTTTGGCTATTTTGACTGCTTTTTATTCATTTGACAGCTTCCTTTATTTAAGATAAATTGTTCACTATTGTCTGCTTGACAATTACATATAGTTTTTATTACAATCTGATAATAATTAATTTTTTCATGAAAACTGGGTGTATGGTCTCAAATCCAACACATTAATATTTTTTGTCATATCAAATATATCATTTTTATTCTAACTTAAAATCTTTCTAATAATGTATTTAAATCATTTAATACATTTATTTTATTTACATCACATAATATAATAATGGATCATGTCCATTTATTCACAAAAAATAGTTCTTAATACTCTACTCATAGTTATAAAACTTAATAATTATTTACTTCATTTTGGTTGATTCTGACATTATTTCTCTCTCTTATAGTGTCTTATGGTTTTTTCACTCTTATTCACTTTAATAATATATATGGGGTTTTGTCTTAGTCATAGTTTGGTCGTTTTTTCAAGTTGATAGAAATAATTATTATACAAAATTACACAATTTTTTGGGACTACTTGGGTTCGATACTGTTCACCTCACTTTCCTCTTATGCTAACTTACTATATAAATGATTTCTTTTATGGAACGTTCTGTGACGTTACAACGTACATATGTAAAAATTCAAAATCAAGTCTAGATTTACCCTACTTGAGAAGAGAAAGCCCGGAAATACTGTACATAGTGTATTTCCATGAACTGGGATTATTAATTGCTAGGTCAGCGATAACGAAAAGCAGTGTTGTCTACATTTCCTGGAAATTCTGAACAGTAATGTACAATTCATAACAATGGATATGACTCATACAGACTTTCACATTTGTCATCATTGTGAACGTTCGTCCTATAGCCAGTCACTTTACGTTTTGACTCCGTAGTGTTCGTACCCTTTACTGTGGTCAAAAATGAGTAAACATGGTTCGTATAAATCGCTCACAATAGAACAAAAGATAGCAGTTTTAAAATGTATTGACAAAGGTGATTCGGTTCAGAGTGTTTTACGCGATTTCGGTATCAGTAAATCGACATTTTACGATATTAAAAAAAGCAGATCAGCAATTACAAATTTTTCATTGAATAGAGACTTTGATAGTGCCAGTGAAATTAAGCGAAAACGGATGACTCCTGCCAAAACGTCTTGACATTGACGAAGCTGTTTGGACGTGGTATAAACAACAACGAGCTGCTGGTGTACCGATCCGTGGGATAGAATTGCAGACTGCTGCTGAACGTTTTGCTACTCAATTTCAAAACCAAGATTTTAAGGCAAGTACAGGGTGGTTGTTTAGATTTAGAAATCGACATGGCATAGCAAACCGATCGATTTGTGGAGAACTTTTAAGTGCAGATCATGAAGCTGTTCAACCATATAAGGATAAATTACAAAAGATTATTAATGATAATGAAATTGAACCGTGGCAAATCTACAGTGCTGATGAGACGGGATTGTTTTGGAAGGCAATGCCAAAAAATACACAATCGAGTAAAAAAGAAACCCATACACCTGGACATAACATAAATAAAATGAGGCCGTCTGCATTACTGTGTGCCAGTTCCGATGGTACGCATAAATTAAAATCTGTCATTGTAGGAAAATCTAAAAACCCAAGAGCAATGAAGAACATAAACGAGACTGATCTTCGTGTGATTTATAAAGCTCACAGAAACGCATGGTTCAGCTGTGAAATTTTCAGTTCTTGGTTTCATAACAATTTTATTCCATCAGTCACAACATTTCAGATGGAAGAAAAAAATGTTGCTAGGGAAGAAGTTAAAGCCGTGTTGTTATTGGACAATGCTCCAGTGCATCCTGCAGAGGACATTTTACGAAGTGATAATGGAAATATAAAATGTCTATTCACGCCTCCTAATACATCGGCACTAATACAACCAATGGACCAAGGAGTAATCTATAGTTGCAAACGGCTGTACAGAAAGAAAGCTACAAGACTGTCTCGTATTTTTTGAAGATGAAGAGGGTTGCAGTACCAGTTAGGTGAACAGACTTTAATCAATATGAAAAATTACAACATAAAAAATACTTTATTTAACTGGGCTTCAAGTTGGAAGGAGGTGAAAGCCACGACGATTCCTAATTCTTGGAAAAAACTTCTTAACCCTGAAGATAACGAGGAAGAGGATTTTAATGGACTTGAAGAAGATGATTACAGAAATATTTTTAAAAATCCAGGAGAACTTGAGACAAACACGGAAAATATTCACGAGTGGCTGGATGAAGATGCTGGTGAGGTAGGGTACGTTGTGCAGTCGGAAGAAGAAATAGCTGCTACTATAGAAGGTTGCCAAACTAAGGGACTGATGACAGACGATCAAAATGGCGATGATGATGATGACGATGAGGAAGAAAACTATCACGAAGAAAGTGAGAATGTTAAAATAAGTGATGCAATAAAAAACGTACAATCCTTGTTGAAGTTCGTAGAAATGCCTGAAAATTCTGACTTAAGCAAATATTTTTTTGTTTTAAGTGAAATGAAACAGGATTTTGTGAGGAAACAGCTAAAAACAAAATACACGCAGAAAAAAGTTAGTGATTTTTTTAAGAAGCTGTAGGCTTGCTAGAATACATACTGTGCAGTGAAAATAGAGTGTTCTGTATTTAAGTACTGTATTTAAGTTTTGTTTTGTATGTAAGTTACGTACTACAGTATAAAACTGAATCGAAATTTTTTAGTAAACATCACATAAACAGGTACTGTACGTTATTTCTTATTTTATACCTCTTCTACTACTAAATAATAGAGTATTAAATACAGTATTTTTAACAAGAACATGCAGTAGACCTCTTGTAGATTCAAATTGGGTTTCAGAATGATTTCTTTTATATTGTCTGCTATCAGTAACCGATAGACACGCAAAAACTCGCGATCAGTTCGTAATGTTCTATAATTCGGACTTTCAGCAATTCGGACTGAGCTTGGTCCGCATTAGTGAAGTTTCACTGTATATACACTGTGGCCTCAAATGTACACCGAACAACAGTTATTACATATCTGTTTCTTTTGTAGACAACGAAATTTATCACACAGTACACACACTCATAATATTAAATTATATTTGAAAACATATTAATTAATTATTATTGCAAATAAAGTATAATTACTAAAAAAAGTAATAGAAACATTCCGTGACAAAACTAAACACAGCAGGGCACAGCTGACTGTTTTTCCCTCGCTCGGCTAAACTCGGCTCCCCCGAGTTTACCCGAATGAGCTTTTCACCTCGGAGCCTTACGGATCAGACTTATTCACTGCCCAGGAAAAAATGTGAACGTGGTGCGCCTAAAGAAGTTTTCACTTCAATAAAATTTAAAGTCTTGGATTTCGTTGTCCATGACGTGTCCGTTACTTAAATTTAAAATATTAAAGTATAAAATTTAAAGTATTATAACAGTACTTGAAATTTTGTAAAATTACTAATAATTGAAAATAACTTTATTTATTTAACCATAAAATACTTAAACTTCACAATTTCCAAAATGCTTACCTGCACGTGGTCCAGGGTCTTTTACGCGAACTTGTGACCTATAAGAGTGGTTATGGGGTTGCATTACTTAATAAATCTCTACTCTCATTTATTAACTTTAAACCAACTCGTTTATTTACTAACTTTGACACACTTTAACATCTCTATGTGCTTTCTTCCTCTTTATATTCTTTACAAAGTTCTTACTGACTCTTATTCCATTTTTAAAACAAAACAAATATTAATGCACTTAATTATTAAAATAGCTATATTATATTATATAAGACAACCCAGCACTTCGCTCACTCTCTCTCTCTTTCATACTAGTCACCCCCCCTTGAATTAGAGATCTCTTTGTACCCATATTATACTTTCCATTTTATTAAATTTGACATAGTTACTTTACTGCTGTGTCTACACGTGGTGGTAACACTACCGTTGGTTCGTGTTTTGTTCACTTTATGTCCAAAAAAGAATTTTAACTGTTTAAAATTTAGTAATTTTACTTCTGAACTTGTTGTTGCACTTGTTATCACCACATCTTCACAATTTCGGCCGGTCAGTTTACATTGTTCTGAATACTGTTTTTCACGAGCCGCACGCCAACGCAACTGTGCGGTTTCGAGTTTAGAGGCCGACTGACGCTAAGTGGAGTCTGTTCAAAATGGCCAGCGTCACTCTAAGCGTGGCAACTTGCCTTCTGATTGGACGGGCGAGCGCCTCGTGATCTCTCATTATTTCTCGTAATCTTGTAGGCGGCGGCAAGGAAAACTGTGCGTGACTTTCACGCTGTCAAAGTCAGCACACACGCGCTCGTACACATTCCGATGCTCCAGATTTTGTCGCACCTCACCTGGCTTATTGCACGAACTGACAGCTGGGTGTTTAAAAATGTAAACTTTCGTTATTAAAACCGGGGCTCAGTGTGGGTGACTCCACTCATTACAATTATTAAGGAATAAAAATAAACCCCATAGTTTGTCCCCTTACAATTTTTGTTTACGTATACATATCTTGGATGTATGCCTTCCTTGCATTGTTTAACAATTTTACTATCCGTAATTAAATAATTAAAATAAATAATTTTTATTTATGTAGTCTACTTTTTAAATATTAAATATTTCAACTTAAGATGTGTTCAGTTGTTTTAACTTAATTAATATTAATCTCCATTAGCTTACTTATTACTGAACATTTAGGAGAGAACAGAGTTAGTGAAATGACAAATGCAAATTTAGAATAAAGAAAAATGTGAAATATTGCTGTGTTTCTTCAGATGAAAGCAAGGGACATGCCAGAAAAATGAAAGATAATTCTGGAATCAGGGTATAAAATATAAGCATCCAGTGGCTAGGTCAGTCAGTTACACCTGACAATTTTAGAAGTGTGGTTTGGAGTTATTGTGGCATTTTAGTGATTATTGTATTAATTGGTTCAAAACTGTAACACGTGACATTTATTGTTGGACAAATTTCACTTTAATTATTGTAAATATAACTGCTGTTTGTGTCTAATTAAAGTTTGTAATTAGCAACTTCATGGATATCAGTTATTCTGTTTCCACTGAACAACATGATGTGCTGTGAATGTCGTAACAATATTGACATTTTTAAGTGTTTAAACGAAATAATTTTTTATTGCCTTCTTTTTATTTTACCTGACACTACAATAATTGTAGTGTAATTATTTGAAGTCAAACATTTTCAATTAGTAACTTCGTTACCAACTGTTAACAAAGGTGGTATATCATATGGGTCATGTGAAGCAATTTTTACTATCATTTTGGGCATGAAAAGAGTAGCAGCCAAATTTGTTTCAAAATTTTTAAATTTTCAGCAAAAGCAGCATTGCAAAAACATGACTGAGAAAATGTTGGCTCAAGTTGTTGATGACCCAGGATTTCTCAAGCATATCATAACAGATGATGAAACTTGGGTGTACGTCTATGGCATTGAAACAAAAGCTCAATTATTATAGTGGAAGCTTCCTGAAGAGCCAAGACCAAAAAAAGCATGCTAAGTGAGATCACGTGTGAAGATTCCCCATACTGCTTTCTTTGATTACAGTGGCATAGTCTACTATATATTGTTACGATGGTACAGTGGAAAACAAAATACAAGACACCAATTAAGTCACTAAGCACCAGCTTTAATTGTCACAGTTAAACAGTTCATAATTAACAAGACAGTCTCTTACAACAAATCAAATAAAAATTGTTCACGTGCAATACAAAGTCAACTAATATAAAACACAATTGTATTACAATTGTCCCATCCGATTATAAAACACAACACTTCGCTACAATAATTACTTTTCACTAATAACCACTTGAACACAGAGTAATCGCCTGACAATAACTGAAAGTAAGCAGCAGATATGGGCTATTTATAGTATGCAGGGTTCCGTAATATGCGTCCTTAACAAGGCATCAAAAATTCTAGAGGACACTTCAACGCGACCTTCGCATAAACACGCACCGTTAGGCTAATTGAGAAACTTCTTGAACAACCCTGTCGAATGTACAAGATTATTCCGATTACATAACACTCTCTCGCATGTTAAGTGTCACGTATGCATTACAGCTGCGGGAATAGAGTACAACAATGTTCTCCAATGTACCAGAATGTTCTGTAATGGCATAACACTTTTTCTGCATTATGTAACACCGCCCCCTCCCTAAGCCTGTTCGTCCCGAACTGACAAACCATCTCTGAAGTAATACTTGGTCAGGCGATCTAAGTGGACGACTTTGAACTTTCGCTGTCCTTCCATTGAATCTGATACACAACATCGTTGATTCTTTTTTTTTATATAATGTAGGGTCCTTCCCAGTTAGTCTGAAGCTTAGGTGAGCGACCATGACGGCGCTTTGGGTTGAATAACCAGACCTAATCTCCTTCTTGGAAACCCAAGAAGCAAGAAGTATTACTGAGAATGTCATACCGAGTTTTCATTTTATCACTGGCAATCTTCAGCCATCCTCTTATCAAGTGATTCCTTTCTCGCAGTTGGTTTCTAATTGCGAGGAATAGTTCTGTGGCTATTCGGACTGAGTCTCAGGTGATCCGAACATCAAGTCCCCAGGAAGACAAATCTCCTGGCCAAACACCAATTTTGCTGGAGTCATGCCAGTTGTGTCGTGTAATGATGACCTCTACGCCATGAGGAATAGAGGTATACGTTGGTCCCAGTCTGTTCTCGTCAACAACCTTCGAAAGATGCTGTTCAAGTATCCTATTGAATCTCTCAACCATTCCGTTCGACTGAGGACGCAAAGCTGTTGTCCTGGTCTTTCGAATTCCGAGTAGACGGCATAATTCTTTAAACACTCCTGATTTGAAATTTCTCCCTTGATCCGTGTGGATTTCCATAGGGGTTCCTTAACGGCAACAGAAATTGTGAACTAACTCCTTTGCCATAGCGGTAACCTCCTGATTTGGAATTGCATAGGCTTCCACCCACTTAGTAAAGTAGTCACCTACAACCATAATGCACCGGTTTCCATAGTCAGTAACTGGAAATGGTTCAGCAATGTCTATGGCAATTCTCTCGACAGGCCATACGTTATACTGTCTCATTTTTCCCCTGCCTATAATTTCTGGGCCCTTGCTTGCAGCACATATTTCACACGTCTGAACCTATTCCTCTACGCCGCGTGGGGAAGATGAAGCCAATAGAATCGCTTCCGTATTTTGTCAAGGGTTTTGTTAATGCCAAGATGGCCTCCAGACGTTCCATCATGCATCTCCTTCAAAACAGACTGCACTTTACTTCGGAGAACTATCAACTGCATAACCACGTCTCGTCCATCTGCACTTTCCCAAGCCCTTTTCAGCAATCCGATCACTAAGGTAAGGGAATTCCCATTGTGCCCAGTAGCCCGTCACCACTTCCGAACCATGGCAGATATCTTGCCAGTCCGGGCGGCGGCCTTCCTCTTTTACTGTCAAGATCGGTCCAATGTCTTCATCAGTCATCTGTTCTTGTCTACAATCTTGTGTCTTCCAGCCATCTGTCAGGAAATCTACAGTGATGGCTTGAACATGTTTGCTGGCGTTTTGTTCTTCCTTTCTGTAGCAATGTCGGCAGTCTTCCGGGCATTGTCTTTGTGATAAGTCATCCGCATTACCATGCAGGCGCCCCCGCCTATGTTGTACCTTAAAGTTGTACTCTTGCAGACGTTCGAGCCACCTTGCCAACTGCCCTTCCGGATTTTTAAATCTCAAGATCCATGCAAGCGCGGCATGGCCGGTGCGTAGTGAAAACTCCCTTCCATAGAGGTTTTTATGGAAGTTCTCCAAAGCTCGGACGATTGCCAGCAACTCTCTCCTTGTAACGCAATAATTTCTCTCTGGTTTAGAAAGCGTCTTGCTGTAATACGCTATTACTCATTCTTCACCGTTTTTAACTTGAGACAAAACTGCTCCTAGACCAGTATTGCTTGTGTCTGTGTCTACGATGTACTTCCCTTCGGAAGCTGGGAAAGCAAGAATTCGCTGCGAACATAATATAATTTTAAAGTCCTAAATGCTTGATCACACTCTCTCGACCACTGGAAGTTTCGTTTATTTTCCGTTAGCTCATGTAGTGGTTTAGCAATAGTAGCAAAGCCTTTCACAAAACGTCTGTAATATGAGCATAACTCCAGGAAACTCCAAACTTCATGTTTACTCTTCGGAAGTGGCCAGTCTTTTACGTGTCTACTTTATTAGGATCCATGCTAACACCTGTTGCCAAAACCAGATGGCCCAGATACGGTACTTCCTTCTGGAATAAAGAACACTTCTTCGGGCTCAGCTTTAGTTGGGCACCGTGAATTCTATTTAGAACCTCCTTAAGGTTTTCCAATGGTCTTTGAACGTTTTCCCGATGACTATGACATCATCTAAATAAACAAGGCAAGTTGTCAATGTCAGGCCTCGGTGTACTAGGTCCATCAACCTTTCGAAAGTTGCCAGTGCATTACAGTGTCCAAATGGCATGAAGTTAAATTGGAATAAGCCACTTGGGGTCGAGAAAGCGGTCTTTTCCTTGTCTTCTTGATGAAGACACACTTGCCAATATCCACTCTTTAGGCCCAATCTGGAAAACCACTGTGCTCCAGACAGCGTCTCGAGTGTATTGTCAACGCGAGGTAATGGATAGCAGTCTTTCTTTGTAACATCATTCAACCTCCGGTAGTCTACGCAGAAATGCAATCCACCATCCTTCCTCGCTACCAGCACTACCGGAGAAGACCAAGCACTTGATGAAGGGTCGATTATTCCCTGTCAACATGTCCTGTACTAACCGAGACATTTCCTCTTGCTTAGATAATGTAGGCCTTCGAGGAGGTTGGCGTATCGGTGTTGTGTCCCCGGTATTGATGCGATGCGATGTTGTACAAGAGATGTTCTTCCCAACGACTGGCCCTGAACTGCAAAACAGTCTTTAAATTCATGTAAAAACCGTCTGAGTTCTTTTACCTCACCACTTGAGAGGTTGTTAGAAGATCTGTTCAATAATTCGTGCAAATCCTCTGGCAATTCTGAAGTGTCTATAGTACTGCATCTTCGTTTCGTCGTTCCGGCTACCCAGGCCACAGGAGTCAATTGCCTAGGAGCGTATTGTTTTGTAAAGTAAGAGCTTGATCCAAAATATTAGCCACTGCAATAGGTATATTTCCGGTTTCGTCTGGTTTTACTAAACTTCTGGCAATTACTATGGCCGGTGTGCTGACTACCTGGGGTTCGAATATAGAGCACTGGTTGCCTCTTGTATCTACCTCGGTTCTAACCATGATGATCTTTTTGGAGTTTGGCGGAACAGTTACGGCCACTTGATTTATCACGTCCATTGATTTTTCTGCTGTCGTCATTGTTGATAGCATTACCTCTTCTTTTCTGATTCTCAAGACATTGTTTTTGAAGTCAACTATAAATTCATGTGTGTTCATAACGTCCACACCAAGAAGTGCTTCATACACAATGTCTGCAACAAGTACTTGATGATCAAACTCAAGTCAACCGAGGCATAGGTGTATCTCCACTTTTCCAAAGACCATCCAGTAGCCGTTCGCAAGCTCCAAGAGCACCAGATTGGCTTGAGATTTTTCACTACGTCAGTGGACACAATGGAAACTGTTGTGCCTGTGTCAACTGTAATCGAGGTTGGCCTTTTTTGTACGAATCCGGTAACCATCAACCTTCTGCTATTTTTCTGAAGTGTAGAAATTGCATATTGTCTAGGGGCTTCGTTCCTCCAGTTAGCAGCACACGCCCCGTTGTACCGACTACTGCTCTATTCCCTGCTACTGAACTTTAACCCGACAATCTAGTTGTAGATGTCCAGGTTTCCCACATCGATAACACTTCGGTCTTCCATCCTTTCTTACTTTACTCTATGGCGCTGCTCGTTGGGTCTCTGTTCCTTGTTCTTCTTCTTCATCGTCTGTGCCGTCGTAATCTTTTAGCGTGCACTTTATGACTTGCCCAACCAGATGCTGACTTTGCGGCCTAAAATTGCAAAGCATGTACCAGGGTGTCTGCGCTATTCTGGTGTCTTGCCATTCGTAACACTTGCTGTATGCCTAGTTCTTTATCTCGGACACCATCAGTAAATGTCTGCATCGTGAACCTCGTTCGAAATCTTCTGGCGCTTCAGGGTAGGCCAGTCTAATTAGTCTGTCTATACTTTCTTCAAACTCTTGAAGACCCGGAATGTTGTCGTCTTGTTCTCAACTGAGCATAGTGCACATCTCGCAAATGTACCATACCGTAATTCCAGAGCTTTTATCAATTCGGCATAGGTGTTCTGGCTGTCAGGTGCCACTTTCTGTAGTAATTCAGCCGCAGGTCCTTTTAATGCAAGAACGAGTGAAACTACTATCAGCAGTTCACCTTTGCTACCGAACAAGGAATCTGGTGACGTATGCCATTCCACTGCACGCATCACTGTAATACTACACATTTAAAATACGTTTAACACAGTTTTTCTTGACTGTCTCTCACAAGGTATTTCTTTTAGCAAATAAAAAACACTTTAACAAAATATTCAATAAATTACACTTACATACAATGTACGAACGTTCAATCTAATACGCACACAAAATACAACTAAATACGTCTGAACAGTGTTTTCAGAACCAGTAATACCCCACCAACACAAGCACGCACTATCGTTCAGTAGACCTCCCGCTCCTGAAGCGTCCCAGCAGCAAAACTGGTGTGCATACAGTACCTTGTCTTTCTCTGTCCAATTATTTCCGCTTGCAGCAGCTTCAATTTGGGGAAGGTACATCGTCCAGTGACTACTTCCGTCAAAGGTTGGAGCTTTGACATGAACTGTTCCTACTGCAGGCAAAGTGACTTTGTCTATTGTCTTATTTTCTGTGTCTTTTTCTGTCTTTATGATTGGTACAGTCTGTTCAGAAATTCATTTTGGTTGTGTCTTCATGAACTGCTCGAGTTCATTTTTAATCTGCTCTTTTATATATTTGTCATCGAGTCTTCTGTTTTTGTTGACACAACTTTTTCCACACTCGTGACAGATTTTTCTACTTCAGCTATGTTATCAGACGTTGATTCTTCAGCACTCGAGACAGATTTTTCTACTTCAGCTATTTTTAATGTCATTGATTCTTGTACATCCGATATTTTAGTAACCTGTTTATTAAGCACACCTCATAGGAGACCCAATTCTGCGGTACTATGTTCTTGTATCTGTTTCTGCTCCTGTATTAATGCTTTGATGTCTTCTGTTTCACGCTTCCGTTCCTCTGCCTCCTGATTACATTCCTCTCTTTCCTGTCGGCGTTCTTCTTTTGTCTCTTCCGCCTCTAGTCTGTGTCATTCCTCTGCTTCTAGCAGGAGGGTTTTCTGTCTCGCTTCCGCTTTCTCGTCTTGTCGTTTTTCTGCTTCTTCCGCCTCTTGTCGTCGTCGTTCCTCTGTCTGCTGCAGCAGCACTTGGAAAGCTTCCATCATCTGACTGGCATCCATTGGTTACCGATTAATTACAAATTGCACTCGTCTTGTACAAAGTGTCCACTGTTTCCACTGTTAACAGTTCTGTCGCACTTCTCACCCACTATTACGATGGTCTAACAGTCGTATGGTACAGTGGAAAACAAAATACAAGACACCAATTAAGTCACTAATCACCAGCTTTAATTATCACAGTTAAACAGTTTGTAATTAACAAGACAGTCCCTTCTTACAACAAATCAAATAAAAGTTGTTCGCACGCAATAAAATGTCAACTAATATAAAACACAATTGTATTACAATTGTCCCACTCGACTATAAAACACATCACTTCGTCACATAATTACTTTTCACTAATAACCACTTGAACACACAGAGTGATCGCCCGATAATAACTGAAAGTAAGCAGCAGATATGGGCTATTTATAGTGTGCAGGGTTCCGTAATATGCGTCCTTAACAAGCTATCAAAAATTCTAGAGGACACTTCAGCGCGACCTTCGCAGATACACGCACCGTTAGGCTAATTGAGAAACTTCTCGAACAACACTTTTCAATGTACAAGATTGTTCCGATTATGTAACACTCTCTTGCGTATTAAGTGTCATGTATGCATTACAGTTGCGGGAATAGAGTACAACAACATTCTCCAATGTACCAGAACGTTCCTTAATGGTGTAACACTTTTCTGCATTGTGTAACCATATTCTTACTGTCAGGCTGTACTATCAGTAAATAATACTGCTGTACCTTGAAGTCTTACATCAGTTGAATGAGGGAAACTGAAAAACTACTAAAACTGCATAAACAGCTCTTGGAATTTAAACCAGCTCACTTCAAAACTAATTCTCATGTTTTTTGCAAAAAATAACACTGTTGTGATGGCACAGCCATCCTATTCACCAGATATGGTCCCATGTGGAAGATTTTTACCATGCATACGGTTCACCTCTGTGGTCCCAGATTTTCTTGTTCCCAAAAATTAAGAGCACAATGAAACGACAGTGTTTTGCGCCTATAGAGGACATAAAGGCAAGATTGCTGACTGAACTGAAGGCTATACCAAAACGAGAATTTCACAAATATTTTACAGATTAGAAATAGTGTTGGCTTAAGTGCATTGTATCTCATGGGGTTTACTTTGTCAGGAACATTATTAATTTTGAAGAATAAATAAATAATTTTATAAAACAAAATTCTCATTATTTTTTTTTTATCACTTTGTATTTTTTCCATTTGGTATCACACTTGCTGTGGAATTGCTGTTAAATCATATTTTTAGTCATGAACTGAACAGCAAAACCAATTTTAAAGTTCTGCAAATTGGATGTGTTGTATGCCACCTCTGAAAGTTATTATTTTTTTTTAACCTACGTTGCACAATTGTTCAATATTTTTCTTGAGTTGAACTAGCATTTTTTTGAATGTGTATTGCCTTTTTTCCAATCTGCTGTTTCTTCCTGCTTTGACCAGTTATGAAGTCAGTCTGTTCCTTAGGCTTTCACGTGTGGGTTCATAATTGCTAAAACTACTTTCTGGCCTGTAAGGCTATGGTCTTCCATTTTCTTCTCGTTACAAAAGTGGTTGACTCGTACAGATGTTTCGGTCTTGCCTCTGGAGGCCATCTTCAGTATCAAAGGACTTGAACGCACTGACAAGGTTTCTGTCAGTACACCACAGTATTGTGGCAAAGGCTGAGTGGTCCCCAAAGAAACCACCTATATCTTCATAGAGTTTGCACGATGTAGCAGCAGACCACTACCAATCAGAAGTAAGCGCAACCTTATAGGTTCGCTAACACTGGATGCCAAACTGTATGTAAAGATAGACTTTCTCCATGGCAATTCAAGATAGAGATGGTCTATACAGGTCTGTGACCTTCGAGACTAAGGTCCTGTCCTCTGTGAGTGCATACTTCCCTCCCTTGTATATTGACTCTGTTCAGATCCAGAAGCATGCTGCCGTTGCAGTCAATCAGCATGGAGAAAGCCTGGCTTTACATAGAGTTTGGCATCCTGTGGGAGCGAACCCATAGGGTTGAGCTTTCTTGTGATCGGCTGGTGGTGGTTTGCTGCTACATCGTGCAAACTCTGTGAAGTTATATATAGAAGGTTCTTTTAGGGACCACTTAGCCTTTGCCACAGGACTGTGGTGTACTAACGAATATCTTGTCAGTGTGTTTAAGTCCTTTGACACTTAAGATAGCCAGATAGCCTCCAGAGGCAAGGCTGAAATGTTTGTTTGTATGAGTCAACAGCTTTCTAATGTAGAAGAAAATGGAAGACCACAGCCTTGCAGTCCTGAAAGTAGTTTTAGTAAGCAGTTATGTAGTGTATGGAACTAGTTGTATTTTATTCATTTTACAGAGAAAAATTAAGTATTTTAACATTTGGAGGATTATGTTGTTTAATTCATGTATAACAAACCATTACACCAGATTTGAATTGCAAACTTTGCATTGTAAACGTCTGTGCATTTTCTTCCATTTTCTTCTCGTTACAAAAGTGGTTGACTCGTACAGATGTTTCGGTCTTGCCTCTGGAGGCCATCTTCAGTATCAAAGGACTTGAACGCACTGACAAGGTTTCTGTCAGTACACCACAGTATTGTGGCAAAGGCTGAGTGGTCCCCAAAGAAACCACCTATATCTTCATAGAGTTTGCACGATGTAGCAGCAGACCACTACCAATCAGAAGTAAGCGCAACCTTATAGGTTCGCTAACACTGGATGCCAAACTGTATGTAAAGATAGACTTTCTCCATGGCAATTCAAGATAGAGATGGTCTATACAGGTCTGTGACCTTCGAGACTGAGGTCCTGTCCTCTGTGAGTGCATACTTCCCTCCCTTGTATATTGACTCTGTTCAGATCCAGAAGCATGCTGCCGTTGCAGTCAATCAGCATGGAGAAAGCCTGGCTTTACATAGAGTTTGGCATCCTGTGGGAGCGAACCCATAGGGTTGAGCTTTCTTGTGATCGGCTGGTGGTGGTTTGCTGCTACATCGTGCAAACTCTGTGAAGTTATATATAGAAGGTTCTTTTAGGGACCACTTAGCCTTTGCCACAGGACTGTGGTGTACTAACGAATATCTTGTCAGTGTGTTTAAGTCCTTTGACACTTAAGATAGCCAGATAGCCTCCAGAGGCAAGGCTGAAATGTTTGTTTGTATGAGTCAACAGCTTTCTAATGTAGAAGAAAATGGAAGACCACAGCCTTGCAGTCCTGAAAGTAGTTTTAGTAAGCAGTTATGTAGTGTATGGAACTAGTTGTATTTTATTCATTTTACAGAGAAAAATTAAGTATTTTAACATTTGGAGGATTATGTTGTTTAATTCATGTATAACAAACCATTACACCAGATTTGAATTGCAAACTTTGCATTGTAAACGTCTGTGCATTTTTAACAGGCTCAAAAATTGTAATAATAATGTTTTTGATAAATACCAATAAAAATTAATTAACAAGAAAGTAGTGTAACAAAAATCTTTATAATTATATCCCCACATGAATTAGGCTGTTTAGTCCATTAGAACTCGTTGATTGACTCATTTTCTTTGTGGCTTGCCAGTGTTTCTTGTTCCTTGAGTCTGTGAAATAGGATTTGGAAGGCATTATCATTCGTTCTTAGCACATAACCCTTCCATCCTTCTGTATATTCTTCAATGTTTTTGTTTAAATTATAAATTGTAATCATCTCCCTGATTGCCTTGCTTTCAAGTCTGGCCCTTCTTATTATGATTGCAACTGACCTTAGAAACTGTATCTCATTTGATTAAACTGTACTGTACGATTTAGTTTTTAGAGTCCAGCAATGTGTAATGTTTAGTGTAACAAAACTTTATTGACAATTATGAAAGGATTCAATTTCATAACCTATGTAAACTTTACTGGGGTTCAGGTTTCTTGAAATGAATGATTTCTGTTTGCAATTATCAACAGTAATTTAAATACATGGTATGCAAAAATTTCCATTTTAATTTTTTGCAGGTTGGGCCTCAATATGGTTCATTGTAAATGATTATATATACATAAGAACATATACATCACTCTTTAATTTTATGGTTTCTGATACTATGTTTATGTATTTTTTGTTGTTGTATTGGAGTGTTAGTGGTCTCAAATATTTCTACTAGTGATTTTATACAAACCACTATGTTGTCTTTGTATTGACGAGCGCTTTCAGCAGTCAAGCCATCTTCAGGTCATTTACCAACAGAGAAATATGAAACTGTTCACTTCTTATATACCGTTTTACCAGACCTATCTAGCCCCGCCCCCTGATGGAGTAACGTCTTACTTAGCTCCACCCATAGTAGGTTGTCTTACATTACCAATTTTGTAGCCGTTACAATTTACGTTAACTCATTTTCTACTCTTTTTTGTTGTCTAATAAGCTGCTAAATATTTCTTCATTTTCAAATGTGGTTTTTATATTTATTAGTCGTTTTCCATCTTTATTTCATATTTTTAATATTCTTTACTCATAACTTTTATCTTATAATTTACAACTGGGTCTATGAATTTATGTCCTTCTTTTATTAAATGCCTAGCGTATAATGAATTCGAGTTAACGACAAATTCATTATACGCTAGGTATTTTATAGAAGAAGGATATAAATTCATAGACTCAGTTGTAAATTATAAGATAATAAAAGTTATGAGTAAAGAAAGTTAACTACGAATTCATTATATGCTAGGCATTTTATAGAAGAAGGACATAAATTCATAGACCCAGTTGTAAATTATAAGATAATAAAAGTTATGAGTAAAGAAAGAGAAAGGAAATTAAAGGAAGAAGTGGAAATATTAAATTATAAATAAGAAATAAAGATGGAATACGACTAATGAATATAAAAACCACATTTGAAAATGAAGAAATATTTAGCAGCTTATTAGACAACAAAAAAGAGTAGAAAATGAGTTAACGTAAATTGTAATGGCTACAAAATTGGTAATGTAAGACAATCTACTATGGGTGGAGCTAAGTAAGACATTACTCCGTCAGGGGGCGGGGCTAGATAGGTCCGGTAAAACGGTATATAAGAAGTGAACGGTTTCATATTTCTCTGTTGGTAAATGACCTGAAGATGGCTATACTGCCAAAAGCGCTCATCAATACAAAGACAACATAGTGGTTTGTATAAAATTACTAGTAGAAATAGAGAGATGTTTATGTAGTAAGAAAGTTTGAAAGATATAACCATTGATATATTACCATTATGTACTATACATACATATGTGTATTATATTTTGAATTTAAAAATTACAGAAGAGTTTTTTTTTCAGCCCAACAAAGTCAAGCCGACTAGACATGTTAGGAAATTTGGGAAGTGTAAAGACACAGATGAGCAGTTGGTTGGGGTCTGGTATCCCTGGTTTACGTAAAGGGGAAACGGCTCCTGCTGAACCAGCTGAAGGACATGAAAATCCTGCACAAGATGTCGAATCACCTGCATCTGAAAAGTCTGTAAAAGGTTCACCAATTGAAAAAGATGATGATGATTCAAGGTAACTATGTTATTTTGAATTTTGAAATATATTCTTCTTTTGTCATGAAAGTAAAATCTTCATGAGCATAATGGTATTCTATTAAAATTTGCTATTGATAAACCTCTCTAAAAGGCACAAAGTCACTTTGTAGTACAAAATTTCATTGTGTATGAGTATAATATTCAAAGCTAGTTAGTATGATTTCATAGTCAGTACTTGATTGGAAGCAGATCACTTTTTGTTAAATCAGGTTGTTGAAATCTATACGTTATATTAACAGCAAATATGTAAATAATATACATGTTGTAAATATGTAATGAATACTTTACTGCCATAAAAGATACAGTCATATAGAGAAAATAATAAACTTGAAAATTGCAAAGTAAGAAACTGTTTCTGTTGTCACTAGTCTCTTGGCTGGCCTCAAACAACCTGCCCTCCCCTACTCTCAGCTAATCTCTTCACTTTTGTGTAGTTTCAGCATCACATGTCTACAGCAATCTGTTTTGTGTATTTCAAAATTTGTTTTCGTTTGTAGTTTATCCCTTCCTCTAATCCTTCAGTTGCCGAAGGAAGCAGACTTGTGTGGCTATAGACATGCCTTAGGAATAATCTGTCTTAATGATGTTTTCCTATTAAACTAGTGTTTTTTTCTCTTTAAGCCCTTCTACAATGTCTTTATTTCTCATTTTATTAGTCCATTCATCAGTTCTCAACAGTTTTAAATAAAACCACAAGCTAAATGTTTGTTGAACTTCAACATAAATTTCCCTTAATAATGATTAAAACATTCCTCGTTTTTTATATTCAGGAGAATAATGCCATCTGTGTTAGTATAGTTATTTGTTCTACATGGTATCAAGTAATTTTCTCAAAGTATCAGTAAACCACCTATATTATCTGTATTAATAAATCTCTAGGGGGGTCTACGTTTTTCCGCGGTAATCTCAGAATCTACTGAACCGATTTAAGTGAAACTTAGCAAGCTGATAGCAGATACCCAACAGAAGGTTTTCCACTTTATTTGATAACGATAGCTTAAAAAGAACCGAAGTTATTACAAAAAAAAACTCATTTTTTTTAAACCCGCGGCTTCAATCGTGAATATTTGTATATGATTGTTGTGGTAACTGTCGAGTTGGTAAATTGCTTATGGTACATCTATATTAATAATATTCTTATATTGTAAATTATGAATATCCAAAAAGTGCGAAGCAATAGATCCATCATTCATGTTTCCTCGATACGTAAAATCAAAATTTGATAATTTAGTAGATATTTACAAACATGCAGTAACACAATTAGATGAAATGTTTATTCATATAGAATAATACAAATAGTGTATACAAAAGTATATTGATATCAGTTAGTCTATTTGAATATTTATATTTTAGTAGGGATATGCAATTCTTATCAGCATATGGAATTCATATAAGCAATACAATAATTCATTGTTTGATTATATTGTAATATTGATTATATAGTACACGTTGATTCTGACAAACCATAATCTTCGACATTTGTATATTCAGTAGGCCTATGTGCAGTAGGAATAATTAATTGTCGAGAATTATACTTAACCTACTTCATCGAGAATTATGCGATGAGCGTCAGTGATGTAGTATCAGTGCCTTTTTTCGTTAATTTTACGTCATCGGTAAGTAATATGTGCAATATGTATTGTATTGTATAAATTATTAATTTCCCCCTAGAGATTTATTAGTATAGATCAAATAAATACGTTTCCACTTTGTTTAGCTTTGCAATGCCAAAAAGACGATCATGTTTAGGAAGATCTACTGCTGCTGCAGAAAGAAAGAGGCGTCTTAGAGCATCTGAAAATGACGTCGAAGGAGTCGAAATGCAGTCAGCTCCTGGAAACCTTCAGAAAGATCTGGATTAGAAAAAGTCTCACGGGTTGAAAGCCCTACGATTCGTGAAAATAGATTAGCAGCACAAAGACGCAGGCAAGCGACTCTCAGATCACGAGGTCCTACTTTACGATGGAATGCAAAATTAAATAGTTGTTTCAATTATAATCCAGTTATTAACTACACGAATGAAACAGATATCAGGTTACCGAGTATGGTTTGCCCTCATTGCAAAGGTTTAAAGTGGAAAAATGAATCACATGGATTATGTTGCTCTGCAGGAAAAGTGCGATTAGATCCCATACTTCCTCCTCCAGAACCGTTAAAATCGTTATTAAATGGAGAACATCTTTTATCGAAAAAATTTTTGAATGCCTTAAGATCGTACAATTCAGCTTTTCAATTTACATCATTCGGAGCCAATGAAATAGTCGAAGGGAGCTTCATGCCTACTTTCAAAATTCAAGGGCAAGTATATCACCTCATGGGATCATTACTCCCCACACAAAACGAAGTACCAAAATTTCTACAGGTGTATTTCATAGCTGATTATTTACAGCAAGCTGAAACAAGAATGGATCATATTCGTAACTTGGATAAGACATTAGTAACAGAACTTCAAAATTTACTTCACGCAATCAACCCATATGTTAGTGAACTGAAAAGTGCATTTGAATTTGTAACATCTGCGAATAATAATCAGTAAAATATTGTGATTCATGCTGATCGAAAAGAAAATAATGAAGAGCACAGGAGTCGCTACAATGCACCGACAACTAATAAGGTGGCAGTAGTTTTAGTTAACCAGGAATGCGATAAACGCGATATAATTATCTGTGCGAGGGATCATACGCTACATCGAATAGCAGAAACACATCGAGCTTATGATGCTTTACAGTACCCTTTAATGTTTTGCAGAGGAAAAGATGGTTATCATTTTACATTAAAATTAGTTGATCCTCAGAGCTGGGTTTCAGCTCTACAATTTTATTCTTAGACTCATGATGAGGAAAGATTAATACAATCATTTAATTTGTTACAAACAGCTTCTGAATCAATATATTGTTGATATGCATGCTAAGATAGAGACGGAAAGGCATATATACATCCGTACTCATCAAACTCATTTAAGAGCTGAGAATTACATAGCTTTGCAAGATGCATTATGAAATAATGAAAGTTTGGATAATTTAGGCCATTTGGTCATTCTACCCTCAAGTTTCACAGGAGGTCCACGATATATGCATGAGCGAACGCAAGACGCTTTATGGTACGTACGCAAATACTCACGGCCTGATTTATTTATTATGTCCACTACAAATCCTAAGTGGAGAGAGATCATCCAGGAGTTGCATCAAGGCTTTTCAGCTCAAGATCGACATGACTTGGTAGCACACGTATTTCATCTGAAATTGAAGAAATTAATGGATTTCTTAATGAAAGGTAAAATTTTTGGCTTAGTTGTCTGCTACATGTACAGCGTAGAGTGGAAAAAAATAGGTTTGTCGCATGCGCATATTTTGCTCTGGTTAGTAGAAAAAATATGACCAGATCAGATAGATTCTGTGATTAGTGCAGAGCTGCCGGACCCTGATAAAGATCCAGAGCTGTATGATATAGTTAAAACACATATGATTCATGGGCCATGTGGAACAATTAATGCAGTCATCATGTATGAAGGAGGGTCAGTGTACTAAATGACATCCTAAATCGCTTACAAAAGAAACGACGATAAATGATGACAGCTACCCTAATTATCGCCAACTAAGTCCTGAAGATGGACGTTTTCAGTGTGAAATCCGTTTGAGAGGTGAGATTTTGAAAGTTGACAATAGATTTGTAGTTCCATACTCACCGGTGCTTTCACGAGCTTTTGGTGCTACATCAATGTTGAATTGTGTAGTAGTGTAAAATCCATTAAATATATACGATGTGTGTTCCAAAAAAGACCGAACTTTTTGAATAACACACCAACCCGCCCAAACAACGCGCTACGACATTGAGCGCGCCTAGCGACAGTTTTTAATAACAAACTGTAATTTATTCTGTTCCTCTATAAGCATTAGTCTTTGAGCTGTATCAGATTGCGTGAGGACGTGCGCACACTGTCCGGCGGATTTGTAACGAAGTGAGAATGAAGATATTAACACAATGTGTATGTATAAAATATTGCTGTTAACATCGTGAAATCTTTACAGAGAAATTTCCATTCCAATCTCAAGTTGTCATTATTCCACTTGTACTCATACGCATTTGCTGACCGATTTCAAAATGGGTCTCTTTATGATCGTCAGTCAACAAATGCAGTACGAATTTTTCAGTGATAAATTGCAATCAAGTTTTTCTATAAAAATCTAATTTTACAACCTTATGTTGATACCAAGTCTCTCAGGAAGTCTCAGCAGTTAAATGATGATTTACAAATACCACATCCCGGGTTTTCTTGATTTGATCTTTGATATCGCTTTCATCTCACCGACCAATTTTTGCCGTCTTTAAAAATTCTTAAAATAATAGTTCGGCTCATGCAGACCTCCCCGTATACTTGACTCAGCAACCAGAATGTTTCTGGAAAATGTTAACCTAGTTTTGCTGCAAAGCTTCATACACACACGTTGTTCTTCGGGGGGTCAATTCTCACTAACCCACCGGACAGCGTGTGCACGCCCCCACTCAATCTGACATAGCTCAAAGACTAATGCTTATAGCGAAATAGAAAAAATGACAGTTTGTTGTGAAAAACTGTCGCTAGGCGCACTCAATGTCACAGCGCGTTGTGTGGGCTGGTTGGTGTGTTGTTCAAAACGTTCTTTCTTTTTTTGAACACACCTCGTATGTAAATATGTCAATAAAGGCTCTGATCTAGCTACGGTTGGTATACAAAATTCTTACGATGAGGTATTACAGTTTCAAAAGGTCGATACATAAGCACATCTGAAGCTATATGGAGAATCTTCTCTTTCCCTATACATGAGCATTTTCCACCTATTATTCATCTAGATGTACGCTCGAAAATGGGCAGAGAGTTTATTTTCGTGAAGATAATTTGCATGGCAGAATAGAAAATCCAAGAAACACCACTCTCATGGCATTTTTTATCTATGTCGGGAAGATGACTTTGCCAAAACTTTGTTGTACGAAGAAGTGCGTATACTCACAAAGATTATTAGATTTTTTCTGAAATCATCAATATAGTTTATTTTATCAAGTTGTTATAATTCAGGAATTCATCAATCGCTACTTCTTCTGTATTCATTCTTTATTAAGTCATGGTTCATAATATGGTAATTGGTATTATTTTCTTTCTTTATTATTCCCTTTTATGTTCTATTTCCCTAAAATTTTTCTTCTCTCTCCTTCATATAAATTGGTACTAGTCAGAGGGCACGTGTGGCTCTATTACTCTGCTATCCATTTATACACATTTTGAGTTCAGAGGCCTTGCCTATCTGCTCAATAACATAAATAATTGTTGGACGTATCTCAACATAAAATCATCACATAATAATATTCATAATAATCATAATAATAGTCGTTCATTCCGACTCACATAATATTAATACAATAAAACACTTTTGGGATTAATTATTCTCTCTTTTATACATCTCATGACTTTTTCATCTCGGTAACTTATTTGGATTCCTTTGTTTAAGCTTATGGCGATATTTAATAGGCATTTTGCATTGTTTCATTAGCTTATTTTATATGGTAGTGATTTTATTTGTCATCACTTTAATGCTCATTGATATTTAAAATTAACATTGTAGCTAGTTTCTGGCTTACTTATATTTTTTCATTGGTTGTTCAGTTAATATGTCAGATTTATTTTTCATTTGATTGTCTTGTCTCTTCTTTTGTGAAACATTAATTTTTATTATTCCCTTTTGTGATAGGGTTGGTTAATGATGTTGTGTAGCGTCATCATTATTTGTGTAACATTTAATTATTTTATCTCAATTTTTATGATACTTTATTATACATATTTTTCAAATTACATGGGTTTACACATTTTGTTTCACACTTGGTCGTAAGTTTAGCCTTACTTTGTTTTGAATTTAGCTTATCTTTCTTCTAAATTCCCTTTCATTTATAATAATAATAGTTCCAATCAAATACTTATTGTAAGTTGTGCTTACATTTATTTTTGAATTTTGATAATTGTTACTTTCAAAATTCTCTTTAATTTTCTGACACTGGTTCATAGTACTTTTTTAAAGAAGACTGGTTGTAAGTCCCTTTTATTTTCTTAGTTGTGATTTCACTTATGACATAGGTATTATTTTTGTTATCCTTTGCTATGAGATAGGGCATTTATGACTGTACAATGGACCCTGTTATATACACTCCTTTTTTCTTGTAAGTTAATCTTCTCATTTATACATTAGTTGGTTTGCATGGTCAGTTTACTGAAAATCAGTCCTATTTCTCAGTGTTCCTTCGCACTTGGTTTAGCCATGGTCCAAGATTATATGAGTTGCTCCTGTTCGGATTGCTGTCGTCTTCAGGATGACTTCTGTTCTTGTCCACTCTCTGGCTATTATTTTGTATTTAAATGTTTCTGTCATACCATTTTCACTTGTTTCCCTTGCTATCTCAATCCTTTCGTTATTTTGTTTATACAACGAATAGGTCAATGCTATTTCCATTGTAGATGCTATCGTTGATATTGGATTATGCATGTCTATTAAGTGTCTTCTCCTTCTTATTCTGTTACACACTGTTTTGTGGTGATTCCTTTCTAAAGTTTCTAGTAAGTTCCTTCTGTTATTTTTAAAATTCATTTCATTCTGGTCGTTAATTAGTACATTAAACATCTCAAGTAGTCCATTCTTCATCATCTCCGATTCTTCTCTGGTATTTATTAGTTTCCTTGGATGTATCTGTCTTACTTTCTTCATTTTCATAGTTTGGATGTCCTCCTTGTGGTTGCTATTTTTATTTGTAGATAACAGTATGCTTTTGTCTTCTTTTAATTCTGTTTCCTCCCTATTATCTTCTATTTTCTCATCTACCGGTTCCTTGTTCTCATTTACTGTTTCTTCAACCCCTTCAGAAACTCTGTCTAGTGTATCATTCACCTTCTTGAAACCATTATCCAAAGGTTCACTTAATTTCTCGTTAAATTTGTCAAATTTTTCCATCATTCTTTCGTGATGTTTGTCCATTTCTTTTTTAAATAATTCCCAAAATTGCCTTACGCTCATGTCACATCTGGCTTCCTTCTGTTGTGTAGGTTCTGGCATTTTCTTCGGTTGCTTCATTTCCCCGTCCTTGACTATTTCTTTTTCTAATTGAACATTGGGTTGTTCCAGGTTTTTATTATTTGGTGTTTCACTGAACTCTTTTATTTGATTATGTTTCTTCCTCCAATTACACATCTCTTCTCTGGATAGCTCGAACATAACCCTTATCCATTCTCTTAGCTCTGTGTTTTCTGTTTGTATTTGACGTTCCGGTTGTCTTATAGATTGTCTCCATTGGTCATATTCCTCCTGTGTATATTCCTCTGTCACCTGTGCGTATACTCCCGTCCTTTTGTTTTTCATTTGTTCTACATTACTGTACCATCTCTCCCAATCTTCCTTAGTCATTCCTTCCACCTTGTTATCGCCTTTTTCGTTTGGATCGTTTTCCAGCTGCCACACTTCATCATAAATTTCTTCCAATGTCATTTGGTCGTATGGTGGTTCCGTTACATCCGCACGACTCATTTGTGCTCGTTCATGGTCAGTGGTGTTCCTTTCGATGTATTCTATCTCTCTGCTAAACTTTTTAAATAGTGCTGTCATCCATTCTGCATAGCTAACTCGTTTTTCTTCTATCTCCTTTTCCGATCTCTTTGTTTCCTTTTCCGCCTCCTTTTCGCGTAGCTTGGCCTGGTATCTGGTGTCGTGTTCTGCCCGTTCCATTTCTGTAGTCGCCGCTAGAATCTGTAAAGTTTAAAGGTATGTTTCGTTAACTATTCTAGCCCTACTAGTTGGCGCGCCACTTTGTAACTGACTGTTTAGTGTGGCCGCTATTGTTTAAGCCCCGCGATGGAAGCCACTTTGTAACTAAACGTTTATGTGGGTTTGTAAAAATTTGTATTTAGTGTGATTAGTGTTTAATATATGTCAAAATGTAACTTCTCTTATCGTTTACGGGTAAACCGTATTTCGCTCTGTTGCATTCAAATGTTGCCGCCTCGCCACCTGATTGGCGCACGGCTTTCTGCAGTGTTGACTCGGCTAGCGTTTTGCTTTGACGCCTTCACTTCAATAATTCTTAGTTGTTATTATAAATTAATTGAATCAAACATACAGAATTGCAGATTGAGAACATTTATTAACTCTTTAGAAGATTTCAATTACTTTATGATACATCAAATTTGTTTTCTGCACCGGCTATTACACTCGTTCGGTTGGTACTTGCTCAGTTTGTATACAATTCGTCTTTAACGTTGGTTCACAGTAAATATGGTTTTTCTCAGGGGTGTTAAAAAGTCCTTTCGGCTACAGAAATATATACTTACGGCTAACACACACAAATTTATAACAATTCTTAATACTAGTTACATAAACAAATTAATATCTCATTATATTCAAGTAAGTAACTACCAATGAAAACTTGTAAGGAAATTTTGGGTTAGTTTTCGTTTGTCAAATTTATTTATCAAAAGGTTCGTCAATTATTTATTATATTTTACTTTCAATAATTGCTAGTTGATTAAAGTTTAAATAGTGAATTTAACAAAGCATTTATTTCTGAATCGGAATAGTGATCAGTGAAGTGAAATAGTTATTTATTAATTCTGACCAAAAATTGTGAATTCGATAATGGGATTAAGTTTATACTCATCGATTTTCCTGCTGAAGATCCTGATGTCGTCTTCTTCTTCCGGATAACTCCTGGGATGTCGTCTTCTTATGTTCTCCAGAAGTTTATTTCCCTCGTCTCGATGGTTTTCCTCGCTGACTCCGGCCTCGCACTCCTTAGGTTATCGTCCGTCTTCTTCTATGATCGATGTCCCGATGATCTTCATTCGGTGTCCGTTGTCGTCTCTCTTCTTCACTGCGTCTTCCCGTCTTCTTCAGATAATTATGGTTGGTTGATAATTTTTTATTAAACAAAATTCTGTTCAGGATTCCCTGGACTGTTGTTGTTATCTCCGTCTGGTTTAAATTAAGTTAAAATTTACTTTAATAATAAAATTTTAGTGCGAGAGCTGCTCTATCCACTCTCGGCGTTGGTCAATAATACAGTAATGAAAATCTAACGGTTTTTTGGCAATAAATTGCTGGTTGCTATGGTTACCTAATAAATTATGTTAATTTTCATTGGTCATTAACTTAAGTCATTGTTATGTTTTAACGTCTTTTTTAGTCTAATTTTACTAAAATATCTTCAAGTGAAGATTTCTATCTTATACTAATAGCTAGAGTTATTACATGAGTACCATTCTTCCTAATTTTTCATGATGATCATTTTGATATCCCTCATGCCCACTTTTGAATAGCTAATTACATTTTTACTATTTTCCATATTTATATTTTACATATATTTTATTCAAACTTAGTTGTTATTCATATATTTTGGTACTAGGAATACTCACTTAATTGGTTTAACCATTTGGTATACTCTGCTTCAATTTTGGATTATTATTTGTTCTCAAAACTACTAAATTTATATTCAACAGTTGGGCCTAGAGCCTAGATTTTATGCTACTCCCATCTAACATTTCTTAATAACATATCTGGTAATTCTCATACAATTTTATAAACAAAACAAGCAATAAACATCAGTATTCCTAACTCTAACTCTTATTATAAAAATATTCCTTTCCAGGTTGTAGCCTGAAATAACTTTTAACTACCTTTTCTGTTTTTTTTTTTACTATTATCTTCCTTATCCTATAATTTACTACATTCTATGGTTTTTTGAACAATAACAAAACCCTTACAATACTACTGTTAAACTGTGCCTTACTCGATATGTCTTATCTACTAATCCCTTCACTTAAATACAGTGTCTGTCCTCCTTATTTTACTACTCATTCTAATAACTTAATTCTTACCTTATTATATAATTCTGACATCCTATTACCTAAATTTATAATAGCACAATCAGTTTAATCTTACTTGCTAACATAAAGTTTATCAAAAATTGTTTAGCTGTTTATCATAGTCTGCTTATAAAATATCTTATTCTACACCCCCACTGCACTTTTCCTTTCATAGAAGGTTTCTTTATTTATTATCACTCTCACTTTTTTTCCATAATATATGCTATACCTAGCACTTCACCACTTATTTATCTTTACACACATTTTTAATTTACTCACTTGTTTATTCACACGATTTGTCTGATTATTTTATATCACTGTGTGATTATGGTCATGAATAACTAGTTTACTTTCAAATCACTCTGATCACTTTTAGTTATTACTTAAATATTGCTTTTGTTTGGCTCAAAGCATCGTTTATTGGCTTTGACTATTATCATCACTATTAATTTGGGTATGGTTAGTTTCTAACTCCCTACCTTATATTATAAGTACATTCTTTTATCAACAAAATATACATGACATTATTACTTTCCATTAATCTTATTACCCTAGGTAAATCTCATATACTACAAATATCAGTTCATTATTTAAATTACAATATAATGGTCATTATTTGGGATTATTTGATTACACTTAGGTCTCGGCTGCTTCTTCATTGTCTCTTGGTTCCTTTGGTATATATCCGATCTATTGTGTCAGGTCATTGTCAGTTTAATAGTCATTTGTCATTTTTGGGATACTGGGTTATTGATCTTTGAATTTCTAAGTTTTTGCCTCTTATTCTTATCTTCAGCTTTTTATTTTATAATTAAATACAATTGGATCTTCACTACCTTATGTCATGTTACATAATGCATCGCCACCAAAATTGATTATTTCGAAACAAAGATTATTAGATTTTTTCTGAAATCATCAATATAGTTTATTTTATCAAGTTGTTATAATTCAGGAATTCATCAATCGCTACTTCTTCTGTATTCATTCTTTATTAAGTCATGGTTCATAATATGGTAATTGGTATTATTTTCTTTCTTTATTATTCCCTTTTATGTTCTATTTCCCTAAAATTTTTCTTCTCTCTCCTTCATATAAATTGGTACTAGCCAGAGGGCACGTGTGGCTCTATTACTCTGCTATCCATTTATACACATTTTGAGTTCAGAGGCCTTGCCTATCTGCTCAATAACATAAATAATTGTTGGACGTATCTCAACATAAAATCATCACATAATAATATTCATAATAATCATAATAATAGTCGTTCATTCCGACTCACATAATATTAATACAATAAAACACTTTTGGGATTAATTATTCTCTCTTTTATACATCTCATGACTTTTTCATCTCAGTAACTTATTTGGATTCCTTTGTTTAAGCTTATGGCGATATTTAATAGGCATTTTGCATTGTTTCATTAGCTTATTTTATATGGTAGTGATTTTATTTGTCATCACTTTAATGCTCATTGATATTTAAAATTAACATTGTAGCTAGTTTCTGGCTTACTTATATTTTTTCATTGGTTGTTCAGTTAATATGTCAGATTTATTTTTCATTTGATTGTCTTGTCTCTTCTTTTGTGAAACATTAATTTTTATTATTCCCTTTTGTGATAGGGTTGGTTAATGATGTTGTGTAGCGTCATCATTATTTGTGTAACATTTAATTATTTTATCTCAATTTTTATGATACTTTATTATACATATTTTTCAAATTACATGGGTTTACACATTTTGTTTCACACTTGGTCATAAGTTTAGCCTTACTTTGTTTTGAATTTAGCTTATCTTTCTTCTAAATTCCCTTTCATTTATAATAATAATAGTTCCAATCAAATACTTATTGTAAGTTGTGCTTACATTTATTTTTGAATTTTGATAATTGTTACTTTCAAAATTCTCTTTAATTTTCTGACACTGGTTCATAGTACTGTTTTAAAGAAGACTGGTTGTAAGTCCCTTTTATTTTCTTAGTTGTGATTTCACTTACGACATAGGTATTATTTTTGTTATCCTTTGCTATGAGATAGGGCATTTATGACTGTACAATGGACCCTGTTATATACACTCCTTTGTTCTTGTAAGTTAATCTTCTCATTTATACATTAGTTGGTTTGCATGGTCAGTTTACTGAAAATCAGTCCTATTTCTCAGTGTTCCTTCGCACTTGGTTTAGCCATGGTCCAGGATTATATGAGTTGCTCCTGTTCGGATTGCTGTCGTCTTCAGGATGACTTCTGTTCTTGTCCACTCTCTGGCTATTATTTTGTATTTAAATGTTTCTGTCATACCATTTTCACTTGTTTCCCTTGCTATCTCAATCCTTTCGTTATTTTGTTTATACAACGAATAGGTCAATGCTGTTTCCATTGTAGATGCTATCGTTGATATTGGATTATGCATGTCTATTAAGTGTCTTCTCCTTCTTATTCTGTTACACACTGTTTTGTGGTGATTCCTTTCTAAAGTTTCTAGTAAGTTCCTTCTGTTATTTTTAAAATTCATCATTTCATTCTGGTCGTTAATTAGTACATTAAACATCTCAAGTAGTCCATTCTTCATCATCTCCAATTCTTCTCTGGTATTTATTAGTTTCCTTGGATGTATCTGTCTTACTTTCTTCATTTTCATAGTTTGGATGTCCTCCTTGTGGTTGCTATTTTTATTTGTAGATAACAGTATGCTTTTGTCTTCTTTTAATTCTGTTTCCTCCCTATTATCTTCTATTTTCTCATCTACCGGTTCCTTGTTCTCATTTACTGTTTCTTCAACCCCTTCAGAAACTCTGTCTAGTGTATCATTCACCTTCTTGAAACCATTATCCAAAGGTTCACTTAATTTCTCGTTAAATTTGTCAAATTTTTCCATCATTCTTTCGTGATGTTTGTCCATTTCTTCTTTAAATAATTCCCAAAATTGCCTTACGCTCATGTCACGTCTGGCTTCCTTCTGTTGTGTAGGTTCTGGCATTTTCTTCGGTTGCTTCATTTCCCCGTCCTTGACTATTTCTTTTTCTAATTGAACATTGGGTTGTTCCAGGTTTTTATTATTTGGTGTTTCACTGAACTCTTTTATTTGATTATGTTTCTTCCTCCAATTACACATCTCTTCTCTGGATAGCTCGAACATAACCCTTATCCATTCTCTTAGCTCTGTGTTTTCTGTTTGTATTTGACGTTCCGGTTGTCTTATAGATTGTCTCCATTGGTCATATTCCTCCTGTGTATATTCCTCTGTCACCTGTGCGTATACTCCCGTCCTTTTGTTTTTCATTTGTTCTACATTACTGTACCATCTCTCCCAATCTTCCTTAGTCATTCCTTCCACCTTGTTATCGCCTTTTTCGTTTGGATCGTTTTCCAGCTTCCACACTTCAACATAAAATTCTTCCAATGTCATTTGGTCGTATGGTGGTTCCGTTACATCCGCACGACTCATTTGTGCTCGTTCATGGTCAGTGGTGTTCCTTTCGATGTATTCTATCTCTCTGCTAAACTTTTTAAATAGTGCTGTCATCCATTCTGCATAGCTAACTCGTTTTTCTTCTATCTCCTTTTCCGATCTCTTTGTTTCCTTTTCCGCCTCCTTTTCGCGTAGCTTGGCCTGGTATCTGGTGTCGTGTTCTGCCCGTTCCATTTCTGTAGTCGCCGCTAGAATCTGTAAAGTTTAAAGGTATGTTTCGTTAACTATTCTAGCCCTACTAGTTGGCACGCCACTTTGTAACTGACTGTTTAGTGTGGCCGCTATTGTTTAAGCCCCGCGATGGAAGCCACTTTGTAACTAAACGTTTATGTGGGTTTGTAAAAATTTGTATTTAGTGTGATTAGTGTTTAATATATGTCAAAATGTAACTTCTCTTATCGTTTACGGGTAAACCGTATTTCGCTCTGTTGCATTCAAATGTTGCCGCCTCGCCACCTGATTGGCGCACGGCTTTCTGCAGTGTTGACTCGGCTAGCGTTTTGCTTTGAAGCCTTCACTTCAATAATTCTTAGTTGTTATTATAAATTAATTGAATCAAACATACAGAATTGCAGATTGAGAACATTTATTAACTCTTTAGAAGATTTCAATTACTTTATGATACATCAAATTTGTTTTCTGCACCGGCTATTACACTCGTTCGGTTGGTACTTGCTCAGTTTGTATACAATTCGTCTTTAACGTTGGTTCACAGTAAATATGGTTTTTCTCAGGGGTGTTAAAAAGTCCTTTCGGCTACAGAAATATATACTTACGGCTAACACACACAAATTTATAACAATTCTTAATACTAGTTACATAAACAAATTAATATCTCATTATATTCAAGTAAGTAACTACCAATGAAAACTTGTAAGGAAATTTTGGGTTAGTTTTCGTTAGTCAAATTTATTTATCAAAAGGTTCGTCAATTATTTATTATATTTTACTTTCAATAATTGCTAGTTGATTAAAGTTTAAATAGTGAATTTAACAAAGCATTTATTTCTGAATCGGAATAGTGATCAGTGAAGTGAAATAGTTATTTATTAATTCTGACCAAAAATTGTGAATTCGATAATGGGATTAAGTTTATACTCATCGATTTTCCTGCTGAAGATCCTGATGTCGTCTTCTTCTTCCGGATAACTCCTGGGATGTCGTCTTCTTATGTTCTCCAGAAGTTTATTTCCCTCGTCTCGATGGTTTTCCTCGCTGACTCCGGCCTCGCACTCCTTAGGTTATCGTCCGTCTTCTTCTATGATCGATGTCCCGATGATCTTCATTCGGTGTCCGTTGTCGTCTCTCTTCTTCACTGCGTCTTCCCGTCTTCTTCAGATAATTATGGTTGGTTGATAATTTTTTATTAAACAAAATTCTGTTCAGGATTCCCTGGACTGTTGTTGTTATCTCCGTCTGGTTTAAATTAAGTTAAAATTTACTTTAATAATAAAATTTTAGTGCGAGAGCTGCTCTATCCACTCTCGGCGTTGGTCAATAATACAGTAATGAAAATCTAACGGTTTTTTGGCAATAAATTGCTGGTTGCTATGGTTACCTAATAAATTATGTTAATTTTCATTGGTCATTAACTTAAGTCATTGTTATGTTTTAACGTCTTTTTTAGTCTAATTTTACTAAAATATCTTCAAGTGAAGATTTTTATCTTATACTAATAGCTAGAGTTATTACATGAGTACCATTCTTCCTAATTTTTCATGATGATCATTTTGATATCCCTCATGCCCACTTTTGAATAGCTAATTACATTTTTACTATTTTCCATATTTATATTTTACATATATTTTATTCAAACTTAGTTGTTATTCATATATTTTGGTACTAGGAATACTCACTTAATTGGTTTAACCATTTGGTATACTCTGCTTCAATTTTGGATTATTATTTGTTCTCAAAACTACTAAATTTATATTCAACAGTTGGGCCTAGAGCCTAGATTTTATGCTACTCCCATCTAACATTTCTTAATAACATATCTGGTAATTCTCATACAATTTTATAAACAAAACAAGCAATAAACATCAGTATTCCTAACTCTAACTCTTATTATAAAAATATTCCTTTCCAGGTTGTAGCCTGAAATAACTTTTAACTACCTTTTCTGTTTTTTTTTTTACTATTATCTTCCTTATCCTATAATTTACTACATTCTATGGTTTTTTGAACAATAACAAAACTCTTACAATACTACTGTTAAACTGTGCCTTACTCGATATGTCTTATCTACTAATCCCTTCACTTAAATACAGTGTCTGTCCTCCTTATTTTACTACTCATTCTAATAACTTAATTCTTACCTTATTATATAATTCTGACATCCTATTACCTAAATTTATAATAGCACAATCAGTTTAATCTTACTTGCTAACATAAAGTTTATCAAAAATTGTTTAGCTGTTTATCATAGTCTGCTTATAAAATATCTTATTCTACACCCCCACTGCACTTTTCCTTTCATAGAAGGTTTCTTTATTTATTATCACTCTCACTTTTTTTCCATAATATATGCTATACCTAGCACTTCACCACTTATTTATCTTTACACACATTTTTAATTTACTCACTTGTTTATTCACACGATTTGTCTGATTATTTTATATCACTGTGTGATTATGGTCATGAATAACTAGTTTACTTTCAAATCACTCTGATCACTTTTAGTTATTACTTAAATATTGCTTTTGTTTGGCTCAAAGCATCGTTTATTGGCTTTGACTATTATCATCACTATTAATTTGGGTATGGTTAGTTTCTAACTCCCTACCTTATATTATAAGTACATTCTTTTATCAACAAAATATACATGACATTATTACTTTCCATTAATCTTATTACCCTAGGTAAATCTCATATACTACAAATATCAGTTCATTATTTAAATTACAATATAATGGTCATTATTTGGGATTATTTGATTACACTTAGGTCTCGGCTGCTTCTTCATTGTCTCTTGGTTCCTTTGGTATATATCCGATCTATTGTGTCAGGTCATTGTCAGTTTAATAGTCATTTGTCATTTTTGGGTTACTGGGTTATTGATCTTTGAATTTCTAAGTTTTTGCCTCTTATTCTTATCTTCAGCTTTTTATTTTATAATTAAATACAATTGGATCTTCACTACCTTATGTCATGTTACATAATGCATCGCCACCAAAATTGATTATTTCGAAACAAAGATTATTAGATTTTTTCTGAAATCATCAATATAGTTTATTTTATCAAGTTGTTATAATTCAGGAATTCATCAATCGCTACTTCTCTGTATTCATTCTTTATTAAGTCATGGTTCATAATATGGTAATTGGTATTATTTTCTTTCTTTATTATTCCCTTTTATGTTCTATTTCCCTAAAATTTTTCTTCTCTCTCCTTCATATAAATTGGTACTAGCCAGAGGGCACGTGTGGCTCTATTACTCTGCTATCCATTTATACACATTTTGAGTTCAGAGGCCTTGCCTATCTGCTCAATAACATAAATAATTGTTGGACGTATCTCAACATAAAATCATCACATAATAATATTCATAATAATCATAATAATAGTCGTTCATTCCGACTCACATAATATTAATACAATAAAACACTTTTGGGATTAATTATTCTCTCTTTTATACATCTCATGACTTTTTCATCTCAGTAACTTATTTGGATTCCTTTGTTTAAGCTTATGGCGATATTTAATAGGCATTTTGCATTGTTTCATTAGCTTATTTTATATGGTAGTGATTTTATTTGTCATCACTTTAATGCTCATTGATATTTAAAATTAACATTGTAGCTAGTTTCTGGCTTACTTATATTTTTTCATTGGTTGTTCAGTTAATATGTCAGATTTATTTTTCATTTGATTGTCTTGTCTCTTCTTTTGTGAAACATTAATTTTTATTATTCCCTTTTGTGATAGGGTTGGTTAATGATGTTGTGTAGCGTCATCATTATTTGTGTAACATTTAATTATTTTATCTCAATTTTTATGATACTTTATTATACATATTTTTCAAATTACATGGGTTTACACATTTTGTTTCACACTTGGTCGTAAGTTTAGCCTTACTTTGTTTTGAATTTAGCTTATCTTTCTTCTAAATTCCCTTTCATTTATAATAATAATAGTTCCAATCAAATACTTATTGTAAGTTGTGCTTACATTTATTTTTGAATTTTGATAATTGTTACTTTCAAAATTCTCTTTAATTTTCTGACACTGGTTCATAGTACTGTTTTAAAGAAGACTGGTTGTAAGTCCCTTTTATTTTCTTAGTTGTGATTTCACTTACGACATAGGTATTATTTTTGTTATCCTTTGCTATGAGATAGGGCATTTATGACTGTACAATGGACCCTGTTATATACACTCCTTTGTTCTTGTAAGTTAATCTTCTCATTTATACATTAGTTGGTTTGCATGGTCAGTTTACTGAAAATCAGTCCTATTTCTCAGTGTTCCTTCGCACTTGGTTTAGCCATGGTCCAGGATTATATGAGTTGCTCCTGTTCGGATTGCTGTCGTCTTCAGGATGACTTCTGTTCTTGTCCACTCTCTGGCTATTATTTTGTATTTAAATGTTTCTGTCATACCATTTTCACTTGTTTCCCTTGCTATCTCAATCCTTTCGTTATTTTGTTTATACAACGAATAGGTCAATGCTATTTCCATTGTAGATGCTATCGTTGATATTGGATTATGCATGTCTATTAAGTGTCTTCTCCTTCTTATTCTGTTACACACTGTTTTGTGGTGATTCCTTTCTAAAGTTTCTAGTAAGTTCCTTCTGTTATTTTTAAAATTCATCATTTCATTCTGGTCGTTAATTAGTACATTAAACATCTCAAGTAGTCCATTCTTCATCATCTCCAATTCTTCTCTGGTATTTATTAGTTTCCTTGGATGTATCTGTCTTACTTTCTTCATTTTCATAGTTTGGATGTCCTCCTTGTGGTTGCTATTTTTATTTGTAGATAACAGTATGCTTTTGTCTTCTTTTAATTCTGTTTCCTCCCTATTATCTTCTATTTTCTCATCTACCGGTTCCTTGTTCTCATTTACTGTTTCTTCAACCCCTTCAGAAACTCTGTCTAGTGTATCATTCACCTTCTTGAAACCATTATCCAAAGGTTCACTTAATTTCTCGTTAAATTTGTCAAATTTTTCCATCATTCTTTCGTGATGTTTGTCCATTTCTTCTTTAAATAATTCCCAAAATTGCCTTACGCTCATGTCACGTCTGGCTTCCTTCTGTTGTGTAGGTTCTGGCATTTTCTTCGGTTGCTTCATTTCCCCGTCCTTGACTATTTCTTTTTCTAATTGAACATTGGGTTGTTCCAGGTTTTTATTATTTGGTGTTTCACTGAACTCTTTTATTTGATTATGTTTCTTCCTCCAATTACACATCTCTTCTCTGGATAGCTCGAACATAACCCTTATCCATTCTCTTAGCTCTGTGTTTTCTGTTTGTATTTGACGTTCCGGTTGTCTTATAGATTGTCTCCATTGGTCATATTCCTCCTGTGTATATTCCTCTGTCACCTGTGCGTATACTCCCGTCCTTTTGTTTTTCATTTGTTCTACATTACTGTACCATCTCTCCCAATCTTCCTTAGTCATTCCTTCCACCTTGTTATCGCCTTTTTCGTTTGGATCGTTTTCCAGCTTCCACACTTCAACATAAAATTCTTCCAATGTCATTTGGTCGTATGGTGGTTCCGTTACATCCGCACGACTCATTTGTGCTCGTTCATGGTCAGTGGTGTTCCTTTCGATGTATTCTATCTCTCTGCTAAACTTTTTAAATAGTGCTGTCATCCATTCTGCATAGCTAACTCGTTTTTCTTCTATCTCCTTTTCCGATCTCTTTGTTTCCTTTTCCGCCTCCTTTTCGCGTAGCTTGGCCTGGTATCTGGTGTCGTGTTCTGCCCGTTCCATTTCTGTAGTCGCCGCTAGAATCTGTAAAGTTTAAAGGTATGTTTCGTTAACTATTCTAGCCCTACTAGTTGGCACGCCACTTTGTAACTGACTGTTTAGTGTGGCCGCTATTGTTTAAGCCCCGCGATGGAAGCCACTTTGTAACTAAACGTTTATGTGGGTTTGTAAAAATTTGTATTTAGTGTGATTAGTGTTTAATATATGTCAAAATGTAACTTCTCTTATCGTTTACGGGTAAACCGTATTTCGCTCTGTTGCATTCAAATGTTGCCGCCTCGCCACCTGATTGGCGCACGGCTTTCTGCAGTGTTGACTCGGCTAGCGTTTTGCTTTGATGCCTTCACTTCAATAATTCTTAGTTTTTATTATAAATTAATTGAATCAAACATACAGAATTGCAGATTGAGAACATTTATTAACTCTTTAGAAGATTTCAATTACTTTATGATACATCAAATTTGTTTTCTGCACCGGCTATTACACTTGTTCGGTTGGTACTTGCTCAGTTTGTATACAATTCGTCTTTAACGTTGGTTCACAGTAAATATGGTTTTTCTCAGGGGTGTTAAAAAGTCCTTTCGGCTACAGAAATATATACTTACGGCTAACACACACAAATTTATAACAATTCTTAATACTAGTTACATAAACAAATTAATATCTCATTATATTCAAGTAAGTAATTACCAATGAAAACTTGTAAGGAAATTTTGGGTTAGTTTTCGTTTGTCAAATTTATTTATCAAAAGGTTCGTCAATTATTTATTATATTTTACTTTCAATAATTGCTAGTTGATTAAAGTTTAAATAGTGAATTTAACAAAGCATTTATTTCTGAATCGGAATTGTGATCAGTGAAGTGAAATAGTTATTTATTAATTCTGACCAAAAATTGTGAATTCGATAATGGGATTAAGTTTATACTCATCGATTTTCCTGCTGAAGATCCTGATGTCGTCTTCTTCTTCCGGATAACTCCTGGGATGTCGTCTTCTTATGTTCTCCAGAAGTTTATTTCCCTCGTCTCGATGGTTTTCCTCGCTGACTCCGGCCTCGCACTCCTTAGGTTATCGTCCGTCTTCTTCTATGATCGATGTCCCGATGATCTTCATTCGGTGTCCGTTGTCGTCTCTCTTCTTCACTGCGTCTTCCCGTCTTCTTCAGATAATTATGGTTGGTTGATAATTTTTTATTAAACAAAATTCTGTTCAGGATTCCCTGGACTGTTGTTGTTATCTCCGTCTGGTTTAAATTAAGTTAAAATTTACTTTAATAATAAAATTTTAGTGCGAGAGCTGCTCTATCCACTCTCGGCGTTGGTCAATAATACAGTAATGAAAATCTAACGGTTTTTTGGCAATAAATTGCTGGTTGCTATGGTTACCTAATAAATTATGTTAATTTTCATTGGTCATTAACTTAAGTCATTGTTATGTTTTAACGTCTTTTTTAGTCTAATTTTACTAAAATATCTTCAAGTGAAGATTTTTATCTTATACTAATAGCTAGAGTTATTACATGAGTACCATTCTTCCTAATTTTTCATGATGATCATTTTGATATCCCTCATGCCCACTTTTGAATAGCTAATTACATTTTTACTATTTTCCATATTTATATTTTACATATATTTTATTCAAACTTAGTTGTTATTCATATATTTTGGTACTAGGAATACTCACTTAATTGGTTTAACCATTTGGTATACTCTGCTTCAATTTTGGATTATTATTTGTTCTCAAAACTACTAAATTTATATTCAACAGTTGGGCCTAGAGCCTAGATTTTATGCTACTCCCATCTAACATTTCTTAATAACATATCTGGTAATTCTCATACAATTTTATAAACAAAACAAGCAATAAACATCAGTATTCCTAACTCTAACTCTTATTATAAAAATATTCCTTTCCAGGTTGTAGCCTGAAATAACTTTTAACTACCTTTTCTGTTTTTTTTTTTACTATTATCTTCCTTATCCTATAATTTACTACATTCTATGGTTTTTTGAACAATAACAAAACTCTTACAATACTACTGTTAAACTGTGCCTTACTCGATATGTCTTATCTACTAATCCCTTCACTTAAATACAGTGTCTGTCCTCCTTATTTTACTACTCATTCTAATAACTTAATTCTTACCTTATTATATAATTCTGACATCCTATTACCTAAATTTATAATAGCACAATCAGTTTAATCTTACTTGCTAACATAAAGTTTATCAAAAATTGTTTAGCTGTTTATCATAGTCTGCTTATAAAATATCTTATTCTACACCCCCACTGCACTTTTCCTTTCATAGAAGGTTTCTTTATTTATTATCACTCTCACTTTTTTTCCATAATATATGCTATACCTAGCACTTCACCACTTATTTATCTTTACACACATTTTTAATTTACTCACTTGTTTATTCACACGATTTGTCTGATTATTTTATATCACTGTGTGATTATGGTCATGAATAACTAGTTTACTTTCAAATCACTCTGATCACTTTTAGTTATTACTTAAATATTGCTTTTGTTTGGCTCAAAGCATCGTTTATTGGCTTTGACTATTATCATCACTATTAATTTGGGTATGGTTAGTTTCTAACTCCCTACCTTATATTATAAGTACATTCTTTTATCAACAAAATATACATGACATTATTACTTTCCATTAATCTTATTACCCTAGGTAAATCTCATATACTACAAATATCAGTTCATTATTTAAATTACAATATAATGGTCATTATTTGGGATTATTTGATTACACTTAGGTCTCGGCTGCTTCTTCATTGTCTCTTGGTTCCTTTGGTATATATCCGATCTATTGTGTCAGGTCATTGTCAGTTTAATAGTCATTTGTCATTTTTGGGTTACTGGGTTATTGATCTTTGAATTTCTAAGTTTTTGCCTCTTATTCTTATCTTCAGCTTTTTATTTTATAATTAAATACAATTGGATCTTCACTACCTTATGTCATGTTACATAATGCATCGCCACCAAAATTGATTATTTCGAAACAAAGATTATTAGATTTTTTCTGAAATCATCAATATAGTTTATTTTATCAAGTTGTTATAATTCAGGAATTCATCAATCGCTACTTCTCTGTATTCATTCTTTATTAAGTCATGGTTCATAATATGGTAATTGGTATTATTTTCTTTCTTTATTATTCCCTTTTATGTTCTATTTCCCTAAAATTTTTCTTCTCTCTCCTTCATATAAATTGGTACTAGCCAGAGGGCACGTGTGGCTCTATTACTCTGCTATCCATTTATACACATTTTGAGTTCAGAGGCCTTGCCTATCTGCTCAATAACATAAATAATTGTTGGACGTATCTCAACATAAAATCATCACATAATAATATTCATAATAATCATAATAATAGTCGTTCATTCCGACTCACATAATATTAATACAATAAAACACTTTTGGGATTAATTATTCTCTCTTTTATACATCTCATGACTTTTTCATCTCAGTAACTTATTTGGATTCCTTTGTTTAAGCTTATGGCGATATTTAATAGGCATTTTGCATTGTTTCATTAGCTTATTTTATATGGTAGTGATTTTATTTGTCATCACTTTAATGCTCATTGATATTTAAAATTAACATTGTAGCTAGTTTCTGGCTTACTTATATTTTTTCATTGGTTGTTCAGTTAATATGTCAGATTTATTTTTCATTTGATTGTCTTGTCTCTTCTTTTGTGAAACATTAATTTTTATTATTCCCTTTTGTGATAGGGTTGGTTAATGATGTTGTGTAGCGTCATCATTATTTGTGTAACATTTAATTATTTTATCTCAATTTTTATGATACTTTATTATACATATTTTTCAAATTACATGGGTTTACACATTTTGTTTCACACTTGGTCGTAAGTTTAGCCTTACTTTGTTTTGAATTTAGCTTATCTTTCTTCTAAATTCCCTTTCATTTATAATAATAATAGTTCCAATCAAATACTTATTGTAAGTTGTGCTTACATTTATTTTTGAATTTTGATAATTGTTACTTTCAAAATTCTCTTTAATTTTCTGACACTGGTTCATAGTACTGTTTTAAAGAAGACTGGTTGTAAGTCCCTTTTATTTTCTTAGTTGTGATTTCACTTACGACATAGGTATTATTTTTGTTATCCTTTGCTATGAGATAGGGCATTTATGACTGTACAATGGACCCTGTTATATACACTCCTTTGTTCTTGTAAGTTAATCTTCTCATTTATACATTAGTTGGTTTGCATGGTCAGTTTACTGAAAATCAGTCCTATTTCTCAGTGTTCCTTCGCACTTGGTTTAGCCATGGTCCAGGATTATATGAGTTGCTCCTGTTCGGATTGCTGTCGTCTTCAGGATGACTTCTGTTCTTGTCCACTCTCTGGCTATTATTTTGTATTTAAATGTTTCTGTCATACCATTTTCACTTGTTTCCCTTGCTATCTCAATCCTTTCGTTATTTTGTTTATACAACGAATAGGTCAATGCTATTTCCATTGTAGATGCTATCGTTGATATTGGATTATGCATGTCTATTAAGTGTCTTCTCCTTCTTATTCTGTTACACACTGTTTTGTGGTGATTCCTTTCTAAAGTTTCTAGTAAGTTCCTTCTGTTATTTTTAAAATTCATCATTTCATTCTGGTCGTTAATTAGTACATTAAACATCTCAAGTAGTCCATTCTTCATCTTCTCCAATTCTTCTCTGGTATTTATTAGTTTCCTTGGATGTATCTGTCTTACTTTCTTCATTTTCATAGTTTGGATGTCCTCCTTGTGGTTGCTATTTTTATTTGTAGATAACAGTATGCTTTTGTCTTCTTTTAATTCTGTTTCCTCCCTATTATCTTCTATTTTCTCATCTACCGGTTCCTTGTTCTCATTTACTGTTTCTTCAACCCCTTCAGAAACTCTGTCTAGTGTATCATTCACCTTCTTGAAACCATTATCCAAAGGTTCACTTAATTTCTCGTTAAATTTGTCAAATTTTTCCATCATTCTTTCGTGATGTTTGTCCATTTCTTCTTTAAATAATTCCCAAAATTGCCTTACGCTCATGTCACGTCTGGCTTCCTTCTGTTGTGTAGGTTCTGGCATTTTCTTCGGTTGCTTCATTTCCCCGTCCTTGACTATTTCTTTTTCTAATTGAACATTGGGTTGTTCCAGGTTTTTATTATTTGGTGTTTCACTGAACTCTTTTATTTGATTATGTTTCTTCCTCCAATTACACATCTCTTCTCTGGATAGCTCGAACATAACCCTTATCCATTCTCTTAGCTCTGTGTTTTCTGTTTGTATTTGACGTTCCGGTTGTCTTATAGATTGTCTCCATTGGTCATATTCCTCCTGTGTATATTCCTCTGTCACCTGTGCGTATACTCCCGTCCTTTTGTTTTTCATTTGTTCTACATTACTGTACCATCTCTCCCAATCTTCCTTAGTCATTCCTTCCACCTTGTTATCGCCTTTTTCGTTTGGATCGTTTTCCAGCTTCCACACTTCAACATAAAATTCTTCCAACGTCATTTGGTCGTATGGTGGTTCCGTTACATCCGCACGACTCATTTGTGCTCGTTCATGGTCAGTGGTGTTCCTTTCGATGTATTCTATCTCTCTGCTAAACTTTTTAAATAGTGCTGTCATCCATTCTGCATAGCTAACTCGTTTTTCTTCTATCTCCTTTTCCGATCTCTTTGTTTCCTTTTCCGCCTCCTTTTCGCGTAGCTTGGCCTGGTATCTGGTGTCGTGTTCTGCCCGTTCCATTTCTGTAGTCGCCGCTAGAATCTGTAAAGTTTAAAGGTATGTTTCGTTAACTATTCTAGCCCTACTAGTTGGCACGCCACTTTGTAACTGACTGTTTAGTGTGGCCGCTATTGTTTAAGCCCCGCGATGGAAGCCACTTTGTAACTAAACGTTTATGTGGGTTTGTAAAAATTTGTATTTAGTGTGATTAGTGTTTAATATATGTCAAAATGTAACTTCTCTTATCGTTTACGGGTAAACCGTATTTCGCTCTGTTGCATTCAAATGTTGCCGCCTCGCCACCTGATTGGCGCACGGCTTTCTGCAGTGTTGACTCGGCTAGCGTTTTGCTTTGATGCCTTCACTTCAATAATTCTTAGTTTTTATTATAAATTAATTGAATCAAACATACAGAATTGCAGATTGAGAACATTTATTAACTCTTTAGAAGATTTCAATTACTTTATGATACATCAAATTTGTTTTCTGCACCGGCTATTACACTTGTTCGGTTGGTACTTGCTCAGTTTGTATACAATTCGTCTTTAACGTTGGTTCACAGTAAATATGGTTTTTCTCAGGGGTGTTAAAAAGTCCTTTCGGCTACAGAAATATATACTTACGGCTAACACACACAAATTTATAACAATTCTTAATACTAGTTACATAAACAAATTAATATCTCATTATATTCAAGTAAGTAATTACCAATGAAAACTTGTAAGGAAATTTTGGGTTAGTTTTCGTTTGTCAAATTTATTTATCAAAAGGTTCGTCAATTATTTATTATATTTTACTTTCAATAATTGCTAGTTGATTAAAGTTTAAATAGTGAATTTAACAAAGCATTTATTTCTGAATCGGAATTGTGATCAGTGAAGTGAAATAGTTATTTATTAATTCTGACCAAAAATTGTGAATTCGATAATGGGATTAAGTTTATACTCATCGATTTTCCTGCTGAAGATCCTGATGTCGTCTTCTTCTTCCGGATAACTCCTGGGATGTCGTCTTCTTATGTTCTCCAGAAGTTTATTTCCCTCGTCTCGATGGTTTTCCTCGCTGACTCCGGCCTCGCACTCCTTAGGTTATCGTCCGTCTTCTTCTATGATCGATGTCCCGATGATCTTCATTCGGTGTCCGTTGTCGTCTCTCTTCTTCACTGCGTCTTCCCGTCTTCTTCAGATAATTATGGTTGGTTGATAATTTTTTATTAAACAAAATTCTGTTCAGGATTCCCTGGACTGTTGTTGTTATCTCCGTCTGGTTTAAATTAAGTTAAAATTTACTTTAATAATAAAATTTTAGTGCGAGAGCTGCTCTATCCACTCTCGGCGTTGGTCAATAATACAGTAATGAAAATCTAACGGTTTTTTGGCAATAAATTGCTGGTTGCTATGGTTACCTAATAAATTATGTTAATTTTCATTGGTCATTAACTTAAGTCATTGTTATGTTTTAACGTCTTTTTTAGTCTAATTTTACTAAAATATCTTCAAGGGAAGATTTTTATCTTATACTAATAGCTAGAGTTATTACATGAGTACCATTCTTCCTAATTTTTCATGATGATCATTTTGATATCCCTCATGCCCACTTTTGAATAGCTAATTACATTTTTACTATTTTCCATATTTATATTTTACATATATTTTATTCAAACTTAGTTGTTATTCATATATTTTGGTACTAGGAATACTCACTTAATTGGTTTAACCATTTGGTATACTCTGCTTCAATTTTGGATTATTATTTGTTCTCAAAACTACTAAATTTATATTCAACAGTTGGGCCTAGAGCCTAGATTTTATGCTACTCCCATCTAACATTTCTTAATAACATATCTGGTAATTCTCATACAATTTTATAAACAAAACAAGCAATAAACATCAGTATTCCTAACTCTAACTCTTATTATAAAAATATTCCTTTCCAGGTTGTAGCCTGAAATAACTTTTAACTACCTTTTCTGTTTTTTTTTTTACTATTATCTTCCTTATCCTATAATTTACTACATTCTATGGTTTTTTGAACAATAACAAAACTCTTACAATACTACTGTTAAACTGTGCCTTACTCGATATGTCTTATCTACTAATCCCTTCACTTAAATACAGTGTCTGTCCTCCTTATTTTACTACTCATTCTAATAACTTAATTCTTACCTTATTATATAATTCTGACATCCTATTACCTAAATTTATAATAGCACAATCAGTTTAATCTTACTTGCTAACATAAAGTTTATCAAAAATTGTTTAGCTGTTTATCATAGTCTGCTTATAAAATATCTTATTCTACACCCCCACTGCACTTTTCCTTTCATAGAAGGTTTCTTTATTTATTATCACTCTCACTTTTTTTCCATAATATATGCTATACCTAGCACTTCACCACTTATTTATCTTTACACACATTTTTAATTTACTCACTTGTTTATTCACACGATTTGTCTGATTATTTTATATCACTGTGTGATTATGGTCATGAATAACTAGTTTACTTTCAAATCACTCTGATCACTTTTAGTTATTACTTAAATATTGCTTTTGTTTGGCTCAAAGCATCGTTTATTGGCTTTGACTATTATCATCACTATTAATTTGGGTATGGTTAGTTTCTAACTCCCTACCTTATATTATAAGTACATTCTTTTATCAACAAAATATACATGACATTATTACTTTCCATTAATCTTATTACCCTAGGTAAATCTCATATACTACAAATATCAGTTCATTATTTAAATTACAATATAATGGTCATTATTTGGGATTATTTGATTACACTTAGGTCTCGGCTGCTTCTTCATTGTCTCTTGGTTCCTTTGGTATATATCCGATCTATTGTGTCAGGTCATTGTCAGTTTAATAGTCATTTGTCATTTTTGGGTTACTGGGTTATTGATCTTTGAATTTCTAAGTTTTTGCCTCTTATTCTTATCTTCAGCTTTTTATTTTATAATTAAATACAATTGGATCTTCACTACCTTATGTCATGTTACATAATGCATCGCCACCAAAATTGATTATTTCGAAACAAAGATTATTAGATTTTTTCTGAAATCATCAATATAGTTTATTTTATCAAGTTGTTATAATTCAGGAATTCATCAATCGCTACTTCTCTGTATTCATTCTTTATTAAGTCATGGTTCATAATATGGTAATTGGTATTATTTTCTTTCTTTATTATTCCCTTTTATGTTCTATTTCCCTAAAATTTTTCTTCTCTCTCCTTCATATAAATTGGTACTAGCCAGAGGGCACGTGTGGCTCTATTACTCTGCTATCCATTTATACACATTTTGAGTTCAGAGGCCTTGCCTATCTGCTCAATAACATAAATAATTGTTGGACGTATCTCAACATAAAATCATCACATAATAATATTCATAATAATCATAATAATAGTCGTTCATTCCGACTCACATAATATTAATACAATAAAACACTTTTGGGATTAATTATTCTCTCTTTTATACATCTCATGACTTTTTCATCTCAGTAACTTATTTGGATTCCTTTGTTTAAGCTTATGGCGATATTTAATAGGCATTTTGCATTGTTTCATTAGCTTATTTTATATGGTAGTGATTTTATTTGTCATCACTTTAATGCTCATTGATATTTAAAATTAACATTGTAGCTAGTTTCTGGCTTACTTATATTTTTTCATTGGTTGTTCAGTTAATATGTCAGATTTATTTTTCATTTGATTGTCTTGTCTCTTCTTTTGTGAAACATTAATTTTTATTATTCCCTTTTGTGATAGGGTTGGTTAATGATGTTGTGTAGCGTCATCATTATTTGTGTAACATTTAATTATTTTATCTCAATTTCTATGATACTTTATTATACATATTTTTCAAATTACATGGGTTTACACATTTTGTTTCACACTTGGTCGTAAGTTTAGCCTTACTTTGTTTTGAATTTAGCTTATCTTTCTTCTAAATTCCCTTTCATTTATAATAATAATAGTTCCAATCAAATACTTATTGTAAGTTGTGCTTACATTTATTTTTGAATTTTGATAATTGTTACTTTCAAAATTCTCTTTAATTTTCTGACACTGGTTCATAGTACTGTTTTAAAGAAGACTGGTTGTAAGTCCCTTTTATTTTCTTAGTTGTGATTTCACTTACGACATAGGTATTATTTTTGTTATCCTTTGCTATGAGATAGGGCATTTATGACTGTACAATGGACCCTGTTATATACACTCCTTTGTTCTTGTAAGTTAATCTTCTCATTTATACATTAGTTGGTTTGCATGGTCAGTTTACTGAAAATCAGTCCTATTTCTCAGTGTTCCTTCGCACTTGGTTTAGCCATGGTCCAGGATTATATGAGTTGCTCCTGTTCGGATTGCTGTCGTCTTCAGGATGACTTCTGTTCTTGTCCACTCTCTGGCTATTATTTTGTATTTAAATGTTTCTGTCATACCATTTTCACTTGTTTCCCTTGCTATCTCAATCCTTTCGTTATTTTGTTTATACAACGAATAGGTCAATGCTATTTCCATTGTAGATGCTATCGTTGATATTGGATTATGCATGTCTATTAAGTGTCTTCTCCTTCTTATTCTGTTACACACTGTTTTGTGGTGATTCCTTTCTAAAGTTTCTAGTAAGTTCCTTCTGTTATTTTTAAAATTCATCATTTCATTCTGGTCGTTAATTAGTACATTAAACATCTCAAGTAGTCCATTCTTCATCATCTCCAATTCTTCTCTGGTATTTATTAGTTTCCTTGGATGTATCTGTCTTACTTTCTTCATTTTCATAGTTTGGATGTCCTCCTTGTGGTTGCTATTTTTATTTGTAGATAACAGTATGCTTTTGTCTTCTTTTAATTCTGTTTCCTCCCTATTATCTTCTATTTTCTCATCTACCGGTTCCTTGTTCTCATTTACTGTTTCTTCAACCCCTTCAGAAACTCTGTCTAGTGTATCATTCACCTTCTTGAAACCATTATCCAAAGGTTCACTTAATTTCTCGTTAAATTTGTCAAATTTTTCCATCATTCTTTCGTGATGTTTGTCCATTTCTTCTTTAAATAATTCCCAAAATTGCCTTACGCTCATGTCACGTCTGGCTTCCTTCTGTTGTGTAGGTTCTGGCATTTTCTTCGGTTGCTTCATTTCCCCGTCCTTGACTATTTCTTTTTCTAATTGAACATTGGGTTGTTCCAGGTTTTTATTATTTGGTGTTTCACTGAACTCTTTTATTTGATTATGTTTCTTCCTCCAATTACACATCTCTTCTCTGGATAGCTCGAACATAACCCTTATCCATTCTCTTAGCTCTGTGTTTTCTGTTTGTATTTGACGTTCCGGTTGTCTTATAGATTGTCTCCATTGGTCATATTCCTCCTGTGTATATTCCTCTGTCACCTGTGCGTATACTCCCGTCCTTTTGTTTTTCATTTGTTCTACATTACTGTACCATCTCTCCCAATCTTCCTTAGTCATTCCTTCCACCTTGTTATCGCCTTTTTCGTTTGGATCGTTTTCCAGCTTCCACACTTCAACATAAAATTCTTCCAATGTCATTTGGTCGTATGGTGGTTCCGTTACATCCGCACGACTCATTTGTGCTCGTTCATGGTCAGTGGTGTTCCTTTCGATGTATTCTATCTCTCTGCTAAACTTTTTAAATAGTGCTGTCATCCATTCTGCATAGCTAACTCGTTTTTCTTCTATCTCCTTTTCCGATCTCTTTGTTTCCTTTTCCGCCTCCTTTTCGCGTAGCTTGGCCTGGTATCTGGTGTCGTGTTCTGCCCGTTCCATTTCTGTAGTCGCCGCTAGAATCTGTAAAGTTTAAAGGTATGTTTCGTTAACTATTCTAGCCCTACTAGTTGGCACGCCACTTTGTAACTGACTGTTTAGTGTGGCCGCTATTGTTTAAGCCCCGCGATGGAAGCCACTTTGTAACTAAACGTTTATGTGGGTTTGTAAAAATTTGTATTTAGTGTGATTAGTGTTTAATATATGTCAAAATGTAACTTCTCTTATCGTTTACGGGTAAACCGTATTTCGCTCTGTTGCATTCAAATGTTGCCGCCTCGCCACCTGATTGGCGCACGGCTTTCTGCAGTGTTGACTCGGCTAGCGTTTTGCTTTGATGCCTTCACTTCAATAATTCTTAGTTTTTATTATAAATTAATTGAATCAAACATACAGAATTGCAGATTGAGAACATTTATTAACTCTTTAGAAGATTTCAATTACTTTATGATACATCAAATTTGTTTTCTGCACCGGCTATTACACTTGTTCGGTTGGTACTTGCTCAGTTTGTATACAATTCGTCTTTAACGTTGGTTCACAGTAAATATGGTTTTTCTCAGGGGTGTTAAAAAGTCCTTTCGGCTACAGAAATATATACTTACGGCTAACACACACAAATTTATAACAATTCTTAATACTAGTTACATAAACAAATTAATATCTCATTATATTCAAGTAAGTAATTACCAATGAAAACTTGTAAGGAAATTTTGGGTTAGTTTTCGTTTGTCAAATTTATTTATCAAAAGGTTCGTCAATTATTTATTATATTTTACTTTCAATAATTGCTAGTTGATTAAAGTTTAAATAGTGAATTTAACAAAGCATTTATTTCTGAATCGGAATTGTGATCAGTGAAGTGAAATAGTTATTTATTAATTCTGACCAAAAATTGTGAATTCGATAATGGGATTAAGTTTATACTCATCGATTTTCCTGCTGAAGATCCTGATGTCGTCTTCTTCTTCCGGATAACTCCTGGGATGTCGTCTTCTTATGTTCTCCAGAAGTTTATTTCCCTCGTCTCGATGGTTTTCCTCGCTGACTCCGGCCTCGCACTCCTTAGGTTATCGTCCGTCTTCTTCTATGATCGATGTCCCGATGATCTTCATTCGGTGTCCGTTGTCGTCTCTCTTCTTCACTGCGTCTTCCCGTCTTCTTCAGATAATTATGGTTGGTTGATAATTTTTTATTAAACAAAATTCTGTTCAGGATTCCCTGGACTGTTGTTGTTATCTCCGTCTGGTTTAAATTAAGTTAAAATTTACTTTAATAATAAAATTTTAGTGCGAGAGCTGCTCTATCCACTCTCGGCGTTGGTCAATAATACAGTAATGAAAATCTAACGGTTTTTTGGCAATAAATTGCTGGTTGCTATGGTTACCTAATAAATTATGTTAATTTTCATTGGTCATTAACTTAAGTCATTGTTATGTTTTAACGTCTTTTTTAGTCTAATTTTACTAAAATATCTTCAAGTGAAGATTTTTATCTTATACTAATAGCTAGAGTTATTACATGAGTACCATTCTTCCTAATTTTTCATGATGATCATTTTGATATCCCTCATGCCCACTTTTGAATAGCTAATTACATTTTTACTATTTTCCATATTTATATTTTACATATATTTTATTCAAACTTAGTTGTTATTCATATATTTTGGTACTAGGAATACTCACTTAATTGGTTTAACCATTTGGTATACTCTGCTTCAATTTTGGATTATTATTTGTTCTCAAAACTACTAAATTTATATTCAACAGTTGGGCCTAGAGCCTAGATTTTATGCTACTCCCATCTAACATTTCTTAATAACATATCTGGTAATTCTCATACAATTTTATAAACAAAACAAGCAATAAACATCAGTATTCCTAACTCTAACTCTTATTATAAAAATATTCCTTTCCAGGTTGTAGCCTGAAATAACTTTTAACTACCTTTTCTGTTTTTTTTTTTACTATTATCTTCCTTATCCTATAATTTACTACATTCTATGGTTTTTTGAACAATAACAAAACTCTTACAATACTACTGTTAAACTGTGCCTTACTCGATATGTCTTATCTACTAATCCCTTCACTTAAATACAGTGTCTGTCCTCCTTATTTTACTACTCATTCTAATAACTTAATTCTTACCTTATTATATAATTCTGACATCCTATTACCTAAATTTATAATAGCACAATCAGTTTAATCTTACTTGCTAACATAAAGTTTATCAAAAATTGTTTAGCTGTTTATCATAGTCTGCTTATAAAATATCTTATTCTACACCCCCACTGCACTTTTCCTTTCATAGAAGGTTTCTTTATTTATTATCACTCTCACTTTTTTTCCATAATATATGCTATACCTAGCACTTCACCACTTATTTATCTTTACACACATTTTTAATTTACTCACTTGTTTATTCACACGATTTGTCTGATTATTTTATATCACTGTGTGATTATGGTCATGAATAACTAGTTTACTTTCAAATCACTCTGATCACTTTTAGTTATTACTTAAATATTGCTTTTGTTTGGCTCAAAGCATCGTTTATTGGCTTTGACTATTATCATCACTATTAATTTGGGTATGGTTAGTTTCTAACTCCCTACCTTATATTATAAGTACATTCTTTTATCAACAAAATATACATGACATTATTACTTTCCATTAATCTTATTACCCTAGGTAAATCTCATATACTACAAATATCAGTTCATTATTTAAATTACAATATAATGGTCATTATTTGGGATTATTTGATTACACTTAGGTCTCGGCTGCTTCTTCATTGTCTCTTGGTTCCTTTGGTATATATCCGATCTATTGTGTCAGGTCATTGTCAGTTTAATAGTCATTTGTCATTTTTGGGTTACTGGGTTATTGATCTTTGAATTTCTAAGTTTTTGCCTCTTATTCTTATCTTCAGCTTTTTATTTTATAATTAAATACAATTGGATCTTCACTACCTTATGTCATGTTACATAATGCATCGCCACCAAAATTGATTATTTCGAAACAAAGATTATTAGATTTTTTCTGAAATCATCAATATAGTTTATTTTATCAAGTTGTTATAATTCAGGAATTCATCAATCGCTACTTCTCTGTATTCATTCTTTATTAAGTCATGGTTCATAATATGGTAATTGGTATTATTTTCTTTCTTTATTATTCCCTTTTATGTTCTATTTCCCTAAAATTTTTCTTCTCTCTCCTTCATATAAATTGGTACTAGCCAGAGGGCACGTGTGGCTCTATTACTCTGCTATCCATTTATACACATTTTGAGTTCAGAGGCCTTGCCTATCTGCTCAATAACATAAATAATTGTTGGACGTATCTCAACATAAAATCATCACATAATAATATTCATAATAATCATAATAATAGTCGTTCATTCCGACTCACATAATATTAATACAATAAAACACTTTTGGGATTAATTATTCTCTCTTTTATACATCTCATGACTTTTTCATCTCAGTAACTTATTTGGATTCCTTTGTTTAAGCTTATGGCGATATTTAATAGGCATTTTGCATTGTTTCATTAGCTTATTTTATATGGTAGTGATTTTATTTGTCATCACTTTAATGCTCATTGATATTTAAAATTAACATTGTAGCTAGTTTCTGGCTTACTTATATTTTTTCATTGGTTGTTCAGTTAATATGTCAGATTTATTTTTCATTTGATTGTCTTGTCTCTTCTTTTGTGAAACATTAATTTTTATTATTCCCTTTTGTGATAGGGTTGGTTAATGATGTTGTGTAGCGTCATCATTATTTGTGTAACATTTAATTATTTTATCTCAATTTTTATGATACTTTATTATACATATTTTTCAAATTACATGGGTTTACACATTTTGTTTCACACTTGGTCGTAAGTTTAGCCTTACTTTGTTTTGAATTTAGCTTATCTTTCTTCTAAATTCCCTTTCATTTATAATAATAATAGTTCCAATCAAATACTTATTGTAAGTTGTGCTTACATTTATTTTTGAATTTTGATAATTGTTACTTTCAAAATTCTCTTTAATTTTCTGACACTGGTTCATAGTACTGTTTTAAAGAAGACTGGTTGTAAGTCCCTTTTATTTTCTTAGTTGTGATTTCACTTACGACATAGGTATTATTTTTGTTATCCTTTGCTATGAGATAGGGCATTTATGACTGTACAATGGACCCTGTTATATACACTCCTTTGTTCTTGTAAGTTAATCTTCTCATTTATACATTAGTTGGTTTGCATGGTCAGTTTACTGAAAATCAGTCCTATTTCTCAGTGTTCCTTCGCACTTGGTTTAGCCATGGTCCAGGATTATATGAGTTGCTCCTGTTCGGATTGCTGTCGTCTTCAGGATGACTTCTGTTCTTGTCCACTCTCTGGCTATTATTTTGTATTTAAATGTTTCTGTCATACCATTTTCACTTGTTTCCCTTGCTATCTCAATCCTTTCGTTATTTTGTTTATACAACGAATAGGTCAATGCTATTTCCATTGTAGATGCTATCGTTGATATTGGATTATGCATGTCTATTAAGTGTCTTCTCCTTCTTATTCTGTTACACACTGTTTTGTGGTGATTCCTTTCTAAAGTTTCTAGTAAGTTCCTTCTGTTATTTTTAAAATTCATCATTTCATTCTGGTAGGTTAATTAGTACATTAAACATCTCAAGTAGTCCATTCTTCATCTTCTCCAATTCTTCTCTGGTATTTATTAGTTTCCTTGGATGTATCTGTCTTACTTTCTTCATTTTCATAGTTTGGATGTCCCTCCTTGTGGTTGCTATTTTTATTTGTAGATAACAGTATGCTTTTGTCTTCTTTTAATTTCTGTTTCCTCCCTATTATCTTCTATTTTCTCATCTACCGGTTCCTTGTTCTCATTTACTGTTTCTTCAACCCCTTCAGAAACTCTGTCTAGTGTATCATTCACCTTCTTGAAACCATTATCCAAAGGTTCACTTAATTTCTCGTTAAATTTGTCAAATTTTTCCCATCATTCTTTCGTGATGTTTGTCCATTTCTTCTTTAAATAATTCCCAAAATTGCCTTACGCTCATGTCACGTCTGGCTTCCTTCTGTTGTGTAGGTTCTGGCATTTTTCTTCGGTTGCTTCATTTCCCCGTCCTTGACTATTTCTTTTTCTAATTGAACATTGGGTTGTTCCAAGGTTTTTATTATTTGGTGTTTCACTGAACTCTTTTATTGATTATGTTTCTTCCTCCAATTACACATCTCTTCTCTGGATAGCTCGAACATAACCCTTATCCATTCTCTTAGCTCTGTGTTTTCTGTTTGTATTTGACGTTCCGGTTGTCTTATAGATTGGTCTCCATTGGTCATATTCCTCCTGTGTATATTCCTCTGTCACCTGTGCGTATACTCCCGTCCTTTTGTTTTTCATTTGTTCTACATTACTGTACCATCTCTCCCAATCTTCCTTAGTCATTCCTTCCACCTTGTTATCGCCTTTTTCGTTGGATCGTTTTCCAGCTTCACACTTCAACATAAAATTCTTCCAACGTCATTTGGTCGTATGGTGGTTCCGTTACATCCGCACGACTCATTTGTGCTCGTTCATGGTCAGTGGTGTTCCTTTCGATGTATTCTATCTCTCTGCTAAACTTTTTAAATAGTGCTGTCATCCATTCTGCATAGCTAACTCGTTTTTCTTCTATCTCCTTTTCCGATCTCTTTGTTTCCTTTTCCGCCTCCTTTCGCGTAGCTTGGCCTGGTATCTGGTGTCGTGTTCTGCCCGTTCCATTTCTGTAGTCGCCGCTAGAATCTGTAAAGTTTAAAGGTATGTTTCGTTAACTATTCTAGCCCTACTAGTTGGCACGCCACTTTGTAACTGACTGTTTAGTGTGGCCGCTATTGTTTAAGCCCCGCGATGGAAGCCACTTTGTAACTAAACGTTTATGTGGGTTTGTAAAAATTTGTATTTAGTGTGATTAGTGTTTAATATATGTCAAAATGTAACTTCTCTTATCGTTTACGGGTAAACCGTATTTCGCTCTGTTGCATTCAAATGTTGCCGCCTCGCCACCTGATTGGCGCACGGCTTTCTGCAGTGTTGACTCGGCTAGCGTTTTGCTTTGATGCCTTCACTTCAATAATTCTTAGTTTTTATTATAAATTAATTGAATCAAACATACAGAATTGCAGATTGAGAACATTTATTAACTCTTTAGAAGATTTCAATTACTTTATGATACATCAAATTTGTTTTCTGCACCGGCTATTACACTTGTTCGGTTGGTACTTGCTCAGTTTGTATACAATTCGTCTTTAACGTTGGTTCACAGTAAATATGGTTTTTCTCAGGGGTGTTAAAAAGTCCTTTCGGCTACAGAAATATATACTTACGGCTAACACACACAAATTTATAACAATTCTTAATACTAGTTACATAAACAAATTAATATCTCATTATATTCAAGTAAGTAATTACCAATGAAAACTTGTAAGGAAATTTTGGGTTAGTTTTCGTTTGTCAAATTTATTTATCAAAAGGTTCGTCAATTATTTATTATATTTTACTTTCAATAATTGCTAGTTGATTAAAGTTTAAATAGTGAATTTAACAAAGCATTTATTTCTGAATCGGAATTGTGATCAGTGAAGTGAAATAGTTATTTATTAATTCTGACCAAAAATTGTGAATTCGATAATGGGATTAAGTTTATACTCATCGATTTTCCTGCTGAAGATCCTGATGTCGTCTTCTTCTTCCGGATAACTCCTGGGATGTCGTCTTCTTATGTTCTCCAGAAGTTTATTTCCCTCGTCTCGATGGTTTTCCTCGCTGACTCCGGCCTCGCACTCCTTAGGTTATCGTCCGTCTTCTTCTATGATCGATGTCCCGATGATCTTCATTCGGTGTCCGTTGTCGTCTCTCTTCTTCACTGCGTCTTCCCGTCTTCTTCAGATAATTATGGTTGGTTGATAATTTTTTATTAAACAAAATTCTGTTCAGGATTCCCTGGACTGTTGTTGTTATCTCCGTCTGGTTTAAATTAAGTTAAAATTTACTTTAATAATAAAATTTTAGTGCGAGAGCTGCTCTATCCACTCTCGGCGTTGGTCAATAATACAGTAATGAAAATCTAACGGTTTTTTGGCAATAAATTGCTGGTTGCTATGGTTACCTAATAAATTATGTTAATTTTCATTGGTCATTAACTTAAGTCATTGTTATGTTTTAACGTCTTTTTTAGTCTAATTTTACTAAAATATCTTCAAGGGAAGATTTTTATCTTATACTAATAGCTAGAGTTATTACATGAGTACCATTCTTCCTAATTTTTCATGATGATCATTTTGATATCCCTCATGCCCACTTTTGAATAGCTAATTACATTTTTACTATTTTCCATATTTATATTTTACATATATTTTATTCAAACTTAGTTGTTATTCATATATTTTGGTACTAGGAATACTCACTTAATTGGTTTAACCATTTGGTATACTCTGCTTCAATTTTGGATTATTATTTGTTCTCAAAACTACTAAATTTATATTCAACAGTTGGGCCTAGAGCCTAGATTTTATGCTACTCCCATCTAACATTTCTTAATAACATATCTGGTAATTCTCATACAATTTTATAAACAAAACAAGCAATAAACATCAGTATTCCTAACTCTAACTCTTATTATAAAAATATTCCTTTCCAGGTTGTAGCCTGAAATAACTTTTAACTACCTTTTCTGTTTTTTTTTTTACTATTATCTTCCTTATCCTATAATTTACTACATTCTATGGTTTTTTGAACAATAACAAAACTCTTACAATACTACTGTTAAACTGTGCCTTACTCGATATGTCTTATCTACTAATCCCTTCACTTAAATACAGTGTCTGTCCTCCTTATTTTACTACTCATTCTAATAACTTAATTCTTACCTTATTATATAATTCTGACATCCTATTACCTAAATTTATAATAGCACAATCAGTTTAATCTTACTTGCTAACATAAAGTTTATCAAAAATTGTTTAGCTGTTTATCATAGTCTGCTTATAAAATATCTTATTCTACACCCCCACTGCACTTTTCCTTTCATAGAAGGTTTCTTTATTTATTATCACTCTCACTTTTTTTCCATAATATATGCTATACCTAGCACTTCACCACTTATTTATCTTTACACACATTTTTAATTTACTCACTTGTTTATTCACACGATTTGTCTGATTATTTTATATCACTGTGTGATTATGGTCATGAATAACTAGTTTACTTTCAAATCACTCTGATCACTTTTAGTTATTACTTAAATATTGCTTTTGTTTGGCTCAAAGCATCGTTTATTGGCTTTGACTATTATCATCACTATTAATTTGGGTATGGTTAGTTTCTAACTCCCTACCTTATATTATAAGTACATTCTTTTATCAACAAAATATACATGACATTATTACTTTCCATTAATCTTATTACCCTAGGTAAATCTCATATACTACAAATATCAGTTCATTATTTAAATTACAATATAATGGTCATTATTTGGGATTATTTGATTACACTTAGGTCTCGGCTGCTTCTTCATTGTCTCTTGGTTCCTTTGGTATATATCCGATCTATTGTGTCAGGTCATTGTCAGTTTAATAGTCATTTGTCATTTTTGGGTTACTGGGTTATTGATCTTTGAATTTCTAAGTTTTTGCCTCTTATTCTTATCTTCAGCTTTTTATTTTATAATTAAATACAATTGGATCTTCACTACCTTATGTCATGTTACATAATGCATCGCCACCAAAATTGATTATTTCGAAACAAAGATTATTAGATTTTTTCTGAAATCATCAATATAGTTTATTTTATCAAGTTGTTATAATTCAGGAATTCATCAATCGCTACTTCTCTGTATTCATTCTTTATTAAGTCATGGTTCATAATATGGTAATTGGTATTATTTTCTTTCTTTATTATTCCCTTTTATGTTCTATTTCCCTAAAATTTTTCTTCTCTCTCCTTCATATAAATTGGTACTAGCCAGAGGGCACGTGTGGCTCTATTACTCTGCTATCCATTTATACACATTTTGAGTTCAGAGGCCTTGCCTATCTGCTCAATAACATAAATAATTGTTGGACGTATCTCAACATAAAATCATCACATAATAATATTCATAATAATCATAATAATAGTCGTTCATTCCGACTCACATAATATTAATACAATAAAACACTTTTGGGATTAATTATTCTCTCTTTTATACATCTCATGACTTTTTCATCTCAGTAACTTATTTGGATTCCTTTGTTTAAGCTTATGGCGATATTTAATAGGCATTTTGCATTGTTTCATTAGCTTATTTTATATGGTAGTGATTTTATTTGTCATCACTTTAATGCTCATTGATATTTAAAATTAACATTGTAGCTAGTTTCTGGCTTACTTATATTTTTTCATTGGTTGTTCAGTTAATATGTCAGATTTATTTTTCATTTGATTGTCTTGTCTCTTCTTTTGTGAAACATTAATTTTTATTATTCCCTTTTGTGATAGGGTTGGTTAATGATGTTGTGTAGCGTCATCATTATTTGTGTAACATTTAATTATTTTATCTCAATTTCTATGATACTTTATTATACATATTTTTCAAATTACATGGGTTTACACATTTTGTTTCACACTTGGTCGTAAGTTTAGCCTTACTTTGTTTTGAATTTAGCTTATCTTTCTTCTAAATTCCCTTTCATTTATAATAATAATAGTTCCAATCAAATACTTATTGTAAGTTGTGCTTACATTTATTTTTGAATTTTGATAATTGTTACTTTCAAAATTCTCTTTAATTTTCTGACACTGGTTCATAGTACTGTTTTAAAGAAGACTGGTTGTAAGTCCCTTTTATTTTCTTAGTTGTGATTTCACTTACGACATAGGTATTATTTTTGTTATCCTTTGCTATGAGATAGGGCATTTATGACTGTACAATGGACCCTGTTATATACACTCCTTTGTTCTTGTAAGTTAATCTTCTCATTTATACATTAGTTGGTTTGCATGGTCAGTTTACTGAAAATCAGTCCTATTTCTCAGTGTTCCTTCGCACTTGGTTTAGCCATGGTCCAGGATTATATGAGTTGCTCCTGTTCGGATTGCTGTCGTCTTCAGGATGACTTCTGTTCTTGTCCACTCTCTGGCTATTATTTTGTATTTAAATGTTTCTGTCATACCATTTTCACTTGTTTCCCTTGCTATCTCAATCCTTTCGTTATTTTGTTTATACAACGAATAGGTCAATGCTATTTCCATTGTAGATGCTATCGTTGATATTGGATTATGCATGTCTATTAAGTGTCTTCTCCTTCTTATTCTGTTACACACTGTTTTGTGGTGATTCCTTTCTAAAGTTTCTAGTAAGTTCCTTCTGTTATTTTTAAAATTCATCATTTCATTCTGGTCGTTAATTAGTACATTAAACATCTCAAGTAGTCCATTCTTCATCATCTCCAATTCTTCTCTGGTATTTATTAGTTTCCTTGGATGTATCTGTCTTACTTTCTTCATTTTCATAGTTTGGATGTCCTCCTTGTGGTTGCTATTTTTATTTGTAGATAACAGTATGCTTTTGTCTTCTTTTAATTCTGTTTCCTCCCTATTATCTTCTATTTTCTCATCTACCGGTTCCTTGTTCTCATTTACTGTTTCTTCAACCCCTTCAGAAACTCTGTCTAGTGTATCATTCACCTTCTTGAAACCATTATCCAAAGGTTCACTTAATTTCTCGTTAAATTTGTCAAATTTTTCCATCATTCTTTCGTGATGTTTGTCCATTTCTTCTTTAAATAATTCCCAAAATTGCCTTACGCTCATGTCACGTCTGGCTTCCTTCTGTTGTGTAGGTTCTGGCATTTTCTTCGGTTGCTTCATTTCCCCGTCCTTGACTATTTCTTTTTCTAATTGAACATTGGGTTGTTCCAGGTTTTTATTATTTGGTGTTTCACTGAACTCTTTTATTTGATTATGTTTCTTCCTCCAATTACACATCTCTTCTCTGGATAGCTCGAACATAACCCTTATCCATTCTCTTAGCTCTGTGTTTTCTGTTTGTATTTGACGTTCCGGTTGTCTTATAGATTGTCTCCATTGGTCATATTCCTCCTGTGTATATTCCTCTGTCACCTGTGCGTATACTCCCGTCCTTTTGTTTTTCATTTGTTCTACATTACTGTACCATCTCTCCCAATCTTCCTTAGTCATTCCTTCCACCTTGTTATCGCCTTTTTCGTTTGGATCGTTTTCCAGCTTCCACACTTCAACATAAAATTCTTCCAATGTCATTTGGTCGTATGGTGGTTCCGTTACATCCGCACGACTCATTTGTGCTCGTTCATGGTCAGTGGTGTTCCTTTCGATGTATTCTATCTCTCTGCTAAACTTTTTAAATAGTGCTGTCATCCATTCTGCATAGCTAACTCGTTTTTCTTCTATCTCCTTTTCCGATCTCTTTGTTTCCTTTTCCGCCTCCTTTTCGCGTAGCTTGGCCTGGTATCTGGTGTCGTGTTCTGCCCGTTCCATTTCTGTAGTCGCCGCTAGAATCTGTAAAGTTTAAAGGTATGTTTCGTTAACTATTCTAGCCCTACTAGTTGGCACGCCACTTTGTAACTGACTGTTTAGTGTGGCCGCTATTGTTTAAGCCCCGCGATGGAAGCCACTTTGTAACTAAACGTTTATGTGGGTTTGTAAAAATTTGTATTTAGTGTGATTAGTGTTTAATATATGTCAAAATGTAACTTCTCTTATCGTTTACGGGTAAACCGTATTTCGCTCTGTTGCATTCAAATGTTGCCGCCTCGCCACCTGATTGGCGCACGGCTTTCTGCAGTGTTGACTCGGCTAGCGTTTTGCTTTGATGCCTTCACTTCAATAATTCTTAGTTTTTATTATAAATTAATTGAATCAAACATACAGAATTGCAGATTGAGAACATTTATTAACTCTTTAGAAGATTTCAATTACTTTATGATACATCAAATTTGTTTTCTGCACCGGCTATTACACTTGTTCGGTTGGTACTTGCTCAGTTTGTATACAATTCGTCTTTAACGTTGGTTCACAGTAAATATGGTTTTTCTCAGGGGTGTTAAAAAGTCCTTTCGGCTACAGAAATATATACTTACGGCTAACACACACAAATTTATAACAATTCTTAATACTAGTTACATAAACAAATTAATATCTCATTATATTCAAGTAAGTAATTACCAATGAAAACTTGTAAGGAAATTTTGGGTTAGTTTTCGTTTGTCAAATTTATTTATCAAAAGGTTCGTCAATTATTTATTATATTTTACTTTCAATAATTGCTAGTTGATTAAAGTTTAAATAGTGAATTTAACAAAGCATTTATTTCTGAATCGGAATTGTGATCAGTGAAGTGAAATAGTTATTTATTAATTCTGACCAAAAATTGTGAATTCGATAATGGGATTAAGTTTATACTCATCGATTTTCCTGCTGAAGATCCTGATGTCGTCTTCTTCTTCCGGATAACTCCTGGGATGTCGTCTTCTTATGTTCTCCAGAAGTTTATTTCCCTCGTCTCGATGGTTTTCCTCGCTGACTCCGGCCTCGCACTCCTTAGGTTATCGTCCGTCTTCTTCTATGATCGATGTCCCGATGATCTTCATTCGGTGTCCGTTGTCGTCTCTCTTCTTCACTGCGTCTTCCCGTCTTCTTCAGATAATTATGGTTGGTTGATAATTTTTTATTAAACAAAATTCTGTTCAGGATTCCCTGGACTGTTGTTGTTATCTCCGTCTGGTTTAAATTAAGTTAAAATTTACTTTAATAATAAAATTTTAGTGCGAGAGCTGCTCTATCCACTCTCGGCGTTGGTCAATAATACAGTAATGAAAATCTAACGGTTTTTTGGCAATAAATTGCTGGTTGCTATGGTTACCTAATAAATTATGTTAATTTTCATTGGTCATTAACTTAAGTCATTGTTATGTTTTAACGTCTTTTTTAGTCTAATTTTACTAAAATATCTTCAAGGGAAGATTTTTATCTTATACTAATAGCTAGAGTTATTACATGAGTACCATTCTTCCTAATTTTTCATGATGATCATTTTGATATCCCTCATGCCCACTTTTGAATAGCTAATTACATTTTTACTATTTTCCATATTTATATTTTACATATATTTTATTCAAACTTAGTTGTTATTCATATATTTTGGTACTAGGAATACTCACTTAATTGGTTTAACCATTTGGTATACTCTGCTTCAATTTTGGATTATTATTTGTTCTCAAAACTACTAAATTTATATTCAACAGTTGGGCCTAGAGCCTAGATTTTATGCTACTCCCATCTAACATTTCTTAATAACATATCTGGTAATTCTCATACAATTTTATAAACAAAACAAGCAATAAACATCAGTATTCCTAACTCTAACTCTTATTATAAAAATATTCCTTTCCAGGTTGTAGCCTGAAATAACTTTTAACTACCTTTTCTGTTTTTTTTTTTACTATTATCTTCCTTATCCTATAATTTACTACATTCTATGGTTTTTTGAACAATAACAAAACTCTTACAATACTACTGTTAAACTGTGCCTTACTCGATATGTCTTATCTACTAATCCCTTCACTTAAATACAGTGTCTGTCCTCCTTATTTTACTACTCATTCTAATAACTTAATTCTTACCTTATTATATAATTCTGACATCCTATTACCTAAATTTATAATAGCACAATCAGTTTAATCTTACTTGCTAACATAAAGTTTATCAAAAATTGTTTAGCTGTTTATCATAGTCTGCTTATAAAATATCTTATTCTACACCCCCACTGCACTTTTCCTTTCATAGAAGGTTTCTTTATTTATTATCACTCTCACTTTTTTTCCATAATATATGCTATACCTAGCACTTCACCACTTATTTATCTTTACACACATTTTTAATTTACTCACTTGTTTATTCACACGATTTGTCTGATTATTTTATATCACTGTGTGATTATGGTCATGAATAACTAGTTTACTTTCAAATCACTCTGATCACTTTTAGTTATTACTTAAATATTGCTTTTGTTTGGCTCAAAGCATCGTTTATTGGCTTTGACTATTATCATCACTATTAATTTGGGTATGGTTAGTTTCTAACTCCCTACCTTATATTATAAGTACATTCTTTTATCAACAAAATATACATGACATTATTACTTTCCATTAATCTTATTACCCTAGGTAAATCTCATATACTACAAATATCAGTTCATTATTTAAATTACAATATAATGGTCATTATTTGGGATTATTTGATTACACTTAGGTCTCGGCTGCTTCTTCATTGTCTCTTGGTTCCTTTGGTATATATCCGATCTATTGTGTCAGGTCATTGTCAGTTTAATAGTCATTTGTCATTTTTGGGTTACTGGGTTATTGATCTTTGAATTTCTAAGTTTTTGCCTCTTATTCTTATCTTCAGCTTTTTATTTTATAATTAAATACAATTGGATCTTCACTACCTTATGTCATGTTACATAATGCATCGCCACCAAAATTGATTATTTCGAAACAAAGATTATTAGATTTTTTCTGAAATCATCAATATAGTTTATTTTATCAAGTTGTTATAATTCAGGAATTCATCAATCGCTACTTCTCTGTATTCATTCTTTATTAAGTCATGGTTCATAATATGGTAATTGGTATTATTTTCTTTCTTTATTATTCCCTTTTATGTTCTATTTCCCTAAAATTTTTCTTCTCTCTCCTTCATATAAATTGGTACTAGCCAGAGGGCACGTGTGGCTCTATTACTCTGCTATCCATTTATACACATTTTGAGTTCAGAGGCCTTGCCTATCTGCTCAATAACATAAATAATTGTTGGACGTATCTCAACATAAAATCATCACATAATAATATTCATAATAATCATAATAATAGTCGTTCATTCCGACTCACATAATATTAATACAATAAAACACTTTTGGGATTAATTATTCTCTCTTTTATACATCTCATGACTTTTTCATCTCAGTAACTTATTTGGATTCCTTTGTTTAAGCTTATGGCGATATTTAATAGGCATTTTGCATTGTTTCATTAGCTTATTTTATATGGTAGTGATTTTATTTGTCATCACTTTAATGCTCATTGATATTTAAAATTAACATTGTAGCTAGTTTCTGGCTTACTTATATTTTTTCATTGGTTGTTCAGTTAATATGTCAGATTTATTTTTCATTTGATTGTCTTGTCTCTTCTTTTGTGAAACATTAATTTTTATTATTCCCTTTTGTGATAGGGTTGGTTAATGATGTTGTGTAGCGTCATCATTATTTGTGTAACATTTAATTATTTTATCTCAATTTCTATGATACTTTATTATACATATTTTTCAAATTACATGGGTTTACACATTTTGTTTCACACTTGGTCGTAAGTTTAGCCTTACTTTGTTTTGAATTTAGCTTATCTTTCTTCTAAATTCCCTTTCATTTATAATAATAATAGTTCCAATCAAATACTTATTGTAAGTTGTGCTTACATTTATTTTTGAATTTTGATAATTGTTACTTTCAAAATTCTCTTTAATTTTCTGACACTGGTTCATAGTACTGTTTTAAAGAAGACTGGTTGTAAGTCCCTTTTATTTTCTTAGTTGTGATTTCACTTACGACATAGGTATTATTTTTGTTATCCTTTGCTATGAGATAGGGCATTTATGACTGTACAATGGACCCTGTTATATACACTCCTTTGTTCTTGTAAGTTAATCTTCTCATTTATACATTAGTTGGTTTGCATGGTCAGTTTACTGAAAATCAGTCCTATTTCTCAGTGTTCCTTCGCACTTGGTTTAGCCATGGTCCAGGATTATATGAGTTGCTCCTGTTCGGATTGCTGTCGTCTTCAGGATGACTTCTGTTCTTGTCCACTCTCTGGCTATTATTTTGTATTTAAATGTTTCTGTCATACCATTTTCACTTGTTTCCCTTGCTATCTCAATCCTTTCGTTATTTTGTTTATACAACGAATAGGTCAATGCTATTTCCATTGTAGATGCTATCGTTGATATTGGATTATGCATGTCTATTAAGTGTCTTCTCCTTCTTATTCTGTTACACACTGTTTTGTGGTGATTCCTTTCTAAAGTTTCTAGTAAGTTCCTTCTGTTATTTTTAAAATTCATCATTTCATTCTGGTCGTTAATTAGTACATTAAACATCTCAAGTAGTCCATTCTTCATCATCTCCAATTCTTCTCTGGTATTTATTAGTTTCCTTGGATGTATCTGTCTTACTTTCTTCATTTTCATAGTTTGGATGTCCTCCTTGTGGTTGCTATTTTTATTTGTAGATAACAGTATGCTTTTGTCTTCTTTTAATTCTGTTTCCTCCCTATTATCTTCTATTTTCTCATCTACCGGTTCCTTGTTCTCATTTACTGTTTCTTCAACCCCTTCAGAAACTCTGTCTAGTGTATCATTCACCTTCTTGAAACCATTATCCAAAGGTTCACTTAATTTCTCGTTAAATTTGTCAAATTTTTCCATCATTCTTTCGTGATGTTTGTCCATTTCTTCTTTAAATAATTCCCAAAATTGCCTTACGCTCATGTCACGTCTGGCTTCCTTCTGTTGTGTAGGTTCTGGCATTTTCTTCGGTTGCTTCATTTCCCCGTCCTTGACTATTTCTTTTTCTAATTGAACATTGGGTTGTTCCAGGTTTTTATTATTTGGTGTTTCACTGAACTCTTTTATTTGATTATGTTTCTTCCTCCAATTACACATCTCTTCTCTGGATAGCTCGAACATAACCCTTATCCATTCTCTTAGCTCTGTGTTTTCTGTTTGTATTTGACGTTCCGGTTGTCTTATAGATTGTCTCCATTGGTCATATTCCTCCTGTGTATATTCCTCTGTCACCTGTGCGTATACTCCCGTCCTTTTGTTTTTCATTTGTTCTACATTACTGTACCATCTCTCCCAATCTTCCTTAGTCATTCCTTCCACCTTGTTATCGCCTTTTTCGTTTGGATCGTTTTCCAGCTTCCACACTTCAACATAAAATTCTTCCAATGTCATTTGGTCGTATGGTGGTTCCGTTACATCCGCACGACTCATTTGTGCTCGTTCATGGTCAGTGGTGTTCCTTTCGATGTATTCTATCTCTCTGCTAAACTTTTTAAATAGTGCTGTCATCCATTCTGCATAGCTAACTCGTTTTTCTTCTATCTCCTTTTCCGATCTCTTTGTTTCCTTTTCCGCCTCCTTTTCGCGTAGCTTGGCCTGGTATCTGGTGTCGTGTTCTGCCCGTTCCATTTCTGTAGTCGCCGCTAGAATCTGTAAAGTTTAAAGGTATGTTTCGTTAACTATTCTAGCCCTACTAGTTGGCACGCCACTTTGTAACTGACTGTTTAGTGTGGCCGCTATTGTTTAAGCCCCGCGATGGAAGCCACTTTGTAACTAAACGTTTATGTGGGTTTGTAAAAATTTGTATTTAGTGTGATTAGTGTTTAATATATGTCAAAATGTAACTTCTCTTATCGTTTACGGGTAAACCGTATTTCGCTCTGTTGCATTCAAATGTTGCCGCCTCGCCACCTGATTGGCGCACGGCTTTCTGCAGTGTTGACTCGGCTAGCGTTTTGCTTTGATGCCTTCACTTCAATAATTCTTAGTTGTTATTATAAATTAATTGAATCAAACATACAGAATTGCAGATTGAGAACATTTATTAACTCTTTAGAAGATTTCAATTACTTTATGATACATCAAATTTGTTTTCTGCACCGGCTATTACACTTGTTCGGTTGGTACTTGCTCAGTTTGTATACAATTCGTCTTTAACGTTGGTTCACAGTAAATATGGTTTTTCTCAGGGGTGTTAAAAAGTCCTTTCGGCTACAGAAATATATACTTACGGCTAACACACACAAATTTATAACAATTCTTAATACTAGTTACATAAACAAATTAATATCTCATTATATTCAAGTAAGTAATTACCAATGAAAACTTGTAAGGAAATTTTGGGTTAGTTTTCGTTAGTCAAATTTATTTATCAAAAGGTTCGTCAATTATTTATTATATTTTACTTTCAATAATTGCTAGTTGATTAAAGTTTAAATAGTGAATTTAACAAAGCATTTATTTCTGAATCGGAATAGTGATCAGTGAAGTGAAATAGTTATTTATTAATTCTGACCAAAAATTGTGAATTCGATAATGGGATTAAGTTTATACTCATCGATTTTCCTGCTGAAGATCCTGATGTCGTCTTCTTCTTCCGGATAACTCCTGGGATGTCGTCTTCTTATGTTCTCCAGAAGTTTATTTCCCTCGTCTCGATGGTTTTCCTCGCTGACTCCGGCCTCGCACTCCTTAGGTTATCGTCCGTCTTCTTCTATGATCGATGTCCCGATGATCTTCATTCGGTGTCCGTTGTCGTCTCTCTTCTTCACTGCGTCTTCCCGTCTTCTTCAGATAATTATGGTTGGTTGATAATTTTTTATTAAACAAAATTCTGTTCAGGATTCCCTGGACTGTTGTTGTTATCTCCGTCTGGTTTAAATTAAGTTAAAATTTACTTTAATAATAAAATTTTAGTGCGAGAGCTGCTCTATCCACTCTCGGCGTTGGTCAATAATACAGTAATGAAAATCTAACGGTTTTTTGGCAATAAATTGCTGGTTGCTATGGTTACCTAATAAATTATGTTAATTTTCATTGGTCATTAACTTAAGTCATTGTTATGTTTTAACGTCTTTTTTAGTCTAATTTTACTAAAATATCTTCAAGTGAAGATTTTTATCTTATACTAATAGCTAGAGTTATTACATGAGTACCATTCTTCCTAATTTTTCATGATGATCATTTTGATATTCCTCATGCCCACTTTTGAATAGCTAATTACATTTTTACTATTTTCCATATTTATATTTTACATATATTTTATTCAAACTTAGTTGTTATTCATATATTTTGGTACTAGGAATACTCACTTAATTGGTTTAACCATTTGGTATACTCTGCTTCAATTTTGGATTATTATTTGTTCTCAAAACTACTAAATTTATATTCAACAGTTGGGCCTAGAGCCTAGATTTTATGCTACTCCCATCTAACATTTCTTAATAACATATCTGGTAATTCTCATACAATTTTATAAACAAAACAAGCAATAAACATCAGTATTCCTAACTCTAACTCTTATTATAAAAATATTCCTTTCCAGGTTGTAGCCTGAAATAACTTTTAACTACCTTTTCTGTTTTTTTTTTTACTATTATCTTCCTTATCCTATAATTTACTACATTCTATGGTTTTTTGAACAATAACAAAACTCTTACAATACTACTGTTAAACTGTGCCTTACTCGATATGTCTTATCTACTAATCCCTTCACTTAAATACAGTGTCTGTCCTCCTTATTTTACTACTCATTCTAATAACTTAATTCTTACCTTATTATATAATTCTGACATCCTATTACCTAAATTTATAATAGCACAATCAGTTTAATCTTACTTGCTAACATAAAGTTTATCAAAAATTGTTTAGCTGTTTATCATAGTCTGCTTATAAAATATCTTATTCTACACCCCCACTGCACTTTTCCTTTCATAGAAGGTTTCTTTATTTATTATCACTCTCACTTTTTTTCCATAATATATGCTATACCTAGCACTTCACCACTTATTTATCTTTACACACATTTTTAATTTACTCACTTGTTTATTCACACGATTTGTCTGATTATTTTATATCACTGTGTGATTATGGTCATGAATAACTAGTTTACTTTCAAATCACTCTGATCACTTTTAGTTATTACTTAAATATTGCTTTTGTTTGGCTCAAAGCATCGTTTATTGGCTTTGACTATTATCATCACTATTAATTTGGGTATGGTTAGTTTCTAACTCCCTACCTTATATTATAAGTACATTCTTTTATCAACAAAATATACATGACATTATTACTTTCCATTAATCTTATTACCCTAGGTAAATCTCATATACTACAAATATCAGTTCATTATTTAAATTACAATATAATGGTCATTATTTGGGATTATTTGATTACACTTAGGTCTCGGCTGCTTCTTCATTGTCTCTTGGTTCCTTTGGTATATATCCGATCTATTGTGTCAGGTCATTGTCAGTTTAATAGTCATTTGTCATTTTTGGGTTACTGGGTTATTGATCTTTGAATTTCTAAGTTTTTGCCTCTTATTCTTATCTTCAGCTTTTTATTTTATAATTAAATACAATTGGATCTTCACTACCTTATGTCATGTTACATAATGCATCGCCACCAAAATTGATTATTTCGAAACAAAGATTATTAGATTTTTTCTGAAATCATCAATATAGTTTATTTTATCAAGTTGTTATAATTCAGGAATTCATCAATCGCTACTTCTCTGTATTCATTCTTTATTAAGTCATGGTTCATAATATGGTAATTGGTATTATTTTCTTTCTTTATTATTCCCTTTTATGTTCTATTTCCCTAAAATTTTTCTTCTCTCTCCTTCATATAAATTGGTACTAGCCAGAGGGCACGTGTGGCTCTATTACTCTGCTATCCATTTATACACATTTTGAGTTCAGAGGCCTTGCCTATCTGCTCAATAACATAAATAATTGTTGGACGTATCTCAACATAAAATCATCACATAATAATATTCATAATAATCATAATAATAAATATCACTATAATATTGACGACTCGGAACACAAAGTTTTTTATAAGTAAAAACGTAAAGTTTTACCTTACAGCCTAAACCGGCTTTCACCTATAGAAGGCTTCATCAGAGGCTCTCTTCATGAGCCTCTGATGAAGCCTTCTATAGGTGAAAGCCGGTTTAGGCTGTAAGGTAAAACTTTACGTTTTTACTTATAAAAAACTTTGTGTTCCGAGTCGTCAATATTATAGTGATATTTAGTTAAGTAACGGACACGTCATGGACAACGAAATCCAAGAATTCATAATAATAGTCGTTCATTCCGACTCACATAATATTAATACAATAAAACACTTTTGGGATTAATTATTCTCTCTTTTATACATCTCATGACTTTTTCATCTCAGTAACTTATTTGGATTCCTTTGTTTAAGCTTATGGCGATATTTAATAGGCATTTTGCATTGTTTCATTAGCTTATTTTATATGGTAGTGATTTTATTTGTCATCACTTTAATGCTCATTGATATTTAAAATTAACATTGTAGCTAGTTTCTGGCTTACTTATATTTTTTCATTGGTTGTTCAGTTAATATGTCAGATTTATTTTTCATTTGATTGTCTTGTCTCTTCTTTTGTGAAACATTAATTTTTATTATTCCCTTTTGTGATAGGGTTGGTTAATGATGTTGTGTAGCGTCATCATTATTTGTGTAACATTTAATTATTTTATCTCAATTTCTATGATACTTTATTATACATATTTTTCAAATTACATGGGTTTACACATTTTGTTTCACACTTGGTCGTAAGTTTAGCCTTACTTTGTTTTGAATTTAGCTTATCTTTCTTCTAAATTCCCTTTCATTTATAATAATAATAGTTCCAATCAAATACTTATTGTAAGTTGTGCTTACATTTATTTTTGAATTTTGATAATTGTTACTTTCAAAATTCTCTTTAATTTTCTGACACTGGTTCATAGTACTGTTTTAAAGAAGACTGGTTGTAAGTCCCTTTTATTTTCTTAGTTGTGATTTCACTTACGACATAGGTATTATTTTTGTTATCCTTTGCTATGAGATAGGGCATTTATGACTGTACAATGGACCCTGTTATATACACTCCTTTGTTCTTGTAAGTTAATCTTCTCATTTATACATTAGTTGGTTTGCATGGTCAGTTTACTGAAAATCAGTCCTATTTCTCAGTGTTCCTTCGCACTTGGTTTAGCCATGGTCCAGGATTATATGAGTTGCTCCTGTTCGGATTGCTGTCGTCTTCAGGATGACTTCTGTTCTTGTCCACTCTCTGGCTATTATTTTGTATTTAAATGTTTCTGTCATACCATTTTCACTTGTTTCCCTTGCTATCTCAATCCTTTCGTTATTTTGTTTATACAACGAATAGGTCAATGCTATTTCCATTGTAGATGCTATCGTTGATATTGGATTATGCATGTCTATTAAGTGTCTTCTCCTTCTTATTCTGTTACACACTGTTTTGTGGTGATTCCTTTCTAAAGTTTCTAGTAAGTTCCTTCTGTTATTTTTAAAATTCATCATTTCATTCTGGTCGTTAATTAGTACATTAAACATCTCAAGTAGTCCATTCTTCATCATCTCCAATTCTTCTCTGGTATTTATTAGTTTCCTTGGATGTATCTGTCTTACTTTCTTCATTTTCATAGTTTGGATGTCCTCCTTGTGGTTGCTATTTTTATTTGTAGATAACAGTATGCTTTTGTCTTCTTTTAATTCTGTTTCCTCCCTATTATCTTCTATTTTCTCATCTACCGGTTCCTTGTTCTCATTTACTGTTTCTTCAACCCCTTCAGAAACTCTGTCTAGTGTATCATTCACCTTCTTGAAACCATTATCCAAAGGTTCACTTAATTTCTCGTTAAATTTGTCAAATTTTTCCATCATTCTTTCGTGATGTTTGTCCATTTCTTCTTTAAATAATTCCCAAAATTGCCTTACGCTCATGTCACGTCTGGCTTCCTTCTGTTGTGTAGGTTCTGGCATTTTCTTCGGTTGCTTCATTTCCCCGTCCTTGACTATTTCTTTTTCTAATTGAACATTGGGTTGTTCCAGGTTTTTATTATTTGGTGTTTCACTGAACTCTTTTATTTGATTATGTTTCTTCCTCCAATTACACATCTCTTCTCTGGATAGCTCGAACATAACCCTTATCCATTCTCTTAGCTCTGTGTTTTCTGTTTGTATTTGACGTTCCGGTTGTCTTATAGATTGTCTCCATTGGTCATATTCCTCTGTCACCTGTGCGTATACTCCCGTCCTTTTGTTTTTCATTTGTTCTACATTACTGTACCATCTCTCCCAATCTTCCTTAGTCATTCCTTCCACCTTGTTATCGCCTTTTTCGTTTGGATCGTTTTCCAGCTTCCACACTTCAACATAAAATTCTTCCAATGTCATTTGGTCGTATGGTGGTTCCGTTACATCCGCACGACTCATTTGTGCTCGTTCATGGTCAGTGGTGTTCCTTTCGATGTATTCTATCTCTCTGCTAAACTTTTTAAATAGTGCTGTCATCCATTCTGCATAGCTAACTCGTTTTTCTTCTATCTCCTTTTCCGATCTCTTTGTTTCCTTTTCCGCCTCCTTTTCGCGTAGCTTGGCCTGGTATCTGGTGTCGTGTTCTGCCCGTTCCATTTCTGTAGTCGCCGCTAGAATCTGTAAAGTTTAAAGGTATGTTTCGTTAACTATTCTAGCCCTACTAGTTGGCACGCCACTTTGTAACTGACTGTTTAGTGTGGCCGCTATTGTTTAAGCCCCGCGATGGAAGCCACTTTGTAACTAAACGTTTATGTGGGTTTGTAAAAATTTGTATTTAGTGTGATTAGTGTTTAATATATGTCAAAATGTAACTTCTCTTATCGTTTACGGGTAAACCGTATTTCGCTCTGTTGCATTCAAATGTTGCCGCCTCGCCACCTGATTGGCGCACGGCTTTCTGCAGTGTTGACTCGGCTAGCGTTTTGCTTTGATGCCTTCACTTCAATAATTCTTAGTTGTTATTATAAATTAATTGAATCAAACATACAGAATTGCAGATTGAGAACATTTATTAACTCTTTAGAAGATTTCAATTACTTTATGATACATCAAATTTGTTTTCTGCACCGGCTATTACACTTGTTCGGTTGGTACTTGCTCAGTTTGTATACAATTCGTCTTTAACGTTGGTTCACAGTAAATATGGTTTTTCTCAGGGGTGTTAAAAAGTCCTTTCGGCTACAGAAATATATACTTACGGCTAACACACACAAATTTATAACAATTCTTAATACTAGTTACATAAACAAATTAATATCTCATTATATTCAAGTAAGTAATTACCAATGAAAACTTGTAAGGAAATTTTGGGTTAGTTTTCGTTAGTCAAATTTATTTATCAAAAGGTTCGTCAATTATTTATTATATTTTACTTTCAATAATTGCTAGTTGATTAAAGTTTAAATAGTGAATTTAACAAAGCATTTATTTCTGAATCGGAATAGTGATCAGTGAAGTGAAATAGTTATTTATTAATTCTGACCAAAAATTGTGAATTCGATAATGGGATTAAGTTTATACTCATCGATTTTCCTGCTGAAGATCCTGATGTCGTCTTCTTCTTCCGGATAACTCCTGGGATGTCGTCTTCTTATGTTCTCCAGAAGTTTATTTCCCTCGTCTCGATGGTTTTCCTCGCTGACTCCGGCCTCGCACTCCTTAGGTTATCGTCCGTCTTCTTCTATGATCGATGTCCCGATGATCTTCATTCGGTGTCCGTTGTCGTCTCTCTTCTTCACTGCGTCTTCCCGTCTTCTTCAGATAATTATGGTTGGTTGATAATTTTTTATTAAACAAAATTCTGTTCAGGATTCCCTGGACTGTTGTTGTTATCTCCGTCTGGTTTAAATTAAGTTAAAATTTACTTTAATAATAAAATTTTAGTGCGAGAGCTGCTCTATCCACTCTCGGCGTTGGTCAATAATACAGTAATGAAAATCTAACGGTTTTTTGGCAATAAATTGCTGGTTGCTATGGTTACCTAATAAATTATGTTAATTTTCATTGGTCATTAACTTAAGTCATTGTTATGTTTTAACGTCTTTTTTAGTCTAATTTTACTAAAATATCTTCAAGTGAAGATTTTTATCTTATACTAATAGCTAGAGTTATTACATGAGTACCATTCTTCCTAATTTTTCATGATGATCATTTTGATATCCCTCATGCCCACTTTTGAATAGCTAATTACATTTTTACTATTTTCCATATTTATATTTTACATATATTTTATTCAAACTTAGTTGTTATTCATATATTTTGGTACTAGGAATACTCACTTAATTGGTTTAACCATTTGGTATACTCTGCTTCAATTTTGGATTATTATTTGTTCTCAAAACTACTAAATTTATATTCAACAGTTGGGCCTAGAGCCTAGATTTTATGCTACTCCCATCTAACATTTCTTAATAACATATCTGGTAATTCTCATACAATTTTATAAACAAAACAAGCAATAAACATCAGTATTCCTAACTCTAACTCTTATTATAAAAATATTCCTTTCCAGGTTGTAGCCTGAAATAACTTTTAACTACCTTTTCTGTTTTTTTTTTTACTATTATCTTCCTTATCCTATAATTTACTACATTCTATGGTTTTTTGAACAATAACAAAACTCTTACAATACTACTGTTAAACTGTGCCTTACTCGATATGTCTTATCTACTAATCCCTTCACTTAAATACAGTGTCTGTCCTCCTTATTTTACTACTCATTCTAATAACTTAATTCTTACCTTATTATATAATTCTGACATCCTATTACCTAAATTTATAATAGCACAATCAGTTTAATCTTACTTGCTAACATAAAGTTTATCAAAAATTGTTTAGCTGTTTATCATAGTCTGCTTATAAAATATCTTATTCTACACCCCCACTGCACTTTTCCTTTCATAGAAGGTTTCTTTATTTATTATCACTCTCACTTTTTTTCCATAATATATGCTATACCTAGCACTTCACCACTTATTTATCTTTACACACATTTTTAATTTACTCACTTGTTTATTCACACGATTTGTCTGATTATTTTATATCACTGTGTGATTATGGTCATGAATAACTAGTTTACTTTCAAATCACTCTGATCACTTTTAGTTATTACTTAAATATTGCTTTTGTTTGGCTCAAAGCATCGTTTATTGGCTTTGACTATTATCATCACTATTAATTTGGGTATGGTTAGTTTCTAACTCCCTACCTTATATTATAAGTACATTCTTTTATCAACAAAATATACATGACATTATTACTTTCCATTAATCTTATTACCCTAGGTAAATCTCATATACTACAAATATCAGTTCATTATTTAAATTACAATATAATGGTCATTATTTGGGATTATTTGATTACACTTAGGTCTCGGCTGCTTCTTCATTGTCTCTTGGTTCCTTTGGTATATATCCGATCTATTGTGTCAGGTCATTGTCAGTTTAATAGTCATTTGTCATTTTTGGGTTACTGGGTTATTGATCTTTGAATTTCTAAGTTTTTGCCTCTTATTCTTATCTTCAGCTTTTTATTTTATAATTAAATACAATTGGATCTTCACTACCTTATGTCATGTTACATAATGCATCGCCACCAAAATTGATTATTTCGAAACAAAGATTATTAGATTTTTTCTGAAATCATCAATATAGTTTATTTTATCAAGTTGTTATAATTCAGGAATTCATCAATCGCTACTTCTTCTGTATTCATTCTTTATTAAGTCATGGTTCATAATATGGTAATTGGTATTATTTTCTTTCTTTATTATTCCCTTTTATGTTCTATTTCCCTAAAATTTTTCTTCTCTCTCCTTCATATAAATTGGTACTAGCCAGAGGGCACGTGTGGCTCTATTACTCTGCTATCCATTTATACACATTTTGAGTTCAGAGGCCTTGCCTATCTGCTCAATAACATAAATAATTGTTGGACGTATCTCAACATAAAATCATCACATAATAATATTCATAATAATCATAATAATAGTCGTTCATTCTGACTCACATAATATTAATACAATAAAACACTTTTGGGATTAATTATTCTCTCTTTTATACATCTCATGACTTTTTCATCTCAGTAACTTATTTGGATTCCTTTGTTTAAGCTTATGGCGATATTTAATAGGCATTTTGCATTGTTTCATTAGCTTATTTTATATGGTAGTGATTTTATTTGTCATCACTTTAATGCTCATTGATATTTAAAATTAACATTGTAGCTAGTTTCTGGCTTACTTATATTTTTTCATTGGTTGTTCAGTTAATATGTCAGATTTATTTTTCATTTGATTGTCTTGTCTCTTCTTTTGTGAAACATTAATTTTTATTATTCCCTTTTGTGATAGGGTTGGTTAATGATGTTGTGTAGCGTCATCATTATTTGTGTAACATTTAATTATTTTATCTCAATTTTTATGATACTTTATTATACATATTTTTCAAATTACATGGGTTTACACATTTTGTTTCACACTTGGTCGTAAGTTTAGCCTTACTTTGTTTTGAATTTAGCTTATCTTTCTTCTAAATTCCCTTTCATTTATAATAATAATAGTTCCAATCAAATACTTATTGTAAGTTGTGCTTACATTTATTTTTGAATTTTGATAATTGTTACTTTCAAAATTCTCTTTAATTTTCGGACACTGGTTCATAGTACTGTTTTAAAGAAGACTGGTTGTAAGTCCCTTTTATTTTCTTAGTTGTGATTTCACTTACGACATAGGTATTATTTTTGTTATCCTTTGCTATGAGATAGGGCATTTATGACTGTACAATGGACCCTGTTATATACACTCCTTTGTTCTTGTAAGTTAATCTTCTCATTTATACATTAGTTGGTTTGCATGGTCAGTTTACTGAAAATCAGTCCTATTTCTCAGTGTTCCTTCGCACTTGGTTTAGCCATGGTCCAGGATTATATGAGTTGCTCCTGTTCGGATTGCTGTCGTCTTCAGGATGACTTCTGTTCTTGTCCACTCTCTGGCTATTATTTTGTATTTAAATGTTTCTGTCATACCATTTTCACTTGTTTCCCTTGCTATCTCAATCCTTTCGTTATTTTGTTTATACAACGAATAGGTCAATGCTATTTCCATTGTAGATGCTATCGTTGATATTGGATTATGCATGTCTATTAAGTGTCTTCTCCTTCTTATTCTGTTACACACTGTTTTGTGGTGATTCCTTTCTAAAGTTTCTAGTAAGTTCCTTCTGTTATTTTTAAAATTCATCATTTCATTCTGGTCGTTAATTAGTACATTAAACATCTCAAGTAGTCCATTCTTCATCATCTCCAATTCTTCTCTGGTATTTATTAGTTTCCTTGGATGTATCTGTCTTACTTTCTTCATTTTCATAGTTTGGATGTCCTCCTTGTGGTTGCTATTTTTATTTGTAGATAACAGTATGCTTTTGTCTTCTTTTAATTCTGTTTCCTCCCTATTATCTTCTATTTTCTCATCTACCGGTTCCTTGTTCTCATTTACTGTTTCTTCAACCCCTTCAGAAACTCTGTCTAGTGTATCATTCACCTTCTTGAAACCATTATCCAAAGGTTCACTTAATTTCTCGTTAAATTTGTCAAATTTTTCCATCATTCTTTCGTGATGTTTGTCCATTTCTTCTTTAAATAATTCCCAAAATTGCCTTACGCTCATGTCACGTCTGGCTTCCTTCTGTTGTGTAGGTTCTGGCATTTTCTTCGGTTGCTTCATTTCCCCGTCCTTGACTATTTCTTTTTCTAATTGAACATTGGGTTGTTCCAGGTTTTTATTATTTGGTGTTTCACTGAACTCTTTTATTTGATTATGTTTCTTCCTCCAATTACACATCTCTTCTCTGGATAGCTCGAACATAACCCTTATCCATTCTCTTAGCTCTGTGTTTTCTGTTTGTATTTGACGTTCCGGTTGTCTTATAGATTGTCTCCATTGGTCATATTCCTCCTGTGTATATTCCTCTGTCACCTGTGCGTATACTCCCGTCCTTTTGTTTTTCATTTGTTCTACATTACTGTACCATCTCTCCCAATCTTCCTTAGTCATTCCTTCCACCTTGTTATCGCCTTTTTCGTTTGGATCGTTTTCCAGCTTCCACACTTCAACATAAAATTCTTCCAATGTCATTTGGTCGTATGGTGGTTCCGTTACATCCGCACGACTCATTTGTGCTCGTTCATGGTCAGTGGTGTTCCTTTCGATGTATTCTATCTCTCTGCTAAACTTTTTAAATAGTGCTGTCATCCATTCTGCATAGCTAACTCGTTTTTCTTCTATCTCCTTTTCCGATCTCTTTGTTTCCTTTTCCGCCTCCTTTTCGCGTAGCTTGGCCTGGTATCTGGTGTCGTGTTCTGCCCGTTCCATTTCTGTAGTCGCCGCTAGAATCTGTAAAGTTTAAAGGTATGTTTCGTTAACTATTCTAGCCCTACTAGTTGGCACGCCACTTTGTAACTGACTGTTTAGTGTGGCCGCTATTGTTTAAGCCCCGCGATGGAAGCCACTTTGTAACTAAACGTTTATGTGGGTTTGTAAAAATTTGTATTTAGTGTGATTAGTGTTTAATATATGTCAAAATGTAACTTCTCTTATCGTTTACGGGTAAACCGTATTTCGCTCTGTTGCATTCAAATGTTGCCGCCTCGCCACCTGATTGGCGCACGGCTTTCTGCAGTGTTGACTCTGCTAGCGTTTTGCTTTGATGCCTTCACTTCAATAATTCTTAGTTGTTATTATAAATTAATTGAATCAAACATACAGAATTGCAGATTGAGAACATTTATTAACTCTTTAGAAGATTTCAATTACTTTATGATACATCAAATTTGTTTTCTGCACCGGCTATTACACTTGTTCGGTTGGTACTTGCTCAGTTTGTATACAATTCGTCTTTAACGTTGGTTCACAGTAAATATGGTTTTTCTCAGGGGTGTTAAAAAGTCCTTTCGGCTACAGAAATATATACTTACGGCTAACACACACAAATTTATAACAATTCTTAATACTAGTTACATAAACAAATTAATATCTCATTATATTCAAGTAAGTAATTACCAATGAAAACTTGTAAGGAAATTTTGGGTTAGTTTTCTTTTGTCAAATTTATTTATCAAAAGGTTCGTCAATTATTTATTATATTTTACTTTCAATAATTGCTAGTCGATTAAAGTTTAAATAGTGAATTTAACAAAGCATTTATTTCTGAATCGGAATAGTGATCAGTGAAGTGAAATAGTTATTTATTAATTCTGACCAAAAATTGTGAATTCGATAATGGGATTAAGTTTATACTCATCGATTTTCCTGCTGAAGATCCTGATGTCGTCTTCTTCTTCCGGATAACTCCTGGGATGTCGTCTTCTTATGTTCTCCAGAAGTTTATTTCCCTCGTCTCGATGGTTTTCCTCGCTGACTCCGGCCTCGCACTCCTTAGGTTATCGTCCGTCTTCTTCTATGATCGATGTCCCGATGATCTTCATTCGGTGTCCGTTGTCGTCTCTCTTCTTCACTGCGTCTTCCCGTCTTCTTCAGATAATTATGGTTGGTTGATAATTTTTTATTAAACAAAATTCTGTTCAGGATTCCCTGGACTGTTGTTGTTATCTCCGTCTGGTTTAAATTAAGTTAAAATTTACTTTAATAATAAAATTTTAGTGCGAGAGCTGCTCTATCCACTCTCGGCGTTGGTCAATAATACAGTAATGAAAATCTAACGGTTTTTTGGCAATAAATTGCTGGTTGCTATGGTTACCTAATAAATTATGTTAATTTTCATTGGTCATTAACTTAAGTCATTGTTATGTTTTAACGTCTTTTTTAGTCTAATTTTACTAAAATATCTTCAAGTGAAGATTTTTATCTTATACTAATAGCTAGAGTTATTACATGAGTACCATTCTTCCTAATTTTTCATGATGATCATTTTGATATCCCTCATGCCCACTTTTGAATAGCTAATTACATTTTTACTATTTTCCATATTTATATTTTACATATATTTTATTCAAACTTAGTTGTTATTCATATATTTTGGTACTAGGAATACTCACTTAATTGGTTTAACCATTTGGTATACTCTGCTTCAATTTTGGATTATTATTTGTTCTCAAAACTACTAAATTTATATTCAACAGTTGGGCCTAGAGCCTAGATTTTATGCTACTCCCATCTAACATTTCTTAATAACATATCTGGTAATTCTCATACAATTTTATAAACAAAACAAGCAATAAACATCAGTATTCCTAACTCTAACTCTTATTATAAAAATATTCCTTTCCAGGTTGTAGCCTGAAATAACTTTTAACTACCTTTTCTGTTTTTTTTTTTACTATTATCTTCCTTATCCTATAATTTACTACATTCTATGGTTTTTTGAACAATAACAAAACTCTTACAATACTACTGTTAAACTGTGCCTTACTCGATATGTCTTATCTACTAATCCCTTCACTTAAATACAGTGTCTGTCCTCCTTATTTTACTACTCATTCTAATAACTTAATTCTTACCTTATTATATAATTCTGACATCCTATTACCTAAATTTATAATAGCACAATCAGTTTAATCTTACTTGCTAACATAAAGTTTATCAAAAATTGTTTAGCTGTTTATCATAGTCTGCTTATAAAATATCTTATTCTACACCCCCACTGCACTTTTCCTTTCATAGAAGGTTTCTTTATTTATTATCACTCTCACTTTTTTTCCATAATATATGCTATACCTAGCACTTCACCACTTATTTATCTTTACACACATTTTTAATTTACTCACTTGTTTATTCACACGATTTGTCTGATTATTTTATATCACTGTGTGATTATGGTCATGAATAACTAGTTTACTTTCAAATCACTCTGATCACTTTTAGTTATTACTTAAATATTGCTTTTGTTTGGCTCAAAGCATCGTTTATTGGCTTTGACTATTATCATCACTATTAATTTGGGTATGGTTAGTTTCTAACTCCCTACCTTATATTATAAGTACATTCTTTTATCAACAAAATATACATGACATTATTACTTTCCATTAATCTTATTACCCTAGGTAAATCTCATATACTACAAATATCAGTTCATTATTTAAATTACAATATAATGGTCATTATTTGGGATTATTTGATTACACTTAGGTCTCGGCTGCTTCTTCATTGTCTCTTGGTTCCTTTGGTATATATCCGATCTATTGTGTCAGGTCATTGTCAGTTTAATAGTCATTTGTCATTTTTGGGTTACTGGGTTATTGATCTTTGAATTTCTAAGTTTTTGCCTCTTATTCTTATCTTCAGCTTTTTATTTTATAATTAAATACAATTGGATCTTCACTACCTTATGTCATGTTACATAATGCATCGCCACCAAAATTGATTATTTCGAAACAAAGATTATTAGATTTTTTCTGAAATCATCAATATAGTTTATTTTATCAAGTTGTTATAATTCAGGAATTCATCAATCGCTACTTCTTCTGTATTCATTCTTTATTAAGTCATGGTTCATAATATGGTAATTGGTATTATTTTCTTTCTTTATTATTCCCTTTTATGTTCTATTTCCCTAAAATTTTTCTTCTCTCTCCTTCATATAAATTGGTACTAGCCAGAGGGCACGTGTGGCTCTATTACTCTGCTATCCATTTATACACATTTTGAGTTCAGAGGCCTTGCCTATCTGCTCAATAACATAAATAATTGTTGGACGTATCTCAACATAAAATCATCACATAATAATATTCATAATAATCATAATAATAGTCGTTCATTCCGACTCACATAATATTAATACAATAAAACACTTTTGGGATTAATTATTCTCTCTTTTATACATCTCATGACTTTTTCATCTCAGTAACTTATTTGGATTCCTTTGTTTAAGCTTATGGCGATATTTAATAGGCATTTTGCATTGTTTCATTAGCTTATTTTATATGGTAGTGATTTTATTTGTCATCACTTTAATGCTCATTGATATTTAAAATTAACATTGTAGCTAGTTTCTGGCTTACTTATATTTTTTCATTGGTTGTTCAGTTAATATGTCAGATTTATTTTTCATTTGATTGTCTTGTCTCTTCTTTTGTGAAACATTAATTTTTATTATTCCCTTTTGTGATAGGGTTGGTTAATGATGTTGTGTAGCGTCATCATTATTTGTGTAACATTTAATTATTTTATCTCAATTTTTATGATACTTTATTATACATATTTTTCAAATTACATGGGTTTACACATTTTGTTTCACACTTGGTCGTAAGTTTAGCCTTACTTTGTTTTGAATTTAGCTTATCTTTCTTCTAAATTCCCTTTCATTTATAATAATAATAGTTCCAATCAAATACTTATTGTAAGTTGTGCTTACATTTATTTTTGAATTTTGATAATTGTTACTTTCAAAATTCTCTTTAATTTTCGGACACTGGTTCATAGTACTGTTTTAAAGAAGACTGGTTGTAAGTCCCTTTTATTTTCTTAGTTGTGATTTCACTTACGACATAGGTATTATTTTTGTTATCCTTTGCTATGAGATAGGGCATTTATGACTGTACAATGGACCCTGTTATATACACTCCTTTGTTCTTGTAAGTTAATCTTCTCATTTATACATTAGTTGGTTTGCATGGTCAGTTTACTGAAAATCAGTCCTATTTCTCAGTGTTCCTTCGCACTTGGTTTAGCCATGGTCCAGGATTATATGAGTTGCTCCTGTTCGGATTGCTGTCGTCTTCAGGATGACTTCTGTTCTTGTCCACTCTCTGGCTATTATTTTGTATTTAAATGTTTCTGTCATACCATTTTCACTTGTTTCCCTTGCTATCTCAATCCTTTCGTTATTTTGTTTATACAACGAATAGGTCAATGCTATTTCCATTGTAGATGCTATCGTTGATATTGGATTATGCATGTCTATTAAGTGTCTTCTCCTTCTTATTCTGTTACACACTGTTTTGTGGTGATTCCTTTCTAAAGTTTCTAGTAAGTTCCTTCTGTTATTTTTAAAATTCATCATTTCATTCTGGTCGTTAATTAGTACATTAAACATCTCAAGTAGTCCATTCTTCATCATCTCCAATTCTCCTCTGGTATTTATTAGTTTCCTTGGATGTATCTGTCTTACTTTCTTCATTTTCATAGTTTGGATGTCCTCCTTGTGGTTGCTATTTTTATTTGTAGATAACAGTATGCTTTTGTCTTCTTTTAATTCTGTTTCCTCCCTATTATCTTCTATTTTCTCATCTACCGGTTCCTTGTTCTCATTTACTGTTTCTTCAACCCCTTCAGAAACTCTGTCTAGTGTATCATTCACCTTCTTGAAACCATTATCCAAAGGTTCACTTAATTTCTCGTTAAATTTGTCAAATTTTTCCATCATTCTTTCGTGATGTTTGTCCATTTCTTCTTTAAATAATTCCCAAAATTGCCTTACGCTCATGTCACGTCTGGCTTCCTTCTGTTGTGTAGGTTCTGGCATTTTCTTCGGTTGCTTCATTTCCCCGTCCTTGACTATTTCTTTTTCTAATTGAACATTGGGTTGTTCCAGGTTTTTATTATTTGGTGTTTCACTGAACTCTTTTATTTGATTATGTTTCTTCCTCCAATTACACATCTCTTCTCTGGATAGCTCGAACATAACCCTTATCCATTCTCTTAGCTCTGTGTTTTCTGTTTGTATTTGACGTTCCGGTTGTCTTATAGATTGTCTCCATTGGTCATATTCCTCCTGTGTATATTCCTCTGTCACCTGTGCGTATACTCCCGTCCTTTTGTTTTTCATTTGTTCTACATTACTGTACCATCTCTCCCAATCTTCCTTAGTCATTCCTTCCACCTTGTTATCGCCTTTTTCGTTTGGATCGTTTTCCAGCTTCCACACTTCAACATAAAATTCTTCCAATGTCATTTGGTCGTATGGTGGTTCCGTTACATCCGCACGACTCATTTGTGCTCGTTCATGGTCAGTGGTGTTCCTTTCGATGTATTCTATCTCTCTGCTAAACTTTTTAAATAGTGCTGTCATCCATTCTGCATAGCTAACTCGTTTTTCTTCTATCTTCTTTGTTTCCTTTTCCGCCTCCTTTTCGCGTAGCTTGGCCTGGTATCTGGTGTCGTGTTCTGCCCGTTCCATTTCTGTAGTCGCCGCTAGAATCTGTAAAGTTTAAAGGTATGTTTCGTTAACTATTCTAGCCCTACTAGTTGGCACGCCACTTTGTAACTGACTGTTTAGTGTGGCCGCTATTGTTTAAGCCCCGCGATGGAAGCCACTTTGTAACTAAACGTTTATGTGGGTTTGTAAAAATTTGTATTTAGTGTGATTAGTGTTTAATATATGTCAAAATGTAACTTCTCTTATCGTTTACGGGTAAACCGTATTTCGCTCTGTTGCATTCAAATGTTGCCGCCTCGCCACCTGATTGGCGCACGGCTTTCTGCAGTGTTGACTCGGCTAGCGTTTTGCTTTGATGCCTTCACTTCAATAATTCTTAGTTGTTATTATAAATTAATTGAATCAAACATACAGAATTGCAGATTGAGAACATTTATTAACTCTTTAGAAGATTTCAATTACTTTATGATACATCAAATTTGTTTTCTGCACCGGCTATTACACTTGTTCGGTTGGTACTTGCTCAGTTTGTATACAATTCGTCTTTAACGTTGGTTCACAGTAAATATGGTTTTTCTCAGGGGTGTTAAAAAGTCCTTTCGGCTACAGAAATATATACTTACGGCTAACACACACAAATTTATAACAATTCTTAATACTAGTTACATAAACAAATTAATATCTCATTATATTCAAGTAAGTAATTACCAATGAAAACTTGTAAGGAAATTTTGGGTTAGTTTTCGTTTGTCAAATTTATTTATCAAAAGGTTCGTCAATTATTTATTATATTTTACTTTCAATAATTGCTAGTCTATTAAAGTTTAAATAGTGAATTTAACAAAGCATTTATTTCTGAATCGGAATAGTGATCAGTGAAGTGAAATAGTTATTTATTAATTCTGACCAAAAATTGTGAATTCGATAATGGGATTAAGTTTATACTCATCGATTTTCCTGCTGAAGATCCTGATGTCGTCTTCTTCTTCCGGATAACTCCTGGGATGTCGTCTTCTTATGTTCTCCAGAAGTTTATTTCCCTCGTCTCGATGGTTTTCCTCGCTGACTCCGGCCTCGCACTCCTTAGGTTATCGTCCGTCTTCTTCTATGATCGATGTCCCGATGATCTTCATTCGGTGTCCGTTGTCGTCTCTCTTCTTCACTGCGTCTTCCCGTATTCTTCAGATAATTATGGTTGGTTGATAATTTTTTATTAAACAAAATTCTGTTCAGGATTCCCTGGACTGTTGTTGTTATCTCCGTCTGGTTTAAATTAAGTTAAAATTTACTTTAATAATAAAATTGTATTGCAAGAGCTGCTCGATCCACTCTCGGCGTTGGTCAATAATACAGTAATGAAAATCTAACGGTTTTTTGGCAATAAATTGCTGGTTGCTATGGTTACCTAATAAATTATGTTAATTTTCATTGGTCATTAACTTAAGTCATTGTTATGTTTTAACGTCTTTTTTAGTCTAATTTTACTAAAATATCTTCAAGTGAAGATTTTTATCTTATACTAATAGCTAGAGTTATTACATGAGTACCATTCTTCCTAATTTTTCATGATGATCATTTTGATATCCCTCATGCCCACTTTTGAATAGCTAATTACATTTTTACTATTTTCCATATTTATATTTTACATATATTTTATTCAAACTTAGTTGTTATTCATATATTTTGGTACTAGGAATACTCACTTAATTGGTTTAACCATTTGGTATACTCTGCTTCAATTTTGGATTATTATTTGTTCTCAAAACTACTAAATTTATATTCAACAGTTGGGCCTAGAGCCTAGATTTTATGCTACTCCCATCTAACATTTCTTAATAACATATCTGGTAATTCTCATACAATTTTATAAACAAAACAAGCAATAAACATCAGTATTCCTAACTCGGCTCTTATTATAAAAATATTCCTTTCCAGGTTGTAGCCTGAAATAACTTTTAACTACCTTTTCTGTTTTTTTTTTACTATTATCTTCCTTATCCTATAATTTACTACATTCTATGGTTTTTTGAACAATAACAAAACTCTTACAATACTACTGTTAAACTGTGCCTTACTCGATATGTCTTATCTACTAATCCCTTCACTTAAATACAGTGTCTGTCCTCCTTATTTTACTACTCATTCTAATAACTTAATTCTTACCTTATTATATAATTCTGACATCCTATTACCTAAATTTATAATAGCACAATCAGTTTAATCTTACTTGCTAACATAAAGTTTATCAAAAATTGTTTAGCTGTTTATCATAGTCTGCTTATAAAATATCTTATTCTACACCCCCACTGCACTTTTCCTTTCATAGAAGGTTTCTTTATTTATTATCACTCACTTTTTTTCCATTATATGCTATACCTAGCACTTCACCACTTATTTATCTTTACACACATTTTTAATTTACTCACTTGTTTATTCACACGATTTGTCTGATTATTTTATATCACTGTGTGATTATGGTCATGAATAACTAGTTTACTTTTAAATCACTCTGATCACTTTTAGTTATTACTTAAATATTGCTTTTGTTTGGCTCAAAGCATCGTTTATTGGCTTTGACTATTATCATCACTATTAATTTGGGTATGGTTAGTTTCTAACTCCCTACCTTATATTATAAGTACATTCTTTTATCAACAAAATATACATGACATTATTACTTTCCATTAATCTTATTGCCCTAGGCAAATCTCATATACTACAAATATCAGTTCATTATTTAAATTACAATATAATTTGGGTCATTATTTGGGATTATTTGATTACACTTAGGTCTCGGCTGCTTCTTCATTGTCTCTTGGTTCCTTTGGTATATATCCGATCTATTGTGTCAGGTCATTGTCATTTTAATAGTCATTTGTCATTTTTGGGTTACTGGGTTATTGATCTTTGAATTTCTAAGTTTTTGCCTCTTATTCTTATCTTCAGCTTTTTATTTTATAATTAAATACAATTGGATCTTCACTACCTTATGTCATGTTACACTATGTAGAAACGTAGATTAATGTATGTATAATTTTTGAAAAATAAATTAATTTGAAAATAATTTGTATCATTTTCTTAATGCCCAAACGGTACTTACTTTCTGGATAAGCCTTGTATAACAAATATCTTACACTATGACACCTTAATCCTTTATATGTACTATTATTTACATCTAACAATGAATTGTGCTGACACTTAATTGACACTAACGACGAACTTCACAAAAAATTCAACCAACACTAACTCAACTAACATAATCTTACAAATTCAAGCTGGCGCATGTGTTATTTACCAACAAACAGACTGGTAGCGCCGTGACGTACAAAGGGGGTTTCCAGTCTCTAATCACACCAAGCAAGCCTATATCGTTGTAATAGGAACACCCGAGTTTAGCCAGCCAGAGCACTACTCCATTGTATTTACCCATATACAAAGCACGTCACAGTTGGTGCATACACCATGGGTAGATCGTGTACGCTTTTTAGTATTTCTCTGCGCTGTCCAATTGGCAAATGATTAATTACGATGATTTAGCTTGAAAACACTATTATTAGTTATTGTTTTATTCATAATTCTATAATTTAAAATACAATTCGGAATTTAATGAGGGTTATGCAACCTAAGCACGGGCCGCCACTGTATTTTGCATTTGCTACCTTAGTTTATTCCTATGTATTGTATTTTTTGTCAGTTGCTGTTGTATCATTATTAATAGTTTTTGTGAGCTGAACGTACTTCTGACTTACTGGTTTCTTGTCTACGGAATTGTTTTTCATCTTCAGCTTTATCAAACATTATTATTTGCTACTCTCCTGGGAAAGTGATTCTTCATAAACTTGTGTAAAGTAATTCTTTTATAAGCTTGGAATGGATGAAGGAGACATTAAAATTATAATTTTTATAAAATGCCAAATGCTCTTCTTTTTTTATACATAATTATATTATGTATTATATAATATATTATAATATATATTTAATATAATAATTATAATACATAATTATATTATTTTAAGATATCTAAGGCCTTTTGAATTTGTGATATCTGAATACCTCAAGATATATGTTGGATCTCATGATCAAATAAAGATAAAATTCAGCCATATACTAAAATTTTATTTCAAGTGTAAATTTTTTATATGAAAGATCTTATTCATGTCTGTAATAATCGTTGATGAAATTCTGTAAGTACTGGAGTACTATATAAGCATTAATTAGCATTCATATAACAAAATATTACTAAGACATAAGGTATAAAATGAGCCCAAATATTGAATATTGGGGTGGCAAGTCCATTCAGCCCTCCCACCTATCTCCTGCTTGTTAGGGATGAGTATGTTGAGGATTTTAGGGGTACTATATTCGTTTTTCTGCTCACAGCTGCATTAAACTTATTTGTATTTTATTTATTTTCATTCACCACAACACGCACACTCAAGCACACACATGTTTATAGGTGTATGTATGTGTGTATTTTATTTCATTTGGTTGTATGGAGTCATTCACTTTCTTATTTGGTTTCTTTTTTCCCCGTCTCCTTTTGTTTCTTTTTGTTTGGTCAATCACTTGGGTTAGGTCATGTCGTGTTCGTAAACATTTTATATTATACGAATTACTTTTTATATTGTTGATTCATCTTTTTTATCCCTGGCTTATTTGTGTTGTAACATAATGCCTCTCCTTCAAAATTGATCATTTTGGTAAAACACTAGCATAGTTTTTTATGAAATTATCAGTTATATATAATTTTTTCCCTTTCTTCTTGTTTATTTCTTCTTTCCTGTTTGTCTTCTTACTTGTTCCACTCCTTTTTATTTAGATCTGTTTTTACTTATTTCCATTAGTGCGTTCTCCCTTTTATATAATTTTTTCCCTAACTTTTTAGTAGCTGGTTTCTTCCATTACTACATTTTTTTCTGAGATCAGAGGAACATCATCTCTGCTCAGTTAATTTGATTGCTGGACCTATTCTCAGTCAATCTTAAATACTTTTTTTGTCATCTTATGACTTACATTAATAATAATATTTTTTGGGATTGTCCACTTCGTGGTTTTTTCGATCATTTTAACCTTTTACTCATTCTTCCTTCCGCTGTACCCTTGCTATATACTGTTATTTACTCATACAGTTGATTGTTTTTTTATTTATTTAGTCGTTAATTTCATTATCTCTAACTTTTCATTAGTTTGTTTTTCTTTTCTTTTTGTGATCATTTTAATTATCTTAGACATCTTTTTTCTTTTTCTTGGTTGATTACCAATATTCTGCTTTAGCCATCTGCTGTATATTTGCTTGATATACATTTTTTTTTTCTTATACCAGTTCATTTTTTTTTTCTTTGAATATTCTGAATTCATTATAATTTTAGGTATTTGTCTTAGCAGTTCTTGCTTGATTTCATTTTTTTTAATTTTGTTTTATTTTAATTATTATTCTGAATAATTTTTATAAGTTTGTTGTTCTTACTATTTTAGGAATTTTTGTAACTGATTCCTTCATTTTTATACATATATTTTTTTCTTTTTTACTTTATATGTTATTTATACTTTATTGTAAGGTGATCTTCATCATCATCATCATTCCTGCATCTCCTAAGTGGAGCATAGGGCATCAATGAACTTCTGCCACCGGACTCTGTTCCGCGCCATCGTCTTGATCTCGGGCCAGGTCTTCCCTCCTTTCTCCATCCCTTCCACTATTACACTCCTCCTCCATGTGTTCCTTGGTCTGCCTCTTCTCCTGCTACCTTGTGGGTTCCATTCTAGGGCTTGTCTTGCTATGTTGTCTCTATCTCGTCGTAATGTATGCCCAATCCACTTCCATTTCCTACGACACATCTGAATGTCAATGGGTGTTTGATGGGTTCTTCTCCACAGCTCTTCATTGGAGATAACTTGTGGCCACCATATCCTCAGGATATTCCGCAAACTTCTGTTCATGAATGTTTGGAGTCTGCTAATCAGTTGTTTGTTAGTCTTCCAAGTTTCACACCCATAGAGCAGTACCGACTTGACATTTGTATTGAAGATGCGTAGTTTGGTATTGGTGTTAAGTTCCCTTGATTTCCAGATTGGTCTCAGCATTGCAAATGCTCCTTTAGCCTTATTTATTCTATTTCCTATATCCTCTATGGTTCCGCCCTCCGTGGTGACCATACTTCCCAGGTAACAAAACTGTTTGACTTGTTCGATCTCTTGGTTTCCTAAAAATAATAGTGCCTTATTGCGGTTATTATAACGCATCTCCTTGGTTTTCTTTCCATTAATCTTCAATCCCACCTCTGATGCTTCGGTTTTTAAATCGTTCAGCTTTGCTTCCATATCCTTAAAACTGTTGGTTAGCAAGCACTGGTCATCCGCAAAGTCCAAGTCCTCCAACCTATCTGTCATTCCCCACTGAATTCCTCTTCGGCGATTCATCGCCTTCTTCATCATGAGATCCAGCACCATAATAAATAATATTGGTGACAGCAAACATCCTTGCTTCACTCCTTTATTTACTGGGATGGGCTCGGACAACATCCCCTGGTGTAAAACTTGACATGTGTAGTTCTCATACATTTCTTGAGTTAACTTAATAATTTTCTTTGGAATCTCAAACTCTTTCATGGCTTTCCACATCTTCTTCCTCATTACACTATCAAACGCCTTTTCAAAGTCTACAAATAGTATATACAGTGACGACTGCAGCTCCGTGGATTGTTCTATAATTATACGCAGTGTATTGATCTGGTCCGTACAGGAATAACCTCTAAATCCTGCTTGTACTTTCCTCAACCTTGAGTTAACTCTCTGTTTTATCCTTTCAAGAATTACTCATGAGAGTACCTTACTTGGTATCGAAAGGAGGGTAATCCCTCTCCAGTTATCACATTCTAATAAATCTCCTTTCTTCGGAAGCTTAATCAGCAGTCCTTTCTTCCAATCTGAGGGGATCTTCTCTTCTTCCCAAATCTTCTTAAACAGTGGGAATAGAATCTCAACCGAAGTACCCATATCCACTTTCAAGGCCTCCGGTGCGATATTGTCGATGCCTGCCGCTTTGCAATTCTTAAGTTGTTTAATGGCCCTTTGAATCTCTGTTCTTGATGGTGGCTCTGTACTAATAGCAACTTCTTCCTGCTCTTCTTCTATCATCACCTCTGTCTCTCCTTCTTCGATTGTTTCACGATTCAAAATCTCCAGAAAATGTTCTCTCCATCTTTCTAGCTGTTCTTTTTGTGTGGACAGTAATCTCCCATCTTTAGCTTTCACCGGTTTGTCCGCTCTTGAAAACTTTCCTGTTAATCTCTTGGTAATGTGGTACAGAGTCCTACTGTCATTGTTTTGTGCTGCCGTCTCAGCTTGTGTTGCAAGATTGTTGATAAATGCTCGTTTGTCTCGTCGAAAACTCCTCTTCACTGTTTTGTTAAGTTGATTAAAGTCTGTTCTAGCTTGTACCTTCTCTTCTTGCGTTCTTGCGGTATTGAGTCTTTTCTTACATTCCTTCCTTTGATTCACGGCTTCCCATGTCTCTGAAGCAATCCATTCCTCTCTTCCTCTCTCCCTCTTGCCTAGGACCTTTTCACAGGTATTTATGTAGGTACTCTCTATGCTCTTCCAATTGTGTTCAATATCCTGTCCTTCTTCTTCCTCCCTTAGCTGTTGGAATCGGTTACTCAATTCTAGTGAAAAATGTTGTTGCATCTCCTTATCCTTCAATTTATCAAAGTTATACTTTATCCTCCTCTTTTGATGTATGTGCCTAATACTTGCAATCTTCAGTCGGAGCGTGGCTACTACCAAATGATGGTCACTTCCCACATCTGCCCCCCTCTTGTTCCTCACATCCAACAGGGAGGTTCGCCATGTCTTGCTAATAGTGAAATGATCGATCTGGTTCTCCGTTCTATGGTCTGGAGAAACCCATGTCACTTTATGGCAGTTCTTATGAGGGAAGATAGTGCCTCCTATCACCAGCCTGTGGTTACTACAAAGTTCAATAAGTCTTTCACCATTCTCATTTCTAGTTCCTATGCCATGTCTTCCCATTATATTTTCTACTCCTTGATTATCATTGCCAACTTTCGCATTCAGGTCCCCCATCACGAAGGTGATCTTACTTTGTAGGAATTTTTGTAACTTATTCCTTTATTTTATATTATACCTCCTTTGTCATCGAAATATTGCTGTAAGCTGATCTTACATCTTTTGAATTTGGTAATTCTTTATTTACTTATTATGGTTTATTTTTCCTCGTAAAACTTTTTTATAGAAGCTTGATTATAAACTCCTTTTATCTTTTTTGTGGTTATATTGCTTATTTCATATGTATTGTTACCATTGTCCTTGGTGATGAGATAGGGTCCTATGTATAATAATAACAGTTTCTTGGCTATACCTTCAAGTGTACTGGGTAGCTCATGGTTTTTTATTAATACCCTTTCTCCTTCGTTATATTTAATTATTTTAGGTTGGTTTTGAGAATATTTAGCTTTTTGTTTCTCGATTTTCTCCATGATTTGGCTGTAACATTTGTTTTCATCATACGGGTCTTCTGGGTTGGTTGGGAAGTCTATTAACTCCTGTATCTCTCTATGTGGTTTTCTTCCAAACATCATTAAATATGGGGTGTTCTCAATAAAATGGTGGTAACTTATATTCAAAAATTCTTCGGTTGAAGTTAAATATTTTTGCCATTCTTTTTGATTATCATAGCAGTACGTTCTTAAAATACGTCCCACCTCTCTTAACACTCTTTCTGCGGGATTACTGCTAGGGTGGTATATGGATGTTTTATAAGTTTTTATGTTTAATTTTATTAATTCATCTCTCTACTTTTTCCCTTTGAATTGTGTTCCGTGGTCTGTTATAATCATGTATGGTTTTCCAATTTCTGTAATGTATTTATTTTTTATGATGTCTAATATTTTCTTTGTTGTTGCTCTGTTTATAGCATATAACTTGGTGTATTTGGTGTAATGGTCCAATAGAATCACTATGAACTTGAATCTATGTCTTCCTCTGCTACGTGGGAATGGTCCACATATGTCGAGAAACACTTTTTCCAGTTTGGCGTTTGAAGTGATGGGTATCATCATTCCATCTTTTCTCTCGTTATTTGCTTTGACCATCTGACATATTGTGCAGGTTTTAATGTTTTTATTTACCTTTCTAGTTATACCTTTAATGAATATTTCTTCCTCTAACGCTTTTACCATTTTTAATGTTCCCATGTGTCCGTATCTGACATGGTAGTCTTTAATTATTTTGTTTTCTAGAGAATTTTGAACTACTAGTTTCCATGTTCCTTGATTCTTTTTTGTTTTAATGAATAGTATGTCTTTGTGTATGCAATAAAAGTTATTTATAATTTCCTCAGATTCCAACAGTCTCCTTCGTATGTTTAATATTTTTGTATCTTGCTTCTGCTGTAGCACTATTTCGCTTACAATATCTTCCAGGTCCTTCCTATCCTTTAATATGTAATACACTTTGGCGATCTTCTCCTTTTCTCCTTCAAATGTTTGGTTTTCTACATTTGTTCTGGACAATCACTTTTTACTGAATATGGTTCGATAGCTCTTCTCATTCAATTTGTCTTTGTCATTTAGTCATTTCTTGTCAATTATTCTTAAGTTTTTTCTTTAAATATCATTTATGTTTTTTGTTTTGGTTATTCTTAATTGGTTTAATTAATTTAATGCTCCTTCCTTTCCATTGGTTTGCTTGGTCATTACCCTGAAAATCAGTCTCATTTCTCTGCGTGTATCTTCACTTAGTTTACCCATGGTCCATCATTTCCTCTGCACTTGTGGTTCGGATAACCTTGGTGTGTAGAACTATTTCCTTCCTTGTGATGTAGGTATCTTCTATCTTGTACCACAATTCTTCTAATATCATATGTTCCGTAATATCACTGACTGTTTCCATCATTTTGTTATGTGGTTCATTAATCAAAGAAGTTAATTGTACCTCTCTCATTAATGTTATCACCGATTTTTTATTTTGCATTTGTATTTCTTGTGTATTCAAGTGTTTTAGAGACCTTCTTAATTTGTTATACACGGTTTTGTTGTGAGGCCTTTCTAATTTTGGCATTTTCCCTTTACATATTGATTTGCTGAAGTTTTCATCCGCTGGTTTGTTGTGAATTCCCTCTATAATTTCGTTTAAGGTCCTCCTACAATCTTTATATTTCATTAATTTGCTTTGGTCAGTCATTGGTAGATTAAACACATCAATTAGTCCACTCTTCATCATCTCCACTTCTTCTCTTGTTTTTAGTAGCTTCTTTTTATATATATTTCCTATTTCCTTTGTTTTCTTAATCTTCTTAATTATTCGATTCTTCTTTACTCCTCTACGGTTGGTTTTTATGTGCTTGATTTTCTCTTTGTTTTTGTTATTTTTATTCTCAGGTAACAATACACTTGATTCTTCTGCGTTCTTTATTTCTTCATTGATACCGTCAGAAGTGTTGTCTAGTGTTTCATTCAATTGTGTGAAATCACTGTTTAATGTTTCATTAGGTTGATCTGCTTGGTAATTGGTTTCTTCCCATTTCTTATTCATCCCTGTTTTTGTCTGCTTGATTTCTTCACGATACCCTATTAGTATGTATCTTAATTCTTCCTTCAGTTCTTCATTGCTTTTTTGGATGTCCTCCGTCAATCGTTGTTGCAGTGATTCTTGGTTCTTCCTTAAGGTATTACTGTGTTCCTCCATTTTCTCATTTATCTGCTGCTTCAATGTTTCATTATTTCCTTCGATTTTCTCGTTTAATGTCTCAATATTTTCCCTTATTTTCTCCTCCATTTTGTCTATTTTCTCATCGAATTTTTCGTTTAAGAATTCCCCGTCTTCCATTCTTTGTTCTCTAGTTTCTTCCTGGATTTGGTTTATTTTTTCATTTGTTTTCTTTGAAGTTTCGTTCATACTATTCATTAATTACATTAATTTTAATATGTTAGGGTCTCCTCAAACTTCTCCCTTGTCACCCGCCTGTTGTTCTATTTCTTTGTCTGGGGTTGGGTTTTCCGGTTGGTCCCCTTGGGTATCCTCTTCGATCGTTTCCTCGATTATTTCTTCCATCATTTCCATTTCTTCTCCCTTGTTACCTTCAGTTCCCTGCTTAGCTTTATACCTTGTAACCATGGAATGTTGCATATTTTCCCGTAATCGCCGCTAGTCTTCTTTTTCTAGCCCCACGTTGGGCGCCAATCTGTAACGACATGACTCGGTCGTCTCTGAAAAAATGTGTAAAGTATAGTGTTGTGTGTTCACCTCACACTGGTGTCATTACTTCTATGTTTTGCGCTAACGATGTCCGTTGCGATCCTTCAATTACCAGTACAACGCGAGTGGAAACCTTACCTGTTGTTTCATAGATGTTTAATAATCCCGGGTGGTGCCAAATTGTTTACTCAAAACAATTAAATTAATAAATAATATGGTTTAGCGATCTTAGCTATGATGGCCTGGAGCATTCAAATTTATTCCCGCCTTCGTTCGACCTACTTAATCAAGCAGGTAGTTCATCGAGTTTGCGGCGTGAGCGCTTGCCGTCATTCTCGCTGGTCTCTGCTATACAATACACAATTTATACAATACACTTCCCTATGAAATAAAAACAATGGTTACACTCTGTACTAGTTTCTTTAATTTATGATTAGTAATTATTTAGTTTGACATAAAAATAATACTTGGTTATTCAACAATTTTGCACCGACAATTAATATGAGTCTAATATCTCTAGGGTTTGGTGAAGATCGATTTGAACGAATTATCCAGTCAAATATGGCGACTGTGTTGTTTGTTTACAGTTGTTTTCGTTCAAAGTCGGGGGTTCTTGTGATTACAAGAAAAATATTAATAATGATTACAATAAAAAGTACACCACCTTACATTATTTGTACTTAAATAATATAATATGTAGCTATAATTTGTTCCTGGAGTGTAGTAAAGTGTGTTTCAAAAGTTCACAATTTAACAACAGGTTATTTTCTTAGTTAATAAATTTTCAGTGTTTTATTTTTTTACTTAATCTTTGAAAGAAATTATATTCAGTTTATAGTGAGAGTTCAGATGACTGTGAGAAATATTTAAAGTGAGTTTATTTCTGAAATTTGGGTAATTTAATGATAGGCCTACTTATCAAATCAGTAGACTTGATGTAAACAGTCGTTCATGTGAAATGGAATAGTCATCAATTTTGAATGATCTGGGGCTTCTGGCATCTTTTTCATGTTAGTTGTAGCAATTTATTCATTTAAATTTTATTTAAATTGGTCTTTGGCATCAGTTAAATGTTCTCGTTCCTCGTCTGCTTCTTACTTGTTCATCTTTTTGAATTTTGATTACTTTTTATACATTTTAAATTAAAATTTTGCTCATTCACGGCCTGGCGTCTATTCTGGAAGAACGTCACTTATTGAATATTATGATTTAACGGAAAAATCGTAACCAACGGTCTGTTGTCATGGTTACGAATAAATTCTGATTGGTTGATCATGACTTTATAACCATTGTTATCAATTTTGAATTTTTATTCAAAATTACTGTATATCTTCTGATTGCTTTTATTCTTCCGTCTTCCTTCCTATGTATTAAATATTATCACTACTGTTTGTATTTCCTTTCAAAGATTATTTTGACATCCCATAAGGTTGGGTTCTCTAAAGTATTAATGTTTGTACAATTATGTTTATATTTGTTAATTACATTTCTTTTTTATTTTAAGTCCTTATTCTAACATTCTTCTTTTAATATGATTCACAAATTATCCTTGGCTAGTTACTTGCCTTGGATTTGCTAATTTCCTTGTTAATTTTTTACAATTTGTAGTCATTTGTTTTTGACAGTTAGGCATTTCATAGGCCTAAGTAGCCATTGATTATATTTACTGATCTTATACAAATTACATCTTATTTTACCCTAATGTGTTTTGTTTTGTGATTATAATTGATTTGTTTATTTGTTGATGTGTTTTGGATTTGTTTTTATGCTAATTGTATGTTACTATTATTTTCTACATCCTGGCTTGTTAATTATCTCCTAACTGATTTTCCAGTGTTATTAGATCTGTATTGATTTACCTTCTTATTTATCTATTTTGCCCTTGTTAACAATATGGCTATTACTTACTATTCTTTATCACATAAAACATAACATCTAGGCCTATGGTCTGTACAATTCCTTCAGCCATATCCTATTCATAAATCTAATTGAACAATTTTTTAACAGTTATTAGGTAATGTTTGTTTACAATTCATCTCATTCTTTATTATTTTTTGGGTGATAAACCTCATCACACCATTTAAACTTACTTAATTGATTATCCCTTATAACATGGGGTGTTTATTGATTTTGTTTTTAATTTCTTATTTCTTAAATAATCTCTATCTTCAATCCATGGTAACACTAACTGTTTACCTTCCATGGGATTCCCCCTTTTGAATATTATTGTATCCCTCTCTTACAATTAAACTTAATTTTATTAATAACAAGATTCTTTTTTAAATAATAATGTTCACCATTAATCTTCAGTGTTCATTACAGATTATTAAGTGTTTTTTATCTAATACTATTATTAACCAAATTCTTATTTGTTCACCATTAAATCGTTTAGTGTTTATCACTGATTTATTAAGTATTTTTTATCTATCACTATATTTTTTAATCCTATCATTTACAATATTCTTATTTACTAATAATATTCACTTTTAAACCATTTAGTTTTTATCACTGGTTTACTAAGCGTTTTTTATCTATCACTAGATTTTCTAATTATTTTGGGGTTTTACACTTTCACTTTTGCACTTCTTAAATTTTTATTTTAAGTGTTTATTAGTGGGTATTCCCTACCATTACTTTCTCTTTGTCACTTAGTTTATTTTCTCACCATCTCTCTCTTTACAAATATTATTTATACTATTAATAAGTTCATGTCTTTATAGAGTTCTTTATTACATATAACTCTAATTCTTGGGTTAGTGTACTTTTATTTATCGGGTTTTTGTCAGTTACCATTTACATTTATCATTTAATCGATAATAATACTTATTTTTTACATTGGTTAGTTATCGGTTTCTTTTCCAACATTATAATTGAGTGTACCATTTCTCCTTCTTTTATTCTAGATTATTTGTTTTTTTAGGTTAGAAGTACAATAACTTTGTTAAATGACTAATAAATGCATAAAAGTTAAAAACAAAACTTGTAAAGAATTTAATTCTGACAAAAATGGTGTAAATAAAGTCAATAAAAATCAACAAAAAATTCTAATTGTTTCCAATTTTCCAAAATTTGTTTTTAGGCAAAGATTTTTCTGTTTTACGTCAGATATCATGAAACTTATGGGAGATACAGTTCTGCGACTGTTTTATTCGATTTGTCAGATCAAAAACCATAAGAAACAACAGAATTCGCCCCTTCCCAGAATTTCAGAAAGTCTTCATTTACCCGGGGGAACCGAAACCCGGGCAAAATCTTTCGCTAGCCGTAACTCGCTAACGAAGCATTTCCGGACCTATGTTTATATGAACTTTTTTTCTTATTTTTCGACGTAGATTCATCTCCTAAAGTATTTCCATTTCTTCGTGAATCACCCTTAATATAGAGGCATACAAAATGATTTTCCCAAATTTTGTTGTACAATTGTGGACAAATCATTTTGGGGGACAATATAACATAACTTTACAAGTTCTCAATTAAGCAAATATGATATAGAGTTATTAATAATGTATGATTGAATTATGAATAGTAATAGTAAGTAAGAAATTGTTATGTATGTAAAAAGAAAAAAATGTAGAATAAGAGTGGACAGGGTGAGGCCCAGTGCGCCGACAGTCTGTCGCCAGCCAAAATAGAAATATAATAGAAGCCTGTACCTTGCATGTCATAAAAACATAAAATGCTTTGTATGATAAAAACAGCAAAAACTGCGTAAGTCCCGTTAGAAAGGCGAGGCAATGCCCTTCAAAACACAATGGGATTCACCCCAACATAAAGTGTGAAAGTTAGAAAGTAGCATCGTTTTTAACAAGTTAAATGGCCACGCGATAAAACAACGTGCCCGAACTCATTGACCAATAAGCAGAAGCGTCAGTAGGAAGCGCAAAAGAATTACGATGTCTGAATGGGTATATTCAAACATACCGGGGAAATTTTCAAAATAGAACCAGTGGGAAAGGAATCAGCTATGACGGAAGAGAGGGTATCTCCAAGTAAACTATAAAAAGAGAAGATGTTAAAAAATCGCAAGTACTACTACTACTACTACTACTACTACTACTACTAGTCGCTAGTCGAAGGGAGTCTATCAAAGTCTGATGGGGTAGGAGTCTATGTCACTCAGTAAATAACTCCATTAATGTAATTATAACGGCAACGTTACTCCAAACTTATACATAATGTCTAAATTGTTATGATAAAGAGTCGGAAGAATAATTAGTACCGTGGGAGGAAAAAACATATAGATTAGTGCGCGGAAGTACGAGATAAGAAGTATATTTATTATGTGTGCGTAAGTACGAAACAAGAAGTATATTTATACCTATGTGCGCGTAAGTACGGAACAAGAAGTATATTTATACCTACGTGCGCGTCGATTGTATAAACGCGAACGTGTGATACAAAAGTAATAAATCAAATGTGCTTATTAATGGAGTGAAGTGTATTGAGCAAAGTGGAAACACCAGTCATCTCAGAGGAATCCTGCAAAACAGTAACAAAATTCTATAATAACAATTTATAAACCAATTATTTTCAAACATAGTAATTAATGTCTACCGAACTTAACTCATTCATTCTAAAAGATCCCACAGTTCGTTCAGATACTAAGCAAAGTAATTTATGTATTATGACATGTCAAGAAGAATAATAAATAGATGTGTAGATATCGCTAAGTCTCTATATAACAAAACGTAATAAATAAATTAAGATATAGTAATCATTGGAATTAAGTAATAGGCTAATTTACACGCAAATGTTAGTATATTAAGAGATTCATAATGGTTGATAGAATATTATGATGTGCCTTAAAATGATATCGATTAAATATTTA